>WOXC01002779.1:0-687880 GCA_011680675.1 Gymnobelideus leadbeateri
TAACTGTAAGCATATACACACACATTCACATATGTATTCATATGACCCCACACCCTTCTTCCATTATTTTCATAGTGAGAAAGATATCATCAGTCACAGTTAATGCTTTTCTATATAGGAATGTAAATAGTTCAACTTTGATAAGTTCCTTTTGATTTCTTTTCCCTGATTACCTTCTCAGGCATCTCTTCCTTCTTGTGTCTGGATGTCAAATTTTCTATTCAATTCTGGTTTTTTCCTCAAGAATGCTTGAAAGTCCTCTATCCCACTGAATAACCATATTTTCCCCTGAAACAAAATACTCAGTTTTGCTGGGTAGGTGACCCTTGGCTTCATTCCCAGTTCTTTTGCCCTTTGGAATATCATATTCCATGCCCTTCTATCCCTCAGTGTAGAAGCTGCCAGGTCCTGGGCTATTCTGATTGTGTTTCCACAATATTGGTTTATTCTGGCTGTAGTATTTTCTCCTTGATCTGGGGGGATTCTGGAACCTGTTATAATATTCCTGGGGAGTTTTTCTTTGGGTCTTTTTCGGAGGTGATCTCTGGTTCTTTCAGCCTCATTTGCCCTCTGGATCTAAAACATAGGGGTTTTCCTTGAGAATTTCTTGAAGGGTGATTTCTAGGTTCTTTCTTTGATCATGGCTTTCAGGTAGTCCAATAATTTTTAAATTGTCTCTCCTGGATCTATTTTCCAGGTCAGTGGTTTTTCCCATGAGATATTTCACATTGGCTTCTAATCTTTCATTTGTTTGGATCTGCTTAACAGCATCTTGATTTCTCATAAAGTCATTAGCTTCCATTTGCTCCAGTCTAACTCTGAAGGAATGAGTCTCCTCAGTGAACTTTTGAGATTCTTTTTCCATCTGGCAAATTCGACTTTTTAAGGCATTCTTCTCCTCATTGCCCTTTTGGGCCTCCTTTGCCATTTGAGTTAGTCTATTTTTTAAGGTGTTGTTTTCTCAGTCAGGCTGTTGATCCTCATTTCATACTTTTCCTGCATCCTTCTCATTTCTCTTTCCAATTTTTCCTCCACTTCTCTTATTTGATTTTTAAAGTCCTTCTTAAGGTCCTCTATGGCCTGCAACCCACTCAAGTTTTCCCCTGGGGCTTTTGGAGCAGGACTTCTGAACTCACAGTCCTTTTCCTGCTCTATACCCCCAAAATAGGAGTCTAGGGTTGCATTTTTCTGTTTCCTTTGCCTTGGCATGTTGCAACTTAATTACTTGACTTTTGGGCTTGTTGCCACACTATGGCTTTAAGGCCAGATAGAGGAATTTTTGTCCCGAACGTGTGGGGGGCAACTTCCGTTTCTGGCAAGCTGTAAACCCACCCATGACTTCCACCCTAGATCACAATCCAGATCCAGGGAGGTTAAAGCAAGAGCGATTACCCCCCAAGACTGATCACTGGATCTCCCTACAATTCACAGGCCAGGAGGTGGAGCTGCCTCTGAAAACTACAAAATGGTGTGTCTCCTCAGAGGCTTCTAGCCCCTAGGGGAGGGAGCCGACGAATTCCCCAAATACTGGTCCCAAAGTCCACAGGACACTAACCTCTTACTTTGTCCTAGGCATGTCTATGTTGATAATTCTGGAATCGCCACAGCTGCTGTTGTTCTGGGGTCTCTCCAGCCCGCTGCTGGCCCTGCCACCCTGGGGCTAAAACCTCGGCTCACGCGGACCTGGGCTCGGCTCGGCTCAGCTCCCCATGCTCTGCGAGCTGCCGGCTCCCAGACTGCTGCACTGGTCCTTCCTGCAGGGATGCTGGGCTGTCCTCAGCGGGAGGTTAGCTTCTCTGTGTCGTTCTGTGGGTGCTGGGGCTCCAGAAGTTGTTGAGAGTCGCCTTTTACATAGTTTGGGGGGAATCTGGGGGCAGAGTGGCTTGGATGAGCTATTTCTACTCCGCCATCTTGGCTCCACCCCTATAAATTTTAGAAATGAGTCCTTTATCAGAGACACAAGTTGTAAAAATTCTTTCCCAATTTCCCACCTCCCTCTTGATCTTGGTTGCATTGGCTTTGTTTGTACAGAAGCTTTTCAATTTAATGTAATCAAAATTATCCATTTTGCATTTTATAATGCTCTCTAATTCTTGTTTGGTCCTAAAGTCTTCGCCTCTCCACAGATCTGTCAGGTAAACTATTCCTTGCTTTCCCAAATTGCTTACAGTATCATCCTTTACACCTAGATCATGAAGCCATTTAGACTTGATTTTGGTATATGGTGTTAGATAATGGTCTATGCCCAGTTTCTGCCATACTGTATTCCAGTTTTCCCAGCAGTTTTTGTCAAATAGTGCATTCTTATCCCAAAAACTGGGGTCTTTGGGTTTATCGAACAATAGATTGCTATATTCATTAACTGCTGGGTCTCCTGCACCTAATCTATTCCATTGATCCACTACTCTACACCTCTGCCAGTACCAAGCAGTTTTGATGACTGCTGCTGTATAATACAGATTAAGATCTGGCATAGCTAGTCCACCTTCCCTAGCATTTCTTTTCATTAATTCCCTTGATATTCTAGACCGTTTGTTTTTCCAAATAAATTTTGTTATTATTTTGTCTAACTCTAGAAAGTAGTTTTTTGGTAAATTGATTGGTATGGCACTAAATATATAGTTTAGTTTGGGTAAAATTGTCATTTTTATTATATTAGCTCGACCCAGCCACGAGCAATTGATATTTTTCCAACTATTTAGATCTGCTTTTATTTGTGTGAGAAGTGTTTTGTAGTTGTGATCATATAGATTCTGGGTTTGTTTTGGCAAGTAGATTCCCAAATATTTTATAATGTCTACAGTGACTTTAAATGGGATTTCTCTTTCTATCTCTTGCTGTTGAGTTTCATTAGAGATGTCCAGGAATGCTGAGGATTTATGTGGGTTTATTTTATACCCTGCAACTTTGCCAAATTTATTTATTGTCTCTAGTAGTTTTTTACTTGATTCTCTAGGATTCTCTAAGTATATCATCATATCGTCTGCGAAGAGCGATAGCTTGGTCTCTTCTTTGCCTAATTTTATTCCTTTGATTTCTTTTTCTTCTCTAATTGCTACTGCTAGTGTTTCTAGAACCAGATTGAATAAGAGGGGTGATAGTGGACACCCTTGTTTCACTCCTGATCTTATTGGAAAGGCTTCTAGTTTATCCCCATTGCATATAATACTTGCTGATGGTTTTAAATAGATGCTATCAACTATTTTGAGGAAGGCTCCATTTATTCCTATACTTTCTAGTGTTTTTAATAGGAATGGGTGTTGTACTTTGTCAAAGGCCTTTTCTGCATCTATTGAGATGATCATGTGGTTTCTGCTAGTTTTATTGTTGATGTGCTCAATTATACTGATGGTTTTCCTAATATTAAACCATCCTTGCATTCCTGGAATGAATCCTACCTGATCAGAGTGTATTATTTTTGTGATGAGTTGTTGGAGTCTTTTGGCTAATATTTTATTTAGAATTTTTGCATCTAAATTCATGAGGGAAATTGGTCTATAATTTTCTTTCTCTGTTTTATCTCTACCTGATTTAGGAATCAGTACCATATTTATGTCATAGGAAGAGTTTGGTAGGACTCCTTCTTCACTAATTTTCCCAAATAGTTTGTAGAGTATTGGAATCAATTGTTCTTCAAATGTTTGGTAGAATTCACTAGTAAACCCATCTGGCCCTGGAGATTTTTTCCTAGGGAGTTCTTTGATGGCTTGTTTGATTTCTTTTTCTGAGATGGGGTTATTTAGGTAATTCACTTCCTCTTCAGTTAATCTGGGCAACTTGTGATTTTGTAAATATTCATCCATTTCACTAAGATTGTCATATTTATGTGCATACAATTGGGAAAAATAATTCCTCATTATTTTTTTGATTTCCTCTTCACTGGAGGTAGATTCACCCTTTTTATTTTTGATACTCACAATTTGGTTTTCTTCTTTCTTTTTTTTTATCATATAGACTAAGGATCTATCAATTTTGTTGATTTTTTCATAAAACCAGCTCTTAGTTTTATTTATTAATTCAATGGTTTTCTTAATTTCAATTTTATTAATCTCACCTTTGGTTTTCAATATTTCTAATTTAGTACTAAATTGGGGATTTTCAATTTGTTCTTTTCTAGCTTTTTCAATTGCATGTCCAATTCATTGACCTCCCTTCTCTCTGCTTTAATTAAGTATGCACTCAGGGATATAAAACTTCCCCTGAGAACTGCCTTTAGTGCATCCCACAAATTTTGGTATGTTGTTTCATTATTATCATTGTCTTGAATGAAATTATTGATTGTTTCTATAATTTCTTCTTTGACCCACCAATTTTTTAGGATTGAATTGTTTAATTTCCAATTAGTTTTTAGTCTATCTTTCCATGGCCCTTTATTGCATATAATTTTTATTGCATCATGATCTGAGAATGATGTGCTTAATATTTCTGCCTTTTTGCACTGGATTGTGAGGTTTTTATGCCCTAGTACATGGTCTATTTTTGAGTATGTACCATGCACTGCTAAGAAGAAAGTAAATTCCTTTTTATCCCCATTCAGTTTTCTCCAGAGATCCATCATATCTAGTCTCTCTAAGATTCTATTCACCTCCTTAACTTCTTTTGTGTTTATTTTGAGGTTAGATTTATCAAGTTCAGAGAGGGGAAGATTAAGGTCCCCCACTAGTATAGTTTTGCTATCTATTTCTTCCTCTAATTCCTTTAACTTCTCCTCTAGGAATTTAGATGCTATACCACTTGGTGCATATATATTAAGTAGTGATATTGCTTCATTCTCAATGGTGCCTTTTAGTAGGATATAGTTTCCTTCCTTATCTCTTTTAATTAGATCTGTTTTTGCTTTTGCTTTATCTGAGATAAGTATTGCTACCCCTGCTTTTTTTACTTTAGCTGAGGCATAATAAATTTTACTCCAACCTTTTACCCTTACCCTGTGGGTATCCCTTTATTTCAAATGTGTTTCTTGTAGACAGCATATTGTAGGATTATGGTTTTTAATCCATTCTGCTATCTGCCTCTGTTTTATGGGAGAGTTCATCCCATTCACATTCACAGTAATAATGACTATCTGTCTCTTCCCCTCCATCCTATTCCCTCCCCGTTTATGTTTTTGTTTCTTCTTTCTCCCTTCCCCTCCTTGAAGTTTTCCCTTTTGACCACCCCCTCCCTTAGTGTTCCCACCCAGTGATCCCTCTTCTTAACCTACCCTCTCCCCTTATTACTGTTTCCCTCCCTTCTAATCCCCCCCTTTAGTCTCCTCTTTTTCACCCCCCACCTTACTCTTCTGCTTTCTATAGGACAAAATAAGTTTTTATACTTATCAGAGTGAATTACTCCCTGTTTGATTCCAAACCAATGAGAGTAAATTTCAAACATTGCTCCTCTCCCTCCCTCCTTTTCCTCTATTTAATGAATTTATGTGTCTATTCACATTAAAATCTTAAACTTCACTGATTTAAGTTGATCCCTCTTTGAACCAGAACCAGTGAGAATAGTGTTTAAATGATGTTCCTCTCCCTCTTTCTTTCTCCTCTTCTATAGTGTGTTTTAATGTCTCTTCAGATGGCATATTTTACCTTTTCCTATCTAATCCTTTCCTTTTTCCCATTATAGTCTCTTTGATCCCCTTAATAGTTTTTTTTTTTAGACATCAGGTTAGTGCATTCATACCCACACCCTCTATCTAAGTATAACCCTTTTGAAGGTCATGATAATCATAAAGATTTTGAATATTGACAGTTATCAGCTCCACATATAGGGATGTGAACATTTTGCTCTTGTTGCATCCCAAGTAATGAGCATGTGTTTGTGGGTGTGGGTGTGTGCACTTATGCATGTGTGAGTCTGTGTTTCTCTCGTTTACCTTTTTATGTCTTTCTTGAGTCTTGTAATTGGAGATCAGATTTTCCATTGAGCTCTGGCTTTTTCATCAGGAACATCTGGAAGTCCCTTATTTCATTAAACAACCATCTCCTTGCCTGGAAGATTATGCTCAGTTTTGCCGGGTAGTTAATCCTTGGTTGTAGTCCTAGCTCTCTTGCCTTACGAAATATCAAATTCCAGTCCCTCCGCTCTTTTAATGTAGAAGCTGCTAGGTCCTGTGTGATCCTAACTGTAGTTCCTCAATATCTGAATTGTTTATTTTTGGCTGCTTGTAGAATTTTTTCTTTAATTTTGTAATTCTGGAATTTGGCTACTATATTTCTTGGAGTTTTCAGTTTGGGATGTCTCTCAGGAGGAGTCTGGTGAATTCTGTCGATAGTTATTTTATCTTCTGATTCCAGGACCTCAGGACAGTTTTCTTTGACAATCTCTTGGAAGATGTTGTCTAGGCTGCTTTTTTCATCATGGCTTTCTGGTAGACCAATAATTCTTAGGTTGTCTCTCCTGGATCTGTTCTCTAGGTCAGTTATTTTTCCAGTGAGATATTTTACATTTTCTTGCAATTTTTCGATCGTCTTGTTTTGTTTGATTGACTCTTGCTGCATCGTAGAGTTCTGAGCTTCAATTTGATTGTTCCTAATTTTTATCGAATTACGGTCTTCAGTTATTTTTTGAAGTTCCTTTTTTAGGGAGGTATTTTCTCCAATTACTTCACTGAGACATTTTTCCAAGTTGGTCACTGCCTCCCTGATTTGGTCTTTAAAATTTTTCTTAAGCTCCTCCAGAAATGCTATTTGGGTTTGAGACCAGATCATGTTTCCTTCTGTGGTCTCAGGTGTGGGTAGAGAGTCTATATTGTCCTGTGTATTTTGTTGTTCTTGCCCTGCATAGTATGCTCGAATAGACTTTTTTGCCTTCCCCTTCTCCTTCTCAGCTTCTTTTTTTCCCATTGTGACTTCCTGTTTCTTAGTTTCTCAGGCTATGAGTTTAGGGCCTGATCCTTAACTTTGAATACCTCTGGGTGGCTAGTTTATGGCTAAGTCAGGGAAGTCAATGAGGGATGTAGATGAGTAGGTATGGGTGTGTCTGACCACTTCAGATTTCTGCCTCTATACCCCTGGGCTATAAGTAGGCTTTTGTTGGTGAGGTGAGGTGGAGCTTGTTGGGACCCCTCCCTCTCTTCTCTTCAGACTTCTGGCTGTCTCAATTACACCCCTTCTTGGAGACTCTCAAGCCTGGGGCTATTTCCATTAACTTGGGATTTCAATCTGGGTGGGAGACTTATCTTTGGGTTTTCTGCTTCATGAAGGAGGGATGGGAGGATCGGGGCAACTAGAATTTACTTTGCCATTCCAGCCCCTGTATTATACAGGCAGGCAGTTTCTAAACTTCCAGGCTGGGGGCTGAATGTAGCTAGAGAAGCCACTCTCTCCACTGGGGGCCCAACTCTCCTATCTGGCTCCACTGATCCTACCAGTCGGAGAGATGACTGTGATTCGTCCTAGGTAAGTCTGCAGGCTGGGGCTTTTTCTATCTCTGGTGTAGTCTGCTTGTGGGCTCTTAGGTGTGGGCTGTGCAGACCCCACGAGCTCTGCGCTCAACCAGTCCAGACACACTGGGCAACCTCCTGGGCTGGACTCTGCCACACTTCGTCTTCCAGTGGGCTCCCTCACTCCGGATTCTGCTCAGATTTACCCTTTGAGCCTCAGTGACCGAGGAGCTCAGCGAGGTTACTGCTTCCTTTCCACCATCTTGGCTCCTCCCCCAATTGGTTTGTTTTTAACCTCCCGGCTTTACATTTGGAAAAGAACTTTAAGGTCATTCAGGCTTACCCTCTCCCATTTCACAGATGAGGAAACTGAGGCCCAGAGACTGCCTTTGTCAGCAACGCAGCCAAGGTTCAACTCAGGTCCTCTGGCTCCGTTCTGAGCTCTTCCTGCTGTATCTCAATGCGTCCAAAAAATTGCTATTCCTTTTAAATATATAATAAAGTTATCATGTAACTTTCTCCCCCTCCCCCTCTAGAGATGACTGCCATTCGAAACAAATATGTACGTTTGTAATATCATTCTATACATACTTCTATTTATTAGTTCTTTCTCTGGATGCAAAAGCATCTTCCTTCACAAATCCTTTGTAATTATTGTGATAGAATACTACTGTACTATAAGAAATGATGAGCTCAATGATCTTAGAAAAACATGGATAGACTTACAGAAAATAATGAAGTGAAATGAGCAAAACCAAAAGAACACCGTATACAGTAGCAGCATTGTTGTTCTAAGAACAACTTTGAGTGACTCAGTCATTTTGACTTTTATAAATACCCAGCCCCCAATATTGCAAGCTTCACTAGAGTTCTAGCTAAAAATGAGGTCTGTGTCAATAGGATCAATGTATGGGGTTTGTTCACCATATAAACTTTCGCACTTTTCACAGAAAACCTGTTTTTCTCAGACACCATTTCTTTTCTGAAGCACAAACAACACAGAACTGTTGCTTAGGAGGGTCACTGGGAGAGTGTGGATGATTGGGAGGCCCTTATCTCAGCGAGAAGTGCATATAGTCTGCCAAAGATGGGATCAGTCTACTAATCTCATCCCTTCACTAGACTTTACTAACCCCATATCTCTTTATTTAATAACCCATCACCTAGAAATGATCATCCATGCTTCTTCCTCCCACTTTCTTGCCTCCCCCTCACTCCTTAAACCCTTATAGTTTGACTTCAGCAGTAGAAACAGCTCTCTACAAGGTCACTAATGATCTCTTTATTACTAAATTCAGTGTTCTAGTTTCAGTCTTCATTCTTCTTGAAAACGCTACAGTGATACTACTTAGTTTCCCTCCTTTTTTGGGCTACTTTCTCATCCTTGGATTTTTGTTTCACCTTTATATTCTGGTTCTATTCCTACATGTGATACTAATCCTTCTGGGATTCTTTTGTTGGGTCCTCATTCATGTCCTACCCCCCAGGAAAGAGTGATTGGTTCTGGACCTTTTCCTCTTCTTTCCCCTTACTTTCCTTGTGGTAAACTCATCAGTTAACATGCATTCAACAATCTTTTCAGTGCAGATGACCCCAAAATCTACACATTTGGCCTTTCATCTCTCTGCTGAATTCTAGTCCCCATATCTACTTTTCTTTCAAACATAATACCTACTTGGATCTTCACCATATACATCTCAAATTCAGCATATCCAAACAGAACTCATTCCTCCCAAAGTCAACCCCAATCAACCCTGTTTCTGTTGAGGTCATTAAATTTCTTCTAGTCACCCAAGTTCCTAACCAAATGAATGTTTTACATGTCTATTCAGTTACCAAGTCTTATCCACTCTATCTTCTCAAGATCTCGTGTATCTTCCCTCTTCTCTTCACAGTCAACCTAATCCAGACCTCTCACCTGTTTCCTGAATTATTGAAATAGCCTCTTGATGGGTCTCCTCGCCTCCAGTCTTTCTTCTTTCCAATCTATCCCCAATACATACATGAAAAAGAGATTCCTATAATACAGTTCTGGTTATTTCTTTCCTTTCTCCAATAAGTTTCCATGGTTCTCCATTGCCTTTAGGGTGAAGTATAATCTCCTCTGCTTGCCATTTATAATTCTTCACAGTAGTCTCCTTCCATCTGTCTTTCCAAGCTGCTTGCACATTCTTCTCCCTCACACACTCTATACTCTTGCCAGACTGGCCTGCTGGCTGTTTCCTGAACACAACATTCCATCCCCTTCTTTCATTTCATTCCCCATTCCATTCCAGGCTTCTGTAGACTGTCCCCTGTACCTGGAGTGCTCTCCCTCCTCACCTCTTGGAGCAATTAGCTCCCTTCAAAGGCTGGTTCAAGCACTACATACTTCAAGAGGTCTTGACTGAATCCCCCAACTAGTCATTCCTGCCCCTGCCAAAATCACTTTGCCTTTATTTTTTTTTATAACCATCCCATCTTGACTTATCTGTAAACATATTGTATTCTCCCAGTAGAATGTAAGCTCATTGAGGGCAGGAATTGTTTTATTTTTCTCTTTGTGTCTCTAGAACCTAACACAGTACCTGGCACAGAGTAAAAGCTTAATAACTATTTGTAGATTGATTCCCATACAGTTTATTTTGAATAATGTTTTATTTTTATTCCCAATTACATGTAAAAACAATTTTGAACATTTGTTTTTGAAAATTTAGAATTCTAAATTTTCTCCCCTCCCCTCTCTTTATACATTTTTAGACATAAATCATTACCCTTATTTCTATTCCTTCCCCTGCTTCCCAGATCCTAACCTTCTCCCAGGAGGAGGTTATGATTATCCTATGTCCAAGCAGGCAGCAAACCCCTAGCTTAGATAGGATGGTCTTCAGATAAGAAACACACAGTTCATCCCTGGCCCCAAGCTCAAGGACCTTCCAGTTTGGTAGGACTTGACAAAGTTTGTGCTCCATTACCTCAATGTTGAAGTATCTAATCTTGAAACCAAGCAGTTCTGCTTAACAGCCCTTCAAATACTCAGCTCAGTTGTTATGTTTCTCCTGAGTCTTCTCTTCTCCAGGCTAAACACTAGTTCCTTCAGCTGATTCCCATATGCCACAGACTCAAGCCCCTCCACTATTGTGTTACCATCCTTCTCTCCAGCTTATCAGCATATTTTTTAACCATGGAATTTAGAACCAATTTAGTCTTCCTTTCTACTTCCAAGAGAGGTTTCCCAGAAGGCTTGAGAGGAAGTCCTGAGATCTGGGAAAGGATTAGGGAAATGGTCAGAAACATATATGAGTTGCTGGAAGACTTTGATTTCATCCATCCTTTGTAAACTCATTTCCTACAGGAAATGGCTTAAGATGTAACCAAGACTGAGGAAGGAGAAAGGCCACTTGGTGAGTCAGTTGGCAGCTATTTATGAAGTGCTTAGTAGGTGTTAGGCACCTAACAAAGAATTGCAAATAGGTTAGTGTGGTTGGATCATAAAATGGAAGGAGCATAGTAAAATATAAGAAAAATGATGAAGGGTTTCAATGGAAGATGTTAAGTAAGGGAAGATGAAAGAGAGGGGATTGGATTGGGAATATTCTTAGATGCATACTTCAATCCTTCAATCTTCTCATTGCTGATCATTCCATCCACTCATACAAATTGCAACCCATCTTAGACTTAATCATAGAGAGATATAATGGCCCCCAAACTACATTCAACCTGGTGATGAGCTACTAACTTAGGATGATCCTCAGGTGACAAACACACAGTTCTTTCCTGACTCCTAACTCAAAAACCTTCCAGCATGGTATGACTTGACAAAGTTTGTGCTCTGTTATCCCAATCTTTCAGAAGAAGTCAGGTTTAACTTTTGCCATAGTGAGGCATTGAATCAGATCTTGAGAGGAGGATTAGAATCATAGAAATTATTCATTGTTAAAGCTAGAAGGATGTTTAAGACATAGACCATATAATGTCAGAGTAAAAAGGCCCATAGAGCACAAGATATAGAACATCAGGGTTCTTAAAAGCTGGAGAGTTCATTTACTGTTGTTTGGCCTCTTCAGAGACAGAGAAAGACCAACAGAAAAATTCTGAATTGACCAAGTCAGACAGCTAATCAGTGGTAGAAAGGAATCTAAACTCAAAATGTCCAACTCCTAGGTCAGCTATGACCAGGAAATAGCATAAAACTATTAACTGAAAGAACCCTAGTAGTATTTTTTTATATAGCTAATGTGAAAACATACTTGATGGAGGTTTAGTGAAGAACTTGGAGTACTGAGAGGCAGAAAACCCAAGTGTGAATACTGACTCCATCACTTACCACTAATATGAACTTAGACTAGTCACTTCCCTCCCTAAGCCTTTGTTTCTCTTTCTGTAAAATGGGGTAAAAGTAAATGTAAATAATAATTAGGGATAGAGATTAAACCTGAGGTTTCATGGGTATAGGGAACTCCCAGGTGAGGAAATCCTTCTACCTATGTAGCTTGGTACTTTTGGTGCAACTTATAATCTTAGAGAGTTGTCTAAAGCACTGAAAATTAATTGATTTACCAAGTGTGATATAGCCAGAATGTGTCAGAGATGGGACTTGAACCCAGATCTTCTGGACTCTGAGGCTAGCTCTCTATCTGCTCATCAAGCTGATTCTCAGGTAATAATTATCATTACTTGATAATAGTTATTTTTATAAAAATAGTCATTAGTACTATAACATACCGCAATGAATTGCTGTGAAGATCATGTAAAATGATGTATGGACCTATGGAATATATTGTAAATACGTCATCTATGTCTTACTTCTGTCCAGGTGGTCTGTAGTATATTTTGTTAATAACATGCCTTCTGTGTCTGTTCCACTGTTGTTTTCCCACATGCTCTCTGTTATATTTCCCTCTTTGATTTCTGGATTTCTTCACATAATAAGATTAATAAGTGAGATATATATATATATATATATATATATATGTGTGTGATATATGCATGTACATGTATATATAAAGTTCCATGTAAAAGTTATTCCATCTTTTCTTCTTTTCCTCCTCCTCCTCTTACTTATTCTGTTTCTTTTGATTATTCAACCCTTTACAGCCATATTTTCACCATTAGTCCATCCCTTCAAGTCTCAGTGGCATCTATGACTCAGATTAGTCTCATTGTGTTAAAATATCTAGTTCAAAAGGAACAGGATAGGTAAAAGTAGTAGTAGTTGTAATAGTAGTACTAGTACTAGTTCATCTTCATTGAAAACATTTGACAACGTGGCTGAAAATATCATGCCAAAAAGCATGGGAGCAAGCACACAGCCTTGTCTCACTTCATTGGTGACAGGGAAGGCACGAGAGCATTGTCCATTATCTAGAACCCAGGAAAGCATGCCATCAGGAAATTGACATACAATGCTGATGAATTTCTTTGGGCAACCACATTTTGACATAGTTTTCCATAAGCCTTCCTGACTAATAGTATCAAAGGCCTTGATCAGATCTACAAACGTTGTGTAAAGACCTCTATTCTGCTCCTGGTATTTCTTCTGGAGTTGTCAGGCAGCAAACACCATATTGACTGTTCCTTGGTCCTTTCTGAAGTCTCACTGGCTCTCAGGTAGATGACCATCCTCTGTGTGATGGAGTAGTCTATTTAGGAGGACTCTGGCAAGAACTTGCTGGCAATGATTAAGAAAGAGACACCCCTGTGATGGTCAAAGGGCAATCTATTTCCTTTGCCTTTATAGAGATGCATCTATATCTCTATATATGGAGCCATCCTTGAACTCCTGGGGGATAACCTCCTCTTGCCATATAACCTGGAAAATTTCAGTCAGCTTTTGTATGAGCAGTGGACTCCCTACCTTGTAAATCTCAGCTGAAATAGAATCAGCACCAGGTGCTTTGCCACATGAAAGGAGCCTAATGGCATGCAAGACCTCTTCTTCAGCTAGAGCTGCAGCTAGGGAGGGATTGACTTCAGCCTGAGGTAAATGGTCAATGACCTCAACATTAATTGATTATGGTCTGTTGAGAATAGTATGGAAGTGTTCAGTACATCTCTCTAGGATCATATCCTTATCACTACTCAATGTGGCTTGGTCAGCAGTGAGTAGTTAAGATGCACCATAGGTCTTTGGCCCATAAATAGCTCTCAGGGCATCACAAAAGTGCTTTGGATTGTTACTATCAGCATAAAAATGAATTTCATTTTCCTTCTTACTGAGTCAAGAATCCTGCATAACAGAGCCATTGTGCTGACTTTATTGTTGTATGCCTGTGAAACCTGGACAGTCTACCAGTGCCATGCTAGGAAACTGAATTGCTTCCATTTGAATTGTCTTAGGGGGGCAGCTAGGGGGTGCAGTGATTAGAGCACCAGCCCTGAAATCAGGAGGACCTGAATTCAGGTCCAGTCTTAGATATTTAACACAAAAACTAGCTGTGTGACCCTGGGCAAGTCGCTTGAGGTCAATTGCCTTGCCTTCCCCCCTCCAAAAAGCAAAAAAGCCAAAAAAAAAAAAAAAAATAGAATTGTCTTAGGAAGATTCTGAAGATCACCTGGCAGGATAAGGGACTAGACACTGAGGTCCTTACTCGATTTAAACTGCCAAGCATTCAAACTCTGCTTCAGAGAGTACAACTCCAGTGGGCCAGCCACTTTGAATGTTTGCCAAAAGGACTATTTTATAGAGAACTCACACAGGGTGAACATTCACATGGTGGTCAGAAGAAGCTATACAAGGACACTCTCAAGGTCATTCTTAAGAACTTGGAAATTGATTGTGTGACACAGGAGGCATTGGCACAGGACCAGTCAGCATGGCATGCCCACATCAGAGAGGGTGTTGTGCTCTATAAGCAAAGTAAAATTGAAACAGCTCAAAGGTAACACAGGATGCACAAATTTGGAATGTTTATATAGACTATTTGTACCCAACCTGAGCTCAGATTGGTCTGATCAGCCATAGTCGGACACATTGAAACTTAACTCTAGTGTAGTGATGTCATATTTGTCCTCTTTGAGAATGAAAGGACAACAACTAGTGGTGGTAGTAGGAACAACAATAATAATCTATTTCATCTTACTTGCTATCCAAAATGTGCAGATTTATGAATAGATGTCTGAGGCAATGGCTTTAATTGCTGACAAACTTCTTGGATTTGTGTCTCCTCTGAATTTCCAGGCTGTTGTACTACTATTATTCCTATAGGTTAGTTATTCTCTGGGACATCTAGTTTATTATATGTACATAAGTAATTTCTCTCCCTTCCTCTTCCCTCCTTTTTCCTTCCCTCCCCTTCTCTTCTCTTTCTGTCCCTTATTCTCTCTTTTTCTTTCCAAACAATTATAGAATCTGAGAGGGGAAGGACCTCAGTGGCTATCTAGTTCAACCTATACCTGAATGAAGTCCCCACTATGACATATCAGGCTCTGCTAGAAGGCCCCAAGGAAGGGCAGCCCACAATAACCAAGGCTTATCTCACTCCTGGGCACCTCTTTTGGTTAGGGAATCTTTCCAGGCATCAAACTGAAATTTGCCTCTTTGTGATTTCCACCAATTGCTCCTGGTTCTGTCTCTTGAAACCAAACATAATGAAATGAAGCTGTTCTACTTGACAGTCCTTCAAGTACTCCGCACACTTCTCATGTGTCTCCTGAGTCTTCTCCTCTCTAGACTAAACACTAGCTTCTTCAACTGATTCCCATATGCCATAGACTCAAGCCTCTCCTCTATTGTGTTAACAACCTCCTCTCCAGCTCATTGGTATCTTTTTTAACCTGGGAATTTAGAACCAAATACAATACTCCAGATATGGTATGACCAGGGCAGAGTGCTGCCAGGCTAACAACTCCTTGTTCCTGGAAGCTATGCTTCCCTCAGGGCAGGCTCACATTAAGTTATTTTGGCTGCATATCACTGTGCTGACTCAAATTGAGTTTTCTGTCCATTGAAACCCACACATCTTTTCCAGCCAAATTGTTATCTAAAAATGTTTTTCCCATGCTATACTTCTGAAGATGATTTTTGGAACCAAAGTGTAAGACTTTACATTTATCTGTTGAATTTCATCTTGTTAGATTCAAGTCAATGCTCTTGCTTGTCAAGAACTTCCTGGATCCTGACTCCCTTCCAGTGTGTTAGAGATCCTTCTCAACTTGGTGTTATGCAAATTTCACGAGTATCCTGTTTTATTCCTTTGTCTAAGTCATTAACAAGAATGTTAAACCATATAATTGAGAATCCTTATGATTAGATTTGCAGTCCTCCAGGCAGATGCTTTAAGAAAAAATCAGCTCCTGTTAGGTTGCATTCCATTCCTGGACAAGAGCCCATCATTCCTAAATTTTAAGCTGTGGTCCAGAAATTCAAATTCCACTTTCTAACACCATATTCTTAGCTAGCTGCTCACATCCCAAATTTGCCTTTATCTTCTAAAGTTCTTGTCTTTGATTGACAGTAGTGGTAAAAACACCACCTGTGACCCCGAGGTCTTCATTCTTCATTCAATCAATTATTCAATCAAAAAGCATTCATCAACTTACCTTTATCTACCAGGCACTGTGCTAGGCTCTAGCCATACAAAAATTAAAAGGGCATTACAATTTTTAGCTATCTTTCTAGCAATATTATTTGTGTCTATGTGAATTTCCAGAACAGAAAGTCACATTTAATTAGTTCAGGGAAGGTATCTTATCATTGGGCAGCTAGGTGGCACAGTGAATAGAGTGCTGGGCCTGAAGTTAGGAAGACCTGAATTCAAATCTGGCTTCAGATACTAGCTGTGTGACCTTGGGCAAATCACTTAATCCTGTTTGCTTTAGTTTTCTTCTTTGCAAAATGGACTGGAGAAGGAAATGGTAATCATTCCAGTATCTTTGCCAAGAAAACCCCAAATGAGGTCATGAAGAATCAGACATAACTGAAACAACTGAACAAAACCAAAATCTATCATATTCTGGATTTGCTCACTGTGCAAAGAGCAAACCTTTTTGTTGAGTTTTTTTCTTTTACATCACACAGCCTTCTTTCTACCTGAAGTTCTGTGGCCCCTTTCCTCTCTTATTCTGGATGCTAAATTCATTTACTATTGGAATCTCCACCACTGGTGGGACATGAAGTTCTTTCCAGTCTTTGGCTTTGTAAAGAGACTCCTTAAGTTGAAGGGAGACAACTGAACTCCAAATCTACTTTCCTTTCTTTACTTTATATTAGATACCTTTCCTTCAAAGCAAGTGGAGGTGAGGCATGTCCCTGGTAGTGGCCAGCAGTCCCTTTGTTCCTTTGGGGACTTAAGATCTCCACAACACTTTTAGATTGCTAAGGGGAATGAACTACTTCTCTTAACCAACTAAGTCACAGTTGAGTTAATAAGCATACTAGCTCAGATTATTAAAGAGATAAATGACATAAAGCAAACATACAAAGGCTTAGAGTTTTTTAAAAAGAACAATAAGCTATTCACTGAATAGCTGGTATAATCTCGTTCAAATAGATGGAGACCTCTCTCTCTGTCTCTGTCTCTGTCTCTGTGTCTCTGTCTCTGTCACTATCTCTCTCTGTGTCTCTGTCTCCCCCCCCCCCCTTCTCTCAAACATCCCCATCCATCCCTTCTAAATCTGGTCAAAGTGGAGGACAGACTGAAAAAATGTTTAACAATTGTTTTAACATGTAATTGAGGAAAAATAGAACATTTATATATTAGGAAAAAAGGAAGACAGGGGAAGTTGGGAAAGTGCTTGGAGTCAATAGGCCAATGAAACCCCTTGATAGATGAGGAAACTGAAAAAGAATAAGAATGCACAGCAAATACAGAGTTACTTCCTTATTGAATCTACTTGGGGATGGGAATGAGGGTGGACAGGGTCTCTTTCCACTCAGAGAATGAAAGAGTTCTATGTGTGTTAAACGGGCAGAATAGAGTCTTGCACACAATATTCGATGAATGAATACATGAATTAATGAATTAAAAATGCACACCTGTCCTCCCTACCTTCTTTCCAGGGACATAATGAAGATGGAATGACCTTTGAGTAAGGACTTTGAAAGGTCAACGACTATATGGCTACACAATTAGGTCCATGCAGGTTGTTTCCCATTGGGTTACCTCTCTAAGGAACTGATTACTCCACTGGTGATGTTTCTAGTACACTTTAGACAGATGGTGAAGTCATAAAACCAATTTAAAACAGGAAACTAAAAGCTAAGTCAAGGTTTCTGTTGAGGCTAAAGGACAATGGCTCACCACGCTTTGAGAGAATGGGAAAGACATGTTGATGCAAAGGTACCTCTGATAATTTTCATTTGACAGAATTAGAAACTAAGACTCACAGAAGTGAATGGACTCAACTCAATGTCACACAGCTGCTGAGAGATGGTGACTGAATGGAACCTTCTGCCTCCAAACCTTTTTTTCACCTTAGAAATAGCTTCCCACATTGTCAGGCTGGGTTATAAAAGAAGGTCTGTTCATTGTAATTTTTCAGATAATAACTTAGACCTTGAAAGTTTATAAAGTGTTTTACAAGTATTGTCCCATTTGAATCTCACTGCTGTTTGAGGGAGAAAAATGACTATTTTACAAAAGAGCCTAAGTATCAGTGAAAGTAAAAAAACAAAACAAAACAAACCCACTGTCAGAGGCATGATTCAAACCCAGATCTTTGTGATACCAAATTCATTACTCTATCCACTATATCATACTAATTTTCAGATAATAGTTTAGCTACTACCTCCTGTAATGGGTCCTGACAGTCAGTGCTGCAGAGTGACTAGAAGGATGAAATTGATATCAAGAAGACCTGTATTCAAGGGCCCCCAGTGACACATACTGGATTCGGTGATCCTGGATAAGTCACTTAACTTCTTAGTATCCCAGGAAAGTCCTTAACACTCTAAGTTGTAGAAAAGGTGTCATCTACAATAGGAGAGAAAGGTCCTCATTAGGAGCTCCCCATACTGTTGAAATCAGAGGTCTGTTTAAAAAAAAAAAACAGAAGTGGCTTCTGGTATCATTTCAGTGATGCTTATCATAACAGGTCAGTGGTATTCCCCAAACCAGTAAAGCTTTTCAAGGGCCTGCTTCCTTTCCAGGACAGCAGGCTTCTAATGAATGAGAAGCCATCCCATCAGTTCAGCCTCACAAAACAATGCCTAATGGTTCATTGCCCCTGAAGCCCTTAGTGAAAGGAATGTCACCTAGGCTCAGCTATTGCACATGTGAAAGACACATAGTGTCTCAGATAGCCACACCAGATGTCACCTTTGGGTCAGAGACTCCTGACAAGCAGTGCCTAGGCACCATTTGGGGACCTTCTCCTTTATTTGTCCTACAATCCAACCTCAAGAAACATGGGGTGAAAATGTCACTTTTGGGTCAGAGACTTCTTTGGGTCCAGAGACATGAAGGGCCTTAGCACTGCTTGGGGGAACCTTCTCATTAGTCTTGTAGCCCATACTTAAGAAACATGGGATGATATAAACATGGCACTAAACTGCCCTGGGAAGTTAAGTTAGTGGACCTTTATTATTCATTGATTTAGAGCTAGAAGAGACCTTCAAGACCATTTAGCCCAGTCTATACCCCCATGTTACAATTAAGGCGGCTGGGACCCATCATGAACTGCTTAAAAGAATATAGGTAATATTTGGCAGGAAGGAGATTTAAAGACAGGTCTTTTGACTTTCTCAGCCTAACTTATGGTGTCTATAAATGGGGGAATGTCTACCCAGACAGTACAGAGCATCCCAGGTCTGATTTCACAGGCAACTGCCCCAGCCATTATCTCCAAAGGATCCCCAAAATGAACCATGACTCTCATCACTGAGAACTCATCTTTCATATCTTGAGATGTTAGCTAAGACTATAAAATATCTGACATTCCATGGTCAAAGCGATGGGGATATGAGACTTGGGGCCAAGGACAACTTTTCTCTGGATCGTTAGATAGAAGTATCTTTGGTGTCTCTTGGAAGTCAGTCATAGATTCCAAATGAGTACCTTTAACTCAAGACATAATAGCACTTGTGAAGCTGGATGGAGAGAGCCTCTTGCTAATGGATCAAAGGCCTGAGACTTTGAACTCATATGAACTTGCATACTCTGCATATGAAATATCTCTCAGCAATTCCTATGGCTCAAAGCTCAGTGCTATTGCTCAGTAGGGAGATTGGAGAGATTGAGATACACTCAGCCCAACTAGTGGGGAATCAATTGAAAGCACAATCCTTTTGAAGATGGCTCAATTGAATCATCTTATCTGAAAATGACAGATGCAAAATGTCATTCACAGATTCATTCCTTGTTTTTTGTAGCCTCCTAACCAATTCTATTTTTTATTGTGAATTTAGCAAACATCAACAAACACGAACATTTTTAACATGCAAAGACCAGAAAAAAATCTTAGACATGAAATATGAAATTCTCTTAAGTAGTTTTTTAAAAGTATATTAAATTTAACACAACAAAATTGCCCTTCTGTGCCCATTCTGAACTTCCTTCTAGTCTCTTCAATCAGTCGATCAGCTTTTATTGGCACTTAATTTATTCCAGAAACTGTGCTAAACACTAGAATGCTTTACTGAGTACTTTTAAAAAATTCATTGATGCTCCTTCCTTTCTGTTCTTTCACATAACTGTCACCATCTACCCACTCTCCAATCCAACTCTCCCACTCCCTCCTAAAAATCCTTCCCTTGAACAAATAAGAGTACTTAAGGAAAAAAAATCAGACATTATCCATGTCTCAAAGATCTGTATCTCTAGTCTATCACTGAGATATCTGACAAGACATAAGAAACATGCATCATCATTGGTCTTTTGGAGGCACAATTGGACAGTATGCCCTCATTCCTTTCTTTAAATTCTGGTACCTAAATTTGTTCTGAGAAGTCAGCAAAACAATATATTTCCTTGGCCTTCCAGACTCCCCTAACACCTGAATCTAACTTCTCCACATGGTCTCTTAAGATTATCCATCTTTTCATGGGACAGGGGGATATGAAATTACCACATTATGTAGGTGCTAATGACAAGTCATCTTTAGAACAGATTGAGGACTGACTCCTTCAGTATTCAAGGGCAGTTCAAGAGGGAAAGTTTCCCTAAAAAGGGAATGAGGAACTCAGCTGATTATCATCTCATCCTCTCTTATGTCTGGGGCAATAACTCTTTCCCCATTGGTTACTTCCTCCCAAGTCCTGATATAAGGGCTGTCCATAGAGCTTAGCTATTAAAGTCTCTGAGGGTTTGAGTCCCAGATTCCCAAGGAGGTAAGTATTTCCCCTTATAGTAGAAGGATGAGGGACCCAGGGGCTAGCCTGAAACAAAAGACTTGGGAAAAGTCCAGTGAGGGTGTCTCCAAGGGTAAGGTGACCACTATGATCTCACTCAAACTGGGGTGGAATTCCATTACTTCCTTGCTTTCTGGCTCATTCAACTGAGGAATGAATTTAGAGTGGAACAGTGCTCCTCCCTTCAATTGCTGAGGGACTGGGAGGGGCAGGCTGAATTCTGGTAAAGGGACAGATCTATTTGAGCAAATTAAAAATTGTCCTCCCCTTGTCATTATTTCTTCCCTTCTGTTTGTATGGTCATGCGCAACCCAGAATTTGTTTATTTATTGTGCGAAGTTATTTATTCTTTATAATATTCTTTGGAGAAGCCTCACTCAGACAAGGACAAAGGCTGTGCCCCTGGGACTGAGAAGAGATGAAGCTCTGTCTGATCCTCTCACTTGTCCTGTTGGGAACAGTCTCCTCCTTTCATTTGAGTAAGTTTTTCATACCTCTTTCTCCTTCTATTTTCTTCTTCTGTTTTTTTTTATTTTTTCATGTGACCTCAGGCCCAGATCTTCACCTTGTTCTTTTAGCAGGCTTATAAGGCCAATAAGGGGGATACAAAAGAATGTTGTTCTTGGAGTAAAAAGGGTAAAAAAAGCCTTGGAACCTAGCACTGGGTCTGCCTGTGACTATGGGCAAGTCACAGCCCCTTCCTCAGCCCTTGTTTCCTCATCCATGAATGGGGAATAATTGTATTGACAACATCTGCCTCATAGGATTGTTGTGAAGAAATCACTTTATAACCCATGAAGAACTATACAAGGGGAGCTATTATGCAGCTCAGACTTTCTACCTGAACTTTCTGTAAGGGATTCTGGGTTCTTCTCTAAGGAATAGGCTCTCCACATCTTAAGTGGAAAAGCCCAGAACATTTCTAGCCTTTTTATAAGACTCTCAGCTCCTCTTTATCTTCCATCTGCAACCCTACTGTTTCAGTCAGGAGAGATATCCCCACCCACATATGATATAAGCTGGCATAGTTAGCTTCCCCCAACACAGAAGTCCCCCTGACTCCTTCTGACTCAGGTCCTCCAATCCTCTGTTAACTAGATGGGGCTCAATATTACTAACCATTGTAGAGGCATCGAAGAGTTGGGATCTGTCCATGGTGTCCTGAGCGAAATTAATAAAAAGAATAGGAGGGACAAATCTGGTCAGTTCTTTTTTCCTCCATTCCAGAGAACAAGGATCTCAAGATAGACACACTGGAGAAAGAAGGGACACTGAATGAAGAGCAAGAGATTTCAGGTGAAGAGGAGAGCCTGGTGTCTGGGGAAGGGGACTCCTGGCGGGAGAAGAAAGAGGCCTCGGGATTAGGCCCAGTCCCAGCTACTAAAGAAGATGATAATGATGTGTGCCCCAAGGAAGAGGACATAGTTCATTTGACAGGTACCCCAGGGTGCCAGGGTTGCCGCTTTCTGCTAATCAGACAACCAAAAACATTTGGAAATGCTCAAGTAAGTCAAAGCACCGATCATTGGAGAAAAATGTAAGGAAAAGTTAATTTTATAAGAAAGTTTTGGAAGATAAGGGTCTCACCCCTTCCTTATTAGTAAATTTCCCATTGGGAAAGACCCAAGGATGTCACAGAAGCTGGGGCAAGAGTAAGGAGGCAGGAGAGAAGGTATAGATGGGAGTATATTGAGTGAGGTACAGGCCTGGGACTATTATTAGAAGCAGGAGGCCATAAAATGTTAGACTTGTCAAGGAAATACAGCATGAAGATGTCACAGATTGAAAGACTTCAATAGCATACTGAAAAGAAGCATAGAATCTTGGACAATAGAACAGCAGACCTGGAAAGAAAATTAGAACATAGATTGTCTGAGCTAGAAGAGCCCATAGGACCTCTGAGGCATATTGTGTCTACCTTAAAAATATTTTATTCTCTTTTCTTTTGGAGGGGGAAAGGTAAGACATTTGGGATTAAGTGACTTGCCCGAGGTCACACAGCTAGTAAATGTGTCAAGTGTCCAAGACCGGATTTGAACTCAGGTCCTCCTGACTCCTTCTGACTCAGGTCCTCCAATCCTCTGTTCACTGTGCCAGCTAGCTGCCACGCCTTAGAAATCATCTAGTCCAAACTCATCACTTATGAGGTAACTGAGGGAGAGGTTAAATGACCTACAAAGGATCAATAGACAATAATAGCTAAAATACAATATAAAATGTGGAATAGATTTTAAAATATATACTATTAGAATTCAGAAGGCATGTTGGAATAGAAATTATGGAATATTAAGTGGAGAGGAATTATAGGTATAATCTAATATAAACTCCTTATTTAACAGATAGGGAAATTGAGACAGAATAATTTGGATTTTCTCAATGTCAGATAGCTACATAGTGATAGAACAAGGAGAGGAATAAAGATTTTCTGAATCCCAATTCAGGACAACCCACCAAATTGTTCATTATAGAAACTACAATAGTCAGCTTGCCTTAACTAGTCAGATAATACACTTGGCAGAATATAACAGAAAGCAAATTAGATAGAGATCCAGAAGGTCTGGGTCTTACTTTGTACACTGTAGCTTAAGGAAGACTTGTTGGATTGCATTGGGTTAGATTGCAGTGAATATAATTTCCTAGGTTCTATTGCTTGCTAAATGTCGGTTCCCCTTAGAGTCCCATTTTTTTCTCACTTATACAATGACATAACTGCTTGCATGGGACTATTGGAAGGAAAGTACTCTATGACTTTTAAAGTGTTTTTATAAGCGATGACATTGTCCTTCTATAGGGGTAAGTTGGGAGGATATCATACAAGACATATGACAAGCATGATTTAAACCCTAAAGAGCTTAACAATAACTCTTTATAAGAATAATGATAACTATAAGGTAGACAGAGGGTGCAATTTCTTCCCATTCCAACCCTGTCTTCTATATCCCTTCTTTTCAGAATATCTGCCAACGCTGCTACAGGGGCAGACTGGTCTCCATCCACAGCTACAACTCTAATTGCCTCATCTATAGAGCATCTCAGGGACTCAAAGAAGACCAGGTTTGGATTGGAGGCTATGTCACTGGTTGGGTAAGTGACAGGAGTCTAGTACTTGTCATGGCTATTTCTTCCTTGGATCTCTAGTTAGGGACCATGTTAACTTCTTAGTCTCAATCTAGGATGAATGACTTTTGGACATAACAGGTGATGTTGTCTTCTTGTTATGCCATGCAGAATTAGAGTTGGTCTAGGAAACTTGGGGGTGCTCTGAGGTTATGTATTATTAGGTTATACATCTCCAGTAAAAGTGCTGCTTATAGATCTGTTCAGAATAGTTCCTAGTTTTGCTCTGCATACCCAGTGGGTGTGTGGGACCACACCCACTCTGGCTGGCAGTGATCCTGGCTAGCAGGGATATATAGTCAGCCTACTCCCTGGCCTGCCTTCCCTGCCTAGGGAGAATAGCAGTGTGTGGGCTCTCTCTTATCTGCTCATTACGTTTTCCATGTAGGGTCCCTGTAAGAAGTTCTTGTGGGTTGATGGGAGCCGTTGGAATTTTGCTTACTGGGCAACTGGCCAGCCTAGTAATGGCGGGGGCAACTGTGTGACCTTGTACACCAGAGGTAAGTAAGAGCAGTGGAGGGGTGTGGTTGGTAAGAGACAATGAAGGGGAAAGAAGTCCCCTCCATTTTGTCCCCTTTGGCCTCTGCACCCTGAAACCACAGTTCTAGTACCTAGGACCAATGAGCAGGATAGCAGAAATATCACAAGTACTGGGCAGTTTGGGGACATAAAAGATGTCCCATGAGAGAACTTATTCATGGGAACTTCAAGGCAATGGACCTCCTTGGAGGTGAGGTCTTTGGGCTACTTTGAGCCCCCTGTGATGGAGAATGTGGTTGATGAAGCAATGGAGCTCTTTGGAGGGTAGTCAAGGTGGGAAGGGCAGAAGGAGAAAGAGAAAAGGGGAGGAGGAGTATGGAGCCTTGAAAGCCTCCTATTTTCTTCACAGGAGGTCATTGGCAAAGAGCTCCATGTGACAGGAAGCTGCCCTTTATCTGCTCTTACTGAACCAGGCCAACCCATAGACTTCCCAGTGGCTGCCACGAGAATCCTCTGCAGACTCTGCTGTCAGCTCCCTCTCTTCCCATTTCGGAGATTCCAGTTCTCCTTCATTTACAATAAATACGAGTTCTTGAAATGAGAATTGGGTTCCTTTCTTCGCTCTCTGTGCACCCCTCTCACATCAAGAAGAGGCCTGTAGAGGACCACTACATTTACACACGTACTGGGAAAGGGTCTATAGGGGACCACTTTTTTGGGGGGAGGGCAGAGGGAAGGGAAATTGGGGTTAAGTGACTTGCCCAAAGTCACATGGCTAAAAAGTTTTAAGTGTCTGAAGCTGTATTTGAAATCAGGTCCTCCTGACTCCAGGGCCAGTGCTCTATTCACTGTGCCACCTAGCCACCCCCTAGGGGACCACTTTTAAAGGAGGAAGAAAGGAGAATACAAGTGGGACAGCCAGTGGCAAATGGAGACTGAGACCTAGAATGGACAACTCAGTTTGTTCCATGATTTAATATACCTTGTTTCTAGTTGGGACTTAAAGATCAGAGATGGAAAGGACTGTAGAACTTGGAACATGGCCTGTGGATCTCAGGGTGCTATGCTGAAATATCCCCAAGCACATATGATATTTGAGTATGAAGAAGCCTTCAGGTCATCTAATCCAGGGGTCCTTAACCTACTCTGGGTCATGGAACACCTTTGCAGTATGGTGAAACCTATGGGATCTTTGCTTAAAATATAATTTTTAGATAATGGAAGGAAATGACACATTTCAGTTAGAGGTTACAGAAAAGATACATTTTTTTCACTTCATCCCTAGACCCCCTGAGATCATGGAAGCTGCCTAGATTAAGAACCTTTGACCTAGTTCAACTCCTTAGTTTATAAATAGATAAGGAAATTGGGACCCAAAGAGGGACAGGAACATAGGATGAGAAAGGTACCTTTTAGTTCTACCTTTTAGAAAGGTACCTTTAGTTTAGTTTAAAAATCTTTTAGTTCACTCCCTTTATTTTCTATATGAGGACACTGAGACCCAGAGAGAGGACCTGATTTGATGAATGTAGTAAGGAGCATAGACAGACCTTGTTTTTTTTATTCTAGACCCAGGCATCTTGGCATTCCACTCCTGTAAATCTTTCTGACATAATCTGTCTGGACATCTTTTATTTAGCCCTCCTTATACCTTCCCAATTCAATAAAACAAGGATGGGGTAAGATCTAGAAATTTCAGGAGTCACCAATGACAGTTGGCTCTTAAGGATGAGAGTAGTTGGGTGGAAAGAGGAGCATGGATTTGGAAGTTGGGCATCTGGATTAAAGCAGTGTGTCTTCTACTCAACAGCTGTGTGATATTGGGTCATTCCTTTTACTTCCCTGAGGCTATTTCTTCATTTGTTAAATGGGAATAATCATACTTGTCCTGCCTACACACAGGTTTATGATGACCAAATAAGAAAATGTAGAGGAAAAGAGTTGAAAAAAATAGGTAAAGCACATTCAGATAATAAAATGCTGTCTAATGTGTATTATTTTTTAATGAGGGCCCCAAGCCATCCTGTCCAAAGGTTACTTTAGCTTTGGTTGGCTTTGGCAGTGCTCTGGGTGTGCTGGGACAGAAGGAATACAGAGCAGGTACATAGCTCATGAGGCACGTCTTTACAGACCCTAACAGGATGTTTTCCCAACTAGGGAAATAAGGGAGTTTTAAATGTGTTTCTTCATCTGTCAGATGAAGAGCATCATGCTCTCTGCCTTGCACATATTGAGTACCCAGGAACACTTACACTTTAAGTCTGGAAGTCTAGAATACCTGGACTCTCTCCCTCTCTCTGTACCATTCTGCCTCCCTCTATAATCCAGTTGTCTCCAGGATTTTAAAAAGTCTGATTCTCCCCTACACACATGCACATACTCCTCCTCCTCTTTCTCCTCCTTCTGCTCCTCCTCCTTCTCCTCCTCCTTTCATGTCTTGGTTAATGGTCTTTTGCTCAGGTGATTCTAAGAGAGGGAGGGCACTCTAGAGGCAGAATGGGCTTGGGAAGTCACTGGGACCACTCTCTAAGGGCTTCTTCTATCTTTATCTCAATACAGAAAGTGTTGCTGATGTAATTTTAACAATGAATATTTCTAAAACATAAGGTTTAGAAAGCACTTGCTTCATGGCTGCACTCTGAAGTAGGTATGGCAAGTATTATTAATCCCATGTGAAAGTAGAGACAATTGGGTTTCAGAGGGGAAAGTGCCTTGCCTGAGGTTAAGGAGATCTTCTTATCCACAGTCCAGTGCTCTTTCCACCAAGATGCCCTCTTATAAGGTCAGGTTGTAAACCAAGACATTTCCTTGTAATTGACAATAAGGCCTTATCTATTAACTCTGTAGGTCTGAGAGAAATATCCTTGGCTTCTTGACCATCAATCACACACAGA
Organism: Gymnobelideus leadbeateri; assembly: GCA_011680675.1. NCBI lineage: Eukaryota > Metazoa > Chordata > Mammalia > Diprotodontia > Petauridae > Gymnobelideus > Gymnobelideus leadbeateri. Next base: position 27,128 of record WOXC01002779.1, read on the forward strand.
TCAATAAACCAACAAGCATTTAGTTCTGGGCCAGGTACTTGAGTATATGCAGAGAGAAGCAAACAGATCTGAGGCAGAGCATGTGGTCAATGATGATGGTGATTTGACCATAGAAGTTTTCCAAGGTAACTTTGATTTAGAAGGATCAGAAAGTGTTGGAGGCCCCCTAGGGTATCTAGTCCTGTTCTTCAGCCTATCACACTGCTATCTACCTTTTTTGTGCAAGAGGATGAGAGAGAGAGAGAAGGGAGTTGAAATGGTTGTGCACTCTACCATGGTCTGGCACTGAAGAATAGACTTATTTAGATGGTGGATTGGGGATATGCAAGGAGGTTAGTGGATTCAGGAGGAAGAAAAATATCCCTGAAATAGCACAAGGACCTGCCAAGTTCCATATGGGAATAATGGGTGGCTCCTCAAGGGCTGTGAGATTATTTTAGCTTTATTCTCCTCTCTTTCCTTTTTTTTTCATTCTTCTCTCTCAAGCATCCTTTTCTTTCCAATCTCCTTCCTTTTCTCTTATTTTCTAGTCCCTTTTCTCTCCTATTAGCTTTTCTCATATTTAATATTCATAAGCATCCATCTTCCCTCTGTCCCATAACTCCCCCCTCCCATCTCTAAGCTAGTCTATGAGGAATTTTTGCTTGCCTTATACCCAAGCCAGTCCCACTGTCAAGGTGGGTGTAGATAATTAGGTTGCACATACAAATGGAGAGCTATCTGAACATGAAACAAAGGGAAGCCAAAGTCAGATATCAGTGCAACTGCCACTATTTCCCCAGAATCTGATAAGAGATTTTGCCTTTCACCACTGAGGACTTATCTTTTGGCTCAAGGGTTGTTGACCAATCTCAGTGACTAGAGAGCCTAGTCTCCTAAGACCTAGGGTTGAGTGTCATGCCCCCCCCCCCATACTAAGAAGAAAGACTTTAAGACTCAGGCTAGGGAGACCTTTTCCTTAGGGGCATGGGACAGAACTGGCCCTATATCTTTTCAGAGACCAAGCAGCAATTAAAAATCAGTGCTGCTATCTTAAGCCACTCCAAGATTCTGAGGCTTCCTGTTTGTGAGACCAAGGTTTGGGGTTTCAATTCTATAAAGATTTTCACATTTTGCATAAAAATGTCTGTCTCATAATCATTGCTGCCCTAAGCCCAGCTAACCATTGCATGGCTCTGTACTTTTGCTCCTTAGAGGGTCTTTGAGAGAGTGTGGATGAGAGAGAGCCATTCATCCCAATTAGTGAAGAAGAAACTCTTAGACCTAGGTCAATTGACTCATTCTCTTAGCCTAACATGGCTCTGATAAGGATCTTCCTTCTTACTACAAATCCTTTACTTGATCTCTAGGACCTAAACTTTTCCTTAGAGGTTAGTAACATTGTCATAGTCCTGATTTCACAGGTAACACCCCTTGCCCCAGTCATCTGAATCATAACTTTCTTTAAACTGAAGCATTTCCATCTTTCCCTGGGATAAAGATCAAAAGGAAGTGTTATTTTCCAAGTATGAGGGGTCTCATGTCAAGATTCAAGTCTCATATGACAGATTCATAAGTGACCACTATAACTATTTACTTGAGCAACCTAGGAGGGATGGTCTCCCCTTAGAGGTTAATGAAGAACCTTGTTGGTTATTAGTTTATCCTCCCTTGGACTTGGGGCAATAACATTTCCCCCACCCTGGCCACTTTCTCTAAACATTGATATAGAGGTTAAGGTTAACAGTCTTCTGAGGCTCTGAGAAATTAGGTCTCACATCTCCAGGTAGGTAAGTATTACTCCTTGAAGCAGCAGCAAGATCCAAGATCCATGGCTGCCTGAAGCAAGAGACTCTGGGTAAATGTTCAATTTATCTTTAGATCTATAATTTCCATGACCCACCCTCTCCCCCTTACTCCAAAGAGTAGAACCATTGTTTCTTTATTCTGAAGCTTATTCAATCAGGAAGAGAATTTGGAGTGGAGCAGTGCTCTTCATTCAATTCAGGAAGGAGCCCAGGGTCTTGGAGGAATAGGGATGAATGCTTCTGAAAAAGGGACGTTTATATATAAGCTAAATTAACATTGTGCTCCCTCCCCATTGAAGTCTCACACATCCTTTCTTCTTTTCTCCTTCCCATGACCATGTTTCAAAGGCCAATACTCTCATTAACAAAGATAATTTCTTTTTCCATCTAGGGTTCTTGGGAGAAGTACCAGATTGAGGAGAAAGTGTATCCACACTCCAGGGACTGAGCAGTGATGAAACTTGCCCTTATTCTGTCACTTGTCCTGTTGGGGACTGTTTCCTTTTTTCACTTGAGTAAGTTTTTCAACTCTCTCCCCCTTTTCTCCACTCATCTTACTTTCCTATTAATTCATTTTGTTGGTTAAACTAATTAAATTTGGTTATGGGATAGTATCATAGAACACAAGTAAGATTTTATAGATTTATGACAGGTCTAGGGTCTATCTCCAGGCCTGCCATTTAGTTGGGCCAAAGAAATCACTGGCCAAGATGTCTTTTGGGTTATTTTTTTTTCTAATTCCTTATCTAGGAAATTAGTGTGGTGCAGTGGGATGAGTGCTGGATTTGAAGTCAGAAGTCTTGGTTAAAATCTTGGAGTTGACATTTTTCACCAGTGTGACCTTGAGCAAGTCACTTAACTTTCTTCATTATCCTTAACTATAAAATGAAAGAGTTGGATTAGATGACCACCAAAGCCTCTTCCAATTCTAAATCTATGACTCTAGGATCCTAAGCCACTTTCTCTTGCTGAAGCTTGATTTTCTACTCCACAAAATTAGCATAATCACACTAGCACTACCAGAGTCATTGTGGTACATTTTGAGGACTCCTCTATAAAGGACTAGAGAAATATGGGTCTTATTCATCTCTAGTATGTTCCCTCAACTTTCTATTGGAGATTGTGCACTCTTCTTAAAAAGTTAGGCTCCCTACATCTTGGCGTAAAGGATATGAAGCTTTTATTACATCTTTCAGCAATTCCCCCCCTCTCCATTCCTCTTTGTTATGGTCCTGCAGTGTCAACCACTAGTAACACTTCCATATTTTTGTACTGAAATTTATTTTATTTTATTTTTTTTGGAGAGCAACTGGGGTTAAGTAACTTGCCCAAGGTCACACGGCTAGGTTTTTGTTTGTGTGTGCGTTAAGTGTCTGAGGCCGGATTCGAACTCAGGTCCTTCTGACTCCAGGGCTGATGCTCTACTCACTGCGCCACCTAGCTGCCCGAGTACTGAAATTTATTACAACCTGTACCTCCAATGGAAAAGAGATATCCTTGGAGATACTTTAAGATCACTAACCTCGGGAGTCAAGATGGCGGAGTAGAAACAGCACTTCTGCAGAGCTCCAGCCTACACCACTTCAAAATTATGTAAAAGAGGGACTCTGAACAACCTCTGGAGCTCCAGAACCCAAAAAATGACACAGAGAGGCTAACCTCTTGCTGAGGACAGCCCAGCAGCCCTGTAGGGAGTGGCCAGCACAGTGCTCTGGGAGCCGAGCCCAGGCCTGCATGAGTCAGAGGTTTTAGCCCCAGGGTGGCCAGACCAGCAGCCAGCTGGAGGGACCCCAGAACACCAGCAGCTGTGGTGTTTCCAGAATTATCAACACATTGATGCCTAGGACACAGTGAGAGGTCAGTGCCCTATGGACTTTGGGACTGGTTGGAAGAGCACATCAGCTTCTTCCCCTGGGGGCGAGAAGCCACTGAGGAGCTGGTGCAGTTTGTGCCACATTGCCACATTGCAGCTTCAGCTCCTGGCCTGGGAACTGTAGGGGGATCTGGCGATTAGTCTGGGGGGTAATCGCTCTTGTTTTACCCTTCTTGGATCTGGATTGCGGTCTGGGGTGTGTGACCAGCTTGCCAGAATGTATGAAGGCTTCAGAGAGGCCACCCAACTAATACCTCCAGCAGTTGAGAAAACCCCAGCATTTGGGACGGAAGCTCCCCTGGCTGGTGGCAGAGTCCTGCTGTGGCAACAAGCTCAAAAGTCAAGTAATTGAGTGGCAACATGCCTAGGCAAAGGAAACAAAATAAACAGAAAAATTCAACATTAAACTCCTATTTTAGGGGCAAAGAAGACCAAAGCATGGAACAGCAGGAGGACTGTGAGGTCAGAAATCCTGTACCAAAAGCCCCAAATGAAAATACGAGCTGGTTACAGGCCATAGAAGACCTTAAGAAGCAGATAAGAGAAGTGGAGGAAAAAATGGGAAGAGAAATGAGAAAGATGCAAGAAAAGTATGAAATAAGAGTCAACAAACTGACTGAGGAAAATAACACCTTAAAAAATAGACTAACTCAAATGGCAAAAGAGGTTCAAAAAGGCAATGAGGAGAAGAATGCCTTTAAAAGCCAAATTTGCCAGATGGAAAAAGAATCTCAAAAGCTCACTGAGGAGAATCATTCCTTCAGAATTAGACTGGAGCAAATGGAAGCTAGTGACTTTATGAGAAATCAAGATGCTGTTAAGCAGATCCAAACAAATGAAAGATTAGAAGGCAATGTGAAATATCTCATAGGAAAAACCACTGACCTGGAAAATAGATCCAGGAGAGACAATTTAAAAATTATTGGACTACCTGAAAGCCATGATCAAAGAAAGAACCTAGAAATCACTCTTCAAGAAATTCTCAAGGAAAATTGCCTTGATGTTTTAGATCCAGAGGGCAAAATAGAGGTTGAAAGAATCCACAGATCACCTCCTGAAAAAAATCCCAAAAAGAAAACTCCCAGGAATATTATAGCCAGGTTCCAGAATCCCCAGATCAAGGAGAAAATACTACAAGCAGCCAGGAAGAAACAATTTCAATATTGTGGAAACACAATCAGAATAGCCCAGGACCTGGCAGCTTCTACCCTGAGGGATAGAAGGGCATGGAATATGATATTCCAGAGGGCAAAAGAGCTGGGATTGAAGCCAAGGGTCACCTACCCAGCAAAACTGAGTATTTTGTTTCAGGGAAAATATGGTCATTCAGTGGAATAGAGGACTTTCAAGCATTCTTGAGGAAAAAACCAGAGTTGAATAGAAAATTTGACATTCAGACACAAGAAGCAAGAGATGCTTGAGAAAGTAAACAGGGAAAAGAAATCATAAGGAACTTATCAAAGTTGAACTATTTACATTCCTACATGGAAAAAGAGATAACTGTAACTGATGAAACCTTTCTCAGTATGAAAATAGCTGAAGAAGGGTATATGGGCATATGAATACGTATGTGAATGTATGTATATATGTTTACAGGTATGCATAGATAGAGGGCACAGGTCGAATTTAATGGAAAAGGATGATACTTAAGGGGTGAAATTGAGAGGTGAGAGAGGAACATAAGGAGAAGAGATCAGGAGAGACAGAATGGGGTAAACTATTTTGTGTAGAAGAGGCAAGGGAAAGTGGTTGCAGGGGAGGGGAAGAACAGGAAGGCAAAAAGGCAAAATCTTATTCTCATTGAATTTGGCTCAGGAAGAGAATGACATACATACTAAATAGGATATCTCATCCTACAGGAGAGTAGGGGGGAAGGAAAGGAGAGGAGGGGATGATGGAGGGGAGGGCAGGCTGGGGCGGGGAGGGAAGTTGGAAGCACCCACTTTTGTAAAGGGACAGGATCAAAGAAGGGAATAGACCAAGTGGGAGATGGGATAGGAGGGAAGGAAATATAGTCAGTCTTTTACATTATATCTACTATGGTAATGTTTTGCATAGCTATACATGTACAACATATACTGAGTTGCTTTTCGTCCCAGCGGGAGGGGGTGGCAGGGGAGGAGGGGAATGGGTCTGGAATTCAAAGTTTTAAAATAAAATGTTTTAAAAATATATAAATACTATGGTTAATACTGTTTTGCATATAATTGGGAGATAAGATGTGCAGGCAGTGGGGCATAGGGATTCACCTTGCCCTACTGGAAAAGTAGAAGGGGGTATGGGAGAAGAGATGGGAGAGAGCAGATTGGATGAGGGGATATCCTGTGGGACTGCTATTCTGGGGTCGTGGGTAGGGGAAAATGGGGAAAAAATTGTAACTCAAAATCTGACGGAAATGAATGATGTAAACCAGAAGTTAATAAAGCATTTGGAAAAAAAAAAAAGATCACTAATTTCTCTGAAGACCTGAAATATCTAGGAGCTGTCCGAGGTACCTGCAGGGAGACAAAAGAAAGAACATGACCAACATTGATCATGCTCTTTGTCTTTGTCTCAGGAAATGAGGCTCTTAAGCTAGAGGAAGTGAACACCCAGACTGGGGATTCAAAAATGCCAGAGAGAGGAGGGGTTCTTACCTCTGCTGACAACTCTGAGAAGGAGAAAGAAGAAGCCACAGAGTTAGTCTCAGTTGCCAAAGATAATAACATTCTGGAACCCAAGAAAGAGGACACAGTTTCTGGACTGAGGTGGAGGCCTTGGGAACAGAGAAATAGAGTTTGGGAGAATGAGAATTGGTTAGAAAATATGAACCTTTTCCTCTGAATATCATGGATGCTGGTGTAAGGATAGAGATAAAATGTGTTTTACCTGTACTGAGAATTCCTCTGGGGCCAATTCTTGGAAGCTGGGCTGAAAGCTGAGCCTCCAAGATTCAATCTGAATGATCTTCCCCTCCCACCATCATCTCCTTGTACCTATTTCTCCTTTTTTCTTCTACAATTTCTCAGAGATTTTGTCAGCAGAAGTACAGGGGACAATCTAAGTTCCATCCACAATCTTGACTTCAACTGCAAACTTGAGGACTTAGTTAAAGGAATCAACCAAGGCTAGATTTGGATTGGGTCTTATACCATTAGCTGGGTAAGAAAGAGGGTCAAATATGTGCAAGACTATTTCTTCCCTGAACCTCCCTAAAGGGGCCCTGATGAGTCCCCCACTTCATCCCAGACCCTTGAACTTTTAACTGTGGAGAATCTCCAGTGATATTCACCCTAACACCCTGTCACAATTTTCTTGAGAAGCAGGGTTTGGTAAAGGATCCCTGTACATCTGAGAATACATAGACTGCCAAATTCCCCCAAAAATACTCCTTATGAATTTGATATCCACTTAACATCCTCAGTACCCAGAGATCCAAGCTCATAAGGCAATAAGTGAGAATCACAAGGTATTATCAGTCTTTTCTTAAGAAAGCACCCCAGTAGAATATAAAACAGATTATACTGTGAGTCAGAAGACCTGGTCTCAAGTCCCAGCCCTTCCTAGTTTTGTGTCAATTCCTATCTTTATTCCTTAATTTACTTCTGTGTGAGCTGAGGTAGTTGGACAAGATAGCTTTTAATACTGTTCTCAGATCTCAGATTTCATGTTTTGTTCTCTTTGGCTTGAATACTTTGGAGTTCATCAGTCTCACCCATTTTGACTTGCCTCTTTCCATCTTGTCTATAGTGCTTGTTCAAGAAATTTAAATGAATTGATAGGAGCCACTGGAATTTTTCATACTGGGCAATAGGCCAGCTGCTATTTGGTTGGGGCCACTGTGTGGCTTTGTGTACTAATGGTAGGTCAGAGTATGGAAGGTGGGAGTGACAGCAAGGACATCCTATCACGATGTCTTTAGCTCTCCCTGAGCTTCCTGAAAGTGGAGAACCTTGACTCCAAAATTGGGGGTTGGGGAGAGAGTCCCCATCCAAGTGATATTACAATGAGTTCTCCATATGGAAACTGGGATAATCTCCTTCTCACTTTGCCAATTGTGGAGGAGGATGCTATGAGCTATGAGCTCTTCTGGTCTTCCCAATTTTGGAGTGATAGATTTAGGGCAATGGAGTTCCATAATGGCTGAAATGGAAAGGGCAGTATGAGTAGCAGAAAAACAGCTGGTTCTGTTAAAGAATCTGTGTTTGGATCTGGGCTCTTCCATTTATTAACACAGTAACCTTGGGCCTCAATTTCCTCATCTGTAAAATGAAAGGATTAGGCTAGGTGGTTTCGAAGGCCCATTTCAGTCTAATATTCTATGTTCAGAAAGTCCTTCCAGCTCTGACGTATTAACATCTCAGGTTTCCTGTGCTTCCTTCTTGTAATTTATTCAGAATTTGTGACTCTCCACCCCTGCCTGTGTTTAGAATAGGCCTGAAATGGATCACTTAGGGTCATCCTATTCAAAGCTGAAAGGGCTATTAGAAATCACATGGTTCAACCTCCTCAATTTTTTTTCAGAAGGAGAAATTGAAGCCTAGGGAAAGGAAGGGACTTGTTCAAGGTCACACAGATAATTCAGAGCAGAATTTGAATTCAACTCTAGGTTCAAATTCAAATTCAAATTCAAATCTAGGTTCTCTTCCTCCATATCCAGTACTCTTTCTATCATGTAATGCTACCTCCTCCTTTGGGGCAGGGAAATAAAAGGAACACCTGAGTAATTTAGCTGTAGTCCTTTTTGGAGAAGAAAGAGTGGTCTAGGTTTCCTATCAAAGCCCTTTAACATTCCCTAGGGCTGAGATCAGTTTTTTTGTGGTAATCTCTGGCTCTTCTGGGAGGAATGATAGAGTCCATAGTTATTTGTTTTCCTCGTGGAGTCTCAGATATTTTTCAAAAGATAACTGACAGCTGGGTCTGAGTTTGTAAGGCATACCGTCTCACAGGTAGTGAGATAGTGCCAGGATTATGAAATCCATTTACCAGATATAGAAACAGATGATGTTACTGGCCCAGGGCCAATCAGCCAGGAATAATAACCAACATTCCCATAACCCTTAAAATTTACAAAGTAATTTAAATTTACATGTGTTATCTCACTTGAACTTTATAGCTTCCCCATAAGGTAGAGAGTAGAGTTATTGCTATTCCCATTTCACAGATAAGAGAACTGAGGGGAATTGATTTGCTCAGCTAGTAGATGTCTTAGGTAGGAATTGAACTCATGTCTTCCTGACTAGTCTCTGAACCATGATGCCTTTCAAAGACAGGATGATTGGTGACAGAGTCTTAACATAGTGGCTCTAGCACTGAGCTACCAGCTACTCATTGGTTTGGGGAGTTGGGAGGAGGGAGAGGAGATTATCAGGGTACTATCAGGAGAAGGATTTCCCATTTTCCAGGTCCCCCACTTCTCCAGGTAAAAAAAGTGACATTATTGTTAGTTATAGCCTCTTGGCTTGTCCCTTGCCTGGTTTCTATGTTCTAAGATACCTTCCAGCTCAAGTCTTCTCCCACCCAAACTTTATATGAAAGGTTAGAGAAGAGACCCCCACCTGTAGAGCATCACCATCTGTAGCTGGCTAGAGAGAATGAGTCCGCCTAATTTTGAGAAGCCCCTTTTGTCTCTTTCCTGAGGGGCTGCTGACACTTTCACTACAATGTCTGAATGGGTTCTTGATGTGATAAACATTTAAACTTCTATTAGCAAGCTAAGGCCTGGGTTAGGGCGTTGTGGGAATAGGAGAGGAAGCAAAAAACTCATTTTAGTTGCAGAGTGAATATCAGGGAGTGGCTTAGGGTTCTGTGGCTGGAGAAGTAGAGCAGATTAGGGGAGAGATGAGAGACAGAGACAGAGAGAGACAGAGACAGAGAGAGGGACAGAGAGACAGAGAGAGAGAGACAGAGACAAAGACATAGAGAGAAAATGAAGAGACAGAGACATAGAGAGAAAAGGAGAAGAATCCGTTACACAATAGAGAATCCCAGAATTTTTACATTAGAAGAGATCTCAGAGATCACCTAGTTTCCTTCCGACTTGAACAGGAACCTTAGGAAGAACACATCTGACAATGAGAGCTGTTCCAATTACTTTAGAAGGGAGTGAGCTCCCTCCCCCCTTACTGGAGGGCTTCAAAGACCAAATAATCCCTTGCTGAAGAGGAGGTTTCTTTGTTCAGTGCAGGTTGGATGAGATCACTTCTGAAGTTCTTACTAACTTTGAGATTCTGTGGCAGGCCACCGGGCAGCTTGTGCTCAGGTCTTCCTGAGTACAAATCTTTTCTGGGTAGGAAAAGAGAGGAAGTCAGGTACAGTCACCCTCTGTATATCACCCCTGCTCCAGATGGAGAATCAGGACAGGAAGACCATTTCCCTTGGGGCACTGGAATGAAGGTAACTCTAAAGCCCATAGATTCCCAGCCACAGCCCTTATGAGGACTGCCTCCAAGGCTCTGAGACTCATTGGCTCAGTTGGAGAGTGAATTGTGATCACACTCTAAGGGCTTGAGCTTTGTATGACCTAATGGGATTTACATGGGTTTGATATATTTATACAAGAGTCAAGTATAGGCTGAATCAGATGGCCTCTTCCCTCTCTCTTATTGCTCTGAAAAATGAATGATCTTAATGATTTTATGCAGTGATTTCCACTCCCAAATATCTTCCCCATCAAGTGTCATGATGCCTAGAAATTTGCCATTTGAAAATCACTCCTTTGGCTATTGAAAGCTTTTTTTTTCTTTTGAGAACAAGAACCTGTGGAACTAAAACATGGACTAGAAAGGTGGTAAGAAGCAAGGGTTGGATAATTCAATGCAACAAACATTTATTAAGCTCCTATGACGTGCAAGTCGCTGTGCTAGATATTGGCTATATGAAGACAAGGATGACACAGTCCTGGCCCTCAAGGAGCTTACATTCTACTGATGGATACAACATGCACATGGATAAGTGAATACAAGATAATATGAGGGGAGAGAGAGCACCAGCACCGGGGGTAAAGGGAGTTAAGGGAGACTTCATGGTGGAGGTGTCACCCAAGATGAGTCTTGAAGGAAGAGCAAATATATTGAGGCAGAAATGAGGATGGAGTGTATTTCACACAGAGAGGGTAGCCTGTATGAAGGACCAGAGGTGGGAGACAAGATACCCAGTTGAGGCAACAACTAATAGTCTGGTTTGGCTGGAATGTGGTGTGTGTGAAAAGGAGTAACAGGAAATAAAGCTGGGAAGTGAGGTAAAGTTTTCAAATACCAGACTTAGGAGTCTGCATTTTATCCTAGAGACAACAAAGAGGAATGAAAGCTCCCTAAGTAAAGGGATGACCTGAAAGAGAAGGTGGGATTATGTCAATAAATTTCATTATTGTTCTAGGGGTCCACCTTGAGTACCAGATTTTCTTCTTTGCTCATTATCAATTCCTTTCCACAATAAACTCCTAATAATCTTCATGACGTATAGGGAGTCATTTAGAGTGGATCCATAGAAGACAACATCACAATCACACCAAAGAGATATTCTACACAAGAGTATATGCAATGGGTAAGGATCAAGGGTGTTCTTAGGCAGGGGGGTGAGAAAGACTTCAGCCTCTGCGATGGGAGGAATAGTAGGATGCAAGAAGCCTTGGGAATAGCAAACTCTCAATGAGAATGTACACAGCCCTAGCAGGGAGCACTATCTACTGGTTGGCACACTGGGAGGTCTGGGAACTGGGTCTGGGTTATTGCCACTCCTAAAGTGAGCCTCTTCCCCTTTCCCCCTTCTCCCCAATGGAAGGTCCACTGTGATGAGGTATAAATTCCTAGGGCATAAGGTTAATGATAAATGGAGTGAGGAGGCCTAGTGACCAATGGAAAAGGCTCCAGAGTCCGTGGATTGCTTTTCCTCTCTGCCCTCCAGGGTCTGGTCACTGGGGTACATGGGGTTGGTAGAAGTGGCAGATCGTAGGGTTGTTTCATTCACCTGGAAGAGATGGTAGAAGACAGGAACCTAAAACATCCTGGTATAGTATCTATCCAAGCCCAGGGATCTTAAAAGAGTAGAGCAGGGCACATAGAACCCTCAAAGGTCCTTGCAATCCCTATTCTCTGTCATGACCCACCCATAATTACATCTCTCCTTTCCTCCCACTGAACTCCCTTCTCCTATTAGGGTTCTAAAACTAGATATTGCCTCTTACTCAAACATTCATGAGAGAATAGGGGAAAAAGTTCCAAAGATGTTGCCAATGATGTAACTCATTGACTTTGTGGCATAAAAATCACAATCACCCAACTCTTAGGTGTTTTCTGTTCCAAAAACTCTGGGCAAATTACAGCACAACCCAACTGACAAGACTTTCCCAGGTGCCTACACAGCACAGGGAAACATACAGAGACACACCAGGAAAGCAGTTTTACTGCTCTGCCATGATGGATTCTCACCTGGCTCTTTTCCTTTCCCTTCTGCCAATACATTCAATTTGGTAGCCATAGTATTAGGGCCAGATTTGGAAACACTGGCCAGAAGCCTTGGATCTGTGATTTTAATTTCTGCCTACAGACAATGGGAGAGAAGCTAGTACCCTTACTGGGGCTATTGGCAGCAGTTACCACCTCCCTGTTCCCTAGTTCTCCTGACCTGACCTTGTTGTGATAGCTTCTCAAAAGGCTCTGACAGGAACAATCAGAAGCTCTTCAGAGCTGTGGTCCTTTACTCTGGCCCTCCCCTCATCCCTTGCTTTCTTCTGGCCTCTCTTGGGCTCCTTACCTCTTCAAACTTCTTGGCTTTGTACTGGTCTGCACCTTTTAGGAAGTTAAGCAGGATGATGTCACAGAGGACTGTGCCCTGGAGGGAAGAGACACTGTTGGTGGGGGAAGCTCCCAGTAACTAGGCCGGGTATAGGCAGGAACAAGGGTAGGCACAGGGCATGGGGAAGATGGACAGAAACAGGTTGAGAGTAACAGAGGGCACAGAACTCGACTTGACCAGTGTAAAATTAACAAGTCATTTCCATAGAGTGACCAGTTTATAAAGATCTTTCTTCCCAACAACTTGAAGAGGCAGAGAATTCAAGTATTAGCACTCCCATTTTATAGATGAGGAAACTGAGATTTGGAGACGTAGGTAACAAAGGTCACAGAGCTGTGAAGTGGCAAAGATTTCCTTTTGATTCTAAATCCAATAGGCTAATTTTGGAACATGGGGGTGGAAGGATGGACAGAAAGGCATGAGCAGAGGCACAGGGAGAGAGGATGCGCCCATCTTACCAAATATCATCTCCTTTTACTCACTTTGGCCACCGCAAAACTCATTTTCATGGCAACTCAGTGAACAGAGAGGATGCCACCATAAGACAGGCAGATGAGCAGGGGGCAGATGGAAATTTGCCTTACCTGTGTGGCTATAATGCCACCAGGGCACCCCAGAACAGAGGCTTTCTTCCCACCCTGACTAGAACCTTTGGGGAATGCTTGGGTGACAGGAGCCCAGACGTACCACTCCCACTGAGGTAAAGGCTGCCACAGAGCTGATGATGGTGGGTATGATGTTAAACTTGCCAGCCTGCAGGCAGAATGTGACAGTGAGCTTGGTGGGGTGGGGAATGAATGCTGGAGGGTATTTAATAAGAGGTCATTCCCCCAGAACAGTCCCATATAGAACCCAAGAGATTTTAGATCCCCAAAATAAAGGAATCCCAGGCCACTGAGTTATTCAGAGGTTTCTTCCTCTTTCCCTGAAGATCCCTTGGTTCTTTTCACATCTTCCCTGGGTCTCCTTCCTGACCCTCCCGCCCTGGTCTGGTTTGAGGACTCACATTTCCATATACCAGGACATCAAAACGGATGCCAAACGCCTTCAGGAGTGTCCGATACTCACTTCCATTCTCCATCTTAAAGTACTTGGCAAACCTACAAATCCAAGAAGTATAAAAAGATAATGGACTCAGTAGTGCCCCCACCCTTGACCACCATTATACCTCCCAAAAGAAAGTAGTTTTCTCTGTTCAGTCAGTGAGATCCCCTTTACCCCAGGCCATGCCAATATAGGAGAGTACCACTACACACATTCTTGGCAGAAAGAGAAAGCATTACAAGCAAGCCCTCGGGTATCATGGAAGCACATACCCTGGTGGGAGACAGTATGGTATGGCTGAAAGAAAGTAGAGTTGGAGTCAGATGGACCCAAGTTGAAATCTACAGGCTGTTGTTTAGGCCTAGGCCTAGGTTAGCTCCTTGGAGATCAGGTCCCCAGCCTATAAATTGGGATGATAATATTTATGCCTCCTACCATAGCAACTGAGGAAAGTATTTGGTAAACAGAAAAGTACCATGGGAGTGGGAGCTGTGAATGTATGTTTGTTGGAGCATCCATGCCAGCCCCAGGGAGACCCGGGAAGCTAGAGAAATGTATCGTCAGAGCTTGCTCTTCTCCCATATCTTAGGGTTCTGTGTCTTCCTTAACTGCCCAATGCTTTTACACTATGCAAGGTATTTCAACACAGGAGGAAATGTGTTAAAAAACAATTTAAATCCTACTAACCATAATGGTTTCCATAGGCATTGTGTTTGTAGTTTACCAAACCCTAGTTCCTCAGTCCAAATGAGGAGGGCCTGCCTTCCCTCCTCATTCCATAGGGTAAATCTCTCTCTCTGTCTCTCTGTCTCTGTCTCTCTGTCTCTGTCTCTGTCTCTGTCTCTGTCTCTGTCTCTGTCTCTCTCTCTCTCTCTCTCTCTCTCTCTCTCCTCTCTCTCTCTCCTCTCTCTCTCCCTCCCTCTCTCTCTCTTAATGAGGTCTTTCCTGATTCCCTCAGGAAACAAACAGAATTGTGAGCAACCTTCACTGTGAAATCATTTTGTATTATTTTGTCTATTTCCTGAATTTACTTATATGCCAATATACTGTATCCCCCAGTAGAATGTGGGTCCTGGAGGCCAGGGATTATCTCTCATTTGTATTTCTGATACCAGTGCTTGGCACACATTAGGTGCTTGATAAACACCTGTCAGTGGAATATCTGCCAGTGAGAGGTACAGTCTCCAGGACAAAAGAGGCCACATCATGCCTCTCCACATGGACCAAGTGAATATTGGATTTTTTAGCTCATATCAAGTGGCTGCCAAATTGGACTAGCAGTCCTCTACAATCCTATCCTATAGTCACAGCTTTTCCATCCCAGGCATGTGCAGTAGATTTCCCCCTACCTAAATCTAGGCATTATCTCTATTACTTTCCTTTCCTGTGGAATGAAGGTGATGGATTAAAGGCCCAACCAGCTTGGCCATCCCTTGTTCTAAGGTCAACCCACTTCAGGCATTCTATATTCTAAGCCCCCTCCTGGCACTAACATTCTATGTTCTAAGATCTTTTCTAGCTCCAACAGTCCATAGACTACTCCAGGACCCCTTCCAGTGCTAACAAGCAATGTTCTATGGCATTCTTTGCCTCTAACATTCCATTCTTAGATTCTTACAGCCCTAACACTGTTCTTAGGTCTAATGTTTTAATGTCTAGGTCTAATGTTCTCTGTTGGAAGGTCCTTTCCAGCCCTGACATTCAATGATTCAGTATTTTGACTGAACCAAAGGCACCCCACCCCCGAGGGTGGGGTTAGTTTTGTGCTGTGCCATCAAAGGATCTCAAAGCACTCTCTATTCGGTGTCCAAACTGTCCTTGCATTGGAGAACTTTGAGGTAACATTCTCCCTCTGTTAGAAATAGTAAGGCAATGCCACATGAAGAGTTAATGACAGGGAAAGACTGGGAGCCAAGAGTGTAGACTCCTAGGCCAAGGCTGTATAAAAACAGTTATAAAAACAGAGATGACGTGACCAATTTTCAGCCTTGCTGAATGAATCTGTCAGTGGCCTGAACACCATCTATCAAAGCAGGATGAAGAATGGAGGACTAAATTTAGCCTAGCAAGTAATGGGAAGGGAATGAGGAGAAGCAGCAAAGTGAGATTTTTTTTTCCTCTAGCACCTGTCTTCCAAGAAGCAGTAAACCCTTTTAAAGCCATGCCTTTATTGATTCTTCCCATCCTAGGGAGAGGTTAGCAGGAAGTGTTGTTCTCTTAAGGGGGAGAGAGAGAGACAGAGAGAGAGAGAGAGAGAGAGACAGAGACAGAGACAGAGACAGAGACAGAGACAGACAGAGACAGAGAGAGACAGACAGACAGACAGACAGAGAGACAGAGAGGAGAGAGAGACAAAGAGGGAGAGAGACAGAGACAGAGACAGAGAGAGGAGAGGAGAGGAGGGGAGGGGAGAGGAGAGGAGGGGAGGGGAGGGGACAGGAGAGGAGAGGAGGGGAGGGGACAGGAGAGGAGAGGAGAGGAGAGGAGAGGAGAGGAGAGGAGAGGAGAGGAGAGGAGAGGGAGTTTTAACTTATGGGATGTGGAGGGAAGGCAGGCCCTCCATTTGTCCTGGAAGGGGAGGATGATGGTTTACTGAATGTCAGAGCTGAAAAGCATCTTTGAGATCCTCTGGTGCCTTTGCCAGAGGAGAAGAGTAATGGGCAGTGATGGCCAACATCACACCGAATATCAGTAGCTGAACATAATAAGAACTTGGGCCTTATAACTCCCAGTGCCAAGCTCTTCCCATGTTACCTTTCCCAGGATCACCTGGAGAAGCTGGCTGTACTTCACGATTCCCTCACAAGCTGGGGAAGGGATGCCAAGTTGTCAGGGGGAGGAGGTGACTGCTCTCTTTCTTTGCCTGGTCTTCCTGCCCAAAGTCACTCCTCTTCTCCCTCCCCTAAAATGTTGCTGCTTTTGATAAGAAATGGAAAGCTAGCTTCCTTCAAGACTCAGATCCAGGGAGGGTTTCCTTCTCTCCAGGGCTTTTCTCGATTCACCCAATTTCTAGTGTTACTTTACAGCTACATTGTATTGTTGTATCAGCTTATCTGTGTGAATGTGGTTTCTATGCAGCAGAATATAAGAGCCCTGAGGGCAGGGACTTTTTTATTCTTTTGCCTCTGTGTCCCCTAAGCCTGTCCCTGGCATATAGTAGTCACTTTATAAATATCTGTGGGATTGAATTGAATGAAAACATGGCAAGGCCTGCACATGGCCAATCATTTTATCTGCCTCCTGATTTTTTTCTTGGCCCAGACTTACCTCTTTTAAGTCCTGGGTTGGGGAACCAGGCTAATATGCCAACTGGGTTTTATTGCCCTGCCTTCCAAGGATTGGTGATTGTGGTGATTCAGATTTTCTACCCCTCTCTTCCTATCTCCCAAATTTTAAACTGTAAAAGGCAGAGACCCTAAAAGAGAGCTTAGTAGGGAGAACACTAAACTATTAGCCAAGACAGCTAACTGGGTACTAGTTCTAGCTTAATTACTAAGAGGAGGTGTGATCTCTTTGACCACGAATCCCTTGATCTGCTAATGAGAGTACTGAGATGGTAACCTTTCAAATTTCTCCCTGGTCTAGGATTCCTGGCTCTAAGGTCCCTCCAGGCTCTGACATTACATGCTCTTAGTTCTATCCAGGCTCAGACATTTTCTAAGGTCCTTCCAGGCTCAGACATTTTGTGTTCTAAAGTTCCTCTCAGCTCCAACTTTGTGTTTTAGGACTCCTCCCTTCGTAAACATTCTATAATCTAATGATCAAAATGACAAAGGGACTTCCACAGTCTTCTGTATGTTCCACCTTGATATCCCCCCCACTTTTGTTTCCATTTTGGGGGGGGTAACTTTTCGGATTTCCTCTGAGCTATTCTTTATGGAGAAAACCCAATAGAAGGAGAGAAATTGATTCACTCTGGTTTGTTTTCCCAGAAAAGAGAAGAGTCAAGAAATTGGCTGCACCAGAAATTGGAAGCTACAGGAGTGGTTGTTGGTGAGGTAGAGGTAGGAGCTCCTAGTAAGCACCAGAAAAGGACTGTTCTTATCACCTGATTAGGTGAGGGAGTCTCTGTAGTAGGGGCCTGTGACAACCACAGAGATGCTATTGAGAGAAGCAGTGGGATGGCTGTGAATGGAATAAAACTGCCACTGTTGGCAGAGAACTGGGGACTGGTGCTTGCCAAGACAGAGCCCTGGGAAGGGAAGGAAGGCTTCTGGGGGGCCCACAGCAGGTATCTGGGGCTACAGAAGGTTGGGAGCCCTCACCATTGGATATAGTGGTGCTTGGAAGCTGTCCATCTCACCAGGACCCACTAACCAGGACTAAATTGAGCCTGGTAGGCAATTGAAACTGGAGAAAGGAAGCAACAATTTCTTTTAACCTTTCTATGCCCAACCCTTCTACGTCCCCAGAAGATACTAAGGTGGGGCTATGTTTAGCAGTTCTAGAGCTTTCGGATTGGAGGGCCACTCATGCTATTAGTAGTGGCATGCGAAGAATAATAATACAAAATTTTCTAATTGAAATGACAAATCATTAGTTGAATGAGGCAGCATGGTGACCCACACAATAGAGAATTGGAGTCAGAAGACCACAATTCAAATCCTGTCTGAGACACTTCCTAGCTGGAGGACTATGGGCAAGCCACTTAACTACTCTCAGCCTCAGTTTCCAACTTGGTCAAATGGGAATAACAGTAGCAATTCCCTCATAGGGTTGTGAGGCTTAAATCAAACAATACTTGTGAAACACTTCACAAATATTAAAGCACCCCATGCCAGCGATTATCAAGTTAGGTTTAGCTATATATATATAAATAAAGTATTACATACTATATGTTACATATTATGTAATTATATAATGTATCATATAATTATGTATATTAATTATATAATTTGTGTGTGTGTGTGTTCCCTGGTTTTTCAGGCCAAAGTCTTTCTCAGCCCAAGGAGTGGCCTGTGGTCTAACCTAGGCCCTTCCTCCACTTCTATCTTTCTCCAGAACCCCTCCTCTCTAGACCTTCTCTGCATAGAAGCTTCCTGGTTAGAAGCTTCTAATTTCCTGGTTGATTGGCACCTTCCCATCTGTCAGGTGGGGGTGGGGTAGGAAGCTAGTCAGACCTGTGGCTGAGCAGGAACTGTCCCCTGCCCATAAAATATGGGAGTCACCTTGACTCCACAACTGTCTAGGCTGCCTTGATGTCCAGAGTGAAGATGTGTGTATGGGTCTCTGATGAGAATGTGATGTAATAGGTGGCTAAGTCCTGGGAGCAGAAGATGGAGAACTTCCCTCTTCAGCCATGACCTGAAGACCACTATGGAGGACAATCCCTTGAGACCTGTCTAGTCTTACTGTCTCCTTCTCTTCCAGCTCAGGCCTGCTTTAGAGGAGTCAGTCTCAGTCCCAGTAGGGCTGTGTGTGTGTGTGTGTGTGTGTGTGTGTGTGTGTGTGTTTGTGTGTGACAGACAGAGCAGAGACAGAGACAGACACAGAGAGAGAGAAATGGAGAGAGACAGACAGAGAGATGGAGGCAGAGAGAAAGATGGAGAGACAGAAACAGAGAGATGAAGAGAGAGAAAGAGAGAGAGAGAGAGAGAGAGAGAGAGAGAGAGAGAGAGAGAGAGTGTGTGTGTGTGTGTGTGTGTGTGTGTGTGTGTGTATGTGAGAGAGAGAGATATTCACTGGGCTGCCCTGAAACCTTTCCTCTGTTGGCTCTCTCTCCTCTCCTATGCTCCCTTGGCTATCTCTAGCTAAGCCAGTTTTCTTCCCTTAAATACATCAAATAAAAGGGCCCATGGCATTAACTGACCCATCTCATTCTTCTGTAAAGCCCCTCTAGTCCTTACAGCAATCATGTAGGAATAAAGCTAAATTCTTACATAATAGAGCTGTAAATGACAAAGAACTATTTTAGGGGCCTGACATTCCTAATAGACATACACTTTTAAAATCATAGAAGTTCAGAGGTGGAAGGGTTCTAAAAACCTAGAATGCAGAATTAGTTGTTAGAGCTGGAACAGTTCTTAGAATGTGGAATAACTCTCCGTTGTTTGACAGATGGAATGTCTGAACTGGGAGGAACCTTACAATGTAGAATGTTAGAGCTAGGAGGGACTTTATAACATAGGATGGCAGAGTTAAGAGAGACTTTAGAACATGGGTCATGGGATTTATAGAGCTGGAACAAACCGTAGAGGCCATCAAATCCTACTCGCTCTTTTTACAGAGAAGTAAACAGAGGTCCAGAGAGACTTGTCCATGGTCACACATGGTCTGAGGCAAGATCTGAACCCAGGTTTTACTGGCCCCAAGTCCAGCACTTGCTTTAGTATGACATGCTGCCTTTCATGGCAAGGGATCTTAGAACCTGAAGTATAAAACCTAGAGCTAGGAGGCACTGGATAAATCACCTAGTCATGTAGATCATTCAATGCTAGATTCAGAGATAGAACATACCTTGAAGGTCACATAGTCCAACCCACTCCTTTTATAGATGGAGAAATTAAGGATTAGGGAAATGTTTTGCCCAAGGTAAAAATGGCAGATTTGGGGTTCCAAATGAAGCCATCTCATGCCCTATTGAGAACTCTTCCTTCTGAACCATTATATCTTCTCTTCTCACTCTACAGATGAGAAAACTGAGACCCAGAATTTTCAAAGTCCTCCAATTTGATGTTCAAAGTCCAATAATTAGTAGTAGAGTTGAGTCTCCCCAAGTGTTCTGATTCCTGGTCTAATGCTTTGTCTACCATTCCCTAGTCTTTCATTTCTACCTGCTTAACCATGTCCTGTCCCAAGTGCTTTTCAAAAATTGATGCAATGTATTGATCTAATTTTTTTTATCACTCCAATGATCAAACTCTCTTATTTTACAGATGAAGAAACTGAGGCCCACTCAGAAGCTAGTACGTATGTAAAACAGGATATGAGCCCTGACTTCAAATCTAGTTCCATATTTACTAGGCCAGGCTTCCTAAATAACCAGTGCCTTGTTTTCTTCGATATCACAATACCTAGGTAATATATTTGAACCCCTTTTTACAGATGGGAAAAATGAGGCTTACAGAGATTATGTAACTCTTCTGTTATCTAATCTTGGCATGGAGGTGCCACTAGTTTCTTGATAGGTAAATTCACAAATTACAAATGCTAGCAGATCCTACCAAGCTGGAAAGCATTCAAGTACAGACCCACCATTGCCCATCATCGGAGGATCCTAGCCCAATGTGGAAAGGCTCCTGACAAGGTTAGATGCAGGGTGGTGAACCTCTCAGCCACAGAAACTCTCCAACCCTGTCTTTTACGTCATTGATGGGGTTACAAACTGCTCTGGCAGAGGGAATACCCATGCTGATGAAACCACAAATTCTGGAAGTATTGAACTGTGTAAATAAAAATCATTCTGTGAATTTCCCTGCAAGATTCCTGACATCTGTTTCGAAATGTTTCATCAGGTGAGCATCCGATGTGTGGTGGGGAAGTGGTGTGTGTGTGTGTGTGTGTGTGTGTGTGTGTGTGTGTGTGTGTGGGTGCTTACTTGAAGCCTGGTGCCTTGGGCCTAGAAAACTGCTACGTGAGGTGGTAACAAGCTGCCATATTCTACTTTCAAGGGAAAACTTGGGCGTTGAGCTGGAGTCTCCAAGCAGAAGAGGTGTCATTCACGGCAAAGCTTTTGCCTTTTGAAAAAGGAAATTTGTCATTTGGAATACACTTTTGGGGGTTGCTAGTACAACAGCAAGAAAAGATATACTGTGAAAACGATTGTTCTAAGGTTGAGTGATTTGCTTTGAGCAGAGCAAGCTGACTCCAAGTGAAGGTTACCCCTGAAATCACCAGGAAAACATTGGAATTCCTTTTGGATGAGCCCCACTGTCATTGGATAAGAGAATTCAGAGCTGGAAGGGGCCTTCAGAGACAGTCTTGCCAACCCCTTCATTTTACAAATGAGGAAAAAGAGACTCAGAGAAGGAGAGACTCATGAGATCATAGATTGAAACCTAGAAGAAACCTTAGAAATTATTTAGTTCTTTTCACAGATATGGAAACTGAGGCTTGGAGAAGGAAAGAATTATAAGATCATACAGAGTTGGAACAGACCTTTGAGGTAAGTCTTCTCATCCACCCTTCTCATTCTGCAGAAAAAGAAATTGATAACTACAGAGGAGGAGGATCATAAAATCACAAATTTAGATTTAGGAGGAAACAATAATCATCTATTTCAATTATTTTGTAGATTGAAAACTGAAGTCTAGAAGGGGGAAGAATCATGGGACTATAAATTTGGAGCTGGAAGGGGCCTCACACATCACAGAATTATGGATTTATAGCCAGAAGGGACTTTAGAAGTCACGGAGCCAAACACTCTTATTTTACAGATGAAGAAACTGACACATACTCAGAAGTTAGTACGACAAGATTTGAACCCCGACTTCGTCGAGTTCCACATTTACTATGACAAGCTTCTTAAATAACCATTGCCTTATTTTCTTCTGTAACACAATATACTTGAACCCCCTTTTTACAGATGGGAAAACATGAGGCTTAGAGAGATTATATGACTTGTCCCAGATCGTGCAGGTCCTCTAACTTCCAGTGAAATATACCTTCCGCAAAGCAATGTAAGACCACAGAGCTGGAAAGTGAAGGACCCAAGACTTTGAAGCTAGACTCCAAATCCAATGTTCCTTTCATGACAATGCACTGCCTTCTTTTTCTTTTTCTTTTTTCTTTTTTTTGCCTTTTGGAAGGCAGTCGGGGTTAAGTGACTTGTCCGAGGTCACACCCTAGTTTTTGTAAGTGTCTAAGGTCAGATTTGGACTCAGATCCTCCTGACTCCAGGGCCGGTACTCTATTCACTGCACCACCTAGCCTCCCAGTGCATTGCCTTCTAGTAATGGAAGAAAGAGTAATTGTAGAAATGATTCGAGTCAGTCTTAATATTAAAGTACTACCTCAATGGCCCCAAACCTAAATGTACCATAGTTGTTTTTTTCTGCCAGAGAGGTATGGGGGAGTGTCCTGAGATTTTAGGAGAAAAAGAAGCAAATCAGAAGGACAAACTCATCTTACCTATATAGTGGAGTATAACAACTGCCATGAGTATGCCCGGTGTTCATGCAACTCAGTTCCCTGCACTTTGTTAACTGACCCTTTCCATTTTATTTTCTAACACCATATATTAGGAATGTATATCTCTCCCCTGCAATCCATTTTCTAACTAGCTGCCAAATTGGTTTTCCTAAAGTACATCTTGCCATGCCACTGCCTGGCTCAAGACACTTTAGCAGTTCCTCTTCACCTATCAGATCAAATATAAACTCTTTGGCATTTACAGCTCTTCACAATCCTGATGAAGCCTCTCTTCCTGGATGGATGCACCTTCCCTTCTTCTCACCAACAATGGACTCTATATGCCAGACAAGCTGCCCTAGTACTTCCAATTTATTCTCTGTGCAAGACCTTCCACACCTCCCTCCCCCTGTGCCTGGAATGCTCTTTCACCCTTCACCTCTTGGAACCCCTTACTCTTTACAAGGCTTGGTGCAAAGGCATCTCTGAAACAATGCTATTTCTGATTCCTCCAGCTCGTGCTTTCCACTCTACCAATCAATCTTATTTTATATTTACATTGAATAATTTTCACATTTACTAATGAGTATAGATATGGTTTCCCCATCAGTAGATTGTAAGCTCCTTGAGGAGAGGAAGAGTTTAGTTTTGATTTGATTTGATTTGCTCAGTACCTAGCAAATAGTAAAGATATAAGATCTTCCTGGCCTTAATAGGCCTCAGGTGAAGCCCATTAAGGGAAGTTTGCTGAGGGGGAGGCTTGCTTGTAGGAAGACTTTCACAACTTTTACTAATTTCTTAATTAGGCACTGAGTCTAGAGGGTTGTGATGGCTTCTGTCTCTGAGAAGTGTATATATACTCTGAGTTGGTATTTTGCTTTGGGGGTTCGCTTATGCGAAGGATCTTGTGATTCCCTGGTTGAGATTCTGAGTGACTGTATGTTCAGAGCACCCCACCTGCTCAGATGTAAAGGCTCTCTCAATCCAGGGATGTGTGTAAAGTGTATAGTTGATTCAGGCAGTCAGAACCCTGTCTGTTGGTCTTTATTTCTCTGTTTATATTTTCTCTGAAGTTCAGGGTGCTGACTTTTCCCCTGAACTAGTGAATGTAATTTAAAAAGGTTATTGACCCCTTAAACAGCTATCTTTCCTGGTAAAGCAGATCTAAGAACTTGTGCTAGCAGACAAGCAGGGTATGCCAGTGTGAGTGCTGCTACAGAGTTTAATAAATGCTTGTTGAACCACACATTGACTAGTGTTGAGCTGGAAACATTTGAAGATCCCAGAGCAACAAAGCAGAACTCATCCATTTTAATTATAATTAATAAGGCAGGAAAGTGGACTGGTGCATCTTAGAAACATTTCCAACAATAAGTTGAACCCAAATAGGATTTTTGGCTCATTCATAATCAGGCAGGAAATTAAATGATGCTGGGCTGTTTTGTTCTGTTTTGGGTTTTGCCAAGAATTCTAGTCCATCCAGTTTGTTTTACTGTGCACTTGAATCTGACAAAGGTTACTGCAGGCACTTATTGAGGGACCATTCTTGCAGCAGCCCATTCACTGGCAAAGATGGCCTTCATGCTATTTTCATGGAAATTAGCCATATGACTGCTCTTAACACAGACAGTATGGATGCTGGATGGAAGAGGAAAAAATAAAACCCAGATTATAAAAAGGCTAATCAAAGTTAAGGGCAAACTTTTTCTTCTCCCTATCAATTGGCCTTAGATCTTGCTGAACGGAATGTTTCCGAATAGAAACCAAGCAGTGCCAAGCTTCACTGCCTCATGAAAGCTGCTATGGTTGTCTTCCAACAAAAAGAGATCGCTTAGAAACACCGATCACACAAGAAGCAATGAACTGCTGCAGAAGAGGTTTTTGTCCCAGAAACCAAAGAGAGAATCCAAAATTTCACATATATATATAAAATATATATATGTGTGTATATATATATTTCTGCCTGTGTAAATTAGAGTCTCAAGAAACAAGAAATGAGACCTGGATTTTGCTGCTACTGCTTCTGGTGCTGCTGCAGAGAGGACCAGACCCACAGGGCTAACTAAGAATGGGGGCAAGATCTCATTTCACCCTCATCTGGCCTCTATCACCTTTGGAACTAGAGGCCACCTCAGCCGTAATGGACTCTATCCTTGGGGTGGGGGTGGGGCTCAGGAAATCTGTGTTTGAAGTCTTGGTTTTACCACTTATTAGCCATATGGTCCTGGCAAAATCACTTAATCCTTCTCACACCTCAGTTTTTTCAGCTTACGAACTAGAGAAAGACAGTGTGATACAGTGCATAGAGAGGACACCTCAGATCTAGGAAGACTAGGGTTCAAGTCCTGTCTCTATCATGTTGTGTGACCCTGGGCAATTCACTACAACTCTTAGTGCTCCAAGCCAGAGGAGTCAGACATGAGACCCTCCCTAGTGAGACCTGAACCTGATTAAAATATAACTGGGAAATATTTAACAATAGGAATAAAAATATATAAGAAGCAATAATAGAAAGGGAAATTCCAATCCAAATGACTACAAAATGTATAAAATACCTGGGGATCAAAATAAAAATACAATAGAATATAGATAATCCTAATATGTAGTTTTCTAAGTCAATGTACCCTCCTTAGGGGTTCTTATGTATGGTTTAGGCACTTGAGTTTCTATTTGACTTGAGTTGGACACCACTGGTCTATGCCAACTGTAGAACAACTTTTAGAGGAGGATTTCTTCACCAGGAAGATCTATGAAAAAGGAAGGAAGGAGGGAGGGAAAAGGAAGGAAGGAAGAAAGAAGGAAAGAAAAAAGAAAGGAGGATACAGAGAAAAGAGAGAAAAAGAAAGAGAGAGGAGAAAGCTAGAGAAGAAAGGGGAGAAAAGGGAAGAAGGGAAAGGAAGGGACAGAAGGAGAAAAAAAAGAAAAGAAATGGAGATAATTTCTGCCTAGCTGGTCCTAACAAATCAGCTGATGAATGTAAAAGCATTTTGCAAATTGTAAAGCCATGCACAAGTATAAGCTATTATGATGATACATAGCATACCATCCTGATCTAATCATGGGAGGCAGTGAGATAGAATGTTGGCCTCGGAGTCATGACAACATGGGCATATTTAATAGCCATGTGACCATGGGCAGTCCATTAAACTTCTCTGCCTCAGTTTCCTCCTCTGGAGAAGACCTAGCATTCATCTCCACATGGCCAGTCCCCTACTGGAGCTCAAGTTCTAGAAAGTACTTATCTTGCTCCACACCAGGAAGAAGAAAAGATATCCTAAACCTCTTGTAAGATCAGAAGATTTGAGTAGGGAGGGATTCATCTAGTACAACCCTGTCCTTTTACTGATCAGTAATCAAAGATGCAGAGATCAGGGAGGAAGTGGAAAAACCATGTGAAGAACCCATATCCCCCTGGTTCCCGCTCCTAGATTTCTCTACCATAGAGGATTGACTCATTCCCCATTCCACAAGTGGCAGATCTGGAATTTAAACCCAGGCCTTCTGATTCTAAATGTAGAATTTTTGGAAGGCTTTCCTGACCTCACATCTATATCTAACTCTACAACCCCCCTCCCCATCTTGCTCCTGGTTCTGTCTTCTGCAAACAAGTAGAACAAGTCAAATCCTTCTTCCATGTGAACAACCCTTGAAATACTTGAAGAGAGTTACCATACCTGTCTTCTTCCCTCGGCTATTTCAATCTGCATGGGATTGATCCCCTTACCACCCCACCATCCACCATCCTAGCTGCCCACTTCTGGATAATCTCCAGCTCATTAGTGTCCTAAAATGTGACTTCCAAAAAGGAACCCAGCTCTCCTGCTGTGGTCTGGCCAGAGCAGAGGACTTTGGGACCATGGGTGCCTTTATTTTGGACACTAGTCCTCTCTCAATGCAGCCAAGGAGCAAATGAGCTCTTTCAGCTGCCATGTCACATTGTTGACTCAAAAAGAGCTTGGAGTTCACCAAGACTCCTATAATTATCCATCCATCATCTCTCTGCCTATCTCTCCACACACCCACACACCCACACAATAACACCTCAGTTAACAGGGATGCTTGGAGAACAGGATGTTCTAACTAACCAAATGGTCCCACAA
This sequence comes from Gymnobelideus leadbeateri, assembly GCA_011680675.1. Taxonomy (NCBI): domain Eukaryota; kingdom Metazoa; phylum Chordata; class Mammalia; order Diprotodontia; family Petauridae; genus Gymnobelideus; species Gymnobelideus leadbeateri. The sequence continues at coordinate 53,776 of WOXC01002779.1, forward strand.
ACCAAGGGTTAATCCATTTATATGATGACAACTGGCCAAGGCCAGGACCCAGTAAGTGTGGCATGGAGATGAAGTGGCCCACATCTAGAAACTGCTGGAAGTTAATCATACCCCACTTAGCAAATCTCTCAGTTTTAGACTTTTAGCACAGCACTCCTCCAACCACAAATCTTCCCAGCTGGATCCCTACCAAAACACTTGGAAAAAGGCCCCAGGATGACACAAAGCTAGCTGGTTGCCCAGGCTAGTCTTGCTTGAGGGTGTCAGTTAACGGGAGGCTTTCTGGAGGCAGTTATATGTGTCTGTTGTTGACATCTTCATGGCAGAGAATCACAGGCATTTCGAGCTTGAAGGGACCTTAGCAAATATGCCTCAATTTCTTGGCTCCCTCACTAGACACTGAGTTTCTTAGAGGAAGGGCTTTCCTTTATAACTAGAGAAGCTCTTGATAAGCACCAATTATCATAGAGCAGACAATGTTTGTGAGGCTCCTTGAGCTCCTGGCTAGTTAGACTAATGCACCCAGTTTAATTTCATTTGTACTTACTAGAATGGAGAGTTGTTAAATATTCCATTCTAAATGAATGAATGACCGAACAAACAAACAAACAAACAAATAGATGTTCCATTCTACCATTGTGATTGTAGAGAATCATACTAAAGTTTCAATTTCAGAAATGACTCCAACTGTCATTATCATTTGTTACTATTAGTAGTAGTAAACTCAGTGTCCTGATTTGAATATCTTAAGCATCTTTCTTCTAGAGTGTTTAAAGGGTCATCCAACATCTCCTTTAATCTCTGAGAGGTGTTTGAGGAGACCCAACATTAGGGCACTTTGATCAGAAAGGGGAGAGGAGTCTGGAAATTGTTTGGATTCTTCAGCAATGTAGGCCAAGAGTTAAACCAAGGAAAAGAAGTTTAATCCCTTTTCCACAAAGCACTTCTTGGAATACTTGAAGATAGCTAACATGCCCCCAATCCCCAGTCATCTCTTCTTCAGGTTAAATATCCCTAGTTCATTTGATTCTCATATAAAATGGAGCAATCTTGAGCAAATGATTTTCCTCTTTGAGCTTCATTTTTTTTTGCTTTTTTTTTTTTTGGAGGGCAATTGGGGTTAAGTAACTTGCCCAAGGTCACACGGCTAGGTTTTTGTTTGTGTGTCAAGTGTCTGAGGCTGGATCCGAACTCAGGTCCTTCTGACTCCAGGGCTGACGCTCTATTCACTGCGCCACCTAGCCGCCCCGAGCTTCATTTTTTTTTAAATCTGTAAAACGAAAGAGTAGAACCAGCTAGATTTGGAGTCAGGAAGACCTGAGTTCAAATCTTGCCTCAGATACTTACCCTGGGCAAATCACTCAGCCTCTTTGCCTTCTCTCCTCATCTATAAAGTGGGGACTATACTTACACCTACCTTTTTAAATCCTTGTGAAGATAAAATAAGATGGTGTTTGTAAAGTGCTCTGAGAACCTTAGAGCATAATAGAGAGTAGTTGTTAATTTTATTGTTTAATGTGTGCAAAGTGCTGTGTATACACGAGCTCATTCTATCCTCACACTCTTGTGAGATAGGTGCTATGATTATCCTCATTTGATAGATTAGGAAAGTGAAGTTCAGAGGGATTGTGTCATGCTCAGGGTTACACAGCTAGGTGTTTGAGGCAGGATTTGAACACAGGTCTTCCTGATTCCAAATCCAGCATTTTGAACTTTTGTTTTGAGAGGACGAAGTCATATTCACTTTACTCCCAGGGTAACTCACTCTTCTGGACTCCTCTACCTCCCTCCCCTGCAGCCTTGCCCCACTGGAAAGGTCCCCTGCCCTGGGATCTGCTCTTCTGATTGATGAGAACCTAGCCTTGAGACAGACTTTCATGAGCACCCCACAGATGCAGTGACTCACTTTCCAGATTCCTCCACTTTCTCTTTGTCCTACTCCATAACATGTGTTATCTTCTCCTGCTAGAAGGTGAGCTCCTTGAGGGTAGGAACTGTCTTGTTTACTTATATCTGTATCTCAAGAACTCAACACAAAAATACCTGGTTCTCTCTCTCTCTCTCTCTCTCTCTCTCTCTCTCTCTCTCTCTCTCTCTTCTCTCTATCTGTCCCTCTCTCTCTTTCTCTCTCTCTCTTCTAACCTCAGTAGAGTATCATTCTTTTGTTTTTAAACACAAACATATAAAGCCAAGTATATACAAATGTATATTGCCCAATAGCTAATTGCAAAAAGACATGAATAGTTTTTAAAAGCAGAAATATAAACAATCAACCACCATATGAGAGTCTGTGCCAAATCACCAATAAGAAAAATGGAAATTGGACTCAGGTTTTCCTCACACAGACTTTCCTATAATCCTATAGATAGAGGGCCCTTTATTCCCTATTAACAGCAGGGATGAAGCTACTTGGAAAATTGCACATCTCTGCTCCGATCCCTCCATGGAATTACCTGAAGTTGTAGCCAGGAGAGACACTGCTCTTCTCAGAGATACCATCTAGCCGGGTGAAGGAGTATTTGGGGATGCATTGATCTGAGGACCTGTCCAAGTCACAGACCCAGCCAATCTTGATGCCCAGGACTCCTCCCTGAGAAGAGAAACCAGACATTGGAACAATAAGGAGGAGGAGGAGGAGGAGGAGGAGGAGGAGGAGGAGGAGGAGGAGAAGGATGTCTAACATTTACATGGTAGTTTGGATTGGCAAAACACTTCAGAGATGTTTTCTCCTTTAATCCTCACAATAACCCTGTGAGAGAGACGTTATGATTATTACTCCTATTTTATAGATGTGGAAACTGAGGCTGGAGAGGTTAAATTACATATATATGCATATATATAATTATAACCAACTCACATAACTAGTGTCTGAGCCAGAATTCAAACCCAGCTCTTCTTGGTTTCATATCTAATGCTCTCTCTACTATGTCACCTAGATGGCCTAAACAAATATAAACTAAGAGATAGTTCATAAATTTTTTTTGGTATAAGAAACACTCGGATGGGGAAATACAGATTGGCTCTTACCCCTCCTGGATCACATGGTCAGTATAGGTCAGCAGTGGGACTTGAACACACGTCTTTCTGGCTCTGTATTATACCCTGTCTCTCTATCATGAGCATTCTCACTTTCTCCCAACTTATCTACTCCCCTAGAAGTAATTAGGCAGCATCTTCTTCCCTTTCTTTAGATGGGGGATTTGAAGAAAGGGAAATGATTTATCACAAGAACCTCAATAAAGAAGCCCATGGGTAGGCTGAGGTTTCATGAGTCTCCAGCTCACAGGTCTGGGAGTCCTGGCCCATCAACCGTATTATGTGAGAGAAAAAGACACCAAGGTATAATCTGGCACAATGCCCAGCAAATAGAAAGTGCTTAATTAATTGTTTCTTGATTAATCTCCATTGTCTGGAGGACCATATGTTTTTTAAACATTCTTGGACATTTTCAATGACAACCACGCTCAAGATAAGGAGTGGGTGTAGTCTAGTTCCTTTCCCCCCACTGCACAGAATGGAAAGCAGAGACTGAGTTGTAGTCAGAAAGATGCTTAAAGAATAGAGGAAGTTAGCGGGTTGGGTTCTTGCCCCAGGATTCTGGACCACCTCCACTCTTCAGAAACCCATTGGGCCATAGTGTCACGGGCCTCAGACATTAGAAGAAATGCTGACACCACATGGGACAAGAGAAAGGAGTCCTCACTGTGTTGGCAAGCTTGGCAAAATCTTGTCCTGCAAACTTGACCACGTCGCCCACCCGAAGGATGGGGCAGAAGGGGGCAGTTTCAGGGTGGAAATGGCATTTCTTTATGTCTGCAGAAGTGAGGTTGGGTAGCAAGTTTCCCCTGGGAAAGAGCAGAAAAAAGAGAGAAGACAGAGAACCTGGGTGAGTAGAGGAAAATCAGGGGTGGGTTGACAGGGGACAAAGGGGAAAGACCTGAAGGGACAAAGGGGAAAGCAATATTTTCACTTAACATCTCCCTGGAGGATTCCTGTGCCAGGGCCAAATCACAGACCATGCCACACAGCCTGAAATAGAACTCCTAGCACAGGACCTGAAGCCAGAGGACAGGAGGATTGGGTGGATTTGGGTGCTGAGACAAGTACATTCCTACTCTTAGCACATTGAGGTAAAGACCAGTTAGAGAAGGAGCAAAAAGCAGCCCATCCCAACCCCTCCTACGGGCCTTTTCAGGGCTCAGGGAAGAGGAAGAAAAGATGTGACTAGTCACAGTAGATAATCTGGACACATTTTCAATCAGTTTAAAGACAGAATTAATCATAGATGGGACATAGAAAGTTGAAGTTGGAAGGACCCTTAGAATATAGAATATCATAGCTGGGAGGGACCTTAGAACATAGAGCACTGGACCTGGGAGGGATCTTAGAACAGAATGTCAGAGGGATGTGGTCTGATACAGCAGAAAACACACTGGATTCATGGTGTTTTGCTACTGGCTTAATCGAAAGTTTCCTAGCTGTGTGACTTTGGACAAATCCCTCCACCTCTGTTGGCCAGTTGCTTCTGCTAGAAAATTAAGGTATTGAGCTAGATGGCCTCTGAGGTTCCTTCCAGCCTTAGAACTAGGTCCTATGAAAAATCTATAAGGAACTCCTAGACCTGGAATCTAGAACGTCAGAGCTGGAAGGGAGCTTAGGATATAGATGTCCTATTGGACCAAGTGAGCCACCCAGAAAAGTTTTGACCACAGTTCATAAACAGCAGGTTTGAGTCTAGGTTCCCTCTCTCTGAACCCAGAGTACTTCCCACTATGCCACATGGTCTTTAATTAAATCAGGCCAGAGCAGCCAATTCCAAGAACAGATAATTCAGACCAGTTCCGTGGCTTTATTTATCTTAAACTAAACAACTTGTGGAGAGATGTGTTGTTTGTATTTCAATAAATATTGGGGGGAAATGTGTAAGCAATAGTCATAGCCATTTATAGACCCATAGCTCATGAGAACAGCTACAACTATGACTGCTCCAGATGAGGCCATGGGACTATATTCCTCCTCTTAGTAATCTTTTGTCACAGCACAGTGCATTGAGTGCTAGGCCTGGAGTCAGGAAAACTCATCTTCATGAGTTCAAATCTGGCCTCAGACACTTACTATCAAGGGGACTCTGGGCAAGTCACTTAACCCTATTTGTCTCATTTCCTCATCTATCAAATCAGCTGGAGAAGTGGCAAACCACTCCAGTATCTTTGCAAAGAAAACCCCAATTGGGGTCATGAAGAGTTGGACATGACTGAACAGCAGCTCTCTCTAGCTCCCATAGGACCATGCCACTCCCTTTTCTGCATTGGGAGAATCCTCCCACAGCCCTTTAGCTTGGTGCCTCTCTCCTGAAGTTAGCTCTCCTCTCCTGCTTTTTCCCAGTAATTGAGATTGGGCCCCTCTCCTAGCTCAGGGTTGCACAGCTAGGAAGTGTCTGAGGCCAGATTTGAACTCAGAAAGATGAGTGTTCCTCACTGCAGGTCTGGTGTTCTATCTACTGCTTTACCTAATTGCCCCATTGTCATATAGAGAGTTACACAAATATTAATATTATTACCATGACTGAATAATTTGGCACTGCTATAACCTTACTCATTGGACTTGGACTTGGAAGGCTTGGATTTTAATCCTAGGCTTAAAAGGCTTAAAAGCTGTGAGATCCGGGTCAAAGCATTCAACCTCCCCTTACTTTCACTATCTTCTTCACAGAGTAATTGTAGGGAAAGTGAATTGTAAGTCTTAAAGCCCTAAGTAAATGTGAGCTGTTGTTTTGTCCAAACCCAGGAGAGCTATGGGCCCAACAGTATTTGATAATTACTTTAGAGCTGTTTCTAGCAAAAGCCCCAAGAGAGGCCTAGGCTGGGGCAGGATGTGGGAAAGGCCTACCACCTTCCTTAGTCTAAATGATAAGGACAAAAAGTACAGTGGAGGAACCAAAATGAATGTAACCAGGTGCACCTGTCTCTTCTGTCCTCCTGTCTAACTCCAACTTCCTTGATACAGGAAGGGAGACTGGGGAGGAAGCAATGGATCAGTTCTAAGGGGGAACTTAAGAGAAGAAGAGGGAAGGAGTTGTGGCTTGGAATCCAGGTGGAAAAAATAGGAGAAGGAACAGTAAGCTATGGATCCAATTCTAGTGGGAAGAACAAAAGGGAGGAATCTGTATATTGGGTTCTAGGTAGGAATGATGAGGGAAAAGAGAAAAGGAAACTGCCCACTGGCAGGAATGGAAGATGAGGGGGGAAGTGGGGAGGAAGCTGCTGATTGATTCTAGATTCAGACCAAAGACTCACTTCTCAAAGTCGAAGAGAGGGAAGCGGATGCTGTTTTTGATGAATATGGTGAAGTTCTCAGCTTCCATCATGACAGGCCTGTGGGATGAAAGCAGAACCCTGAGCTCCTCCCAGAGAAGTAGGGAAGCCCACCCCCTACCTGGGTGGGGCTAGGGACTTGATCCCCCAAAGTGTAGATAGACATGGCCCCAACCCTGTAAAAACGGCATCTTTCAGTACTAAAGGGAAACCCTTTTAGAACCTCTGCCCTAGGATGGGAGCACTCGGAGGAAAATCAATAGGCAGGCAAGGGGAAGCCCCAAGAACAGAGACTTCCCAGGGCCTCTACAAGGGCACATGCTGGGAAGTCAGGGAGTCTGGGGCAGCCCATCTTCTTCCATCTTGCTCAAGGGGATCAGGAGGCTCAGTTCTTACATCTTCACTGTGTCAACCTCCACAGGACACCAGCCTTGGATCTCACAGGTTTTTAGCTTGGAGCTATAGTTCACGCATCGACCAGTGAGAATGCCTGGGAAGGAATAATGACCACATCACCCAGAGATCCATCCCATTGCCCTTTCCCACCTCTCTCCCCACCTATCTGAATTAGGAAGGTCTGAACTGGGCTGTACTGGAACCAAACCACTGGAGAAAGATAATTGCTCAATCATTCCAATTCTGGGAAATTGGCAAAAACTACGATCTGGGCTAGGTTAATTGTTTGATCAATTGTTTAGATCTGATTTTTGCTTTATTTATTTATTTTTTTGGAGGCAAATTGGGGTTAAGTAACTTGCCCAAGGTCACACAGCTAGGTTTTTGTTTGTGTGTGTTAAGTGTCTGAGGCCGGATCTGAACTCAGGTCCTTCTGACTCCAGGGCCAGCGCTCTACTCACTGTGCCACCTAGCCAACCCAATTGTTTAGATCTTAGAAAGTATTAATATGTAGATTAAACTTTAAAGTTTCTCTTAGGTACATTTTTTTGGTGGAGGACTAGTTGTTAAATATTTACCAGGACACCATTGGACAGCATCTCCATGGTAGAAAGACCAGCTGGGGGGCAGAAGGAGCCAGAATTCTACCTGAGGAGACAGCCACCTCTATCTCTTCCTTTCCCCTGTATTTCTAAGCTTGTTAGACAATGGAGAGATTTGTTACCTGGCCCCCTTCTGTCCCAGCTAGTGAAGACTGTGCTGGGCTTAGGTTCTCCCCCAACATAAGCTCCGATTCCTTCCCAAGATCGCCAACCAGCAGCATCTTGGACAAGGACATGGCATGGTCCCACTCACCCCCACCAGTGAAGCTCTCGGCCCGGCAGTCCCTGTCTGTGGTACAGGCATGCTTCTCTTCACTCTGTAGACACATGACCAGGGGACAGACTGAGATGGAGCACTCCTGTCCCCCCCCCCCTCAGAAGCTTCCCACCTCCTCCTGTCCTCTGAAGTCCATCCTTTACACAGTCACCAATGAGGATCACACCCATCTGAATACATTACTCCTCTGCTGGAAACTTCAGTGGCTCCTCGTGGCCTCTGGTCAGTTACAGGCTATAATCTCTCTTCCAAGACCGATTGTGCGTTACCTTCACACAGTCACATTGCAGCCAGCCTGGCCTCCTTGCCGTTTCTTCCATCTCCCACCTCTGGACCTTTTCCTAGCCTGGCCTCTAAGCCTCCAAAGGTCTCCTGCCTCACCTCTGCCTCTCTGAAGCCCGACTTCCCTTTAAAAGGCAGCTTCTGTGCCGTGTCCTCTCAGGGGCCTTGCCCTAGTGATTGGGGCTCCGTCTGCCAAGAAGTTACTTTGCATTTATTTTGTTCGTGCTTTGTAATTGCTTATCTCTGTGGGTACATCCTCCTCCATGTCCCCCACCCCCATGTCCCTCCAGAACACAAGCTCCGTTAGGGCAGTGACCACTTTGTTTTTAATCTGGATGTCCCCAAAGCCTCAGTGCCTTAACTTAGCCTGCCTCAGCCTTAACAAATGCTTTTTGAATTCAATCAGCTGATCTGCAAGCCTTTATGGAGTGCCTACTGTTATGTGCTAGCCACCTTTGCTAGGCACTGAGGACACAAAGATATTAAGAAAATGTTCTCTGCCCCAGGGAGCTTACATTGTATCATGGTAGATAATGTGTGCTCATATCATATCATATCATTTATATCATGTTATGTTATATGTTGGTGTTATATCATACAGTGTATATATATGTATATTTATGTATAAATGTACATATATGTGTATAAAATACAAGATAATTTTGATGAAAGGGGAGGTGCTGGCTGATTGGAGGTAGGGGAATCAGGAAAGATCTCAGGTAGAAGGTAGCTTTAGAGCTGAGTTTCAAAAGAAATAAGTATTCTAAGAGGTGGAGGAAGTAGGGGAAGTTTTTAGGCTTGCAGAGTGAATTGAGTGGAATCAGTCTTTGTCTCTTTGGAGTGGGCAGAGGCAGTAAAAAGATTCTTGGCCCCCAGACATGAAACAAGGCTACAGGACCAGTTGCAGAATTCATTTCCCATGACTCTGGTCATGCTTTTAACTACTTCAAACCCTCACTGCTCTGGACTCAGCCATTGTCATGGAGAAAAGGGATGGCTGTGATGGTGGGAGCTTTCCAGCTGAAGGGACTTCATAAGCTGCAGAGCAGGGCTGGTCACACATGGATGTCATTAACACACACATACACACACACACACACACACACACACACACACACACACACACACACACACATGCCCATAGTCCAGATAAATGTGGCAAATTGAGGTAACTGTGTCTTGCAGACTGAATCCTGCCTCCCTCTCTATAACCTCCTACAGAATTTATTGTAATTCTTGGCTTTGAACCTACTTTCTTATCTACCACTGCCTCTTGCTTCTGACCTTTTCAGCTCCACAGCCCATCTGGACCAGTCCTTCATCTTCTTTTACCCACACCACATCTCCAAACTCTACATATGCAGGAACTTCTCCGCAGTAATTTTACTCCTTCCTGTCTAGGCAGTACCATTGTCCCTATTCAAGTGACATATTTGACAACCTTACCTTTGTCTTCCTAAAAAACATACTCTTCTGCCTCCCTTAGCTCACTAATTTTCTCCCTTTATTATCAGTATCGCTGTCTCTATGCCCTTCCTTCTCCACCTCTACCTGCTCTCACCTCTGGGCAGAATCCTTGCCTCTGGTTTTCAGTGATGATCAGTTTGGTGATGATAACAAAGACAGAAGTCCCCTTTGGAGTAGAGAGTGGGAGAGAAAAGAGGCAATCATAGTTTGAAAAAAAATCTCACATTTGTAACCTCTTCCATTACAGTTTCTAAAGTGTTCTCACAGATATCCCTGCCTTTGATCCCCTCCAAACTCCTGGGTTTGAATCCCATCTCTGGAACCTACTAGCTTCATGACCATCACTAAATTACTTCCCCTTTCTGAGCCTCATTTTCCTCTGCTGCAGAATGGGAATAACAATATCTGAGGGTATTTACTTTACAAGGTTGTCGTGAGGCTCAAATGAGATATTATATTTATTGTAATTTGTAAAACTTAAAGTCCTTTATATAAATGTCCACTATAGCTATTCATATCAGGCAGAGTGACATTATTATCTCTCTCTAATACTGGGGAAACTAGACCCAGAAAGCTTTAGTTACTTACTTAAGGAAATATAAGGCAAAAATTATAACTGAAACCCAGTTTTCCTTATTCTTAGGGTTTACAATGGCAAGACCCTCCCCCATTCCAATAGGTAATTGTCATTCCCTCAAATCTTAGTGTTCTAGGGGGACCTTAATTCAGCCACCTCAAGACTTTCCACTGTCTCTGGCCTAGAGTTCCCCATCAGTTTGCCTCTTTCTCCTGTTTTTGCCTCTAGATCTCCCCATTCCCCACCCCACCCCATCCACATGCTCTTCAGAAAGAGTTTTACCTGGGGTGGGGTCACATAGTCAGATACATCCATGACTCGGTTAGCATAGCGTCCAAAACCCTTCACCTTGGTCACCACTGAAGACTCAATGGCTGTATCACGTACCTGGTATGCTTTTTCATGTAAGAACACCCACCTGAGGCCAGGAAAGAGGGAGAGAAAGAGGCCCCAAGGTCAACACACCTAGAGCCCCTCAAACTCACTACAACCCCAAAGAGCTCTCAATGACCACTTTACCAAGCCAACATGTTTTTCCTGTTAAACGTGCAGTGGAATATTTTTAATTTTCAAGAACAGAAGGAATGCCAGGACAAAGGGTCCCCTTCTTCACAAGACCACCACGTGATTATTTATACCTTATAATTAGACAAGGGGTCATAAGATTTAGAACTGGAGAAGTCTTTCACAGAATGTGAGTTGGAAAAGAGATTCAACCACCAAGAATCACCTGTGTCTGAACCTGAATCACTTTTACAACATTCCCAACAGATGGTCCATCCAACCCTTGTTCACAGTTCTCCATGAAGGGGAAACTAACTCTTTCTCAGGCAGCCTGTGCCATTTTTTTGGGTGGCTCTGACTGATAGTCAGTTCTTCCTTCCATAATGGCTAAGTCTTTCTCAGCCCCTCGCTTTTCATGTTACTGATGCCTCCCTTCTGGAATTACCTCCTGTATGCCTTGTTTCCTTGTTTATACCTTATGTGTACAAAGTTGTTTGAATGTTGTCTTCCCCATTAGAATGTGTGCTTCTTGAGGTCAGGGACCATATTTTGCTCTCAGTGAGTGACCCTAAGGGCACTCGTATATATCCTCAGTGCTGGGCACAGTACCTGGAACATAGTAGGGGCTTAATAAATGCTTGTTGGTTTGACTTGTTGACCAAATCTGTTTCTCTCCTACTTCAATTTAGCCAGAGATTATTAAATTAAGCAGCTACTTTGTACTAAGCACTGGGGATACAAAGGATTTTTTTGAAGCAGCCCCTGCTTTCAAGGAGCTTACATTCTATTGGGGGAAAACATCATGCAGATAGATAAATAAATGTAAAATGTATGCAAAGCAGATGAAGAAGTGCTTTGATATTACAAAATTTAAAAGAACCAGCTTGGCCCCAAAGAAAAGATAGAAAAAAAATACTTCCCTTCTCCTTTGAAGAGATAAGATATGGGGGGGGGGAAGGGGCAGGGAAGGAATCCATGGGTGTAAGACATTGCATATTCTGCTGGTTTTTTAAAAAAAATACACACACATTTATGTATATATGTATATATATATGTGTGTGTGTGTGTGTGTGTGTGTGTGTGTGTGTGTGTGTGTGTGTGTATACATATATATATATACAGAGAAAAAGAAAGAGACACAGAGAGAGAGAGACAGAGAGAGAGGAGAAAGTTGGTTTGGCTTATTTTCCCCCCTTCCTCTTTTTCTTTTAAAAATGGTTATAAGAGAAGGCTCCATAGGAAGGGCAGTGGGAGAAACACAGGAAGAAATTTAGACAATGCAAAAATAAAATGTCAGTAGAATTTATTTTCTTTTAAAAAGAACTTTCAGAACTTATGGGGATAGGAGGATCTCCAAACTTTCTACCACCTAGAGGGAATGCTGGTAATTGAACTGAGTCTTGAAGACAGCTGTGGATTCCAAGAGATGGAAGTGAGGATCAAGAGCATTTCAAGCATGAGAAACAGCCTGGGCAAAGGAAGAGAGGTGGGAAATGGAACACATCACACAAGGACACAACAAAGGTGAAGATAAACACGATGAGATCCAGATTGGAGAAATGATTGGTCCATGCTCATGTTAGTAGCAAACACAGCTGGGATTTGAAACCAGGTCCTGTGACCCAAAATCCAGAGTACCACATTGCTATTCAATAGCATCCTTCCTCAAATGCCACCCAGGACTGATGACAGGTAATTGGTTAGCTTTAGGTAATCAGTTAGCTAATAGATGAGGAAACTGAGGCCCTGAGAGAAGGAACTTGCCGTTAGTTACACAGGTAGAAAGTAGCCAAGTGGGACTTGCATCCAGGTTTCCCTGACTCCCAGTTCAGGTTTCTTCTTCCAATACGTTGCCTCTCCAATCTTCATTCTGATTGGTTGCTTACATGTTGGAGGTCTCTAAGGTAGAAGGAGAAATGCTGGACATTTCGGCTGCTTCTCTTGTACTGTTTAGAGAGTCTGGGAAAGCATGTGCCTAGTCCAGAGGAAGTGGGACAGTTGAGTAGGCTTAAAACAGTCATGGTTTACACTGTGTGATCATTGACTCTGATGGACTTAGCTCTTCTCAGCAATGCAAGGATCTAAGACAATTCCAAAAGGCTCACAATGGAAAAGGCTCACATCCAGAGAAAGAACTTTGGAGCCTGCATGAAGATGGAGGCAGACCATTTACTCTTCTTTTCTTCGGTTGTTTTGATTTGTTGCTTCTTTCTCATGGTTCCTCCCATTAGTTCTAATTCTTCTTTATATCATGATTAATGTGAAAACATGTTTAATATTATTGAATAAGTAAAGTCTATATCAGATTGCACACCATCTTGGGGAGGGGCGAGGAGATGAAGGGGAGAACATTTAAAACTTGAAATCGTATGGAAGTGAATGTTAAAAGTGAAAAGAAAATTATTAAAAAAAAAAACCCTGAAGCACTAAAACAAACAAACAAACCAGTCATGGTTTGTAAATTATCCCAGACGAACTGCTGTTGGGTACATGGGTTTGAGTTGTAGTTTGTAAGATTATGAAAAGGGAAGAGCACTCCCCAGAGGTTGGACCTTCTTTGCCATTAGTCTGTAGTCTTGCCATATTACCAAGAGCAAAGAGGTTAAGTGACTTATCCAAGGTCACAAGTCTCTATCTGTTGAACCCAGGTCTTTCTGAGTCCAAAGCCAGCTTTAAGTTTTGTACCTGGGAAGCACTTCAAAAGTGACTGCTGAATTGAAATGAATTGAATTGAGGCTTATAAAGCAGCTTTTGCAGATGTACTAGTAGGTGAGATGCTAAGAATGGGGCTGTGGAGAGGAGAGGTGGTCAGGTCCATGGTGATGGATCAAGGCTCAGCTTCCAGAAGATCCCAAAGAATCATATCCTGGAAGACAGGTGCCTTTAGGGTTGCTCACAAAGATTCTATTAGTCAGCACTGGAAAGGATCTTAGAACTTAGAATGTTGGAAATGGGATTTCATCTGAGACTAAAGGACCAGACACACACTTCTAGAGATGGAAGGTACCTCAAAGGCCTTGTCCTCCAAGCCCCTTTTTTATAGCTGAGAAACCTGAGACCCAAAGAAGTCAAATGCCTTGCCCTAAGTCACTCTGCTAGAATGTATCTGAGACAGGGTATGAATCCAGTAAGTTCAAATCTGACCTCAGACATTTACTAGCTGGGTGACTCTGTGCAAGTCAATTAACTCTGTTTGTCTCAGTTTCCTCATATATCAAATAAACTGGAGGAAAAAAAAGGCAAACCCTTCCAGTATGTTTGTCAAGAAAACCCCAAACAGGGTCACGGAGAGTCAAACATAACTGAAACAAGTCAACACCAACTTCCTGACTCCAGATCTAGCAGTGAATGAAGAGGACAACCATCCAGATTTCCACATAGTGTGGCCCATAGCCCTTTTAGGATATCCATGTGCTGGGGCCCTGACGTCAGTGCATCCAGGAAGGATGTTAAGCCTGGCCCCCCCCCTACTTCAACACAATCTAAACTCCAACACAGGACTTGGGGGAATGGGGAACAGGGAGAAGGAAGCAAAGATCTGGGAGACAGAGAGCCTTGCCGGAGGGCGAGGTGATCAGGGTCACAGAGGGAAGGGGCAGGGAGCTTGGCCTTTTTCTGGCAAATTGAAGGGGTGCCAGAGTGGTAGAAGCAAGCTTCAGGATTCGAAGGCCTGATTTCTTGGTCAGTGCTGCCACCCAGTGGCTGCTAACCTCCTCTGCTCTGGTCCGTCTTCATTTTGCCTTCTTGTAACCACCCTCACCTAGAATGGACGTTGGACTTCAGGATGCTCAGCCTGGAGAAGGAGGGACTCCCCTGAAATCATTTCCCTCCCCCTACTTCCTGCCCACAGTTTCTCCCCTACCTTTTAGGACCACCAAGTGGTGGAGAAACCGCTGCCCACAGTGGCTCAAACTATTGGTTCTATGATGCATAGTGAAAATTCTCATCATTTGAAAAAACCCCAAGCACTCAGCTGAGGTGTCCTAGTGCTCCTGCTTCCAGCCCCTTCCCTGAAGGGTTCACAAGGCACACCATTTCTGACTCCTTTGTCTATTCAATTGGATGCATTTATTAAGCACCCACTTGGGGCTACTGTTGTTCTTGGTCCTGGGGATACAAGGGCAAACAGAACACCAATCTGCCCCCTCTCAAAGTGGTTCTGTTTTACATACTGGGAAAAAATAAGGCCTGGGCAGACAAATAAATACAAAATATACACATATCTGAAGCAAACTGATTTGAGGTGGGGTTCAATAATTGCAAGGAGGGGGGCGGCTAGTGAATAGAGTGAATTGAGCGCAGTGAGACTTGAAACTCAGAGAGACTTGGCGCAGTGAATAGAGCGCCGACCCTGGAATCAGAAGGACCTGAGTTCGGAGCCGGCCTCCGACACCTAATCCGCACAAACAAAAACCTAGCCGTGTGACCTTGGGCAAGTTACTTAACCCCGATTGCCCTAAAGGGGCGGCTAGGTGGCGCAGTGAGTAAGAGAGCAGGCCTCGGAGTTGGGATGACCCGAGATCAGATCCGGCCTCAGAAAATGAGCACCCACGCATAAATAATGACTAGCCGTGTAACCTTGAGCAAGTTACTTAACCCCAATTGCTTTAAAAAAAAATAATAATTGCAAGGAGGTGGAGATCAAATTTAGAGTAAGCAAGATTTGAACTAAGCTGAAGTCTCTCCCTTTTCCAATCCTTTCTCTACATTGGGTGCCAGAGTGGTATTGCTAATCATGTCACTCCCCTGCTTACTCCCCCTAGCTCCCTATTAACTTTAGGATGAAATACAAACTTTTCTGTTTGGTGCAGAAAGCCTTTTACAGCCTTGCTCCAACTTATTACTCATTTTAATAACTTATTACATTATTATCATGTCTTATTACTCATTACTGAACTCCAGGAATTCTATAGTGCAGAAAAATTGACCCTCTTACCATTCTTTGTATACAGCATCCTATCTCCCCTCTTTGTCCCTTTGCACAGGCCATTCCTCATGCCTGGAATGCACTCCCTCCTCGATTCCACCTTTTAGAATTCTTGGCTCCTTTTAAAGCTCATTGATTCCACACCGCCCCCATAGTACCATTCCATCCAGGAAATTAATTTGGATTAACTTTACATACATTTTGTATATGTTTGCATCTGTATTTGTTGTTTCTTCGGATAGAGTAGAAACTATTCTGAGAGTTAGGAATGTTTCATTTTTTGTTTTGTATCCCCAGAATTTAGTCCGGTGCCTGATGCTTAATCAATATTTGTTCTGAAAGGAGCAGAGGTGAGGAAGTAGAGCATTCTGGGCATGGGAGAAGCCTATGCAAAAGCAGAAGGATGGGAGATGAGATGTCTTTTACAGGAAACATTTAAGTCGGGCTGAACCATAGAAGTGTGTGGGAGAGAGTAATATGTAATCAATGGGAAAAGATAGACTGGAGCCATATTACAAAGGTCTTTTAAATGCTAAACAGAGGAATTTGGAATTTATCTTAGAGGCAATAGGAGAGTCACTGAAATGGCTTTCTTAAGCAGGGAAGGGAGACACAGTCAGGCCTGTGCTTTGGAAATTTTGGCAACAGTATGGAATGTGGGTGGGAGAGGGGAGAAGCTGGATGCTAGGGAACCCATTAAGAGGCTGTACCAATAGTTAATACAATAGGTGAAAAAGGCCTAAATCAGGGTGGTTTTCATAACAGTGGAAAGAGGAGATGGATGGGAATGATGTTATGGTAGGAGAATCAATGAAACTTGGCAAATGAATGGGTATGTGGAGTGAGCCAGAGAGAAACATCAAGGGTGATTTCTAATTTGCTAACTTGAGTGAGTGGAAGAATGGTAATGTCATTGGTAGAAATAGGAAAGTGAGTTTAGGATGGGGAGGGGATCTTAACCTGGGGGTCTAAGGATTTCGGATGATCCATGGACAGGGATGGGTGAATTATATATTTATTTTCACAGATCTTTAACTAAAATTTAGCATGTTCTTCAATTATGAATTTGGATGGGAAAACCATTATTCTAAGAAGGGCCTCCCCATTCTGCCAAACGTGTCCATGACCCAAAAAGGGTTAATGGTAAAGATAAGTGAGCTGTTTTTCATTGACCATTCCTTTCTTCTGGTTCCCTCAATCCTTTTTGAGCTGTTCATCCCATCTCCTTTGAACAGCTCCTGTATGCCCACTTCTTTGGGAATAACCTTCCTAGGCCAGTCAGGATTCCATGAAGATATTTGGACAATTTCTTAACTTGTGATTTTATATCATGGCCATCCCCAAGGGTATGGTAATACTAAACATTTATATAGCTTGCAAAGTGCTTTACAAAAATGATCTCATTAGAGTCTCATAATGATTTTAGAGAAAGTCAGGCATTGCATTGGATAGAGGGGGCTGAACCTGGAGTCCAAAAGTTCTGAGTTCAAATCTAGCCTCAGACACTTCCAAGTTGGGTGATCCTGGGCAAATCATTTGACCTCTGCCTGCCTGAGTTTCCTTCTCTGTGAAACAGGCAATAGTAATAGAACTTATCTCTCAGTATTATTGTAAAAGTTCAAATGATATAATATCTGTAAAGCACTTAGTACAATGCTTGGTATTTAATAAACCCCTGATTCCTTCATCATTATCATGAGAGTAACACTATAGGTATTATCAACCCCATCCACTATTTTACCAATTAAGAAAATTGAGACTCAGAGAAGTTAAGTAACTTACCTAAGGTCATACGGTCAATAAATAAGCCTAGAAGCAGGGGTAAAATCCAGCTCATCTGGTTCCAGTTCCAGTCCTCTGTGGGTATCAAAGTAATACCCACACATTCCTACAAGGTCTTCATCCTTACCCTCTGTCCAGTAACAATTTAGGTTGAGGGCCTGTATCCACTTTGGCCCCACCTCCTTCTTGGCTTCCCTTTACTGTCTAACAAAGAATCTCCCTGGCATAGCCATATTTCAGGAGAAAGAGCCTGGGGACTTTGAGTTGTAAATAACCAATCGATTTCACAGCCCTCTACCTCCAGGGTGCTTCGAAATGGCCCAGAGGGGTATGTGTAAAGGGAGCCTTAGTGATCAAGGCTGGTTGCCATCACTAGCTAGCTGTGAAATAACAAATTGTAGACTTTTAGTGGTCCCACAGGGACCCACAATGGCAGCCAGGCAGTTCCAAACCTGGGGATGTTTCATTTCCAGGGCAGAGAGACTGATCCTGTCCCTTAAAGCCAGAGGCAAAGAGATGGTACAGGCCTAAGTGTAGAGTTATTGGAAATTCCCCCACTGTTCTGACTTAATATTTTATTCTCGTGTTCCTGGTTTATTATTTATACAGCGGAAGGTGGGTGGCAGCTCTTTAGCAAGCGGGGAATGCAGGAAGTAGCCCATGATAGGCTATTCAGCACCTTCCTATCCCTTCCCCAGAGTGAATCTGAGGAGGCTTTGGAGAATGTATCAGGGAGCTGGAGACAGAGAGAATGGGGGTTGAGAGAGGAAAAGCTGGATCACAGAAGAGAAGAGTACAAGACAAGCCAGAGAGGAAAGAAAATGGAGCAGGGAAGGAAAGACTGCAAGAGCCAGCTGGGTAAAGGACTTAAAGCAGGCTTATTTTGGTGAATGGGGTGATGATGGAAGGACTTTGGAGGGGTGGTTAGGCTCTGAGATGTGACACCTGTAGGCACCTGGGCCACTTGGCCACTAGATGGCGCCATGATAGAATGTTGGATCTGGAGTCAGGCGGACCTGAGCTCAAATCTGGGCTCAGACACTCACTAGCTGGCCAATCCTGAGTAAATCACTATGCCTCTGTTTGCCTCAGTTTCCTTCTTTGAAAATGGGAAATAATAATAGCACCCAGCTCTCAGGATTATCGTGAGGATAAAATGAGATGATAAATGTAAAGCACTTTGTAAACCTTATGGCACTATATGAATGCCAGTTATAGCCGGCTACATGTAGATGGAAGATTCTCCACCAATAGGGTCAGAAGAACTCTCAAGATGCTGAGCTATGCACCAGGCAGTTTCCAGGGGGCTCATTCATTCAGTTATTCAGCATCTATTTATTAAGTGCCTACTGTGTGCACAGCAGAGGCGCAGCCTGGCATAGCAGATAGTCAGTCTTAGTAACTAAATTCTGTCTCTGACACATATAGACTGTGTGACCATGGACAAGCCATTTAATCTCCTAGGGTTTTGGGGAATTCTCTAAAGGTTATAAGTTATGTTTAGAGTTGCTTAGCTTCCCCAGTGAGTAGAGTTTCCACATTGAAGCCCTCCACACTGGGGAAATTGAAGACACCCCCCCAAAAAAAGCAGAGAAGAGGTGAGGGGATAGAATGACTATGCAGACAGTGTCCTGCCTTTTAGGCAGCTTAAATTTGAATGATGGGAGGGATGCCACATAGGCACATTACAGGGTAAGGTTTAGAGCTGAAAGGCTGCTTAGAGACCATTTTCTCTAAACCTCCCCCCACTCCTCACCCTCACCCCCATTTAATAGATGAAGAATTGAGGCCCAGAGATGAAGTCATTTGTCTTTCAACTATCTGATCCTTCCTTGGGGAAGATCTAGACCTGTGATTTCCATCATGTGTGTGGGGAATTCCAGGTATATAAACTCCTTCCCTATAATACAGATCAGTGAATCTTCTATAAGTTGGAGAGCTGCCTCTAGGGCTAGGGCTGTGGTTACTCTGCCGGTATGTGTCAGAGGCAGACCTTGAACCCATGCCTTTGTGACTCCAAGTCTGACCTGTTAATCACGTGACTGACTCTTGGCCTTACACACTCTAGGTACTTTAGTAGAAGGACCAGGCTTGTCAGTTGATTCACTTTGCCTTTGGAGGTATTCTTCCAAGTCCTAATCTTGGTATGAGAACAGAAACAAATGCCCTCCCTGGGTATTTTGTCCTACCTGCCGTCCTTCTCCTCCCCACCCTTGTTTGATTTGCAGATGAGGAAATTGTGACTTGCCCAGAGTAAAACAACCAGAAAGTGTGTGCAGGGGAAGAGAAGCAGCAGCCTCGAGGCCACTAGGTCCTCAAGTGCGGCCCTCTGACTGAATCCAAGCTTCACAGAACAAATCCCCTTAATAAAAGGATTTGTGCTGTAAAACTTGGATTCAGCCAAAAGGCTGCACCCAGGGACTTAGAAGGCCACATGTGGCCTTGAGGCTGCAGGTTCCCCACCCCTTGCTAGGGTAAGATTTGAACTTAGTTCTTCCTGACTCCAAGTTCAGTATTGTATCCATTGGGCCACCTCGCTGCTTCAGGCACCCTCCTATCCCTTCCCCAGTGTGAATCTGGGGAGGCTTTGGAGAATGTATTAGGGAGCTGGGTCTGGGGAGACAGAGAGAGTGGGAGCTGGGAAAGGAAATGCTGGATCACAGAAGAGAAGAGTAACAGTTTAGGTTTAGGGCCTGGATGTACTTTGGCCTAGATTCTAGCTCTCTCCTTCCTTTCTCCATAATCATCTTTTAAGGGCTAGAGGTCAGCTGGCCTTCCTCAGGCTTCTTCCTGAGGGGGAAGTGTTCTGGCTTCTTCACATCAAGCCCCATCCATCTCTGGCTCTGACAGATCCCCATGGGGCGGCCCATTCCAGTTACATCAATACACTCAGCCCAGTCCTCTCCCCTCCCCCAGCTTGGTGTAGTAGCACTGTCTCTCTCTCTCTCTCTCTCTCTCTCTCTCTCACACACACACACACACACACACACACACACACACACACACACACACACACACACGGTAGTGTACCTACCACCTTCCTTCCATGGATGAGCAGAGTTTCTCAGATGCACTCACATTTGGAAATGCTTACACACACCTGTCTTTACATACTAATGACCTCAAACACAGACTCATACCAAAAGATGCCTCAACATGCATCCCAGCAACTTTACACGTTCTTCCAACCTTCTGAACATATAGAAGCACACACAACCCTGTGTGCTTTCTCCTCTTCTTTGACTTCTGTTCATTTTCTCCCCCTCTTCTCACCTCCCAAAGATGAAGGCTCTAGTTCAAGATGTACAACCACCCAGTTTGACAAGGACCTCTCCGGATATTAGCTTGTGATTTTTACACCGTAGTGGCCCCATGGAGCAGGTGGATGCCAGTCTGCTAGAAGCCCTTTTGCAGTGGGGTGGGGTTGGCTCCCAATGACCTCAAATCTCCCAAAGGGGGATCGATCAGAACTCTGCCATCACTCCTCCCAGGATATGGGGATGAGCACACATGAGAGGAATGCTTTTTTGATAAGGATGATAATTTCCTGTTCCTAAGGACTAAAGAGAGGAACACAGTAACTATAGGAATTGCCTCTCAACCCAGCCTCCTTCCTCCCCCTCTTAGCAACTCTGCCTCTGCCTAATGGTTATTATGCCCGTGTGCCCTAGGGCATGTCTTCCCCAAGGGGCAGCTCTCCTCTCCTGTAGTTCCCAGACAAGGGCAAAGAATGCTTTGACTTCTTTAACACACCCCTGTTCCTCCTCATTCCCACCCCTACCCCCAGTTTCCCTTACTTCCATCAGCTTTCCCTTCATTCTTACTTCTTACCAGAGAAGGCAAATTGCCAGTTCAAATCTCTATTTAGAATTCTTTCCTCTCCGTTTTCAGCCCTGGATCCTCCCCGCCCCTACCTCACTCTCTTGCCGTCTTCCCCCATTTGTTTGCCTGACATTCTGGCCTGGCCTTGGGACACCTCTAGGGACTCCTCCCCACTTCCCATTCACCAAGGACTTTTTTTTTCTTCTCTGCAGGAGTTTTGGGGTTTGTGTCTATTTCCTGGTACAAGAGATGAGGAAGGGATAGGACAAGACACGTAAAGGAACTCTAGCCCCAGAGAAGGGGTACAATTTGAACCTCAGTCCCCAAAACGTGCAGAGACAAGGCTCCAAGTTGGGTATGTGACTTGTTCTTTCAGAACCTGTCTCCTGGGATGAAGGGCCTCCCTCCTAAAAGAGGAGATGCCTTGAAGGATGAATCAAAGCAATGGGAGTGAAGAGAGGTGAGAGGGAAAAGAGTACCCCTCCCTAATTTGATAGGGACAGAGCTGCCCCTTACCCGATTAGGCTGGTAGCACATACTCACCCCACAAAGTAAGAGATGATAAGAAGCTGCACAGCTCGATTGATAATCCCAATGGTCCAGCTCTTCACCACTACTGACTTGGTGGTCTCATAGGTGAAGAAGTCTGAGATGCAGTTCATATTGAGAAAGCTCAGAAGCTGTTTGGAGGAAGTCAGAAGCAGCTGCCCCTGAATCAGAGACTCAGAGCAGCACCCTGGACAGTGAAGGTCTCGAGGCAGAGAGGGTGAAAGAGATAGTAAAGAGGGGGATTTAGTGAGGGGGCAGCTGTGGGGGGGCAGGAAGCCCTTTAAGCCAGGAAACCCTAGCACTTGCCCTTTCTCAGCTCCCTGGCCACTCAGGCTGGTTAGAGCCCAGGGCGGGGACCCCTCTTTTTGTTTGATCTCCACCCCCCTCAAGTGATGTCACAGGGAGGTGGGTGAGTTCGGAAATATCTCCAATCCTGGACTCGGAATTGATGGTCTTGGCCCTCTGGGACTTCTGATTTATCTACACTGTACAGTGCCTCTGCTCCATCCCTGGCGGTTTTGCTCCTGCCTCTCCATTCTCCCCCATTAGACTAAGTCTAATTTTTCTTTCCATCTCCCCAAGTATCTAGCACACTCAATTGCATAAAATATGTGTTTAATTAATATCTGTTGAATGAATTAATGAATGTTTCATGCTCTTTATCTTGTCCTACACATTTCATCTCCCTGAAATTCTAAATACAACTAATAATTTCCATTCTCTACCCTGTAGGCTTCCTTATCTTACTGTTCAAGCATATCAGAAGGAACCCAGAGAACATAGCTATGGATTATGGAGTCCTGGATAAGAAATCTCCCTCCCCCCAAAATACAGGGGCACAGGTGCTATTGTGAATTAGAAGTTAGGTCTGGATTTGGGAAATGGTTGATTGAATAAGGTGATTTTGTCTGAGAACAACCTCTTTGTTTCTGAACTTTGGCTTAGAATATAGGAAGGATGGGCTCTTGGCCAGCGATGGAGTGCGCCTAATGAGGTACAGTAAAAATGTATGTATCTGCAGTTTTCTAGAACCTGTCAGACAAGCTTCAAGCTGAAAACTGAAGGGAAGGGAGAAAACTGTTCGTCTAGGTCTGACTGGCCAGACATCACAGAGAATAGAAGGTATGATACAAGAAGAATATTAGTAAAAGACAGGAGACTAAGTATTCTAAGTATGCCTGAGAAGAATACAATGCACCAAGAAAATATGACATCTATACACAAATGTGCACAGTATAGGTAATAAATAGGATAAAGTAGGGAACCAAATTCAAGGAGGCACAATTGGCTTCCAAAGAAACAAAAACCCAATTGGAACCTGGAAGAAAAGGAGGCACTATCTAAAGAGACACCATGTGGGGAATTCTCTGATCAACTTAGATGTTTAAAAAGACACGATAATAAAAAATAAAAAAAAGACATGAACAGGAGATAGGACAGATTGATGAACTGCAGATAACTTAGTCATTCTCAGCAAAACAATGATCCAATACAAGGACAGGTAACAAGGAATGAATAAGAATGAACGCATTGGAGGTGTAGGAGTGTCCAGAGGGCCAAAGGTCAGAATGGTCCAAGGATGATGCTAAATACAAAGGAGATGACAAAGGGGCTTTTAAAGCTATTTTGGGGATATGAGGAACATTAAAAAAAGGATAAGTATAATACTCAGATGATGATGATGGATCACAGAGATAAGGGAGAACTATTCAAATTGAATTTCACTTTTAGTCTCTGCCAAGGAAAGAGATACTTAGAGTGAGAAGGAATAGATTCTTAATTAACAGGGACTTGCGACTTAAGGTAAGTGAGGGCATGGCAAGGGAAATACATTCAGCAAAGTGCAGTCACCAGTCTGGATAAACTGCAATCCAGGGCACTGAAGATACAGAAAGACATGATGGTGAAGTCCTTGTCAGCATGGAAGATTAAGGAGGATCTATGAGATGAGAGCAGCTGTTATTTTAATGATCAGACCCAAAGAATATTTATGAATGGGTCAATATCCACTTTCAGGGAGCTTTCTAGTGGAATTCCTTAGGGATCTGTGTTTGGCCCTGTCCTGGACAACATATTTATTTCGATGGCATTTATACAACTGGAATATGGAAGGGATAACTTACATGTTAGATGCCAGAGTCCAGTCCTAAAAAAGATGCTGATGCCCCTGTTGGTCAGAATCTAATAAGATGAAATTGAATTAGGATAAATGTAAAGTTCTACATCTGGATTGGAAACCAATTTTGTAAGTACAGTATAGGATGGGGGGGGGGGCTTTCTAAAATCCTCTTGGGGGTGGGGAACTTTAGGAACGGAAACTTGGGTGGGAGTCAATCGTGTGACTTAGAGGCCAAATAAGATAACATGATCTCAGAATGTGTTCTGAGTTCCAGAATAACAGAATTAATCACCCTGCCTCATTCTGCCTATATCAAATCACATCTGGGATAGCACATTTTATGGGGAGTTTTGACAAACTGAAGGATGTCCTGAGGAGGGCAACAAGGACATCAGGGGTTCTGAAGACTGATTAAGTAAGGGAATTTATAATGGTTAGTCTGGAGAAGAGAAGACAAGTGTCTAGGAGGATGAGACTGGTTTTACTTGGTTCCAAAGAAGGGTATAAGCAACAATGGATGGGATTTGCAGGGAGGCAGATTTAGGCTTAATGTGAAGAAAAACTCGGCTGTTCTCAGGAGGCAGTGATACCAACCTAGCCACTACACTCTTATAAATGAGTGAACTGAAGCCCAGGAAGCTGATCACGCAGGTAGTAACTGGCAGGGCTGGGATTCACACTCAAGTCCTGCAACTCCTCATTCATTCACTGCCCTTTCTACCACATCAGGCTACCTCCTGTGTAGCCAAGGGGATTCCTGTTCAGGTGGTGGTAGGATTAGATGGCATCTGAGGTCTCTTCCAACTCAGGTTCTGATTCTGTAGAAACCTAGCTCTTACTCCACTTCTGCCCACTTAGTGCCTGAGTGACCTTGGAAAAGTTCCTTAAACTTTCTGAGTTTCAGTTTCCTCATCTCTAAAATTATTGAACCAAATAACCTATAAAGTTCATTATAGCTGTAAACCCAATGATGCTATGATTAGTCCTCCCCTGAGTGGAACAAATTTCGGTATATTCGTGTAATACAATACTATAATCCAATTACGGATATGTGTGAGGAACAGAGAAAAATCGTTATGAAATAATACACAGTGAAAAAAGAAGGTCCAGAGCAATGGTGTCCACACAGACTATAATAATATGAGGAAAACAACATAAGAAAGAATGGACAGGGCATGATGGGGACTTGGGAGGGAAAAATTGAAATAATATTATAGTGCATTGAAATGAGTTATTTAAATGTAAATAAGTAAGCAAGTTTAGATTTATGTATTAATGGTTAGTGTCTGATAAGACATTTAATAGTTTTTTTTTTCAAAATGTTTTACTGCTACATTTTTTCTTTATAACTGACAAGTTAAGTCTAGAACAGAGTGAACCCTCCCTTTCAACAAAGACACTTAAGCAAAAAAAAAAAAATACAATACAGCATTCTACTCTACTTCTCTGCCAGGAGCGGGGAGGCAGAAAATATTTAATTTAATTTTCTGAGAGAGAGAGAGAGAGAGAGAGAGAGAGAGAGAGAGAGGCAGAAGCTAAAGAAAAAAATAAGATGATCTTCTTGGGGGAATGAAAGTTAGTTCTGGTATTTGATTTGCTCATCCTAAAAATCATCTTGCTAGTCATGATGCAATGGAAAACTGGTTGGATTTGAAGTCAGAAGGCCAGGAGCAGAATCTTATTTCCAACCCTTAGCTCAGTAATCATGACAAGCCAATAAGGAAAATGAAAAAGGAGTAACAACATACACATACACACACACGTGTATATGTATATATACACACACACATATATACGTATATATATATGCTTACTTCATAGAAGAAAACAAAGTGCAGAAGATGAACATGACAAATAGAACCATTTTGTTACTACTCTGTTAAGTTATAAATGAAGAAAATAACACCTAGCATTTAAAAAGCACTTTAATGTTTGCAAGCACTTTACAAATATTTCATTGAGCTTTACAATGAGTAGGCGATATTGTGATTCTCATTTTACAAGTGAAGAAACCAAGGCAGATATTGGTTAAGCGTTTCGCTCTGGATCACACAGATAGCAAATGTCTGAGGCTAGTTGGAATACAGGTCTTCCTGACTCAGGGTCCAGTATCCACAGTACCACCTACCTCCTATAGAAAACAAACATTTTGTTAAGAAAGAAACAAGGTATAAAAGTTCAGTAGCTTTCTTCTTCTTTTTTTTAAATTCATTTAAATGTTTGTGTTTAAAAAAAGAGATAAAGGCTTATTTGTACAAAAATATTTATAGCAGTTCTTTTTTGCGGTGGTTAAGAATTGGAAATTGAAGGGATGCTCATCAATTGGGAAATAGCTAGTTGTGGTATATGTTTGTGATGGAGTATTATTGTGCTACAAGAAATGACAAGCAGGATGATCTCAGAAAAACCTGGAAAGGCTTACACAAACTGATGCATAGTGAAGTGAGCAGAACCAGGGTCGTGTTGTGCACAGTAACAGCAACACTGTTCAATGGAAAACTGTGAATGACTTAGCTATTCTCAGCAACAGGATGATTCAAAACAATCCTAAGGAACAAATGATGAAGCACGCTATCTGCCTCCAGAGAAAGAACTGATGTTATTTGAATACAGACTGAAACATGCTATTTTTCACTTTTTCTTTCACTTGAGTCTTCTTGTATGAAATGACTAACATGGTAATGTTTTATATTATTGCACATGGATAACCTTATTGTATCAGGGAGGGGAGAGGCAAGGGAGGGATAGAATTTGGAACTCAAAAGTTTAAAAAATATTAAAAATTGTTTTAGAATGTAGTTGGGGAAATATATATATATATATATGTGCATATATACATAGCCACATACACATGAAAGAAAATGGGGCCTCACATACCTTCTCTGTAATATGTAAATGATATTCACATCACTCCACCAACCCAGGCAGCTTGTTGGGGAAGGACTTTGCTTAGAGGGCTGTATAAATGTAAACCCATTATTCCCAGGTGTCCCAGGATTTTCACTGTGGTGAGTGGTCCCAGTTCTGGAGTCCTGCATCCTGTCTATAAATAAAGGACACCGGACTTGAAATCCAAGGACCTGAGCTTGAATGCCAGTTGTGATGTTTCCCATCTAGGTGACCTTGGGTAAGTTCCTGATCTATATAATGAGGGATTGGGGCCAGATGGCATCAAAGGTGCCTTCTAGTCTGCAAGCTATGGTCTGATATTCCCAAATGTGCCCAGTAGAAAATCATGTTAACAGACAGGTCAGAAGGATGGTGTGGCTTCAGTGGATTCAAATTCTAACTGAATCTTATTGACTGTCTAACATTGGCCAAATCCCTTGACCTCTGTGAAATTATTTTCTTATTTCTTAGACTGTGGCCTTATGGGACCTTAGGTGTCATGTGGTCCAATTTCCCAATTTAATAGATGAGGAAACTGAGGCCCAGACAGAGGACGTGACTTATCCTGTGTGATCTTATGCAGGTTTTAGACGGCAGAATTGAGATTTGAGCCCGGGCCCTGTCACTCCCAATTCTTTCTGCCTCTCTAGCTTATATTTGGAACGGACGAGAGGGCCTCCACTACGTGGTGCAGCGGGTAAAGCTTGGTACCTGGAGGCAGGAAGACCAGAATTCAAATCTGCTTCGGATACTTAGTAGCCGAGCGACCCTGAGCAAGTCATTTCACCTTGTTTGCCTCGGTTTCCTCATCTGTCAAATGAGCTGGAGAAGGAAACGGCCAAGCACACCAGCATCTTTGCCCAGAAGACCCCCGGTGGGGTCCGGGACAGCCCGCCAGGGCTCAGCAACAGCTTACGGCTGTCTCTATGGTGCTCCCCCCCCCCCCCGTCCCGGCCCCCGCAGCCTCGGGGGTCTTCTAAGCCCCTCCCGTCTTGTCCCGGGGCTCCGCGGAGCGCCCGGCCCCGAAGGCGGCCCTGGGCCTGCGCACGCGGGGTCCGCGCGGGTAGAAGCCGCAGCTGCTGGGGCCGGGGCCTGTGGAGCCCGTGTGAAATGTGCTGGAGAGAGCGCGCAGCGGGCAGCTCCAGCCTCCCGGCGTGACGGGGTGCAGGGGCTCCACGCGTGCCCGCAGCCTGTCCCCCGGGGCTCTTCTTGGGGTCCCCGGATCCCCGGGGACTCCTTTATTTTACAGAGGGCGGTGGAGCCCCACGCGAGCTGGCCGCGGGCCGGAGCGTGGGAGGGGGGGGCGTCCGGTCCTCTTCCAGGCACAAGACTGCGCGGTGGGCCGGGCCCTCGGGGCCCAGCCAGGCGGGGAGAGGCGCGTACAGGCGCTGCGCAGCGGCCGCACGGAGCCCGCGCCGACACGGACCACGCATCAGCAGGGGCACACACACGCACACGCGGGATGTCGCAGGCGCTCCCGAGTGCTTCCCTGCAGCAGCTACAGCGGCGCGCAGGTGCGGATCCCAGGACCGTAACGTCCCCCATCTCCCTTCTCCCCTCCCCCTTCCCCGCCTCCGGCTCCGCCTCCCTCCCGCTCGCATTCCTCCAGCATCTCTATGGTATCGCTACGGGCCAGCTGGGACGTTCCAGGGTGCCCTCTAGCCCGCTCGTCCTCTCTATGGCAGCGTTGCTTCCGGTGGCGGGAGCCGGGGCTGCGCACGCGGGAAAAGATCCTGAACCCGGAGCTCCCGGAGTCCGCCCCCCGAGCCCTCCCGAGTACCCCATGTCCATGTCCATGCCCCCTGGAGTAACCCGGGGTTGAAGAGGTGAGATGCGAGGCGCGGCTGGGGAGGCGAGCGGCAACAATCTTGCATGGATGGGCGTCCCCACCCTCTCCCCCGTCAGAGATGGGGGGAGGGGAAGGAGAGGAAACCAGGGAAGGAGGGGGGGCGGGGGGCGAAGAAGAGGCACTTGGTAGAGGGGGGCGGGAGACGTCAGGAGGGGGACATGAGGGGGAGCCACTGGGGGAAGGGGCCTCCAGGGTCTCGAGGGGGAGCCCGGGCTGGGGGCCAGGAGTCAAGTGGGGAGGCCAGGGGGAGCGTGGGAGGTGTGTTGCGGGCATCGGAGGGAGTCCTGGAGGGAGATGGGCCGGTGGGGGCCTGGCTCCCAGAGCCATGTTAATTATTGTGATGGGGGCGGGGCAGGGTACTGCGGGCCTGGGGGAGGTTCGGGGGGGGGGGGCGTCCTGGGGGTGCTTTGTTTGGCCGCCGCCAGGCAGCGCCCCTTCCCGGAGGAATCCGCCCCGAAGGCCCCGTGGGCCCGGGCCCCTGCCCCCTCTGTAGAGCTCCTCACTCCTCTCCCCCGCCCCCGCACATCGCCCTCCCCGCCGCCTCCCCCTTTGTGTCCAGGTCCTTGCAGGCTCGTATCGGCGCCCCCTCTCTGGACCCGTGTCTCCTCGGGCTTTCTCTGCAGTTCTGGGGCTTGGGCAGCATGGCTGAGACTCTGGAGTTCAACGACATCTACCAGGAGGTGAAAGGTTCTATGGTGAGAGGGGGCGGCTCTGGGCTGGGGGGGCCCCTGGGGCTTGGAGGGCTTCTGAGCCCCACCAAGACAGTGTTTATGGGGGAAGCGCAGAATGCAGCTTATCTGGCCCAGCCTGAGGCCAGAAGGGTCCTGAGGGCCGGACTCCCCCCGCAGGTGACGGGCCCCAGCACTTCGTGGACATCTTCTCCCAATGTCTTGGTCCTTTTCTCCTGCAGAATGACGGTCGTCTTCGATTGAGCCGCCAAGGTATAATCTTCAAGAACAGTAAGACAGGCAAAGTGGACAACATCCAGGCTGGGGAGCTGACGGAGGGCATCTGGCGCCGGGTGGCCTTGGGCCACGGCCTCAAGCTGCTCACCAAGAACGGACACTTCTATAAGTATGACGGCTTCCGAGAATCGGTGAGCTTGGTCTTCTTCCGCCACAACTGAACCCCTTCTTACGGACCTGTCTCAGAGGTCTGTCCTTCCTGAATTCCTTCCAGAGATGACTGATCTCTGCTCCCCTTGTCATTCTGTAATTGTATAATTCTGGGGGCTATGGGTCAGTGCTTTGTGACCTCTTTGGGATGCTTGGTCATCACCTCTTTTTTATTTTAGAGGCATGTGAATTTGTCATATTAGTATTTGCCCTATTTTGTCCTTGCTGAGTAACTCAGTCTATTTTAAATTTTTTTTCCAGAATCTATTTTCTGTCTCTACCCCCAGAGGGGGGAGAATAAAGGAAAACAAAACTTTTATATCAAATATGCATAATCAAACAAAACAAATTCCTATAGTGGCTTTGTCCAAAATATGTTAAACTCTTCACTCTCTGTCAGGAGGTCAGAAACATGCTTTATCTTCATTTCTCTGGAATTATAGTTGGTCATTGCATGGGTCTGAGTTCTTACAGCTTTCAAAGTTGTTTGTTTTTATAGTGGTATTATTATTATTATGTAAATTGGTCTCATGATTCTGTTTCCTCTGCATCATAAATCTTCCCAGGTTTCTCTGAAACTGTCCCCTTCATCATTTCTTCTAGCACACTAGTATTTGTTACATTCAGATACAATTATTTGTTCAGTTGATGGATGTATACCTTGGTTTCCAGTTCTTCAATGTTACCCTCCCCCCCCCCAAAAAAAAAACAAGCTGTTATAGATAGATAGGTCCTTTTTCTCTTTCTTGGATCTCGAGTGTAGTTAGTAGTAGTAACACTAGATCAGAGGGGAGTTTGATTTTTGGGAATGGTTCAGATTGCTTTCCAGATCAGCTGGACCAATTCATATGTCTATCTGCAGTACCTTAATGTGCCTTGTTTTCTCACAGCCTCTCCTCCATCTGTCATTTTCCTTTTTTTGTCAACTTTGTTGATTTCATAGGTGTAAAGTGGAACCTTAGAGTTACTTTAATTTTCTTTTCTCTAATTATTAGTGATTTAGATCAGTTTTTGCTTTCAGTATACTTGTAAATAACTTGGATTTCTTTTCTTGAAAATTTCCTATTTCTATCGTTTGACCATTTTTCGTTTGGAGAATGGCACTCCCCTACCTTTCTAGCCTTTTTACATCTTACTTCCTGGCATGTACTCTTCCGTTTGGTGACAGTAGCTTCCTTGTTGTTCCTTCACACTATCTCTTGGTTCTGGCCATTTTCTCTCACTGTCTTCCATGTTTGGGATGCTCTACCTTCTCATCTCTGCATACTGCTTCTGTTGCATTTCTTTCTGTCCCAACTAAAGTCCCATATGTTGAATTCAAAACACTTTAATTCCAATGTCTTCCCTGTTGATTATTTCTGATTTATCCTGTACGTAGTTTGCTTGTATGTGTTGGATTTATTGGATATTGGATTTGTCGTCTCCTTTGTTAGATTGTGAGCTTCTTGAGGGCAGGAACTATCTTTGGCTGTTTTTTAGGTCCCCCTTTCTTAGCACTGTATCTGCCAGTGATTGATTTGGTTTTTATTATAAATTTGAATTAGTTTCTGTGTTTCTTGGAATTGAGACCCCTAGCAGAGAAGCTTGTTGAAATGATTTCTTTTTCTTGGTTACCTATTTCCCTTTTAATTATAGCATTGGTTTTGTGCAAAACCCTTTTAATTTTATATGATCAAAATTTCTCATTTTATCTTGTTTTTCCTTTATGATAAATGTTAGCATTTACTTAGTGCTTTAAGGTTTGCAAAGCTTTTTTGCAAATGTTATCTCGTCCTCACTACAACAGTGTGAGGCAGGTGCTATTTTTATCTCCAGGTTACAGGTGTGTAAACTGAGGCAGTTGGGGATTAAGTAATTTGCCTACAGTCATACAGCTAATAAGTGTCTGAGGCTGGATTTGAACTTGGGTGTTCCTTATTCCAGGCACACCACTCTGCTTGCTGTACTTGCCTTGTTACTTCTTTTATCCTTTCCTTGTTCATGACCTCTTCCCCATCCTTACATCTGAATTCTTCCCCAATCAATAGACCTGAAAAGTAATTTCTTCCTTATCCCTCTAATTTTATTTGTGATATCCTCCTTAGTGTCTACGTTATGTGTCCATTTGTGGTGCATCTTGATTTGTGGTGTGAGAAGCTGATCTGCTTGTTTCTGCTGTACTGCTTTTCGGTCCTCCCAATACTTCTTGTCACACTGGGAGTTCTTAGCCCATCATCTCGTTCTTTGGGATTATCAAGTGCAAGGCTGCTAGATTTGTTTGCTCTCATATGTTGTGAACCTAATCTGCTCTGCTGATGTCCCCTTCTGTTTCTTACCAGCACTAAATGTGTTTTGATGATTACTCCTGGGTAGTGTAGTTTGCTATTTCATGCTGCTAGATCTTCTGCTTTCCACTCTTTTTTCCTTATTTTCCTTGAGGTTCTTGACCTTTTATTCTTGCATATTAACTTCATTTTTTTTTCTAATTCTGTAAAGTAATCCTTTAGTAGTTTAATTGGTATGGCCCAGAATACATTAATTTAGGTAGCAGTCTTTTTTTATTATATTGGTTCTGCCTGACTGGCTCCATCCCTTTGTACAGTTCTCCAGGGGCAGGTTCTTTAGTTTATAGTGGAGTATACTTTTTCCATTGTAGGTTGCCTTTGAGGTATGAAAATAAACTAACTTGATGATTTTCTGACCAGGGCATATCAGGGATGGCCTAAGCTAGGCTCATTGGATCTTTTTTCTTCCCTGCAGGAGTTTGAGAAACTGTCGGATTTCTTCAAATCACACTATCGTTTGGAATTGGTAGAGAAGGACCTGTGTGTGAAGGGCTGGAATTGGGGCACAGTAAAGTTCGGTGGTAAGTCCAGACAGATTTGGAATTGTGGGGAATGACCAGAAATTCCTCAAGTTATATGATCTGTATCAAATAGGTTTCAGAGTTTCTGTCTGTGATTAGCTTTAATTCCTGACTCTTCTGCCACTTTCAGTCAGTTGGCCAACAATTATTGCCCCAAGGAAACTGAGCACTTGGGGGAGACAAGAAAATCAGAGATCTTAGCAGAACTTACAATCTAGTTGTTCCTCTCCATAGGGCAGCTCCTGTCTTTTGATATTGGCGAGCAGCCAGTCTTTGAGATCCCTCTCAGTAACGTATCCCAGTGCACCACAGGCAAGAATGAGGTCACCCTAGAATTCCACCAGAACGATGATGCAGAGGTGTCCCTGATGGAGGTGCGCTTCTACGTGCCACCCACTCAGGAAGATGGTGTTGACCCTGTCGAGGTGAGAGTTGGGGCTACAAGGGGTGGCTAGGTGGCACAGTGAATAGAGCACCAGCCCTGGAGTCAGGAAGACTTGAGTTCAAATCGGGCCTCAGACACTTAACACTTACTAGCCATGTGACCTTGGATTTGTGACTTGCCTTCCAATTGCCCTGCCTTCCCCCCTCCAAAAAGCAGAAGGAAAAAAAAGAGTTGGGGCTGCTGGGCATGGGGAGGGGGTAGGGGCTGGCATTGATTGCAGGTTCTCCCTTTCCCAGGCTTTTGCCCAGAACGTGCTGTCTAAGGCAGATGTGATCCAGGCCACTGGAGATGCCATCTGCATCTTCCGGGAGCTTCAGTGCTTGACGCCTCGAGGTCGTTATGACATTCGCATCTATCCCACCTTCCTGCACCTCCATGGCAAGACCTTTGATTACAAAATCCCATATACCACTGTGTTACGGCTTTTCCTACTACCTCACAAGGACCAGCGCCAGATGTTCTTTGTGGTGAGTCCTGGGATCTAGAGGAGAGGATTCTTCTCAGTTTTGGACTGGAGGTAGAGTTGGGTGGGTCTGTGCCCTCCTAGGCTTGCTGGGATCAATCACCCAGTGTTTGTGGAGTCTTTACTTTGGCCTTCTCCCTGTCTCCTTTATCCCCCTCAGATCAGCCTAGACCCGCCCATCAAGCAGGGCCAGACCCGTTATCATTTCTTGATCCTTCTCTTCTCCAAGGATGAGGACATTTCACTGACTCTCAACATGAATGAGTAAGCTAGGGAGCCATGTCAGAACTGCTTGCAGACTGAAGGTAATGAGGAGATGTCTGATTAGTTGTGTTCTGTGGTCGTAGGGATGAGGTGGAGAAGCGTTTTGAGGGTCGTCTTACCAAGAACATGTCTGGGTCCCTCTATGAGATGGTCAGCCGTGTCATGAAAGCCTTAGTGAACCGCAAGATCACAGTGCCCGGCAACTTCCAGGGGTGAGATGCAGAGATGGTGGGAGGGAGGCAGGCTAGGCAGGAGGCCTAGGCTTGGGACCTGGCATTGACATTCACTGTGACCCTGGCCAGGTCGCTGCCTTTCTGAGCATCCGTTTTCTTATCTGTGAGACTGGCACCTCCTAAGGTGGTGTAACACAAGGATGTTGTAAATATAAAAATGGGAATGCTAATGTTGGTGCCACTTGTTGCCACCTGACATTGTGTATGTGGTCTTCTTTTTCCTCCATGGTCCCTTGGCTGGTTCCATTGAATTACTTGTCAGTTACCTACTATGTTATTGTGACCACCATGTGGTTTATGCCACATACTGTGCCTGGCATGAGGGATATAAAGAGAAGCAAGAACAACCTGTATCCCTGTGTTCAAGGAGCTTACGTTCTAATATGGGAGTAAAGTAAAGATTATTGGAGGCACAGGGGCTAGTTAGTGGTATCTTTCCTTGTCAGCACAGGTGCCCCATTTGTAGGTCTTGCCCTTTCCTGAACCTGGGTAATATCTGTTACTGCCTTGACACTTCTTTCCCCCATGCCAGGCACTCAGGGGCCCAGTGCATCACCTGTTCCTACAAGGCAAGCTCAGGCCTGCTGTACCCACTGGAGCGGGGCTTCATCTACGTACATAAGCCACCCGTACACATCCGATTTGATGAAATCTCTTTTGTCAATTTTGCTCGTGGCACTACCACTACTCGCTCCTTCGACTTTGAAATTGAGACAAAGCAGGGTACACAGTATACCTTCAGCAGTATTGAGAGGTGAGCACCCCTTTCACTTCCTTTCCCATATACTCGGATGGATGCCCATCCCTCAACCCCACGCTTTTGGCGTTACTTCTAAGCCTTGATGAGTCTGTGCTCTCGTTGATATGGGGAGTCTCTTCACAGGTACAAAATACTTGTCATCCATACCTTCTCATCCTCAGAGTCTTGTCCACTTTAATTCCATAAACAGCTTGATAGATGTCTTCCTTTTAAAAACTTTTTCCTGAATACTTAATGCAGCATTCAGGTTTTCTAGCTCTTCTTATTTTCCAAGGGCCCACCTCATTTCCAGTTGTATGTTTTCTTAATGACGTCATTTAATCTGACTGCATTTCTGGTGTTATTGTGGCATGTTGCAGCTTCTCTCCTCTGCTCTTTGGGTAATCCATGATTTTCATTGACCTGACAAAGTCTAGAGTATCAGTGATAAGAAGATGTACTTTTGGGGAAGGGAGCAGCTTGGGACTGGCAGTGTCCCCTGTGGGGTTACATTAGATGATTTCTTAAAGTCCTTGTGAGCTTATAAGTTTTATGACCCTGTGGCCTTCTTCCCTTGGCTCTCCAGCCAGCCCTAGTACCATTCTCATTTCTCCTTGTAGGGAGGAGTATGGAAAGCTGTTTGATTTTGTGAATGCCAAGAAACTCAACATCAAAAACCGAGGATTGAAAGAGGTACTCATATGGTTGGGCAGCTTGGGGCCATCCACTCTCCTGACATCTCTTGTTCTGGGGTAGGGGAGAGGGTCAGTCTGGCAACTTTTTCACTTTCTCTTCTTTCCTTACCCTTATAGAAAAAAGAGGTGCGTGCGACCCCTCTTCCCCTTCCTCCTGGTGCAGGTTTCCTCAGCATGGCTATGGCTTAGCCTCCCTAACCAAGCATGAGCCCTCCACAGGGCTGCCAGAGTCTTAGTCTTTTCTAACTCAGAACAGGAAGTGCCTGGGCCCTAGGCCCTGCATGTTAGTTGTGTGTGGAGATTTTGATACTAGGTTTTCCTGGGAGCTGTTCATTTGATCTTACTCACGAGCATGCTGGGATATCTCTTGAGTGTGCTAGTGAGCATAAGGGTTTTGGGGAGGTGATGAACTGGTCCTTACTCTTCCTTCTGCTTTTTACAGGGCATTAATCCAAGCTATGATGAGTATGCTGACTCAGATGAAGACCAGCATGATGCCTACCTTGAGCGGATGAAGGAAGAGGGCAAGATCCGAGAGGAGAATGCCAATGATAGCAGTGACGACTCAGGAGATGAGACTGGTGAGCGTGGACCTTGGGTTGACACGAGGGGGCCTGAGACAGGCAATTCTGCCTTGCTGCACCTTGGAGAGGACAGGACAGGAACAGGGATGGGGACTGGTATGGTCACTATCCACTCTAGGGCCAGCAGGCGCTAATGTGCCCTTTTACTTTGTTGCAGATGAATCATTCAACCCTGGGGATGAGGAAGATGACGTTGCCGAGGAGTGAGTTTGGGTATTGCCAGAGATGGGTGAGGCAGTGGCCATTGTCTCTAGGCACAGCAGATCCTTCATGTTCTTTGTCCTAGCTTCTAGCAAGCAACCAGTAGCATGAAGGGACCTCATGTGTTTGGGGTTTGGGTGTGAAGTAATCATCCAGAAAAAAGGGACCAGTCATAACGCTACTGTATGGCAGTGGAGAGAGGCCTGGATTGGGGAGGGAGTGGGGAGACTGAGTTCAAATTCTGACTTTCTTGTGTAATACCTCCGTATATTTGGGAAATCATGACTTCTCTGTGGTCCTCAGCTTCTGTATCTTTAAAGCGAGGAGGCTGAAGTAATAACTAGTTAGGGTCTCTTCTGCACTAAAGCCTATACTACCATAGAGCTTAATGGAGGTTGGAGGTTGGGTTAGGACATGAACATAAAGAGAATAGGGTCCCATTGCAGTTACCACTCCCACTGCCCATCCCTCCCATATCACTTAATCTGGAAAAGAATATAAGAATTTAGAGCCAGAAGAAACTTCGTCTAGTCCAGCTTTCTCTTTTTACTGTCAGGTAACTGAGGCCTAGGGAATGGGCTAGGTAACTTTCCCTGGGTCACATGGATAGTAAGGGGCAGATCCTGTGCACACAGGTAGGGAGATTAAAGGCCTGTGAGGAGCTTAAGAATTGAAGTCTTTCTGCTTCACTGCTTTTTCTGGGTGTTCACATGTCCTGGCAGGGTCAGGGATGGGGAGTGAAACTTCCTCTTGGCCTCTCTACCTCCTTCTCCTTTCCTTTCTAAGCTCTCTCTTCCCACCAGGTTTGACAGCAATGCCTCTGCCAGCTCCTCCAGTAATGAGGGAGACAGTGACAGGGATGAAAAGAAGAAGAAACTGGCTAAGAAAGCTAAGATCGTTAAGGAACGAAAATCCCGGAAGAAACCTGTGGAGGTAAGGACTGTCCTCCCACATCATATGGGTTCCAGCCAAGGAAGGCAATGAGAGAGCACTGATGATCCCTTCAGGCTCGCCAGGGAAGCTCCTTTCTGTAGTCAAGAAGGAGGGCAGGTAGCAGGTTGTCTTCCTGCAGCTTCTTCTAAGAGTTAGGATTAGCTTGTGGGAGAGTGCAGTTAGGTCAAGCCCTTTTTGTACTCAGGGGAGCTAAACTTCTGTTGGAAAGAAAGGGACCTCATCCATGGTCTCTCCTTTTAGGAATCTCCCTGTGGCACACCTTGGAGTCCAAGCGAGGTGGTACCACTTGGGGGGTCAGGGTAAATGCACACACTTAGGCTTTCCCCTACTCCTCTAGGGTAAGAAGGGCAAAGATCCCAATGCCCCGAAAAGGCCCATGTCTGCCTACATGTTGTGGCTTAATGCTAGTCGGGAAAAGATCAAGTCAGACCACCCAGGCATCAGCATCACTGATCTCTCTAAGAAAGCAGGAGAGATCTGGAAGGGGATGAGCAAAGAGAAGAAAGAGGTAAGGAGTGGTAGCAGGGTGGGGATGGGTGGGAATTTCATGGGTTGGTTGTGATAAAGCAGTATTGGCCAGATGGTGGGCGGTTAAAGACATCACCAGGGAGAGGAAGGAGATTTCACCTTATGGATAGGGACCGGCTGTCTATTGCTTATGTATGTTTTTTGGTGGGATGCTAGGAATGGGACCGAAAGGCTGAGGAGGCCAAGAGGGAATATGAGAAGGCCATGAAGGAATACAGTGAAGGGGGCCGAGCTGAGTCTTCTTACAGGAAGTAAGTATTGACTCTGGGCACTGGAAAGAGTGTCCCCAGTTGAGGGGAAACACAATAGTGAGATCCCTGTGGCCTGCCAGGAAGAGGGAGTGGGGTGGAGAGGCAGCAATCATTTGGTTTAAGTAACGTGAAAGACCGCAAATTAGATTTGACCCTGAGCACAGAACCACAAGAAATGAGTCTTGGTTTCAGAGAGGCAGTTTGATTCCAAGAAAGGAAAAACTTCCAAACGGTTATGTCTGGAGGGGAATCTCTTAGGGGGCAGTGGCTTTCCCCCTTGAGGGAAGGTTTCAGAAGTTGGGTGCCATTCTTGACATGGCCTTAATGCAGGGGAGGATTTCTGTTGAGCTTTGGGCTTCACATTTCAACAGATACAAATCCAGCACATATTTCCTAGGTCTCTGCTATGTGTATTACACCTCAAGGTGCTGGGGGTCCAAAGATTAAAACAATGACATACCCATACCCCTTGTTCTCAGGGTACTTAGATTCTGCTGGGAGAGAGTGACAGGAACATGGACACACATAAAAATAAGATAGGGAGTGTTTGGACAAAGGATGGATCTAGAGTCAGTCCTCAAGGAAAATTGTAGGACTGGATTGAAATGTTTCCCCTTCCTCCATTATCTTTTTTTTTTTTTTAATTTTTTTGCTTTTTGGAGGGCAATTGGGGTTGTGACTGGCCCAAGGTCACACAGCTAGTTTTTGTGTTAAGTGTCTGATGCTGGATTTGAACTCGGCTCCTCCTGACTCCAGGGCTGGTGCTCTATTCACTTCACCACCTAACTTCCCTCCTTCCTCTATCATCTTAACCCTGAAGAAGCCTGGATGGGAGCTGGGATGGGTTGGGGAGAAAAATCTGCAGGGGCATATGGCAAGCAATTTTTGTTTGCTGGAGAGAAACTATTGTGTGGAACACTTAGATGTCAAGAATCAGAAGACAGGGCTGGGGTTAGGAAAAGATCTGTGCCTGCTGGGTCTTGGCAAAGTTTGAAAGGGGTGAGGGAATGCCTAGGACTTGGCACCAGGGGTTATGGGGGTGGCAGGGGCTTTTAGCCTTAAGCCATGTTGTCTACAGGGATAAATCAAAGAAGAAGAAGAAAGGAAAGGTGAAGGTGGAGAAAAAATCCACACCTTCCAAAGGCTTGTCCAAGTCTTCATCCAAACAACTGAGCGAGAGCTTCAAGAGCAGAGAATTTGTGTCCAGCGATGAGAGTTCTTCAGGAGAGAATAAGAGCAAAAAGAAGAGGAGGAGGAGTGAGGTAGGACAGACGAGGTGCATGGGGGTGGTCTGGGGTGGAGCTCTCCCCCCTGAGGAAGTCTGGTCAGCCTTGACTCTCTGGGCCAAGCCTAGATCTTAATGCTTGGTTACAAAGAGAGGCTCCTATCCTCTGATGTTCCAATGGGAGAAAGGTACCTACAGAGCAGATGGAAGGTGACCTGAGGAGGGAAGGTAGGAGCAGCCCTGGAAAGCAGAGGGCCCCTGCTAAAGAAAGTGAGGGAAATAAGGAGGATTGCAGGCCTGGGTGCAGCCTAGGCCCAGACGCAGTGAGGGCAGCTTCGATGGAGCATAGAGTACATGGAAGGGAGAAAAGGCAGAAGATTGGAAATGCAGGAAAGGGCCAGGTCATGGAGGGCTTTGATGTGATCCTGGAGCTCATTGAGCTGGGAACAGTCAGAAAAGTCACCTTGGCAGCTGTGTGGAGCATGGGCCAGAGTGGGGAGAGACTTGGGGCAGGAAGTGTTGAGATGACCGGAAGGCTTTGAGCCTGGTTGTCAGGATGGTGGTGCCCTTGTTGGCAGCGGGGAAGTTCAGAATCTTTGGAGCAGAGGAGGTTGGGGTGAGGGAAGGGAAAGGGAAGAGGAGTTCTATTTTAGGCTGTTGAGTTTGAGCTTCTCGAGATGTGTTTGTTACCCTTGGTGATGGGATTAACTCAGGAAAGAGATGAAGGTTGGATAGTCAGTCATTAAATATTTATTATGTACTTACTGTGTTCCAGGCACGTATAAGTATGTATGTATGTATGTATGTATGTATGTATGTATGTATGTATGTGTGTGTATATATGAATACAAATATGAAGAAAAAAGATATTTCCCTGTCCTCAGAGAGCTTGTGTTTTAATGGGAAAAAAAACACAAAGGTTGAAATGGGGGGAAGGGGAAGGGAGGGCAGGCATGGTGGAAAAGCCCAAGAAGTCCCAGGGTAGTAGAGCCAGGTTTGACTGAACTCTCTCCTTCAGTGGAAATTTTGGAGTTAATGGCCCCACCCTCCAGTCAGTGGGGCAGAGGGGTAGTGAGGAAGGAAGTGTGCCAGCTGATGGGAATCTTGCAGGATGAGGAAGTAGAATGCTTCTGGGTTCCAGGATTTGACTTTCTCCATGTGTGGCTAAGGTGGAGTAGAGGTGGTCATGGGAATTGAGAGGACTGAGGATTACAGTATTTGAGGGAGCATCAGTATGTATGTTCAAGCCCCCTCATTGAGTGCAAGAGATGGGTGAGAGGGAAAGACTGAACGTGTGGGCTTGGGTAGGGGAGCGGTAAGAGTTCTCCATTGGCAGGGCTGAATTTGAAGAAGTGGGGCTTTGGGTGACTGGCTTTGTGAACCTTGCCTCCACGGTCCACTCTGTGTCCCCCCAGGATTCTGAAGAGGAGGAAGAATTGGCCAGCACACCTCCCAGCTCGGAAGAATCGGGGTCTGGCTCTGATGAGGAGTAGAGCAGCAGCAGCATCTTCTCTACTGTCCCTGTCACTCTCCCAACTCCATGTCTACAGTTTCCATCCATCCCCTGTTACCAGCAGCCCCTAAACTGAGAAGTAATCCCTGGACTCAGCTCACAGTGTGGCCCTCCTTGATTCGTGGACTTGAGTGACTGGGCGGGGAGGGTTTGCCCTCGGTGCTGCCTCACCAGGGATGGCACGGTTGGATTTGGGAAGGTGAAGATTGGAGCACAGGTTACATGGGACCTAAAAGCTTCACATGGGATCTCCTCTCCACCGTACTGCCAGCTGATCCCTTCTCTGCCCCTTGGCAACTCATGGGAAGCTGCAGCAGGGGCCACGCACAGGGTCAGCCAGGTAGCCCCTCATTGGGGCCCGTTTCTATTTTTATTTTGTATTTCTGGTCAGTGGAAGTCATAAAAAAAAAGATTTAATAAAGCAAAGTGACTTTAGCAGCCATGTTCAGATGAGCCGCCTCCACCCTGTTGGCCCTGTTTCAGCTTAAGCTGCAAGTTTGCCCCCCTGCGGCCCTGAAGGGTGGGTGGGTAGGCCATGGCCGGGAAACCAGCCTTCAGGTACAGCCCTTTCCTTCCCGCCTGAGTGCTTGTTTTCACCCCCTGCGCCCAGGAGGAGCCACCTGAGGTTTGGGAAGTGGCCACTGAAGTGATTAGGAAAGATTCTGCCTGGAGCCGGGCGCCGGTAATCACTGGTGAGCCGCAGTGGTTGAGTGGCCTCCTGTAACCCGAGCCTGAGGAGCTGGACAGGTGGTGCGGGGCCGGTAGGAGAGGGGGGTGGGGCTGGAGATGCGGGCTGCCGCAGGCCCCGGAGGTCCCTGTACCAAGACCCCAGCAGGGCAGAGCCGCGGACAGCCGTCATCCAGCCCCGGGGAGGCCTCTGGCAGAGGCCGGCCAAGTGGAGGGACTGGCCCTGTCCGGAGGGGCGGCTTTAGATGCCTGGAATTAGAAAGGAACCTGGGGTCACGAGCACGACCTCGTGGGAGCGGGGCTGGTGCGGACCCGAGGGACCCCCGCCTCCTCATCCTCAATGAGGGTCTGGGCCCAGGCCAAGCTGGGGGGCCCAACGTGCGGACCTGCCGCATCGCAGGGGAGCTGAGTGGGTGTTCGGGCTTCCAGAAAGGGCCTACTGTGTGCCTGCAGGGGGGGTGTCGGGGAGAACGGGGCCGCCGCTTCCAGCGGTCTGTCTGCGGCCTCTCGTGGAGCCGCTCGGGGCTACAGTTTCCTCCTCTGTAAAATGGGGACCCAAATTACAAGGCTGGGCCTCTTTATAGTCTCCGCGGCCCCGCGCTAGCGCCGGGGCCTCAGTTTCCACCCGGGTAAAGTGAAGGCGCCGACGCCTCCGAGGCACCCCCTCCGAGAGGCTGCCGCGCCTCCGGGAGGACTCGGCGCGCCCGCCACAGGAAGCCGCTCTGAAGAGACCGAAGGCTCCTCTCTATGGTACCGCTCCAAGCTCAGGGCCCGCAGCCTCGGCTCCTCGGGGGGCGCTCTAGCCTGTCGCCTCGGTGGTCCCCGCTCCTTCTTAAGCCGTTTCTGCGGCCTAGTTGCGTCAGTCGCGGGATGGAGACCGAGGGCCCGGGCGCGCCCCTCTTTTACATATTCATAAAAATGGCGGTGAAGGTGGAGCCCACGCGCCCTCCTCCCCGCAAGGTTGGGCGGCTGCGCTCCGCCCGGGGGCGTTTCGGGCGGGGTTGGCCATCTCATGAATATGCATGAGCGTCGGTCTGGGGGCGGGGCCTGGCGGTGCGGGGGCGGGGCCTCGCCCGGACTCTCAGTGGGTCTGTCCCGCGGTGACGGCGGCGGCGGTGGCGGTGGCTGAGGCTCGGGCCGGGCCGGGGCAAAGACCGGGGACGCGGGCGGCGCAGTTGAGGCGAGCGGGAGCTCTGGGAAGCGCGTGAGTGAGCGCGAGCGGGGGCGACCCGGTAGAGGAGGGGGCGGGGCCCGCGCGTGTGTGTGTGGGGGGGGGGGAACAAGAGGAGGAGGGGGTCGGGGTGGGGGGGGGGTGCATTCTGCTGGCGGGGGGACGGGTTGGCGCGGGTGCTAAGTTTCCCAGGAGCAGGGGCGGCCGCGTGGTCGGGGTAGCCTCGAGGGCCGAGGGAGCTCGTGCCCCGGGTGTGGGAGCTCGTGCGTGGGTGGGGGCAGGAGCTGGGGGGTGTACTCAGCTCCTCCTCCCAAAAGCTGGAGGGCGCGCGCTCGAAAAGCAGCCGAGCTCGGAAATCCCGAGAAACCCGGGAAGAAAGAGTGGGAGGGCTGGGGGAGGGGGCTCGGGGGCGGGACAGAGGCGGGGGAGGGGGCTCGGGGGCGGTGGCAGCAGTGGGTGGAGACGGGGGGCGGGGAACCTGCTGGAGCGATGTCTGTGCCCCGGCGCCCATCCCCCGGGCGCCGGGCGGCTCACGCGCCCCCCTCCCCCAGTAAATTTCACCCTCCCCTCCCAGGCTCAGCCCTCCAGGCCCCCCATCCCGCCAGCCCTCCCTCCGCTTCTTGGCTGCGGCTCGCACCCCACCCCCACCCCCGCCACCGGCTGCAGCTTCTCCGCCGCACACGTCTGCCTCCCTGTTGGAGGGGCCCCCCCAGGCCCTTCCCTGCAGCCCTCCCTCCCCCCCCAGCCTAGAACCCACACCGAGTCCTAGTCAGTTGCATTATTGGACACTGACTAGGTGCAGGGCTAGGTGGGTGATGGGCGCCTGGGACACAAAAGACCGAGGCGACCTCCCCCCCGGAAGGAAGGAAGTCCTTGTCCCCCTGGGGCAGTGGCCTTGTTCCAGATGGCTCTGCAGGAGCCAGGCCCCCTCTTAGTCTCCCAGGCTTCATAGCCTAGCCCTCCCAGGTGGGTTCCCTCTCCCACCTTTTTTCCTTCCAGGGGTTGTTATCTCATCCATTCCTTTGCCTTGACCATAAAGCCCTTGCCCGGCCACCTTTGGTCATCTAGAGCTTTGGTCTTCTAGTCTAGGCTGCTGACCCTGAGCTAGCAGGATGGGCCTCTCTCCCTTCTCTGGGAGAGCTCCCTAATCCTTCCCCCACCGTGTTCTCAGTTCTCCTTCTGCTGCTCTTAGTTGCTCTGCCTCTCCTTCTAGGTGAGACGCATTCCTGGTGACTCTTTATTGTCCTGGTGAATACCCCCCCCCCCATTCTTTTAGGGGGTTAAGGTCAAAGACAGTGACAAGCT
The DNA here is from genome assembly GCA_011680675.1 of Gymnobelideus leadbeateri. Taxonomy (NCBI): domain Eukaryota; kingdom Metazoa; phylum Chordata; class Mammalia; order Diprotodontia; family Petauridae; genus Gymnobelideus; species Gymnobelideus leadbeateri. Next base: position 97,350 of record WOXC01002779.1, read on the forward strand.
CCACTGTTGGTTTCTTTTTTGTAAGAAATATCCCCTCCTTCTTCTTCCCCCCCAACACTCACACCATTGCATTTTTTCCTCCATGTAAGCTGCCTGACTTCATTCAGTTCCTTCCCTTCCTGCTTTGCGTAGGGAAGGGGGGGGAAGAGGGTGTCACATTTGCAAAAGTCAGGCCCTCAGAATTCAGCGTGATTTTGTTTTTTTCAGAGCCAGCTGGGGTGTGTGCCATGGAGGAATGGTTAGGCCCCAGCCACCCAGCCCAGTGGAGATCAGGTGCAGGGCGTATGAATTAGAGGATGGGAAGGAGCCTGAGACACTGACTGACCAGAGAGGAAGAGGTGCCAGTAGGTTAGATTCCTCCCCCCTCCCCTCCTACCCCTCCTAGTCAGGTAGGTTGGGTCCTGGTTCTGTGGGCTGGAGCTAAAAGGTTAGAGGTAGGAGAGAGGGGAGTGGGGACAGGAGAGGTGAAGTCAGTGTTAGAAGTCAAGGAGATGACATACCAGAACTGGGAAGTGGGAGTTAATGGAAAGGCCCAGGAATGCTTTAGGAGGGTGAGAGGCAGGTCCGTCTGGTAACTGAGAACAGGAAACAGTTAACTGTTCAATACAGTTAAGTATAGATGCTGAGAGTAGAAGAGGGAATAACAGATAACAGACGTACTTGGGCTTGGGGGGGGGAGTCCACTCTCCAGGTAGGCTCTCTGAAGACCTTGGCTTCTTTCTATAGTGGAGCAGTGTGGCTGTGCATGCTTTTTTCCCCTGTGGCTCTCGTCTCCTCCTCCCACAATCCATTTCTAGCAACCTGGAGGCCCATACCCAGCCCCAGCAGACCTGTCACTTCTTCAAAGGACGTGTGACCAGCTTTTGGGTCTTGAAGGCCAGAAGCCAGGCCTTCTCAAGCCCTTACCCCGTTCTCTATGGGTGCAGGGCCTTCTCCTTCTGCCTCTTGGCGAAGAGCTGGAAATCCAGTGGGAGGCCATTGCTATAGCAACAGGCACAGGCCCTGGCTTTACCTCATCAAATTCCAGCCCGACGCCAAAACGATTGAGAAATTTAAAAAAAAAAAAAAGGAAAAATGTATTCCAGATGTTTACTTTTTATTCCCTGTTTTTCCGTGTTTGGATGGAAGCAGCTCTGACAGGCTCTTGAGGGAGGGCTGGGGAGGCAAAAGAGGGGGGAGCCAGGGGGTGGGAACCACTCCCTGTTGAGGGAGGGAGACAAGGAAGGGACTGGGGCACTGGGGCGGAGCAGTTGCAGGTTGGCGTGGAGCGGGTTTTTCCCGTCCCCCACGAGGTGTAGTGATTCACGGGAGAGTTCAGCCTCTGAGGCCCAAGTGCCCTGCATGGCCTGGTACCCTCCGTTGGTACCCATGGGGGGGTGGGTGGGACAGCTATGACTGTGGGAAAGGGAAAGCGGGGTTCCTGGTTAGGAGCCTAGGCTGTTCCGGAAAGCCTTGGGGGACAAGAGGACTAGGGAGTTGTTTCAGTGGCCAGACTTGATGCTGTGTGCCCCACTTTTTTCCCCTCACGTATTTTTCCCTTTTCCCCAGTTCTCCTTGCCTAGCCCTCCACCCTCTCCCCTGCTCCCTTCCTCCCTCCCTGCCCAAATTCAGCTTTCCTTGGCTCCTAATCCTGGTTCTTTCTTCTCCCTCTTTCTCCCCTGCTCTGTCCTTTTCTCAGTCTTCTTTAGGATCTGCTGCATGTGATGAATTTATCCACTCTCAGGGAAAGCTCCCCCATGGCTTCCCGGTCCCCCCAAGAGATGGAGGAGGAGCTGCTGCCGCCGGCTGGCCTGGAGCCAGGTACAGATGGGAGCAGGGTGGAGCTGGGTGCCTGGGAGGAAGATACTGTTCTCCCAGGAATGAGCCTGGGAGCCCATGATGGGAAAGCTGGGGGGCAGAGGGAATCAGGGAGAGGAGTGACACAGGAAATGTGGTAGAACTTGGGAGCTGGGAGGAATTTGAGAGTACATCTAGTTTCATGCTTCCTCATGGAGAAACCCATGGAGTTACATGCTTATTATCTGAGAGGCCACTGCCTCGGGGCTGTACAGGTGACTCAGGGTAAATCATGTCATTGGGAAGCAGGGGTGGAGAAAACCCCCAGGTTGTTCCTGACTGGCTCCCTGGAGGGCTCTGTCCCAGACTTAGAGGTCCCTGCTCTATGGGATTGCCTGGGAGGTGGAGGGTGAGCCAGGCTAGAATGAAGAATGAACTATGAACCCCATGGGGATAATTGGGGTCTGAGTGTCCCCCCTTCTTCAGGGTATCAGAAGCCCCAAGAGGCTTCAGGGGCACTTGGGATAGAAGAGGCAGTGTTAGAGCACAAAGAACACCAGCCTTGGCATTCAGAAGCCCTCTTAGGGTCCTGCTCCTGGTGCTCAATGGCTGTGTGGCCACGGGCAATTTACTCAGCTTCTCTAAGCCCGCTTCCTCTTCTCTAAAAATAGATTAATAGCTAACAGTTAATTACACAGTGCCTACTATGTGCTACTTTGCTAAGTATTTCACAATTAAAAGTTTTATTTGGTTCTTATAACAGCCTTCGAGGTAGGCCCTATTATGAGCCCCATTTTACAGAGGAGGAAACTGAGGCAAACAGGTGAAGTGCCTTGCCCAGGGCCACATAGCTATTAAGTGTCTGAGGTTGGCCTTCCCAACTCCAGACCCAGCACTTTATCCACTGTGTCAGCGAGCTAATGTATACGATATTCTCTAGTCACTATTTGGCAGAGTGTTGTGAGGCGCCAGCCAAAGTCACCAGGAATTTTGTATATGGCAGGCCCTCTGTGGTTAATAAGCAGCAGCAGTGTTCCCTGGCCTCAAGAACCTTGCGCTTAGTGGTAGACGTGTAAGCAGCTCAGCATGACAGGATCTCTGTGGCAGAGGTGGGGGAGGGCGGTGGCAGCCGGGCTGGGGAGACGCCTCGTGCAGAAGGTAGGGTTGGAACAGTCTTGGAGAAGGTTCAAGGAAGCCAAGAGGAGGCTGATGATCTGGTAGCATGTCTGTAGAGCACCCAGCAAACCCTGAAGGCCTCTGGCTTCAGTTTCCTCCTCTGCAGAAAGAGGGGATTTGAGGGGATTGCCTTTCAGCCCTGGAGCTATGACTCTGTGGGTCTCTGAATGTGCCAGTGTTCTTTTGTCACCTCATTTGTGTTGTTTTCATTGACTTGGCAATAGGTGATGTGCTTTCCAACATCTCTCTCACATTTTCCTGCCTCTTTTTTGTAGGGGACTCAAAGGCCAAACCCCCAGTCAAACCCAAGCCCGAGCCCCGAACGCTGCCTGCCAAGCCAGCTCTTCCAGCCAAACCCAGTCTGCTGGTGCCATTGGGGCCAAGACCCCCCAGAGGTCCCTTGGCCGAGCTACCTTCTGCCAGGAAAATGAACATGCTGGCAGGACCACAGCCCTATGGTGGCAGCAAGCGCCCCTTGGCCTTCTCTCCTCGGCCAGCCCCTGACACACCATCTGCTGGAGCTAGCCCTAAGGAGACCAGCAAGGATGAGGGGCCCTCGGCCACCCCTCCACCCCGATGCTCAGTCCCAGCTGGGGTCCGGAAGGCTCCTGCTCCTTTCCGCCCTTTGTCCGATCGGTTCTCTACCAGCACTGTGGAAGAGATCCTAGCCAAGATGGAGCAGCCCCGAAAAGAGGGCCCCTCCAGCCCTGACCGTTTTTGGGGCTCCCGCCTCACCTTTAGCCACGATGGCAGCTCCCACTATGGCCCAAGAGCCTATGGCCCGCTGCAGAGCCCTGGGGGAGAGGAGACATTGACACAGAGCATCTCTGGGGATCTGTCCCAGGAAAAAAAGGCAAAGCCTGAGGAGGGGCAGGGAGAAGGAAGCCAGAGTTCAGCTGGGCAGTGCCCTGCAGAGCCACAAGAGGAACGGCCTGAAGGATCTGGCAGGATGCTTGATGAGAGGTGAGGCGGGGGAAAGGAGATGGGGGAGAAGCTCTGGCTCCTCTTCCTGCCACTCTTAACTGTCGTAGGATCTGGAACTGAAAGGAACCGATAGGTTGTCTAGGCCCAGCCCCACATTTTAGGGGTGAAGAAACAAAATCAGAGAAGTAAAATGACCAACTCTGGTCACCCAGGTGGCAAGTAAGAGAGTTGGAGTGTGAGGCCAGGTCACACACAGCCCAGCTGAATACCGGATCAGAGCTTTGGATCTGGGCGGGCGCCTGGAGTTGTCTAGGGTGCACCTCTAGCTTGATGGTGGAGACAAGCAGTGGGTGGTCATTTTCTGTCATGTTGATTTCCCTGGCTGTGGTGGGATGGCGCCAGAGTCTCTAATGTCACTATTCCTGGGCCCTTCCTTTGCAGGCTTCTGGTATGTGTGGGCCAGTGTTAAGCCCCTGTCCCTCACCTATCAGGACCTTTTCTGAGCCTAGGAGAGGGATTTGGATTCTGAGGACGGGGCTATGCAGCCTGGGATGAGGATTTCACCTTTGGTCTCCAGTTTCATGTGTCGAAGAAGGAGCTGACTTAGAGACCTTTGAAGGTCCCTTCCAGCTTTTAATCTGCAATCCTGTGAGGAAGCGGCTGTTTGTCCCCATACAGTTTTCAGGCCAGTGAGCAAGGGACATGTGTCGATATAAGGGGCAGCATGATAAATTGGGTATCTTGAAAGTTGCAAGAATGGTATATGGAGGAATCCATGTTGACGTAACAAAATTAAGGGGCTGATGATTTCTTTTGCAGATGGTTTCACCATATGGCTTCTTTAAATAGCAGATTCCTGCTCCCTGTCCATCTCCCCCCACCCCCCAGGCCCACGCCAGTGTGTCTGATTCTGTTTACAAAAATGTCCTTGCTCACTTTCCTTTCAGGAGCACAGCAGTTGTGTGCAGTGCAGCAGACCTGTAACCCCCAGCCCTGCTTGCCTGTCGGGATGGGAGTTTGCAGTGCATTGTGGGCCCTCTCCGTGGGAGGGAGGGACAGAGCCTGAGGGGAGCATAGCTGAGCAGCAGAGATGTTAGATGTGACTTAAGCCCCTCCTCTAGAGCCTGCCTGTGGCACAGCTGCCCTTTTGGGGCCTGGTGCGGCCTCTTATTGGGCCCTGCCCTGAGAAGCCGGAGTGTGGCAGGGTGGGGCTGAGCACTGGCACTTGAGCCAGACCCGGAAGGAGGAGGCACCTGCCTAGTCAGCCTGGCCTTGCTCTCACCTGGCTGGGGTGCAGTGATGGCTATGGCAGAGAGCTTAACCCTTCCCACCCCAGTACCAGAGCCTCCCCCCAACCCTGCTGTGAGGCACTGTGTTTGAGCATTAATTCCCCTTTTATAGCAGAAGGAAGGAGCTGAGGCCCAGAGGGCTGGCCCAGTGTTGGAAGGTCAGTGTGCAGCTAGGTGGCACCATAGTGCACAGAGTGCCAAGCCTGGAGTCAGGAAGACCTGAGTTCAAATGCTGCCTCAGATATTTACAGAGCTGTGTAGGGATCCTGGGCAAGTCACTCCACCCTGTTTACCTCAGTTTCCTCATCTGTCAAATGAGCTGGAGAAGGAAATGGCAAACCAGTCCAGTATCTCTGCCAAGAAAACCCCAAATGGGGTCACGTACAGTCAGACACAGCGGAAATGACTGAAATGACTGAACAGATATGACACAGGCTTGTCTTCCCTCTCAGTCTGTAGTACTTACTTAAAAAAAACCCACTAAGATAGGGCAGGCATTAGCTTCTTCCCTTTCAGAATGAAAAAGTTTAACTCCTTGTGGGATAGAAGGCAGGAAGTGTGGGTGGGGCAGAGGGTACATGGGAGAGAAGCCCCAGCCTCTGTCCTGGGAGGATTTCACTTGGAATGTTGGGAACCAGTAGCAGAGAGAGACTTGCTTCTTGGGGGCATGGGAAGCCTCTGTCCTTTGTGCCAGATCGTGATATAGATGGGAACCCCCTGTGGATCCTGTTTCCTCTCTCCCTGGGGCTGTTTCTGTGACAGGCCTCCAACAACAGTCTGTGTGTCTCCTTCGTGTTCTCCCCTCACAGGCTTGTGTCCTCCGACCTGATGTCCAATGGAGACCTGGCATCCAATGGAGACCTGGCAAGCACAGTGTTACCCCATGAAGTAAGTTGTCCTTTGTCCTAGAATAAAATAATGGAATGTCAGCCCCAGAGGGAGCCTAACAGAGACAGTGTCAGACCTTCAGGTATAGAGTGTCAGGGCCAGAAAGGACTTCAGAAAACAACATCCAGGCTTATCCAGTTCAACCCACCCATTTTACAGAAGAGAAAACCAAGGCCCAGAGACAGGAAGGACGTTTCTCAGATCCTGATGGCCATCCGTCAGAAAGCAGAGATGAGAAGTCAAGGTGTTGTCACTACTAGCCCAAGGCCTGTTCCCAGACTCCAAGACAAACGCAGTGGAGTCAGGTTCTGTGGTTTAGAGGGAAGGCGGGGCTTAATGTCATCTGCTTCCAAAGTCGAGCTTCCCCCTTCTCTGAACAGCCTCTTCCCTGTAGGGCCTCTGAGGCCTTTGAGCAGAATCTTTCTTAGCCCCAGGGCCTGTAGGGGAGCAGTGGGGAGGGCTGAGGAGATGGAGCCGACCACCCCTCTCCATTCCCATGTAGTTCCTCGTAGCTGCTGGCCTGGTGTCTGTCTGGCTTATAGGGTGAGGGAACCTTTGACTCATAGCCCTGCCTGTGGTAAAAGGGCCTGGGTGGGGCTGCTTAGGATGGGGCCCAGGCTTCACTGAGTCTGACAGGAGTCAGCTCTGAGGGAGAAGGGCCAGCATAGGCATGAGTCCTTTTGCCCCTTTCCTGTTTCCTCTGCTTTCCTTTCTGCACAAAGCCATCCGTTCTTCCCGTGGCCTTTTAGACATTATTGCTTGACTTCATGCTTCCTGTCAGGGAGGGGGCAGCTGCTCACAGGTGGAACACACCATATTCCTGGGGTATTACAGGGCCAGCTTCAGAGCCGAAAGTGGCCTGTAAAGGCCTCTGGTCTAACCCCGTCTTTTTTTTTTTTAAACAAATTCATTTATTTTTTGTTTTCAGCATTCACTTTTATAAGCCAAGCTTTATATTTTCTCCACCTCCCACCCCTCTCCTCTCCCTAAGACAGTGTGCAGTTCAATAAATGGCTTCATGTCAAATGAAGATGAGGAAATTGAGTCCAGGAGATTATAGGATGTTAGAGCTGGAGGCCATATAGTCTGACCCCTTCATTCTACAGATGAGGAGAATGAGGTCCAGGGAAGTTAGAGGACTTGGCCAGGATCATGCACGTAGGAAGTGGCAGAGCCAGAATTTGGACCAGACTCTAAAGTTAGCCCTTTTCATAGCTCTGTGCTGTTCTCTCCCCCAAAGATGACAAAACACAAGTGTGCCCTTTGGGAATGGGACCAAGTCCAGCTGGAGCTTGGCCCAAGCTTTGGAGTGGACCTTCCCTTCTCTTGAGGGAGCTTGTCCAGGTGAGGCAGAGGTCTTAGGCAGCCAGATCTGCAGCTTCCTTTACTCCTCCCCTAGCGGCCTCTTCTCCCTAAATCATGGACACATCCTCCATTCCTCTTTGCCATCTCAGCAAGGGGAGAGCAGTGGCATGGAGTTGAAAGAGGTAACTGGAGGGCCCTCTGCCTGCTCACTGGCCCCCATTCATTGTGCCTAGATGGCTAATGACAGCTTTTTTCCTTACAGGTTTCCAAGTCTTCAGCCCATCCACATCATGTTCCTTCTCCGGTTCCGCCTAGTCCCATGCCCCATGATCGCTCCCCCAGCCCTGTGAGGGTTATAGGATCCCAGAGCCCAGCCTTCCCCACAGAGAAGTCACATGAACCCCTGAAATCATTCAGCCCATCTTTCCTGGCAGGGGAAGCCCCCAGGCCCCCCTGTTCAGTCCTCTCCCCTGAGAAGACTTCTGCTACCCCAGAGGCCCCAGGGTCCACCAGTCCAGAGCATTCCCAGGTTCCACTCTCAGGGGGCCAGTTTATGGAACACTCTAGAACATTTCCCATGGAGAAAAAGGAGGGGGAGAGTAGAGAATTCAAGCTTCAGCTCCCAAACCTGGAGCAACGCCGCTTCTCAGAGGGTGTGCTTCGGCCCCCCAACCAAGATCAGAAGAAACTAGGGGGTTCTCTGGTTGCTTTGCCTCAGGGTCAGGGAGGAAAAGATGGCTTGGAGCAGCCCTTTGGGAGTGGGACGGAATCCAACTGGAGCTTGTCACAGTCCTTTGAATGGACCTTCCCCACTCGACCTTCAGGCCTCGGCGTGGGGCGGCTAGAGTCCCCGCCACCCTCCCCCATCACTGAAGCTGATGACTCGGGTCTTTCTGAGGGAGAGGGGGAAGAGGCTGATGAGGATCAGAGCCCCAGGACAATCAGGACTGCCTCCCGGGCTCAGAGGGAGGGCATTCACCAGGGAACCTGGAACCAACAGGGAGATGACAGAAATCCAGCTTCCTCCAGTCTCCCATCAGATCTGCAGCCTAAAGGCCAGGATTCATCAAGATTGTCACTGCTCCAAGCAGAAGAGATAGCTGCAACTGAAGAGCCGGTGACTGGACTAGAGACTCCCCTCCCTCCCACTCCAGAGGAGGAGGCAGCCTTGCCCATCCTGGAGCCTGTTCAGGAGCAGGAGCCCCCACTTCCCCTAGCTCAGCCCTGCATCTTGTTTGCCAATGCCTCAGTCCCTGAGCAGGCTACACCCTCCCAGGAAGATGCCCCAGACCTGGCAAAAGCAGAGACCAACCTGACTAGGCCTGAGGGAGAGGACCCTCCAAGAATGTCACCTGAGCTTCGGGCCCCTGAAAATGATGCTGGCTGGCTAGACAAGCTCCTGGCCTCACCACCTCCCAGTGCCAATGGTGCCCGGAAAGCAACTGTACCTGAGCAGTGTGAGACTCAGATGCCCAGTACCAACCCTGAGGTGAGGGCTGACAGGGGCCCAAGGTGGACTGGAAAATAAAGGGGGCTGTTATAGGGGCTTAAATGTTGCACCAGGTGCAGAGGTTTGCTAAGATTCTGCTTGTGGGACAGTGTGGGGCTGCAAAAGAAAAAAATCAGAATGTTAGAACAGGAGGACTTACTTAGGGCACAGAAAGCCAGAACTGAGAAGGACTTTAGAACATGCAAGATCTGAATTGGGAAGGCCCTGGGAACACTGGATGTGAGAGCTGGGAGAATTCTTAGAACCCAGAATGTTAGAGCTAGAAGGGACCTTGGAATGTGGGACTTCAGAGTCAGAGGAGCCTTCCGTTTTATGGAAGTAGAAAAGTGAGGCCCAGAGAGGGGACACAGTTTACCCCAGGTCACACCACCAGAGAATGACCCAGGTCTCCTGAGCAGTATGCTGGTTCTCATTCTACCCTTGCTGCCCTTTAATCAAGCAGCCTAGGTTCAGGTTTGTTCTTTAGTTAAGTTTCTGATGGATTGCCAAGCAAGGGGTGGGGCCTGGGCAAGGTGGTGTACAGGGCCTGGGCATCCAGCCATTGTGTTCCTGAGCTTCAGTGGGCAGGCGGCAGGCAGCGGAGGAGGAAGAGGAAGAGAAGAAGGGGTTAAGGGCTAGCCAGTAGGTGTGTCTGTCCCAGGATCTGTGTGACTCAACTTGTTTCTGGGAGGGGCTGGCTGCAGCTGCGCAGCCTGAGCCAGAGTCTTTCAGGGAACAGTTAGAAGTAGTCAGACAAGTCTGGGAGAAGGGAGTACTGACTCCCCCTCCTTCCTAGGGCCACCCTGCCACTGTCAGGCCTCACTCAGCACCCAGGGTGGGTGGGGGTCATGGCCCAGAGTGGGGAAGAGAGTACCACGTCTATCCTGGAACGTCTGCTGGCCAATGCGGCCCTTTGGGAGGAGGCTGGGCGGGCTCGCTTTCCAGATCCAAAGCTGGTGTCTCGGGCCAGCAGACCTGGGGGGGTAAGTGTGGCCTGGGAAGACAAAGATATCTTGAAACTTGAGGGTGTAGCATCTCTTCTCATCCATGTGCTAGGTTCTGCTAGGGACAGATAGGGTAAGGGTCTGCAGGGTTCTTGCTAGGGAGATGGGCTTGGTGGAGTGGGGAGAGTCTCCTTGAAGGAATCAAATGTGGCCTCCTTTGTGGGACCTAGGGCATAAGGAGATTGAATAAAGGTAGGAATAGTTCTTTTGGAATGGGGGCTCTATAGGGCATGGACTCCTTGGCTTGGTGAGATGATTCTTTTCCTCCCATGCCCTCCACTCCCCCCCAGTCTGGACAGTACTTTCTAGCTTTATTTTTCCCACTGGTTCAGCCAAGTCTCCTCCAAGGGGGTCTTCTAACAGACAATAGTAAAATAGCTTCACCTTGGATTCTGTGTGTGTTTTAGATCTTACATCTAAGCATTTTAATTGTATCTTTTCTGCTTTTGCAGGGGCTCCTGGGATGGTCTCAGAAAGACCTGAAAAGTGAATTTGGAATTGGTGTAGACTCACACCCTAGCACCTTCAGCCCCTCTTCCACCTGGGCCAGAGAGGCCACCAGGGACTATAGCATTGGGGGCTCAGGTTCCAATGAGAGGGATTGGGTCATTGATGATGGCTGCTTAGGGGCAGCACAGAGCCACCGGGAATGGAGCAACACTTATGGCATTGGCCAGCCACCAGGGATGGAGGACGAGTTTGATACCAGCAGTGGAGACCAGACCAAGGAGCATGTCCTGGGTGGGGATGTTGTGGCCCAGGAATTTGGGAAGGCAGATCAGCTTGGGGCTTACAATATCCAAGCTGCTGACTTACAGGACCGAGAATTTGGGAAGAGAGACTCACTTGGGACATACAGTAGCCAGGCTGCAGAGTTACAAGACCGAGAATTTGGGAAGAGAGACTCACTTGGGACATACAGTAGCCAGGCTGCAGAGTTACAAGACCGGGAATTTGGGAAGAGAGACTCACTTGGGACATACAGTAGCCAGGCTGCAGAGTTACAGGACCAGGAATTTGGGAAGAGAGACTCACTTGGGACATACAGTAGCCAGGCTGCAGAGTTACAGGACCGGGAATTTGGGAAGAGAGACTCACTTGGGACATACAGTAGCCAGGCTGCAGAGTTACAAGACCGGGAATTTGGGAAGAGAGACTCACTTGGGACATACAGTAGCCAGGCTGCAGAGTTACAGGACCGGGAATTTGGGAAGAGAGACTCACTTGGGACATACAGTAGCCAGGCTGCAGAGTTACAGGACCGGGAATTTGGGAAGAGAGACTCACTTGGGACATACAGTAGCCAGGCTGCAGAGTTACAGGACCGGGAATTTGGGAAGAGAAACTGGATGAGTGAATATGGCAGCAGCAGCAAGAGAGATGTTGATTGCCTGGAAAGAGCCTTTGGGGAGAGAGAGCTGAGTGCTGTGTTCAGCGTGGGACACTCAGAGCAGCAGGATAGAGAGTTTGGGAAGAAAGATCGAAGACATAACTATTGCTTGAGAGAAGCAAACGAGGAGGAGAGGTTGGAGAAAGAGCCGGAGGGCATATATGGCTCTAGGACTTCCAATGTACAGGACCAAGAGCTAGGGGAGAGAGACTTAAGCACCTGGCCTAAGGGCAGTGACACTAACCATCAAGGAGAATTTGGGAAGAAAGACCAAGCTGGGACTATCAGGAGCAATGATGTCAACCGCCATTCCAGGGAATTTGGCCAACAAGACATGAATCAGACAGAGAGGGAACTCAGTCTAGGGAGACGAGACTGGACCAGTGACTTCCGAATTGAAGGCACAGACAAGAGTGACCAATTTGGTATCATTGGAACTGATCGAGGCAACTGTTCAGGCGTGGGCATTCTTAGTGACTCAGATACAATGGGAAACACCAGCTTTGTGTCACCTGGGAAGATTATGATGGGACAGACACAATGGACCAATGATCTGGGCCTCAGGAACTTGGATGTGTCTGGATGTGTAGCATCAGAAGGGTCAAGTGAGGCCAGAGAGCATGGGGTTGGACAGACTGATTGGTCCTCTGACCTGGGCTTAAGAAACATGAATGTGCCCTGTGGCTTAGGGGATGGAGGGCCTGGGGAATGTAGGGAGCTTGGAGTAGGACAGAAAGACTGGACCCCAGATCTTGGACTGAGGAACATAGATGTCTCAAAGGTCATAGAGTCAGCAGGGCCTAGTGAGGCTAGAGAGTGTGGAGTAGGACAGATGGACTGGGTTCATGGCCTTGGGATGAGGAATGTGGATACGCCCAATGATATGGAACCTGGAGATCCTCTTTTCTCAAGGGAGCATGGTGTAGGACAGGCAGACTGGACACCTGACCTTAAGCTGAGGAACACAGACCTGGGGGCAGGAGGCAGCCTCAGAGAACATGGGGTAGGACAAATGGACTGGTCCCATAATCTGGGGCTGAGGAACATGAATCTCTCTGGTCCCCTGGAGTCTGGGGGTTCTGGTGAGGCACGAGAATGTGGAGTCGGACAGATGGACTGGCAGAATGATTTGGGGCTCCGGAACACTGATCTTCCAGATAGCTTGGATCTTAGAGGTCCAAGTAAAGCCCGAGAGCATGGGGTTGGCCAGGGGGACTGGTCTCATGATGTGGACCTCACAAACCCTAGATTGCCCAGTAGCCTTGAGCCTGGAGAACCTTCAGAAGCCCGGGAGCTAGGAGTTGGAGAGGTGAGCCAGCCTGGCGTTTTGGAGAGCCAGTACGGCAGTGACTCCTCACAGCCCTCGGAGAATAGTGTGTCTGACATCGGGATGGACTCAAGAGAAACGACAAACTCAGGAACCAGGTAAGGGAAGCCCCTGCTGGGCAGAGTGGGCTCTGGCACACTTGCCCTGGAGTTCACGGGCAGATACGAAGGTCTTCCTACCACCCTACCACCACTTTTCTAAAGATTGTATTGTATTTTCCTCCTAAAATTTGGGAGAAGAAATGACTTATGACATAATTAGAAAGTATAACGTGTAATCATAGTGAGCAATATGTAGCCATTTAAAATTTGCAGAATGCTTTATGAATATCACCTCATTTTATCCCTGGGAGGTAGATACTCATTCCCATTTTGCAGATGAGAAAACTGAGGAAGATAGAGGTTAGTTGGCTTGTTCCAGTTTCCAGCCAGCTGATAAGTGAGGCTGGATTTGAATTCAGGTCTTCCTGGCTCTAGGACTGACACTCTACCTGCCACTTAACTGCCTCTAAGATAAGATGTTCATATATTGCTACCCAATATTTAGCTTCCCAAAATGATTTCATAAAACTTTTCAATAGGAAGAGTTTTCTGTAAAACTTGCCACAGTAGCAGATCATAGAACAGTTGGCTAGGTCAAGGCACCCACTCAAGGGCAGGGTGTATTTTGCCTCCAGTGGGGCATAGCCACTTGGATGTAGAGGAAGGTGTTGGATATGGAGGCTGGTATGTATATATCTGTCCAAAGTAGGTCCCCAGGCTCTGGGAATAAAGAGAGTATTGGCTGTGGTGGCCATTCATTCCTGTGAAGGTGAGAAACTAGAAGCCTCCTGGCCTACTTCTTCTGGAAGCCCTGGGTAGAGGAGCTGGAAGGAAGCTGAAACCTGGCTTTTCTCGACCTGGTGACCTGGGGTCCCAGAAGCGAGCCCAAAGAAGGCCGCTTCTTTACTGAGAGGCCAGAGCCTGGCCTTCCTGAGTGGGTCAAGCTGGGCAGAGTCTGCCCTGGAGGCACAAGATCTGAGAAGGACCCGGATCTTTGGCTATTGCCTGTGTTTCTGTTTCACCCTTTCTTGGTGCTGCCCCTGACATTGTTAATGGGCTCCACTCATGACTTCAGAAGGAGCCCAGTGCCTGGTGCCTCAGCTGTGCTTAGGAAGTGTTTTAGCATCATGCTGGTTCTCATGCTCTTCCACAATGGTAGAATCTTTCAGGTGAAACAAAGCTTTAGCAGATGACTTTTAGTAAAATCTTCTAAAATTAGCCTTTTTTGTGCCTTTCAGCAAACATCATAGGCTCTTTTAAAAAATAAACAAGAAACTTGGGGTGTTTCAGTGTACTTTGCAGCAGTTTGAGAAACATTGGCTTAGGAGATAGAGGACGGTCATCAAGGCACCAAAGGATGGCCACAGGGCTCTGAGGAGGGCCCAGGGAGGGCCGGGCAGGTAGAGAAGATGAGGGGCGTGAGGTGGAGTTAGGGAGAAGGTCTGGGGTCTTGGAGGGTGCAGGGGCACCAGGGATACTCTGGGAGCTTTAGAGAGGCAGGCCCTCTCTCTGGGCCTCAGTTTCCTGAACTGTAAAATGGGAACTGTCCAGCTCCTAAATCTTCCTTCTGAGCTTTTGCAGTTTCCTCAGTGCCTGATGTCACACGCTTCTCCATGAAGTAGGACCACACGACACCAGAGCTGGAAGGAACTAAGGCCCAGGGAGGGGAACTGGCTTCCCCATGTTCACAGAAAGTTATTGGTGGAGACAGTTCTGTCTGTCCCTGTGGGGTGCTTATGCTGCCCCAGCCTCCTTGCTTGTATCCAGCCCTGCTCTGGGCCCTGCTTCCTGCTCCTCCTCTGAGATTCTGATGGTGCAGGGTGTCCCCGACGCAGCCAGAGGTGCTGTGGCCCATGCCAGGCTTGGAACCCCAGGGCTCAAACTTGAATCTGGGGAAATCAGGTCATTCTGTGGACCTCAGTGTTCTCATCTGTAGGAAGAGAGGGTTGAGAGGTTCTTAGGCCTCTTCCAGCTCTAAATCTGTGATTCTCTAAAAAGAGCTTGGGGAAGGGAAGAAGGGGATGGTGCCTTCTTTTGGGGGGCCTTGGATAAGTGAGGCTGTGGGCAAGGCAGAAAGCACTTATTGTGTACTTCCTGTCTACCAGGGAGCATCATGGGGACCCAGCGGAGGGAGCTCCAGTCTGGCCTCGACATACTGATGAGCTGTGTGACCCTGGGCAAGTCATTTCGCTCTGTTTGCCTTGGTTCCCTTATCTATAAAATGAGCCAAAGAAGAGAATGCCAAATCACTCCACTACCTCTGCCAAGAAGGCTCCAAATGGGGTCACCAAGAGTTGGACATGACTGATAGACCTGAACAGCAGTGCTGTGGACCAGCTACTCCTGTGTTCAGCTCTTGAGGCCCCCGTCCCTACTGTCAGAGGCAGCTGGGCAGGTCTTGTGATGCCAGAGGGGCTGCACAGAAACCTGCTGTTCCAGCTTTGGCTCAGGCGTTTCTTTTGAACTTCTCAGCTCACTTTCTTTTCCTAATGTTCAGATTGTCTGACCAGTGTCAACACTAGCTAGTGTTTAGACTTTAGAGGATCACTGGGCTCTGGGTGGAAGGGGCCTAACATGCTGTCTAGCTCAACCCTTTATTTTATAGATGAAGAAAAGTCCAGGAGAGGAGAAGGGACCTGCCCAAGGCTACCTGGGTAGGAAGTGTCAGGGGGGACCTAGGAGCTCCAAAACTAGAGCCACTGGTCTTCATTGGGACAAGGATCCCCTGCTTTGTGAAGAGAAGCATCTTGTTGTGGAAAGGAACCCAATGGGGAGTCTGTTTGGAAAGTGAGGAGGCTGTGAAGCAGGTGGTTTCTTTGAAAGAGTCGTGCAGGTCTTTCTGGGGCTCCCCTTTGGGTTAGGGAAGGCTCTTCCCAACAGGCAATAAAGGTGATCGCAAGCGGTGCTCCATGCAGATAGTCGCACAGGGAGGAGGAGACACTAACCTTAGCAGAAGGAGCGCATGGCCCTGTGCACGAGGAGATAGCTCCTGGGGGCAGCTGGGCCTCCGGCCAGCGGGGGCTGCCTGCCCTGGGGGCCGTGGCTGGAGTGACCACAAGTCTCTGAGTTTCTCTGATGTGCTATTGGCACCATGTCAGTTTCTGTCTGGACCCTCTTCTGTTTTTGTTCTAGAAGACTCTCTCCACTTGGAGCCCTTTTTAGGTTCTTTTTAGGTTTACGGGCTCAAGTAGCATCTCTATGCAGGGACTTCCCAGATTACTATGTCCAGCCCCCGTCTCTCCTGAGCACCATGCTTGCATTACCAGTTCCATTTTGGACCTCTTGAATTGATGTTCCAAAGGCATCACAAGCTCAGCAAGCCCCATACAGAAGTCATTCTCTTTGCCCCCAAATGCTCTTGCTTTTCAAGTTTCCCTACTTTGCTTTGAGGGCACTGACATCCTCCTAGATGCCCCTTCCCTCTGTCTCTCCTCCTCTTTCCTTCCTCCCCCACTTCTTCTCTCCTTCTCCCTCCCCATCCTCTCTCCCCTTCTCCCTCCTTCCTGTTCTTTCTTCCTTCCTTTCTTCTTCCCTCCCTCCCTCCCTTCCTCTCCCCCTCCCCCTCTCTCTCTCCCTCTTTCCCCTTCCTCCCTCCCTTTTCCCTCCCTCCATTCTTCCCTCCTATCCGCTAGCTGCCCTGGCCTTCCTCTCTCAGACTGACTCCCATCTGCTTCGTTTATATTTGTATGTACCTAATCATTTCTCTCCATAGAGGGTAGTGCTTGGTTCACTGCCTGGCCCGTGGTAAGCATTTATTAATTGCATATTGATAGGCTGAGCTGGGAGGGACCTTGGGATCAGAGATAAAAAAGAAATTCAAGGCTGTCTCATGACAGTCATCGTCCTGCCCCAAACACACTTGATGAATGAAGCAGACTTAGGGAAGGGGAATAACAAGCTCAGGCTCACCCCGTGGGTTGGTACTTTAAAAAAAATTGTTTTTTTAGCATTCAGTTAAAAAAAATCAAGTACCAAATTCGCTCCCTCCAGTGTCTCACCTGCTCATTGGGAAGGTAAGCAATGTGATGTCATTTAAGTATATGAAATCATGCAAAACGTATTTCTGTATTAGCCATGTTGTAAAAAAAAAACGTATAAAAAGTGCTTCAGTCTGCCCCTCCCTGGAGGTGGATGGCATTGTTCTTCAGGAGCGCTTTCCCCAGCTTCTGCTCACTTCACTTTGTATCAGTTCGTAGAAATCTTCCCAGGTTTTTCTGAAACCATCCTGCTTGTCATTTCTTACAGCACATTAGTACTCCATCACAATCATATGCCACGTGTCCAGCCATTCCCCTGTCGATGGGCATCTCCTCAGTTTCCAGTTCTTTGCTGCCACAAAAAGAACTGCTATCAATATCACTGTACAAATTGAACTTTTTCCCTTTTCTTTGATCTCTTTGGGGTATAGACCTGGTGATATTGCTGGGTCAGAGTATGCAGTTTTATAGGCCTTTTGGGCATAGTTCCAGATTGTTCTCCAGAATGGTTGAGCCAGTTCACAGCTCTACTAAGGATGCATTAGTGTTCTAATTTTTCCGCATCCCTCCAGCATTTGTCACTTGTGAGCTGATGCTTGTGGCTTCCCTCTTAGCCCTGTTGGGCCACAGCTTCTGGATTGCCTGTTCCTAGGGCCCTGTTGTCCCACTGAGAACCTATAGGGCAGGGTCTCAGTTCATCCTTGATCTTTACAGGCTTCCTTTTACATAATAAGGAAAATGAGCTATGTGCCAGGGTTAGAGGGGCAGGAAGCGGGAGTGTGGGAGCTGAATCCAGGGCCTCTGGCCTTAGAGTGCAGTACTGTTTCCCTGTGTCCACTGGCTGTCTGTGGTTCTTCAGAATCTACGCTCCAGACCCAGAAGAGGATCTCTCCCTGACCTTGACTTCTCTTGGGCTCTGCCCTCTCCCTAAAGCTCACCAAAACTGCTGGTCTGACTCCAGAATCAGAAATTAGGGTTTGTGTTCTAGGGCTGGCTCTACCCCTTACTTGGCATAGGGACCCCAGCTCTCTGGGCTCGGCTTCCTTATCTGCCACATGGCAGTGCTGGACTTGCTGAGATTTGGTGACATTAGAAGCTGATGTGCTGGGCTTGAAGACAAAAAGAGCTGAGGCCTTCCTCTGACACTTAGTGGGCATTTACCTCTCAGCCTCTGTTTGCTCATCTGAAAAATGGGTGTGATAGCAGATCCTGTATCAGTTCAGGTGTTGGGCTGCTGTGAGGGTCAGATGAGATAATGTGTTAGCAAGCTTGGCAGATCGGAAGGATTGCTTTGTTCACAAGCAGCCACCCTGACCTCTAGAGCCCAAGGGGGCTTAGCAGTCATTGAGATGGGAAGAGCGGGTCCCGCTTGCCGTCTCCTAAGTGGTTTGGCTTCTCCCCCCAGCACTGTGCTCCCGGGAAGGAGAGCAGGTCTGAATTGACATGCTCGGGGGCTTGGTGCCACTTTGCCTCGGATCTGAGCCTGGCACCAACTCTGCTGCCTGCCTGCCCTGGCCTCCACAGGATGGCAGGCATGGGGTGGGAGGGGGAGAGGCAGCGGGTTCAGCCTCTCAATTCTTTCTCCCCCTGCCACCTGTTCCATCTGCTGGCTTGGCTGCAAGGTAGAGCCTCGGGCTGCATGGACGTTCACTTTTCCTGGTCATCCTGGTCACTTCTGTTTGCTTCTCCCCAGAGAAATTGGGACACAGCCCTGGGCCAAGGGCATGGCCCTGTGTCAAGCCTGCCTCTGGTGGGCATAGCTTAACAGCCTCTGCTCAGTCTTCAGCTGACCTTTCCTCTCTCACTGTTGCCTTCCCTGGCTTTGGGTGCCATCAGGCAGAGAGGTGCAAGCGGCTGGTCTCTGTCATCCCCTTCTTCTCGGGCTGCTTGTTGGCCTGAGTCCATCCTGGAAGCTGAGCTCCCGACTGTTTTAGCCCTGGATGGGGGCATATGTCTGTGCATGCATGCGTGTGCATGTCTGTAGTGCACACATGTGCACAGAGAGGATGCATGTGCAGTCTGAACTGGATCCCCAGGAGAAGCATAGGCTGCTGGCACCAGCAAGGACCCTGGGCCCATTGACTCCAGCCCCTCCTTTGTGTCCTGGAGAGGCTGAGGCAGGGGGTGAACTCAGGTCCTGTGACTTGGAAGCCAGTCATCTCCCACCCTGAATGGCAGCCCCATGCATTAGGGAAATGACAGACCTAGCTAGGAGCAAGCTTTCCAGAGTTCTCCTCACAAACAGTCCTGGCCAGGGAGCCGGTGCAGAGAGGAAGCCCCTTGTGTTACAGAGGAGGAAGCAGTCTCTGGAGTGACTCAGCTAAGGCCATGCAGACTTACATGTAGGAGGCAGGACTTGAATCCAGACCACACCTGTGGCCCCTTTCCTTGTAAGGTTCTCACTCTGTCTCCACATGTTGCTGCTGAGAGGTTCTGGGGGACCTAGGAGGTGTTGGGAGGAGGTCAGAGGAGTTCAGTTGGCAAGGGGCTTGCTGGTTCTGTCCTCCTGGTGCTATTCCTCAATCTTATCATAACCCCCTTCCTCACAGCCCCGGTGGGTGCCTTGCCCGGTCTCCACCTCCTGGCTCTCAAGGCCTGTTGCAAGATATGTTGGCCAGCAGCAATCTCAGAACATCTGTGGGCAGAGAGAAAGCAACCTCAGGCCCCAGGGGCCAGTTGGAAGAGGAGGAGGAAGAGGAAACAATTGCAGATGATAAGGAAGAAGAACCAGAATTCAGAGGGGACCCCCTGCCTTCTTGCCGGCCCCAGCCTGATGGCGAGGCCAGCCGAACAGAGGAGATGGACGGCAGCTGGGCCTCCCGGGGAGATGGCCCGTTGGCCCCAAAGCTGCTCCCAAGCCCTCCCTCTGAGCTCTCTAGCCAGGACTTCTCCTTTATAGAGGTCAGTGGGTAGCCAGAGCTCTGGGCTAAGGTCGCTCCTTATGGGTTCTCTAGGTGGGAAGGATCTGCTGCCCATGGCTGGGGGTGGTTGGATTCTCCTAAATGTCACATAAAATTCAAGCCAGCAAACTGTTGTTAAGTACTCACTGTTTGCAGTACCCCATTAAACGCTCTCTGAGCCTCTTTCAGGGGTCCTTAGAGGGCCCAGCACATACTGGCTCTAACTTGGGCAAGTCGTTAGAGTAGGGGGGTGCTGCTGGTGGCCCTGGCTGTGAGCAGAGTTGGATACATGACTGGTTTTCAGGGACACAGAACGGCTTGTTCCACGGGAGGCCATGACTTTCAGAACTAGAAGGGGTCTTAAGGGCATCTCATTAATTCTCTCATTTTCCAGCATAAAAGGCACAAAACTCATGTGGAGCCCAGATGCCAGGTCCCTGGTCCCCTCCAGCCCAGAGGTGGGGGGGGGGGGTGTCAGGGGGTCAGGGCCATTCTGCCTGTTGTTACTGCACCTTTTAGAGGTATCTGGGGGAGTAGGGCTGGAGATCACTGGAAGCAGGTCTGCAGCCTTAGGGCTGAGAATGGCCAATAGAAGAGGGCTGGAGGATTAGGCTAGACCAGGTCTGGGCCAGATGGTAGACCGAGGCAGGTTCAGGTGCCCTTGTTTGTTCCAGGACACAGAAGTCTTAGACAGTGCCATGTATCGGAGCCGTGCCAATTTGGGTCGCAAGCGTGGGCACCGAGCCCCAGCCATCCGGCCTGGGGGTACCCTGGGACTTTCAGAGGCTGATAATGATGCCTGGATCTTTCAAGATTCCACAGGTAGGGAAAGAGGGTGGAGTGGGGGGAGGGTGGGGGCAGTGGAGCAGCATAGGCTGGTGCCAATCACACTTGTATAGGGTTTTAGGGGGCACTCACTGCCTTCCTAAGGGATCAGTGCCCCCATTTTACAGCTGACACAATTGAGGCATAAGAGATTAAATGCCTAGGCCCATTTGACAGGTAAAGCAGCAGCCCCAGAGAGGTCCCTCTCTTAGGCCAGAATCACAGAGCCAGCCTCTGGACCTAGCCTCTGCCCTTCAGGTCCCCTCCTTCCATCATCCCATGCTTTCTCTGGACACAGTCAACGCCGGACCTGAGGTGGGAATTGGGAAGCATTTATTCAGATGACTAGGTAGAACCTTGGGCATGGGAAAGGGTCTTAGTGATTTGGGGCTGCACCGGGCAGTCCTGGGGGCTGCTGTATGGTGCTTGGCACCTCTGCCCTATCCCAACCATCTTCCTCCAGAGCCTCGGGCAGCTCGGGTGCCATCTTCAGATGAGGAGGTGGTAGAAGAGCCACAGAGCCGCCGGACACGGATGTCCCTGGGGACCAAGGGCCTGAAAGTCAACCTGTTCCCTGGCCTGAGCCCCTCTGCTCTCAAGGTTCGGCCTGCAGCCCTGCCTTCCCATCACCCCACCCCCCTGTACGGCTGGAGTTGGGGAGGTGTGTAGTGGGGTAGTCAGGGTTCAGCACTTGGCCAGAGGTGGGCCCCTGAGATGAGACAGGGCTGGGGCAACCGGTGGGATGCTCAGAGAGGCTCCCCAGTGCCTGGGTTCAGCTAGATTGTCCCTGTTGTCCTGGCTATTTCCTTCCTGTAGCCGTCACTCATCCTATAGCTACCTGTTGAAGGTAAAATCTGGAGCTGGGCCATTTAGTCCAACCTTTTCAGTTTATAGAGGAGGAAACCAAGCCCAGAGAGGTTAAGTGACTGGGTCAAGGTCACACAGTATTTGGACCCACACCTGACCTTAAGTCCAAGACCCTGCTTTAGCAGGCTGCCTGCCCCCACTGGGTTTTCTCCTCCTTCCCCTTCCCTCTTCTCGTTCTTTTTCGTAGCCTTATTTTTCTCCTCGTGAAATACAGGCTAAGTTGCGTCCCCGAAACCGTTCAGCTGAGGAAGGGGAGCAGGTGGAGAGCAAGTCAACCCAGAAGGACTCTGCCATCCAGCGCTCCAAATCCTGCAAGGTTCCCGGCCTCGGGAAGCCCCTGGCGTTACCTCCCAAGCCAGAGAAATCCTCAGGGTAGGTGGGAAGGACCTGCCCCAGATACCCAGAGAAACATGGTCTGCTGGGGCCCTCCCACTGTCCTTGAGGATCCCTGTGGCCTTCAGGCTGACTTAGAACATCCCAGACCAACACTGTCTGTGGCTTGGGGAATTTGTGTTTATTTTGTTAAATATTTCTCAATGACATTTTCATCTGCTTCAGGCCCCACACCCCCGAGGTGCATGTTTGCCTGTGTGATGCTTGTGCTCTCAGTGAGCCATCCTCACTCCCCGAGCTGCCTAAAGCTTCCTTTTCTCCAGATCCAAACTAGCTCTTCTACCTTTGGATCCCTCTCTGCCTGCATCCCCTCCCCCATTTCAGCTGGAGGGGACATTACCCTCCCTGCTGGGAGGTGACATGGGCTGACCTCACCCAGTGGCAAAACCTAGACTCCAATACCTTTCCCTCCACCTTTCTTCCATCCCATCCCAGGGCCTTCTCCTCTGTTTGGGGTCTTGATGGCCTCCCCACAACACCAGGTCCTGCCCAGGGAAGGCTGGAGGGCCCACTCTCTCTCTTTGTTCACTGTCTAGGTCTGAAGGTTCATCACCCACCTGGCTCCAAGCATTGAAGCTGAAAAAGAAGAGGGTCTGAGGAGACGCTTCAGAGGTGAGCAGGGGTCCCTGCTGCTGCCCAGGGCCAGGCCACCCACCCTGCCCCCTTCCCCTGGGAGCCTGCCAGGCATCGGGCTCATTATGAGACAAAAGATATTGTATCTCAGTCCTTCCCAGCATCATGCTGAAGGATCTGGGCATTGAGGGGCCACCAAAGGTCTGGCTGCTGTCTGATGCATCTGAGAGCTCACTTCCAGAACGTTTGAGGAGGGCCTCCCCAAGACCCCAAAATGCATGCTGCTGGCCAGCCTTCACACTGCTCATCAGGAACGTTTCCTGGCATACATCCTGGTCTCATTATTCCCCTTCCATCACAGCCCTGCTGGGATGCAGCATGGGGTAGGGGGTCAGAGGGCAGTCTGGCTTTGAATGCCACCCCACAGGGTAGCCGGGCCTCACTGGCCTGCCCACAAAGGCATGAGTTTCTTGTTTAGAATATCTCGCATTACAGGAACTTGTGGTCTTCATCAGATGAGAGATTGTAAATGTGGAGTGGACATAGAGGTTATATAATCTACCCCCTTATTCTTCCAAGATAGAGATTGGGACCCTGATTGAGTCAGTGACTTACCCAGGGTCGCCACACTGAGGAAGTCACAGCTCCTTGAATCACCATTAGTGTCAGCACCATCTATGATAGCAGTCAGTCACAGCTGGTGTCTCCAGAGAGGGACACGGGGCTGAGCCTCCCGATGACTGGGGGATGGGAGCTGAAGAAGGGGACAGTGCTGGGCTGAGTGCCTAGGCCCCTGCCCCCCAGTAACTGCCTTGTCCCTTTCCCTCACAGGTGGTTCCTGTCTTTCTCTGAAGCAGCCCAGCCCTGAGGCCCTGGACCAGGGAGGAGGGCTGCAGCTTGGGCCTCGGCCCAGCCCCCACTCTAGCCTCCTCCCCTGCCCCTCCCCCAGGCACATTCATGCACTTTGTATCCCCAGCTCCTCCCCTACCCCCCTGGGATGCAGTCATTAGAGTGGTTGCTGGTGTTGGCCCCTCCCTCCCTCTGGCCTTCTTT
Organism: Gymnobelideus leadbeateri; assembly: GCA_011680675.1. Classification (NCBI taxonomy): domain Eukaryota; kingdom Metazoa; phylum Chordata; class Mammalia; order Diprotodontia; family Petauridae; genus Gymnobelideus; species Gymnobelideus leadbeateri. The sequence goes on from WOXC01002779.1 coordinate 120,547, forward strand.
CCCCACCCACCTTTGGGTTTTCTTTTGATACCACTTTATAACATTTTGATAAAAGCTTCTGATTTTTTTGTAATGGGCGGTGGGCCGCCCCCTCTCTGCCCCCCAGGAGCCCTGTGGAGACCAAGGACGTTTTGTCACTTGAAACAATAAAGTTTTTTGGGGATTGGTGATGTAAGCCCTGCTGTGTGTGGGTTCAACCCCCCCCAGACATCCTGGGCATTCAGCTCAGCCCAATTCAGCAGTCTTAGCTCCTGCTATGGACCAGGCTTTGCCCTCAAGGAGCTTCCAGTTATCAGGGGGAACAAAGCTGAGCATATAAGAACACCAGGAGATGTGTGCAGGGCACACAGAGAAGGCAGAACTGAGGAGATTGGTGAGATGTCACTGGGCTGCCACAGAGGACCTTGGGAGGTCTCTGATTCAAGAGTTGCCTAGACAGTGTATGCTGTTGAGAGTTTCTTAGGAGGGCAGGGCTAGGATTAGAGACAAGGGGCATTGCAGTTCCGGCTCCTTCAGCCATCTTACAAATGAGGGGAATGAACCCCTGGGATGGGGAATGACTTACCCCAGAGGTGGAAAACTGGAGAGCTGGCTTTGGATTAGAACCCAAGGCCTTGAAGCTGCCCTAGGTCTGGACTGTCGTCATCTCAGGCCTGTCGTTGAGCTGTGAGAGAGGGGTAGTGAGAGGGTGGTCAGAGCTCACTGCTTGGCTCTGACACCGACCGAAGCCAAGGATGTCTGCTGTTTGGGCCTCAGTTTGCTAATCTGTAGAATGGAGAGGTTGGATCAGAATCCTCTGGAAAGTCCCTTCCACTGCTAACATTTCTGGGAGAGCCATCTCTCCTGCCCCAGTTAAAACCTCCTGCCCACTGTCCTTTCCGTTTAACCTCTTATTGGCTTAGCTAAGTGGCTCCAGGGAAAGCCTCCCAACAGCTCAACTGTCCCAGTCTCCACTTTCTTTACCAAACTGCTCTCGACCCCTCTTATCCCCTTCTGGGCAGTGGGCAGGTGTATGCCTCCCACCTGAAAAGGAGCCCAGGATAGCACCAGGGCTGGAAGAGACCTCCGAGTTCTTCTGGTCCCCTTTTATAGAAATGACTTACCTAAGCTCACACAGAAAGTAAGTGACATATTGGATGTCTGAAATCCCAGAAACTCAGGGGCTGGGGCATGGGGATTCCTCTACCAAAATCTTGAGGAAGTGTAAGGGGGAACCTTAGAGGCCATCTAGTCTACCCTCCCTCCCCCTGCCCCTTCATTTTACAGATGTTGAAACAGTTCCACAGCTCACTCAGCACAGAGTTGGGACCAGAAGCCAGGCTGTCTGCTTTTTTTTCCACCAGCACTTAGCACAATGTTTGGTACCTAGTAGGTGCCTAATGAAGCTTATGGGGTGCCCAGCACTCATTCCATTGTTGCACAAGTAGTTGTATGATGAGAGGAGGATGGGCCTGTGTTGCAGTAGAGGAGGAGGGGGCACAGGGTTAGCACCTGGGACATGGTGGCCTCTCTTCCCTGTCCCATGTCCCATGGTATAGTGGAAAGCAGGGACAGCAGTGCTGTGGATTGAAAGTTCAGCCTGCCCCAGAAAGAGCTGCTGCACAGAATGGTTGGCACAAGCCACGCTCCCTTTCTCCTACCCAACAGCACTGGCAGGAGCCCAAATAAAACACTTAAGCCTCATTAGTGGGATAAATAGAGCCCAGTCAGCTCAGGGCTGCTGCCACCACTGCTATGGGGTGGGCTTCTGCTTGGGAAGGGAGACTGGGAGAAAGGGGCAGCCTGGTGAGGGTTGGGGATACCTCTGCCCACTCTGCTGCCTGGGGATCATCAGGAAGAAACAGAAGGCCAGTGGCTTACTCAAATGCACAGGGTAGAGATCACTAGAAGGTGAGGCTGACTAGTTGCTTTTTGCAAATGGACCAGAACTTACACATCTCGATCAATGCTGTTCCCTTCTAAGTAGTGCCTTATGGAGGCTATGTCCTTCCAAGGATGCTGCCGCTACCCAAAACATGTCTAGACTACTTGGGGGGGGGGTGCGGGGGACTACCTTAAGAGCCTGGTCAAGATGAGTAGTAGATCCCATTGTTAGGATGCTTTAAGCAGTTGGAGATTTGTAAATAGTCCAGATCAGGATCGGGGGAAGTCAGGAACAACTGAGGCAGAATCCAAATTATGGCACTTACCCGTGTGTCCTTGGATAAGTCACCATCTCTGGGCCGCCATTTTCTCATCTTTTGGATTTGTTACATGATCTCAGCTGGGGTCTCAGCAGCAACACCATCCTTTTAGCCACATGCCCCCCCACAGACCCTGAATAAATCCAATCTCCCACCCCCTCATCCTTCCCCAAAGCTGTGATGCTGCCCAGCCCCCTCTCAGTGGAGGACTTTGACCCATAAAAAAATGGAGGCTGTTTGCTGAGAGCTCTTTTCTCTCCTTATCTTGAGTCACTCCCTTCTTTCCTTACTCTCTCCCCTATCCCTTGTCTCACTTCTCCTTTGACACGTACCCTGAATCCCATTCTCTCCCTTCTCCAGCAGATTTTCCCTTTTATCATCCCCTGTCTGTCTGTCTGTCAACTCCTCTGATCCCTATGAACTCCTCTGCCTCCTTCATCTTTAATAATAAGAACTAGCAATTTACACAGGGCTTTCCGGTTGGCGAAGTGCATTACAAATATTTGTGGGTGCTTTTGTTATCCCTACTTTAGGCATGCAAACTGAGGCAGACAGGTCAAGTAGCTCACTCAGGGTCACACAACTAATGTCTGAGGCAGGATTTGAACTCAAGTTTAAAACCCTCGAATTCTGGCCACTATCCTGTATCTGTTGTCCATTTCTAAGCTGAACTTAAGAAAGCTGTCTACACTAAGGGCCTCCTCATCCACTCATTTCTTGTTTTTTTGTTTTGCTTTTTGGAGGGCAGTTGAGGTTAAGTGATTTTGCCCAAGGTCACACAGCTAGTTTTTGTGTTAAGTGTCTGAAGCCAGATTTGAACTCGGGTCCTCCTGACTCCAGGGCCGGTGGAGCCAAATCCAGCTTTCATGTCTTTTCTGTAGCCTTTGACATGATCCATCACCCTCTTTTCCCCGATACCCACAAACCCAAGTAATCCTTACACTAACATTCCCCATAGGTGATTGGTCTAGCCTCTGCTGGAAGATTCCCAAGGCAGGGGGACTGAAAAGCCAAGCCCAAGCAGATTTCCAGAGGACTGCTACTGTGAACACCTTTCAAGGGTCTGATTCCATAGAATAGTGAACTCTATTCAATCACAAATCAGAGCAAAACATTCACAGAAAATCAGAATACAGCATTCACTGTCATAGCTCAGCGACTTGTCATTAAAATGGCCATGTAGTTTTCACCAAAGTGGTCACATGGTTTTCAACAAAGTATAATCATTGAGTAACTCAATCATTTAGTAAGGGGCAGTCATTCAATCATCCTTAAGTAGGCTTTCCTCCTTAAGGGTTACAAAGTACAAAAGTCAAAATTCTCCAATCATGGGGCGCAATTAAATTACAACTTCAACAGTCACTACTTAATACCCTCTTAAAGGGTAGTGGAAAATACAAAAGCCATCCACCCCTAGGTCACAAGTAAATTAAAATTTCAGTCACTACTCAGTACCCCCGCGCCGCCCCAGAGGTCTTTTCATCTTGACTTGGGACAGGCTTTCAGCTTCCATGGTCCCAGCTCCCGCCCAAATGTAACCAACTGCCACTGTAACCAAGGCAGACAGCTCCTGGCTCCTTGTCCAGCTCTCTGTGCAGTTCCTGCTTCACACGGGATTACAGTATCCAGTCCAGCCTAAGTCCTTTACAGTCTTTGTTCCTGGGAAGACAAGGCTTAATAAAGCCACTAGAACATTCATACATATTGACAAAGTTACATCAACATTTGTACAAGTACCAGCAGCACAGTCATGCTTCCTCAGTCTTCTGCAGCTCTGGCTGGCCCTCGGAAATCCCAGCACCCTTCTCAAAATCAAAATCACTTTATCCAGCCCTCATGTGGCTTGCTTCAAGAAATTCTGCCTCAGTTCTCAATTCTCAGTTCAGTCTTCAGTCCAGCAGCAGGAGCCCAGCCTTCAGATGCTCATACCAAGAAGTTCTGACTTTCCTAGTTAGGGTTTTCCCTCATACACAGCATTATTCCTACCTGTTTAGCCCCTTCCTGTTACCTCATCAACAGGAGTTCTCACCTTCTGATTCTTTAACAGAGGCTTAATTTGAAACTAGGTGCCAAGTACCTCTTAGCTCAGCAGTGCAAAGGGATCTTCAAACTTCATTGCTTTTACAGGCACTCACCACCTCTGGAGGTACCCATGCCACTTTGGACGGCTGTCATTGTTAGGAGGTTGTGGGGAAGGAGGAAGGGAAGGGGGCCCCCCCCCAACATCAGTTCCGAATTTACTTCCTTGTAATTTCTGGTCCACTCCATTTTTGTTCCTTGGGGACATGTGACAGTCTTTCAGACACTGGCAGAGAGCTGTTATGCCTCGCCCACACCCTCGTCGATCTCTTGTACAGTCACTCTCAGTTTCTTCACCCAGTCCTTAAGGACCAGTACCTAAGACCCTCACCACTCTGGTTGCCTTCTCCTGATGTCCTCAGGCCCTCCACAGGCTTCTTAAATAGATGCTTCAGCCACAGTGCCAAGAACTGTGCACCCTACTCCAGGCAAAAGCAGAGGATTGTGGGAACCTCCCACCTTCCTGCTGCACTTCAGTTTTCTTATCTGTCAAAAATGGGTTGGGCTCCATGCTGCCAAAGGCCCCTTCCAGCCCTGATCCCAGCTTCATCGGTGACACTCAGTTTGTATGGAGCAGATAAGCAGCACCCCTTATCCCCCCCTTCCCCAGACTGGTAGGTTTTACAGCTGCATAATCTCTCCCCCAGTGGAGTGAGCCAAGATGCTCTAACCAGGAACCAGCCTGAGAGAACAGCTGTGTTCAGAATGATAAAGTATATTTTAATAGGTTCTCTGCACGGGTCCTAATTATCCCCATATTTATATACTCTGTTGTCTCCAAAGGTCTATGCACCCGTCCTGGAGTCTTCCCAGCTTTCCTGGAAGCTGGACTGCAATCACTCACTGTTTTATTGTTCATGCCAAGGAAAAGCCCCAGGAGCAGTATGAGCCTCTGGGCTTCTAGGTTCCTCTAGTACACATCCCACAGGTCCTAGCCTCCCATGGGGCCCCTGATGCCCCCAAGGGATGGCGCTGAAGGTCAGATTCCTACAGTGAAGGGAACCCCAGAGGGGATTCCCAGGGTCGAAGGCTTGAGAGCTATCTAATGCAGCTCCCTCATTCTGCATGAGAAGGCAGCTCAGGACCTGGATTCAAATCTCCATCCTGATGTTTATTATTCCTGTTACTTGTAACTCACCCACCCTTCTGTGGCGCTTTGTGGCTTTACAAAAATACTTTCTGCGTATTTTCCTATTGAAGTAGATGATCCCAGATTGGTCCTTTGGTGTCCATGCACTAAATTCCCTTCCAGCCTTGACATTCTGTATTCTAAATCCAATCCAAAAAGGAATCTGCTATGTCCCAAGCTCTGTGCTTAGTACTGGGGATACAGTTAGTAAAAAGAAAGACAGTTCCTGCTCTCAAAGAATTTATAATCTAAGGGGGAGGGAGAATAACAACTTTGTATCCTGTATCCTGCCCCACCCCCCCAGACATATTTAACCTGTTTACATCTCAATATCATCTAATCACTGACCAGCCCCTGGCTATCAATGAACATTGGTGTCTTCTTGAAATCACTGATAACCAATGGACATTAATTATCTCTAACAAAGTTATATTTATTGGGAAAGTATAGCAAGAACCGACATACAAAAAAAAAATCTGAATTTACGGGGCACACTTTCCCCTCTACACCGTGATCCTTGGGAAAAGGGGCCTCAAAGTAGTCACCTCCTCCCCAGACTGGGGCACACTCTCCTTCCCCACCTCAGATCCCAAGGAGACTGAGCTCAAACTTGGCCACAAGTGTTCCTCCCCTGAATTCACTTCTGGTTGCAGAATAGCCTATGGTGGAGTTGTTCTCTTGCTTGCACAGATTGGTCAAGCAGGCCACTCCTCATAGCTTTAGTGGCTCACTGGGAAGGTCTGCCTGGGCCATGGGAGACCTTTCTAGGGATTCCCATTACCTCTGGGAGTTCTTCTAACTTTTTGAAGCTCACAAGCTTGTTCCATCTCTGATGGTTTATGTAGGATCAAGGAAAAATAGATGTAGGAAGGGAGGAAAAAGGATTTTTTAAGCACCTACTGGTGCTTAAGGGAGGCAGCTAGGTGGCTTGGTGGATAGACTGCTGGACCTGGATTTAGGAAGAACTGAGTTCAAATCTGGCCTTAGATACTTACTAGCTATGTGACCCTGGCCAAGTCACTTCACCTCTTTGCCTTAATCCACTGGAGAAGGAAATGGCAAGCCACTCCAGTTTCTTTGCCAAGAAAACCACATGGACTGCACTAGCGTACTATGGTCACAAAAGAGTCAGATGTGACTGAATAACAAAAAGTACCTGCTGGGTACTGGGCACTGCCAAGCCTTTTACAAATACCTATTTGATCTCACAATGGCCCTAGCAGGGGGTGCTGTTGTCCCCATTGTACAGCTGAAGAAACCTAGACAGAGGTTAAATAAATAACTCTTGCCAAAGGTACACAGCTAGTAAGTGTCTGAGGCTGGACTTGAACTCAGGCCTATCCTGAGTCCAGGCCCAGGTGTCTCCTCTATGTGCCGCCCAGCTACCTCCAGCTAAGTAAAGGAAAGAAGAAACACAAATTCCATGTATTTGAGACCATATGGTGACCAGGTGGGGGAGGGACTCCCTAGCCAGAGGCTTACAGCATCTCTTCTTGCTTGATTGAAAGCCATAAGGAAGAGAGAGAACTTTCCTCTGTTTATGTTCACACAGATTGTTTGTGCCCAGCCTGTGGTAGAGCATTCCAAGCTCATATTGATTTGACCTGCCATAGTTGGACACACGGTAACTTTACTCTAGCCTAGGGATGTCATTTTGGTTCCTTTCAAGTAGGAAGGACAAAGATCAACCCAGCCAGTGCCTTTTATATGCACACACAATTCTGCCCCAGCACCCAGTTAAAAGGCTGGCCATCACCATGCACTAAGCCTAGAGGAAAGAGCTGAAACACCTGCATGCCTTCTGACTTGGGGGAAGGACCCATCGATTATGCATCATCACACATTTACCAGAACAGATTCCACACATGTAACAGGCAAAGAAGAGCAGCAACACATGTTTTGTGGGCTTTCATTGGTCAGTCTTTCCCCTCACCCCACTACATTCCATGCTCTGAGGCCCCTCCCAGCTCTGACAGCCTGTTTTAATGTCCCTTCCAGTTTTGAATTCTATTTTCTACATTCTAAAGTTCCTTCCGGCTCTAACATTTTTTGTTTTAAATTCCCTTTCAGCTGGAACATTTTATTTTCTATATTCTAAGGTTCCTCTTTGCTTTGACATTCTGTGAATTTAAATTTAGTCTGTACAGCTCTCAGGGTCATGGGCCTTCTGTTTATGGGCCTTGCAACATATCCCTCAGGCTAGTAACCCCAGTGAGGACCTATCTAAGAGGCCCTTTCTTCCTTTGGCCTTGGCATCTATCCCAGCCTTGGCTTGGGCTACTCTTTCCCAGATTGCTTTGGGGCTGCCTAAATGTGTCCCAAGCACTTCCCGAGAAATCTTCTGCCTGTGCCAGGGCAGAGGCCCCCTTACCCCACCAACTAATGGACTGAGCATTGGCTGATAGTTGTGAGAGGCAGGCCCAACTTTTCCTCAGTTTCTTCTCTCTGGGGGGAAGTCTCCAAGTTACCTGGACACTAGGAGATGACCATCTGGGGTTCTAAGGGCAGCAAGACCCAGGATGTTTGTTGGTAAGCTAATAATTATGGGAGAAGAATAAAAAGAAGCAAATGTTTCTGTCTGATCAGAAAACAAACAAACAAGCTTCTCATTTCTATCACATCCCACAGGCAGCTTTGAGGAAGGTGGCTTCCCGTCTTAGCAGGCTAAGTAGTTGATTTTGATCCAAAGAATAGAAGTTACACCTTACTCATTCTCACAGAGTGTTTGAGCCAACGACACAGAGTTCATTGTTTTCCCATGAGCAAGAAGCTCTATCTCCAGGCTCTGGACATTTTCACTGTCTCCAGTCCCTCTTCATCTCTACCTCCTGGCTTCCTTGGTTCCTTTAAAATTCCTAAAGCCTGTAGATCTCTTGAAAGGGTTTGGCTAAAGGAGACAAACAGATAGTGGTATAGAGTTACAGAATGTATTCCTTATTCCCTTAAGGCTAGCAATACTTGTGAAAGGATGCAGGAGCAAAGTCTTGACTGACAAACAAAAGAATGAGGGAGCTTAAGTACATTTTAGGACCATCCCAATGAGGGGTGGCTGAGTTGCACAAATTTATGATTCCCATAATGGTTTAATCATTGTATGAGAAAGGAATTTTCTTAATTGGATAAATGATACAGAAAAACAAGAGAGATGACAGTGTCAGTTGAAATTATGATCCAGAATATCTGTGTTTTCTTTACCATTAACATTCCATAACATGGTATATGCCCAGAAAATTTTAAAATAAGAAAAAGTCCCATTACATAAGTTGATGCCTCGAGTTGAGATCTCCTCCTTAAGGGCCATAAAGTAGGCCTCTTCTGGTTTGTTGACATAAGAAGAGGTGTTCTGGGTACTGTGTTAAATCCTACTCCCAGCCTTATCTGTTCTCTGGAGTGGCTGAGAGCCGTTTTTGTAAAATGAGGCATAGTAGTCTGTTTGATTAATTCAAACTTTGGCCAAAATATGATATTAAATGATTATCAAACCCCACCTCCTACAGGAAACCTTTCCCAATCCCTCTTACTTCTAGGGGGTAATTGCAATTTATCAGTAAAACAGCTTATCTGTACATCCTTGTTTGCAAATTGCCTTCCTAATTAGATTGTGGGCTCCCTGAGGGCAGGGACTGTCACTTGCCTTTCTTTTTATCCCCAGCACTTAGCACAGTGTAGGTGTTTAGTAAATGCTTACTGTCATATTTCAATTAAGCCATCATTTAATAGGTGTCCATTAGGTGAAGAGCATTATGGTGAAAGTCAAGAAGGACACAAAGGCAAAAATGAACCAGCCCCTACTTGCATTGTCTTGAGGGGCTGAGATATGTCTACTGATAAATCCAAAATGTGTGTCTCAAAGTGCCAGATCTCAGTAATCACCAAAAATGATTTGGTTTCCTTTAAAATTAGAATAGTTAGGGAAACATTAACCATGATGGTACGTACAGTACCAAACGAACCTCGTCACTTTGTGTTTGATAATGTTAAAGGTAATAAACTAATGACTGAGTTAAGGACTCACTATTTGACGAAAAACTAGGGGAAACTGGAAAGCAGTCTGTAGAAATTGAGTTCAAAGTAGCACTTTACACCACATATCCAGGTCGCTCTGGTGGTGGCCCATGCCCATCCTCGTCTCCGCCTCCAGGTGGTTCCTAGTCTCTGGCCTTCTCCTCCTCCTCCTCCTCCTCTTCTTCTTCTTCTTCTGACTTACCCAAGATCTCACAGCTAGTAAGTGTGTCAAGTGTCTGAGTCTAGATTTGAACTCGGGTCCTCCTGATTCCAGGGCTCTATTTACTGCACCACCAACAGCCTACTCTGGCTTCTTTGGGAAGCCTTTCCTAACCCCTCAGAATTCTAGGGCGCATTCTTTCTTAATGACTTCCTATTTATCCTGTTAGTATATATTTGTTTGCTTGTTGTCTCCAGCCTGTGAACTCCTTGAGGGCAGGGACTGTCCTGGGACCGTTCTTGAATCTCCATTGCCTGGATAAATAGCTTATTTGTGCTCACTTGTTTGCAAATTGTCTCCCTAATTAGATTGGGAGCTCCAGGAGTGATGCTGCCAGAAGGTGCTTAATAAACGTTTATTGACTGACTGACTTTAAACAAGTCCCTGTCCTTCTCTTTGGAAGGGAAGCTGGGGGTGCTGCATTAGATGAGTACTGCACTGCACCTGGAGTCAGTCACTCATCTTTGTGAGTTCAGATCAGGCCTCCGAGACTCACTAGCTGTGTGACCCTGGGCAAGTCACTTCACTCAGTTTGCCTCAGTTTCCTCATCTGTCAAATGAGCTGGAGAAGGAAATGACAAATCACTCCAGTATTGTTGCTAAGAAAACCCCAAATGAGGTCATGGAGAATCAGAAATGGCTGAACTTCCCTTCTCTGGGCCTCAGTTTCTGCTTTTGTAAAATGAAGGGCTCACATTAGGTGTCCTGCCTTCTCTGTAGGTCCTTTCCAGCCCTTTGTTGTTCTAGCTGGGTATTTCTTGAGTATTGTGTCCAGTCAGATTGTGGGCTACTTAAGAGCAGGAAATGTTTCTTGATTAGCTTGAGGTGCCCCACCCAGGGCTAGAGAGCCTGGTGTATAGTCCTAGAGCTCGTCAGGATTTCCAGCCCCTCCCTCACTAGAGAGGCTGTGGTTATAAAACTTCTGCTTCTGTTTATACTCAGCTTGAAAATCTCAGCACCAGGTACTGTTCCGCTGTTCTTCTCATCTAGATTATTGGAGATTGAGGCTATTGCAGACCAAGGCTATTTGGAAACCAGAGAGCTGGTTCTTACCAGCAACAGATTTAGATCTGGAAGGGTCCTTAGAGATCATCTAGAGAAATGTCATGCTACAGAGAAGGAAACTGAGGCCCAGAAGGAAGAGATCTGGTTAAGGACATACCACTTCTGTCTGTTCCTATGTCCAGAACCTCTCTTGTAGTAGGGGGAAAGATGAATTTGGATTCACATTTTATGAGTGGGAAGGGCCTTCAGAGAGCACCTCGCTTGGAGGAGCACATACTTTTATTTTATTCATTTGGAAACACTTTGAGAAGGGGTACCTTGGCTTTGCCAGAAGGTCACAGGAGACTCAAACACCAAAAAAAAGGCTAGGAATCCCAGATAGACACTATAGCTTTATAGGACAAGAGCTTCTCTGCAGTGCCTGGGTGCTCATGGCCTTGAGTCCTGTTCTCTGGGGCCCAGCAGAATCAGAACCACCATCCCATTAGATCTTCACACCAAGCTACCCTAACCTTGGCCTACCCACCCACGTGCCTTGCTCCACATGTCTGTTTCTGTCTTCCATTCAATGCTCAGGTACCATGAGTCTGTCCCCAGCCCCACATCACCGTCACCCTTCCTCTCCTATCTGTGCCGTGTCCTAGCCCCCATGTATTCTCCTCCCTCATCCCTTCCCATGTGTTCTCCATTCTCCATCTTCAGGCTAGGCCTTGTGTCCTTTGAACTGTGTGCCTACACTCTCTCAGGCAAATTCAAGTTATGTAAAAATCACTTTAGGTAGTGGTCCTGTAAATCGAGAATTGTCTGTATAGGTAGCATGGCTTACGGCTAAAGAGCCAGTCTCTAACCAGGAAAAGGTAGGTTTGGATTTAGTCTTTAATACATACTGCTGAATGGTTCAGAGTAAGGCCTTCAATCCTTAGTGCCCCAGGGGCCCTGAGTAGGAGGGATGGTGGGAAGGCCAGAAAGGCTGGACCGTAATTGGTGTGCCATCTCATTTCCAGCCTGGCCACCTGGTCTGTTATCCAGGGCCTAAAGGATTCAACACCTTCATCCCTGGAACTCCTGGCCTGGAGCCCTTCTGTACTGATGGATTGGGGGGCAGGGAGGGAGGGGGGAGGGGTTTCCTCCCATGCTCCCAGCAGTTTTCTCTACCTTCCCCCCACTCCCAACGATTCTCAGTCCTGAATAAGGATGCAGACTGTGAAGTCATCGATAGAGGGAGCTCCCAGAGGAGAAACCCCTTCTACCAGTACAGATTAACACCTTCTATGCACTTTATAGTTTTAGAGTTGCCTAGAGCATTGACTTGCCACTGCTAGTATGGTCAGAGGCAAAACTTGACCTTGAGTCTTCTTGACTCTCTAACCACCACACCACACAGCTCAGCAAATTATAATCAGATCAGCTCTAGCGTTGCCCCTGGAGAGGCTGTGCCAGTCACCTTACCCAAAGGCCCCTCTACATTTCCATACTGAAATGTCCTTCCTGGTCAATATTTGCCTAGGATGTAAGCTCCTTGAGGGTAAGGACTGTCTTTATTTTTTGTAAAGAGACAGGATATTTTGGGCCCTCCTGGCTTTGAGTGAATGTCTATGGTAAAGGTATCCCTTTGGAACAGCAACCCTGAGGGTCTTCTCCTCCCAGCTTGGATTTTTTTTCTTCCTCTTTTTTTCCAAATTCAGGGTCCATCTCTGGACCCACTTTTTAAAGAGGCCTATTCACTGAATGGGCATTACCTCACTCTAAGTGAGAACCTTGCAAAGGCCTTAGCCTAAAAGGTCTCTCATTACATCCTGGGTCATCTCCAGTCATCCTTCCTGATGGATATCTGGCCACTGGATCCAGATGGCTCTGGAGGAGAAAGTGAGAAATTGCACAGCCCTCCCTTACTCAAATCAAAGTCAACTGCAAGGTATGTCATTATTTCCCTGATGCTGGGGTCCTCTTCAAAAACAAAGGACAAACACAACAACAAGCCTCATGGCAAGTATATAAGTAATAAATGTTTTTTTCATTCACTCAATAAGGCTAGAAAAGAGGGTTGGCCCAAGCTGTGACTCTGAATGTATTGTTTTTTTCTACTGATTTAGAGAGGAAAAGAAACAGCTGTTCTTGGATCCTGATCTGGCTTTAGGGGGAAATTGGTGCCACCTGGAATCATAGGATTTAGGGCTCCATGAGACAGTAGAGCTAGAGGGATGATCTGGGGAGTCACTCTCAGACTGAGGAATTCAGCTCTCAACATAATGAGATTACAGGGTGTGCCCTGAATTACCTCCAAACCTTGGCCCAACCCTATAATCTCATCCACTAGAATGGGGGAATTCCCTAGACTGAAAGTGATTCCCTAGATGACACTATTCCCCTCCCTTACTTTATCATTCACCTAGAAGGCCCCTCAATTTAAAGATAAGGAAATTAACACTAAGATAGGTGAGGTGGCTTGCCCCAGCTTACCCTGGAGGTAAGGAGCACCACTGACATTTGGAGACCAGCCCTCTGCTTCTAAATCAGTTGTACTTAGGAAAGTCCCTCAGAACCAGAGCATGTTGGAGCTAAAAGGGGCATCCTGGATCTGGATGCTGGAGGGGTCTTAGAGATGACCTACTCCTGGGGATCTCAACCTTTCCTGTGTCATGGATGGAGCTCCCAGCCCTTGGCAGTCTGAGGAAGTCTATGGCCCCCTTCTCACAATCATGTTTTAGATTCATAAAATAAAAACATGAGATTACAAAGAAAACCAGTATATATTGAAATATATTGAATTAAAATCTTTTAAAAAGTTTAAAAAAAAAGTTCCTAGACCCCAGGTTAAGAATAATTCTATTCAGGGGCGGCTAGGTGGCACAGTGAGTAAGAGCGCTGGCCTCAGAGTTGGGATGACCCGAGATCGAATCCTGCCTCAGAAAATGAGCACCCACACATAAATAATGACTAGCCGTGTAACCTTGAGCAAGTTACTTAACCCCAATTGCTTTTAAAAAAAAAAAGAATAATTCTATTCAAATTCCTTCATTTTACAGATGAGGACAATAGGGCCTGGAGAGGAGAAATGGCTTGATGGAGGCCACACAGCAGGAGTCTTAGAAAGTGAATATGCTATTACTGTTCATTAGCATCATTATTATAGCTGACCTTGTTTGAGGTAACAGCTCAGCTGTCCATGTGCGCTGTGAGGTGTCCTAGCGAAGGTCTTCTAATGATGAATGGGGCTGTCAGGCCCATCAGCCTCCTAGCATTCTGTTTTGTAGCATTGGAGACATCAGGCACACGCAAAGAGGCCAGTTTCCTCCCCTGGCCTGGTTGACCATAGCTGCTTTGCTGGAACTTGGCTCCCATTGTGTTTTAAAGTTTGCAAAGTGATTTACAAATATCATTTCATTTGCTTCTCACAATTTTGGGAGGGAGGGACTATCACTATCCCTGTTTTACAGATGAAGAAATAGAGGTGAAGTGACTTGTACGGGGTCACGTAACTAGAAAGCATCTGGGGCAGATTTTGAATTCACGTCTTCCTGACTTCAGGTCCCATGGTCTATCTATTGTGATAGAATCTATATGCACTGTGTGCATTATTTTCTGACTGGGTTGAGGGGGTGCTAGATGAATAAGACCCAATTATAAGATTGTCATTTTAGAATCAGAAAGAACCTTAGAGGTGATTTAGTTCTAAGCTGGTCAGTCACAGAGATATTAAGAAATAACAACTAGTTTTACCTAATTCTTTAAAGTTTACAAGGCACATTCCCAACAACCCTATGAAGCAGGTGCTGGTATTAGCCTATTTTATAGATGAGAAACGGAGGTAGACAGAGGCAGACATTGGGCCACACAGCTAGTAAGTGTCTGAAGAGAATTTGAACTCAAGTCTTCTTGCTTCCAAATACAACACTCTATCCCTTGTGCCTGACTTATCCAAAGTCACAGAGGGAACTATCAGAGCTAGGAGTTTAACCTAGGCCCTTTGACTCCTATAATGTTAATGGATTATAAGATCTTCCTGCCCATTAATAGGCCTCCCATGGAGCACATTAAGGGAGGCTCACTTAGGGGAGGCTTGCTTGTGGGAAGGCTTTCATACCTTTTGTTAATTCCTAATTAGGCATTGAGTTACAAGGTTGTGATGCCCTCTGACCTTGAAGGAGGGTATATATACTCTGAGATTAGCAATTGGCTTTGGAGCTCACTCATTGGAAGGTATTCTTGTGATCTGACCAGATGAGACTCTGGGTAGCTGCTGAGGAGCCCCCCAGCTTTGAAAAACCCAGATGTTGGTGCTTCTGTCTATGGTAACTATTGTATGTGTTGCCTTGGTCAGACAGTTGGATCTTCTGTCTGTTGATCTGTGCTAATTTCTCAGACAGAAGCCCTGTCTCTTAGTCTTTGTCTCTCTGCTTGTATTTTCTCTGTATCTTTTGTTTGTATTTTCTCTGAAGTTCAGGGTACTGACTTTTCCCATGAACTAGTGAATGTAATTTTAAAAAAATTGACCCCTTAAACAGCTCTCTTTCCTAGTAAAGCAGATCTAAGAGCCTGTGCTATGGGTATGCCAGTGCAGTTGCCGCTATATCCCCAGGCAACACTTTTCTTACTACACCATACTGCCCATCCCCAAGAGGATCTCACAATCTCATTAGGATGATGATAATACTTATAGGTTGGGGCTGCTAGGTCACATACTGCATAGAGTGCTGAGTCTGGAGTGAGGAGGACCTGAGTTCAAATCCAGTCTCAGACACTTACACTATTTTCACTTACTAGTTGTTTGACCTTGGGCAAGTCACTTCACCCTCTTTGCCTCAGTTTTCAACTCTGTAAAATGAGGTGGAGAAGGAAATGGCAAACCACTCCAGCACCTTTGCCAAGGAAACCCCATACAGGGTCATGAAAAGTCAGACACAATGAACAACAACTTATAAGTTGTAGGACTCAAGCTCACTGCTATTTGCTCTTCCTTCTAACATTCTAGAAATGTTTTATTACTCAGAATCCTTTGTACTATTACATGGCTCAGCATCAGAAATGTGTATGTTATATCAATGGAAATAGTATCAAAGAAGATGCATTTCTACCTGCTCTGCCTCTGTGCCTTGAGGATCATAGTGCCTTTCCATTTGACTTGTGGTTGAAACCTCTTGTGAATGCTGATCCCTTCTATTAAGATGTGAGCTCCTTGAGAGAGATGGTTGTCTTGCCTTTCTACCTGTATCCTCAGAACTTAGCACAGCTCTGGGCACAGCACTACCTGATTATTTTCATTCATTCATTTGTTTGTTCACTCATTCATTCATTCACTCAACACATGTATCATTTCATTTACCTCCTCTGTAAAGCAAGATGACATATTCTAGATCTTGAGGGACCTTTGAGATTTCCTTCTCCAAACTCTTCATTTTATAGAGAAAGAAACTGACACCCCAAAATAAGAAGGGGTTTTCTCATACATCCTTTAGGTAGTAAGGGGCAGAGACAAAATTTAGACTCAGGTTCTTTGTTGCCCAATCCTAGCACTTTCTGTTATATCAGGCTCAGCTGTCTTTCCCCAACTAGCAAGTCTTTGGTTTAGATCAGGCAGTCTAGTGAACCTCATGGTTAGCTAGATGGTGTTGCACAGGAAGACCTGAGTTCAAATCCAGCCTCAGATACTTAATGTGTGACCCTGGGCAAGTCCCTTAACTCTGTTTCAGTTTCTCATCTGTAAAATGAGCTGGAGAAAGAAATGACAAACTGCTCCAGTATCTTAGCCAAGAAAGCCCTAAATGGGGTTACGAAGGGTCAGATGCAATCGAACAACTGTTGCAACCTTAAATATTAAGTTTATTTCTATAGTTTTATTTAAAACAAGAATATAATGAAAAATGCTTGCTCACACAAAGATATAATAGAAAATGACAGAATTTCACAAACTCTCTTACTGATAGGTAGAAATTCCTTTTTTATTTTTAGCCACCTGCCAGACAATGAAAACAAGCTGAGAGTTACAATACAAAGTCTTCCCTTTTCCACCGACTGACAGCCTCTATTAAATGATAAGCATAGTGGAAGTTCAGTTTAATAAACCATTTCATTTTAAGCAGTGTTTGTATGTAGACTAATCTTTGTAAGGAAAGATTTCCTCAGATAATGCTCTTTTCTCTCCTACCACTGGCATGTTGGCTAAACTCTCACAGAAACTCTACTGAATGACTATTCGGGTGTTGCTAAGTGCATTTGAAAACCCTCCAAATAGAAAAATAATAACATCGGTAGAGGATAAGTTTAAACTTGAAAATAGCCTCAGTGAGAGGCCATATATGTTTTATTTCTACAGAACTTATATGATGGTCTGTGATGATTTCAAGATGGCTGGTAATGTGTTTGCCCAGTGATCCTGGTCTCCAAAGAGCCTGACATTTGTACTGCAAGAATGCAACACCTTAATCACATAATTAGACAGGCTGATGAGGTATAATTACATATACGTAGAAGGGAACAAGGGAGCCAGTCTGGTGTAGTATATAGAACACAAGTGAAGAAAGTGTGTGCATCTGGCCATCCACTGGGAATTAATTTATACTCAAATGCCAAACCCTTGTGGAGGTTTGAAAACAACTTGATGGCAGGTTGAGAAAAGGCAAGAACATGTTTCATTTAGTCAGAAACAGAGTTTTATGAAATCATCCCACAGACACCAAAATTGTTGTTCACATAATCATAAAGGTTTCAAATCACTGCAGAAACAAACCTGTAATGATTCAAACATGCATATTCTTGTTGTCCCAGAGGAAAAATATATTTGTAGCATAATTGGGCAATTATTTATTGCTTAAGGCATCATTATGAAGAATTTTTAGCATGAACTCCTTGGATTATCTTAGCGAATCCCAGAAGACTTTGTAAACCACTAAATGGGAACCACTGGTATAGACAAAAGAGAATTAGCTTGAGACCAGTCAGAAATTTTCCTTGCAACCACTCCAACCCCTTTGCTCAAATTAATTTCTCAACAAGAAAACCACTTTGATCTTGATCCAGGTACAGAATCCCACTGGGAAACTAGCCAGATGCCCTGTGACCCATCCCCCAGTCCTATTGTACCTTGTATTGGGATAGATGTCAGTGTGAAGGAATATAAACAGATAACAATCTTTGTAACTCAGAACTTTTTGGCAATTCCGCAGAACTCACAGGATTGAAACATGAAGGGTTTTTTAAAGAACATGTCGTCCAGCCCTCTGTTTACAGCTGAGGAAAATGAGAGCTACAGTGGGGGAAATGTGGCACAGAGAATAGAGTGCTGGGCTTCAACAAGAAGTATATATTAATCATGTACTATGTATAGGCCTTGTCCTGGGGATACAAAGGCCAAAATGAAACATCCTACTGCCCTCATGAAAGTTACATTCTACTGGGAATATGTTATGGGGAACACAACACGCACACAGATAAATAAATATAAACTATATATAATTTTAAGAGGAAAAGAATGCCAACATGTGTGAATGGTGCTTTGAAGTATGTGAAAGATTCCTTGAGAAAAGAGAGAGGAAGGAAAACATTCTATACATGAAAGATACCCTGTGCAGAAGTATGGACACAGGAGAAAGAATGTCATATAAGGGAAAGTGTAGGTTGGTTTGACTGTAATGGAAGATACATAGTGAGGAGTTCCATGAAATAAGATTGGAAAAGTAGGTGGAAGCAAGACTAGAAAGGCACCAAATGCCAGACCGATCAGTTTACATTTTAATTCCATTAAATTAACAAGCATTTTTTCCTTTCCATTGGAAAACAAAAGCAAAACCAAGCCATCATAACAAATAAGCATAATCCAATAACAAATTCTCATATTTGTTATGTCCAAAATTGTGTCTCAGCCTTGTGTTTTACTCCAGTGACAACAGGGAGGCAGCTGAAGATTTTTCAATGAGGAAATGACACAGTCAGATTTACATTTTAAGAAAATGAATTTGGCAGCTCTTCAAAGGATTGACTGGGGAGCTCGAGAGACCAATTAGCAGGCTGTTGAGATAGTCCAGCTGATAGGCTGTGAGGACCCAAACTGGGATGGTTGCTGTGTGAGAGGCGAGGAGATGAAAGTGAGATATTGTGGAGGCAGAATCAATACAACTTGGCAATTGATTGAGTATGGATAGGAGCTAAGGGAGAGAGGGGAGAGTTCAAGCTGTGTCCCTATTTGACTGGAAGGGTGATGGTATCTTCCATAGAAATAGGCCCCACGTCTAGGGGAAGACTAGGTAATTAGTTCCATCTTGGATATGTTGCAATTGAGATGCCTACAGGAATAATTTCTAAATGGGGATGTTTAGCAGACAGTTGGGAATGTAGAATTTAGAATTGGATTTTAAGAGGGATTTATTAGGGATGGATATATAGGTGTAGGAATCATCTGCACATAGATGGTCATTAAATGCATGGGAGCAATAAAATCACTAAGACAGAGAATATACACTGAGAGGAAAGGGGTCTGGAATAGAGCCTGAGGTCATGCCTACATTTAGTGTGTGGGAACAGCATGATCATGCAGCAAAGGAGACTGGGAAAGTATGCTGAGAGAGGTGGAAAGAGAACGAAGTCAGCAACATCGTGGAAATCAGGGGAGGGAAGAGGTGACCAACAGGGTTAAAACTGAAGAGGCCAAGTAGAATGAAGACTGAGAGAAAGTCAGACTAAGCATTTAAGATGTCACTGCTAACCTTAGAGAGAGCAGTTTCATTGCTATGGTAGGGTTTTGTTGGGTTTGTTTTTTTTTTTTGAGACAGGGTTACTAAATTGATAGGTCAGGAAAATTATGGTTGGATATTTTTGCTGTTGGTTCAGTCATGTCCAACTCTTCATGATTCCATTTGGAGTTTTATTGGCAGAGACACTGGAGTTTGGCCATTTCCTTCTCCAGCTCATTTTACAGATGAGGAAACTGTTAAGTGAAAAGTTAAGTGAGTTACTCAGTGACTTACACAGCTAGTAAGTGAAGTCAGATATATATATATACACACACATATATTATATACACACACACATATATATGCATAAATGTATATACACACATGCACACACATGTATTTATATAATTAAAAGACTAAGAGGAGTCAGATTGTAGGAGTTTGAGAAATGAAGAGGAAGCAAGGAAACAGATGAGTAGTACAGCAAGCTCTTTCTGAGTATGAAAGATGCGCTGTGTGGCCTGAGCAAGGGAAGGTTTGGTTTAAGGATGGGAGGGATGCTGCCCCTTGTGGGAGCTGAGGGGCCAGTGCACAAGGGTCTTGCTCAGGCCTTCATCCCATGTTCTTCTGGTTAGTCCCCCTTCTTCAAGTCCAGCTCATTCTCCTTTTTTAAAGTGAAGATCCCCTTTTCTGCTCAGTTAACCCCAGTGGCTCCCTGTCACCTCCAGAATCAAATATGAAGTCATCTGTTTGGAATTTAAAGCTTCCCCTGGCCCAACTTCACACCTTTCTGGCCTTCTTGCCTTTATAGTGAGCCATCCTGGCTTAGTTCCTAATCACTGCACAACTCCTTCTTTACACTGGCTGTCTTCCATGCCTAGAATGCTCTCCCTCAGCTCTGACTCCCTTCAAGTCTCAGCTCAAATTCTACCATTTGTGGGAGGTCTTTCCTGCTCCTTCCACCTGCTAATACTTGTCCTTCTTAGATTATATATCTATATTTCTCTCTATTACACATCATGTATCTAATACATGGAATAATATGTATAATTTGTATGTACCTTGTTATTGGCATGTTGTCTTTGCCATAGAGCCTGATTTCCTTAATAGCAGGGACTGTTTTTCATCTTTCTTTGTTTCTACAAGCCTCAGCACAGTGCTTGGCACGTAGGAAGCACTCAATAAATGTTTTTTGATTGAATGAATGGTTGAATGAGGTGGCAGGCCCCCAGAGCAGATGGGAAGGAAGGGTGTGAAGGGCCCAAGTAGAGGGGTTGGCCTTGGCAAGAAGGGCCCCTTCTTCCTAAAAGACTAGAGGAAGGGAGAGAATGGGATGGTGAGTAAGGGGAGCGAGCTGGGGAGTATAGAACATGGTGGATGGATAGATGCCTCTATTTTCTCATTAAGAAAGAATCAAGAGCCTCTGTTGAGAGGGAAGAGATGAGGAGGGAAGGAGGAGGCCTAAGGAAAGAGAAGGTTCATATTAGTTTCTGTGGAAAGTATTAAGAGAAGTAGAAAGGATTGGCAGTTAGCAGTGAGATGTGATGATAGTCATTTGTAGCAGGCCCAGGCAGCGTGATTGTGTGATTCTCCATCAGTATTAAGTAGCATGTGAATAGGAGTGGAGAAGGCAGATGGCGAGAGTCACCAAGGCTTAGAGTTTGGCAAGGCATGACCCACAGTATGACAAGGGGGTCCTGGATAAGGAGAGGAGGGTGTATTGAACTTGTCAGCCATAGGCTCAGACAGCAAAGGGAACAAAGTAAGCCAGAACAGATAAGAGAACGGGTAAAGTGGAGATCTGGGTTTAAGTGCCTCAGCCACTTAATAGTGATGTGATTATAGGCACATCACTTAATCTCTGTCAGTCTCAGGCTTCTCATCCGCAAAATGGGACAGAAAATATCTTTGGTGCATACCTCACAGTATCTGAGACTTAAATGTCATAAGGCCCATAAAATGCTTTGTAAACCCCGAGTCATGTAAAAGTCAGTAGTTATGATTAAGCAGCAGAGTCAGGATTCAAGTCATCTGACTCAAAATCCAACACTCTTTCCCTAATGCCATGATGTGGCCTTCCAAAGAAGTATTTCATGTGTCCAGGTTTCTGGTGTTCCAGGGCCTCAGTGGTGCTGGTTTAATGGACATCTATGGACAGGGACCAGCAATCCAACTTGGATGTGTTTGTGAGGATAGTCCCAAGGGAGGGGGCCTTAAATCATGTCCTACCCTTGGCAGTTCCAATCTTCACAGTGTCCTGGACAGACAAGCAAGCTGATCAGTCACCGAGCTGGCAAAGTCACCACGATTCTTGGCAAATGGGTGGCTATAACTTAATCCCATCTGTTGCCCAGTGGGAACTTAATAGGGCTGGACAGCTCTTTTTCCAAAAGGTACTGGAGCCATCTCTCATCCTTTGTGCTAGGCAGGGGGCTGGGTGCATGGTGCTGTCTCTCTCTCTCCCAACAGGAACACATTCACCTCCCACAAATAGCTCTCTAGTGTATTTTAAAAGACCTCGAGGAAAGGAGATTTCCCCCTTCTCCTGTGGTTAAACCAATTTCTCTGGGTAACCACTTCTAGTTTTTATGAATTCTTCTGCTTCCTCTTTTTGGATTCTATGCACTCTTCAGTTCAGTCCAACAAACATTTAAATTCCTGCTCCATGCCAGGTACTTTCGACTCTAGGCCCTCGGGATGCAAAGATGAAAAAAAGATTGGCCCCTGACCTCATGGAGCTTATATTCTCCTGGAGCAAGATGCCCCCTCCCCATGTAATAGATACTCAAAGATACAACGTATACTTAAAAGTAAGTAAATACAAAACATATTCAAAGTAATATAAAGTAATTTCAAGGAGGAGAGTGGGACCAGGTGGTAGGATCAGGGAGAGGCCCTGAGTAGTGGTTTTTGCCCTTTGTATACAATAGGAGCTTAACAAATGTTTCTTGTTGGTCTATACAGAAAAATGATGGGCAGGATCAAAAGGGGGCCACATGGGGTATTGGAAAGAACATTGGACCAAGTATCAGCAGTTCTACCCCTTACTGTGTCATTGTGGGCAAGTCACTTTCCCTCTGTGACTCAGTTTCCCTGCCTGTAAAATGAAAACATTAAGAATAATTCTTCTATGCCTTCCTTATCTGGTTGTTGTGAGGAAAGTGCTTTTGAAACTTTAAATCACTATAGAAATGGAAATTATTATTAAGAAAATAGGGTTACTAGTCATCATGCTATATCTTAAAGAATTCATTGATTTATTCCATATGCATTGATTAAACACCATTTATTTAAGCACTATACTAGGCACTGGGGAAAAAAGACAAAACTGAAATATTCTGCTTTCAAGGAAAGAAAAGGGAATTATGTACCTACTATGTGCTGTAAGTGCTTTACAAATATTTTTTCATTTGATCCTCATAAGAACTCTATGAGGTGAGTGTTGTTATAATCCACATTTTATAGTAGCGGAAACAGAAGCACACGTAATATAGCTAGTAGGTGTCTGAGCCCAGATTTAAGCTTACATTTTATTAGCGAGTGAAGGAGGGGGCTTGTATAGAGATGTTTGTTTTTGGTCCAGGTTTGTAATTTCATTACAAAGTCAGTTATGTATCAGAGGCTCTTCCTGGCTCCTAGGCCCCCCTCTATTCACATATCATGATACTTCCTGAATACAAGTTCATCTCATTATCTGGCCCTTACATCTTGTGGGGTGGGGGATGACTCAATTTATTGGGTTTCAAGTAATTTTGAGAGGAAGGAATTCATTAATAACTGGGAGCAGAAATTAGGAAAGGCCTTGTTAGGATGTGGCCCTTTACCTGAGGGGGTACATTTTTGCATGAGGAAAACTTATACAAAAGCATGAAGATGGGAGGATAGAATATCATGTATGAGAAAAAGGGACAGGGTGACTAGATGGTAGGTGCCTAGAGAAGAAAAGCTTACATGAGCCTGGAATCACAGGTTAATGCCAGGTTGTAAAGAGCTTTAAATGCCAGAAGAATTAACATTTTATCTTAGAGACAATAGGAAGTGACGTGATTAGGAATACCATCACTTAGTATGAAGGGTAGATTTGAGAAGAAAGAGGCAGAAAGACCAGTTAATAGAGGACAGTGATGAGGATAGTGTGGTGGCTGTGCGAGTAGAGAAAGGGGGAGGTCAAAGCCATGAATTGGCACCTGATGGGATATTAGATGGCAAGTAAGAGTAAAGAATCAAGGCTGACTCCTAGGATGTGAACCCAGGTGATTAGGAGTGTAGAGAAGTAGGGAGATTAGGAAGAAGGAAGGGCTTTGGGGGAAAGAGAATGAATTCCATTCTGGACATGTTGAGTTTAAAATTTCTATAAAATACCCATTTGGAAGTTTCCAGAAGGTAACTTGTGATCTCATCTTGAAATCAGGAGAGGGTGGACAGCTGGATATATAGATCTGAGAATCATCTACGGAGACATGATAGTTGATCCCATGGGAACTGAAGAAATCCCTGAGAGAGAGTAGAAAGACAGAGGACAGAGCCTTGGGGTACATTTATTCATAAGGGTGAGGCAAGGATCATGGATGATGAATCAAGCACAGGAGGGAGGGAGGGAGTGGTCAGACAGGTGGGAAGAGAACCTGGAGAGTATCAATGAAATCCCAGAGAGAGAATATCCTAGGAGGGGGTGATTAATAGTGTCAAATGCTGCGGAGATGTGAACAAGGATGAGGACAGAAAAGAATTTATCTGATTTGGCCATTAAGTGATCCTTGGTAACCTTGGTGAGAACAGTTTCGATTCAGGGATGAGGTCAGAAGCCAGATTTCCAAGGGTTGGGCAGAGGACAGGAAGTGAAGGCAATGAGTGTTGGCAGCTTTTGTGAAGGCATGAGTTAATATTACTGGGCAGCAGAGAGCTGCTGAGCCTATGCAATGTTGTCTGCAGGACCACCAGGAAACCCAGGAAACTGCAAGGACCTTCTTTTCCTCTTCCCAACTTTTTTGCTCACTTTTCTTCTCATTAAATTAAAGGAGAAAAACATGTTTGGAATTGTCCTGGAGTGTCAGGAAATGGCCCCAGGATGGCAGCAGAAGCCAGAGCTTGGCAGGCATCTGAAGATCAGTTTGATTTAGCAGCTGTGAACAATGCTTTCCATTCTTCTGGGCTGCCTGTAGCTGGGGCAAGGAGGGTGGATGGCAGGATTAAGACAGAGAAGAGAAAGCCCTTTTTGGAGTGACATGGGCCCTGTAATAGGACACAATGTGTTCCTCTCTTCCCCGGAAGGGTAGGAGAGAAGAGGATGGATGGAGTTTCTTATTTCTCAGTGACTCTGTGTTCTTATTCTGGTCAGCCCGAGCCCAAGCTCTTAACACCCAAACCAGACACCAGAATTAGGCTTAGTGCCTGGTATTTAGTAAGTGCTTAAGGCGTGTGTTTTGATCAACTAAATATTTTCTTTTGTTGTTGTTCAGTCATGTCCAACTCTTTGTGACCCCACACGGGTTTTGGTCTTTTTGTTTTTGTTTTTGTTTTTTTTGGCAAAGATACTGGAGTGATTTGCTATTTCTTTTTCCAGTTCATTTTACAGATGAAGAACTGAGGCAAATGAGGTTAAGTGACTTGCCCAAGAGCATACAGCTTGGCCTCTTGGTTTGTCTGAAGCCAGATTTGGACTCAGGAAAATGAGTCTCCCTGATTCCAAGTCCAATGCTTTACCCACTCCACTGTAGCTGCCTTTGACATTTCAGTGCTATGTAATGGCAATAGGGCTATACTTGAAACCAAAAGGCCTGGTTTTGGATGCTGCTATTACTGCCAGTGTGGACCAGGGAAATCTCTTCCCCTTCTCTGGGCCTTGATTTCCTAATAAGAAGGAAAATATTTGGAAAACCTTAAAATGCTCTGACTATGGGGATGGCAGGTGGGATATTAGGGGAGTCAGGGCCCTGTAATGGGGCCATAATGTTACAGATTCAGAGCTTGGACAACTTTAGAGGTCGTGCAGGTTAACTCTCATTTCACAGATGAGGAAACAGGCCTTCAAATTGCACAGGCAGAGCCCAGCTCCTCTGATTCTAAAGCCATACACACTTTTACCTGCATCATGTTACCTCCCACAGTGACATGTCAATGACCATGCAGTGGCACAGCACTGGGTTGGTGAATTTGGCATTAGACAGCCTTTGTTTGGATCTCAGCTCTTCCACTTACAAGCTGTGAGACCTTGGGCGATTCACACAACTTCTCTGGGTATGAGTTTCCTAATTTGTAAATGGAAAGGACTGGGCTAGCTAGTTGTTGTGGCCCCTTCCAGCTCAAGACTTAGGATCCTGTGAGTTGCCACAAGCAACTTTCAAGGTGATAAAAATCCAGGACTACCAAGGAATGAGATCAGCTCCTTAAAGTTAGGTATAATGATCTGGCTATTCCATTCCTGCATCAGCTAGGAGTCCTATCCCTTCTTTAGTAGGTCCCCTAACTGATTCTCCATTGTCAGGTGGGGCTGACCAAGGCCCAGATAAAGCTGCCCATTAGCCCCAAGTTAGTGGTGCCAACTTGTAACCACAGAAATGTGTAGGTCTGCCTCTGTCACTTGCCTGGTCCAGCCTGCAGGGATCTCTACCCCCCAGCCCCATGACCCCATTGAAACTCAGTGTTTATTGTGGATGTTGCCATGGGACATCACTTGTACCATTTATCGAACTTTTCTGGTAGCTGGCTGTCTGTCCCTTCTCAACTGTATAGTGAACCCTTGAAGATTTATCACTATGGGTAAGAGATACAGAGATACACATCTTTTTTGTATCCTTCAAGCAATTGGTAGTAGGGCTGGACCCTTGGAAATGTGCAGAATCAATATTGAAATAAACTTGGGAAAGTCGAGGGCATGGTTTGGGGGCAGGGAGAGGGAGAGAATGCATTGGAAGGACACCGTGACATTGTTTTCCCTTCCTTTGTCCTCATTGGGTGGTAGGTGAGTAAAACATGCTGTTATTTACCTTTCTGGTAGGGAGCTCCACCTTATGTCCTTCTCTTCTTGCCTCATGGTAGCTTGGAGGTGACCCTGAGTCTTTGAAAACTCTGCTGGCCCAGGGGGTGCCAGGCAGGGAAAACTTTAATTGTGGACCTGACAACTAGAGTATGTTTGTGTGTATGTGTGTGTGTATGTGTGTGTGTGTGTGTGTGTGTATGTGAGAGAGAGACAGAGACAGAGACAGACAGAGACAGAGACAGATAGACAGAGACAAGAGAAGAGGAGAGGAGAAAGACTGAGGACTGGTCCAGCTATTGGGAGGAGTTCATCGCCAGGCTGGTCACAGGGGAATGGACGTTTTGGCCACAGCACCCAGAAGATTTCTGAGGGGCTGCAGAATGCCTAGAGCAGGGAGACTGACATTGATATGATCACAAATCCTCGAACTTTTGAAGGTTTTTAATTGAAGTTCCCAGTCTGAGCATCTCCAGTGGATTCCTAGCCTCCTTCCCCTTCCCAGGACTGTGCCAGGGGCCCCCTGAGGGGCCTCCCCTAGAGGACAGAAGGGATGGGTGGAAGCTGCAAAGATGCCAGTTTCAGGGTGGGGGTGGAAACCACATCCTTAACATTTTGAACTGTCCCAGAGTGACTGGGTTGCCTCAGAAGGTGGTTCATCGCCCTCCTCAGAGCTATTCAAGCACGGGCTGGATGCCATTTGTTGAGGGTATTATAGTGGAGATTCTTTTAGGTATGGGTTGGACAAGGTGGCTGCTGAGTTGCTTCTATCTCTCACATTCTGTGATTCTGTGCAACCCTGGGAACTAGGAAACACCTCTTGTTGAAAGAAAGTGGCATTTGAAAAGAGCCTTGAAGGGCTTCCAAGAGATGGAGAGGAGAAGAGAGAGCACAGGAATGGGACGAGACAGAGAGACAGGAGTTGGAGTGTGGTAACAACGGGATCAGTGAGTAAGGCAGTTTGGGGAGAAGTCTAGTGCTTGAGACAGAATAATGCACGATCATCTTGGAAACATGAGTTGGAGCAAGGTTACCCAGGACGTTAAATGGCAAATAGCAGAGCTTATGTTATAGCCTGGACACTTAGGAAGCCGTTGAAGCTTTTTGAACAGAGCTGTGACATGGTCAGCCTTTTGTTTCAGGATTACCAGTGTGGCAGTTATGAGGAGGATGGACTAGAGAGAAGGGAGATCCTGTAGGCAGAGATCAATTAGGAGACTGTTGTAGCAGAGTAGGTGAGAGGTCATGAGGATCTGTGCGAAGGATGGAAAAGTGGATGGATGTGATGCAAAGGTGTCCCAGAGCCAGCTCCTACTGGCTCAGACTCTCAGGGTGGGCATTTACAACTTGGAAACTGACCAATGCCACAGATCAAGGCTTGATTGATCGTTTTGTTGATTGTCCAGACTTAAGAAAGTGATGGAAAAAATGTAATAATGCAAATTATACTTAAAAGTATGCACGTACTTCCCTCCTTTCCCAGCTAGTTGTTAAACATTTACCAGGACGCCCTTGGATATGAAAGATGTTGTGGAGGTAGAATCAGTGAGCTGTCAACTTGTTGGAGCTGGGGAAGCAGGGCAGGGACAGTGAATGAGAATGAGGAGCTGAGGGTGTCTCTGATGTTGCAAGTATGGGTGAATGGAAGAATGATGGCGTCTTTGACAAAAAGTGGGGCTGTCAGTGAGAAGTGGATTTAGGAGGACAGATAAAGAGTTCATTTGGGGGCTTGATGAATTTGACATCCCTTGTTCATCCTTCATTTTTAAGAGGACCAATAACATCACAGGGTGATGTCTTGACTTGCATGTGATTGGATTTAAGTGAGGCATTGTTGCCCAAAGTTGTCAGCCTCATTCTCTCTTCCAGTGTCATTGAAGTCCAGTGACTGGTGATGGTCCAGGATTCAGTGGACAGCCTTGCCATCTTCGATGTCTGACCAAGCTCTAAGCACTCCACAGCACCTGCCTCAGCTTCCTTCATGGATGTTGGAACAAATTGTTCTCATCTACCCATTCCACAGGGAGGGGGGTGGAGGGGGAAGTTATTGGTTAACCTCAACCTAAGTTTGGCCTCTCTGGTAAGACTGTTTGACTGGGGTGTGGCTTCTGTGTATGCTACAGCTGCTGTTTTTTTTTTCAGTGATGTCTTTGAGATTCCTATTACACACCTATGTGGAGATACCCATCAGGCAATTGGAGACATGGGACTGGAGCTCTGGAGAGAGAGAGATGGAGCACTGGATATGTAGCTTTGCACATCTTGTGCATAGAGAACACAGTTGACCAGTATGGGAGATAAGATTACCAAGAGAGATGATGTTGATGGGCCAAATTTCCCAACAAATAGAGGGGTCCAAAAATAGCTGCTTAGAGGGGCAGGGAGTTCTTTATCTTTGGAAGTCCCCAAGCAGAGACTGAATGATCATTTCTTAAGGGTGTTGTAGAGGGGATCCCTGCTCGAGTTCTGATTTGACTACATGGCCCTTTAGTGGGGGCCATGACCCCTCAGTCTTTTCCAAGTCTGAGACTAATTCTGAAATGAAAGTTCCAGATGTTGAATGGATTGGCTTTAGTTAACCTTCTCTTCTCTAGTTCTCAGTTTCCTTCAGAGTACAAAAGCAGAGTTAGAATAGCTGTTTCCTACCATCCTTTCAACTGGATTGAAGATACATCCATTAAGCACTTGCTGTATGCAGATTACCTCTTAAGGGCTGGGGAGAGATAAAAATTTGGGTGATACAGCCTTGCCTTCATGTTTTTATAATCTTGTAAGCAGGGAGATGAGAAGCAGCAAGGATTTCTGTCCTTGAAAGGGAATAGGACAGCCAGGGGATTCCATGGGTTGGCCAAAGAATCAGGAAGACCGCGGTTCCTTACACATGCTGGCTGTATGACCCTGGACAGGTCACTTACCCTCTAGTGCTTTTGGCAATTCTCAAAGACTCTCAGATGCAGAGCAGTTGCTTATCCACAGTGGCAGTTTCTTTACTTAATTTCTCTGTACCAAGGACATCACAGGCTCAGACTAAAAAGAGAAAAAAAGTCACCAGTACAGATAGCTAAAACATGCAGTATCATATGTTAAGATATCAGAGAGAGTTATAGGGCAAAGTGTCAGGTGAAATTGAGTTCCTTCCCACTTTGATGTTCTTTAGGTCCTAAGGTCCTTTCCAATTGGGACATTCTATATTCTAAGACAATGGTGTCAAAATCAAATGTAAAGCAGGCCATTAAATTGTACATAAGGATCCCTGCTGGCCCCCTATGGACTTAGGAAATCACATATTGACATTGCTTATGTTCTATTGTATTTTTTAAAAGATTTGGTAAATATTTCCCCATTACATTTTAATTTGGTTTGGGAGCAGGAGGGCCAGTGGGTTGTGTGTGATACCTTTGTTTTAAGTGTAATGTGACTGTCCCCCAACATGCAGTATGGGGGGGTGTCATTAAATAGCTTAAAGGGAGGCAGAATACAAACTCTAGCCCTTTTTCTTCCAACCCTTTGCCACAGGAAAATTTAATTCCTGCTGGGCAGGAAAGCAAGAGGTTGAGCCCCAAAGCTTAGTCACTTTGCTCTCCAGAGAAGGGTCAACAAGCTAGAATTGCTTCTATCTGCTCCTTTAAATATTATTAGTCTAGGAGACATGGTTTCCAGGTCCAATCTAAAATTCTGATTACTTAATTTTGATAGGGAAAGGAGAACCCAAGTATTATCTTCAAGGCTCAATTCTCTTCCCACTGAATACCAATTCTATAATGAACACACTAGCAATTTGCAAAGAATATCCACTTATCCAAGTAAAACAGAAATCAGAGAAAGTATACAAAGGGGAATATATACCAGACAATATAGAGTGAAGGATCTCTCCCACTGGGAGTGAGCTAAGTCAGTTCAACTAAAAGAGAGAGAGTCCCAGATGTCATCCAAAGGGTAATTCCCAGAAATGTCAAGTGTGGCATCTGGGTATAGGGACATGATGGAGACTTTTAGGTCCTCTCACGTCCACTTCTCACAATCTTATTCTCCTTTCAGCAACCTGAAATGGGGTTGGCATCGTCCATCTTGCTTCTTGAAGTTGGAAGCCAACAGAGTGCAAAATGACTAAAGATAAAGGAAGAGGTTGGCCCTCTCCTCCTGCTTGCATCAGCTCTGCCCTTCCCTTCATGCAGTCACAGGGCATTGAACTCCACGAGTGAGAGGTGGCTCTCATACTAATGGGCTTTGGGATTCAGGTTACATTCAATACCTAACAGCTCTGACATTCTGTGTTCTAACATATGAACATTTTAAAGTCATCTGTGGTTGTTGCCATGGCTATTCTAGTCTCTTTATGGGCCTGGTCCTCTCCCAAGAATAAGACTCACCTGGCAACCAATAAGAAAAACAAAGAAATATTCTTAGAGTTTCCAAGTTATTAAGAAAGGCCCTTTGGTCCTTCATGGATCTTTTCATCAGCTTCCTATGCTACCCTCACCTTGGGTTCTCTTAAATAACCTTCTGTTGTGTCTTTCTCCATCCCTGGAGATCAGAAATGCAGAGCATAGAATGCCAGAGCTGGGAGGCATATTAGGGCACAGAACATAGAATGTCAGAGCCAAGAGAGACCACAGAATATAGAACTTGTGATGTCAGATCTGGAAGGGACATTGGCATTCAACCCCTTCATCATACAGAAGGATAAATCATGACAGCCATCTACTTTCACTGTTTCTGCTGTGGGCCTATAGAGCATTACTCAGAGAAGATGCCAAAGCAGACAAACGTGATCCAATATCAATTCATGATCTTCAACTTGTATCCAAATACAAGTTTTTTTGCTACTTAGAAATCCTTTCCATCCCCAGCATGGTCACCATAGAGCTGTTCCTGATTTCCCTTCCTTCTTTTTTTTTTTCTTTTTGAAGGGCAATTGGGATTAAGTAACTTGCCCAAGGTCACACGGCTAGGTTTTTATTTGTATGTGCATTAAGTGTCTGAGGCCAGAACCGAACTTAGGTCCTTCTGACTCCAGGGCTGGTGCTCTATTCACTGCGACACCTAGCCGCCCCTCCCTTCCTTCTTAAAGGCTAAAGGGAAAGGCAAAGGACTTGGGTGTAAACTCCTGTATCCTCCCACTGGAAATTAACTCCCCTGTCTCCTTTCTTTTTCCTTTTTTTGCTTTTTTGGAGGGCAATTGGAGTTAAGTGACTAGCCCAAGGTCACATGGCTAGTTTTTGTGTTAAGTGTCTGAAGCCGAATTTGACTCAGGTCCTCCTGACTCCAGGGCTGGTGCTCTATTCATTATGCCACCTAGCCTCCCCCTTCTCCTTTCTTTTCCCTACCTTCCATATATCTGAAAAGACTGACTGGATTTGTTGCCTGGCCTATCATATCCTCTGGTTTACCTCTCAAGAAGTCTCTGTCTCTACACCCATCTTCTTGTTTTCTTCCTTTCAATGGGGTGCTAATGCTACACCTCTCTGAAGAAGAATCTCTTATATGCAGCTAGATGATGCAGTGAAGAAAGAACTGAACCCGGAGTCAGGAAGACTTGAGTTTAAATCTAGTCTCGGACAGTTATGTGACCCTGGGCAAGTTACTTAACCCTGTTTGCTTCAGTTTCCTCATTTGTAAAATGAGGATAATAATCTGTACCCTGGAGTAGATTAATTAATTAATTAATGAGATCATACTTGCAAACCACTGTGTAAACCTTAAAACCCTATTTGTTGTTGTTGTTGAGTAGTTTAGTCTTGCCTGACTCTCTGTGATCCCACGGACAGTGGCACACCAGGTTCTTTTATTCTGCACTCTCTCTCAAAATCTGCCCAAGTTCCCATGGAAAAGCCCTATAAAAATGCTAGTGACCGTTATTTATCCTAGAGTCTCTCCTTTCCTAGATGTTGATGGACATTTCAGGACTTTATGCTCTCCTTCACTAGCATTTTCAGTCTCTCTCTCGGTCCTGGCTGCTTCCACTTTTCCTTCAAACATAGACACATCTTCCTTATCTTTGGAAAACATGAAACAAACAAACGAAGAAACATGCAAACAAACTTGGCTTACTCTACCGCTTTTTAGGTGGTGTCATCATCTCCTTTCTTTCATGGCTTGTGCTGTTACCACTTGCTACATAGAAAGAGCCCATCAGCATCAGTATTCTCTAGTCTTATAAATCCGTCCCCTTCTATGCTTTTTCATTCACTGCCTTCCTTGTTCAGAGCTTTCCACAGGTTTTCCCCAACATGATGACAGCCTTCCTCTGTTTTTTTTGTTTCTTTTATTTTTTATTTCCCCCCCCCCTTTGTTTCTTTTAGTATTGATAGTTTACCAGTATAGTATGTGGGCTACCTTTTATCTGTCTTAAGTTCTCATTGCATTTGGGAGAGATGGTAGATGGAGTGTTGGACTGGAGTCAAGACTATCTGAGTTCAAATCCAGACTCGGCCACTTACTAGTTGGGTAACCCTGGGAAGGTCATTTGATCTCCGTCTGCCTCAGTTTCCATAAAACGGGAATAATAATAGTTCCTGCTTCCCAGCATTGTTGTGGGGATAAAATGAGATAATATTTGTAAGGCACTTAGTGTAGTGCCTGGTGCATCATGGCTTTTTCCTTTTTCTTCCCTTTATTGTGCAAGCTGCATGTCTATATTACTGCTTGTGTCATCTGCCATTATGATTCTTTGGAGATCGTGATGGTCTATGATTAATAATTGCTATAGCATTACCTGGAGAATATGATAACAATTTTAAAAAATGCTCAATCCATCATTCTCCCTAGAATGATCAAACTCCATGTACGTTAAAACAACATTAATACCGATGATTTCTTATGAATCTGGGAGGTCCCAAAGTAGATTGATCATCCTGTTCCTTCTGGATCCTTCACGTAGAATGGGGATGGACTCTGAGGTCATCCAGTCCAGGATTAAGTTGGCGTCTATGAACTTAAAAACATTTTCTGAGATAACTTTTAATATAATTGCCTTCTTTTGTAATCCTTTGTATTTTATTAATTTAAAAACATTACTCTGAGCAGAAATCCATGGCACAGAAAGGTTAAGAAGTCCTGGGCTCTGCTGACATCCTCATTTTACAAATGGGGAAACTGAGTCCTAGAAGGTTCACTGACGCCCTAGGGAGACAGAGCTGGGGTTTGAATGTATGTCTTCTGGCTTCTAGTCTAAGCCTCTTTCTATCATACTGCAGAGGCTCTGGGAGAAAATACAAGCTCTTCTGTCTGTGTTTTAAGCCCTTCCCAGTCTGGCTCCAGCCCATCTTTTCCAGACTGATTTCCCATTATTCCCCATCTTGTACTTGACGCTACAGACCAGCCGGCCAGTTTGCCTTTTTTCTCAGCACACAACATTCCATCTCTGTCTTTGTGTCTGCACAGGCTGTCCCCATGCCTGGAATGTTCCCCTGGCTTACCTCAACCTCCCTTCAGAGCGTCTGTCACCTGGGGCAGCAGCTGCACCCGAGGCCTTGCCGGATCACCCCCTCCCTACCCTAGGTGTTAGTGTTCTCTCCCCACCAAAAGTGCTCTGTGTTTGCCTGGTACCCATTTAATAGACTTCCCTGGGTACAGACCACAGGGCTGCAGCCTCATTCATTCATATCTTTGCACCCCCAGTTTCTTGGGGCACTAGGGGGCGTCATAGTACCCACAGCACCAGGCCTGGAGGCGGGAAGACCTGAGTTCAGGTATGAACTCAGACACTTAGTAGTTGTATGACCCTGGGCAAGTCACCTCACCCTGTTTGCCTCAGTTTCCTCATCTGTCATATGAGTTGGAGAACGAAATGGCAAACCACTCCAGTGTCTCTGCCAAAAAACCACAAATGGGGTCAGACACAACTGAAAAATGAGTGAACAGTATCCCCAGTTTTAGCACAGGCCCTGGGACATGGTGTGTGCTCAGGAAATGATTGCTGAATTCACTTGGAGGTCTTCAGCTGTGCCGGATGAGCCCATGTTGGGAGTGCTGTGCTGTTCTAGGGATGTCCATCCAGGGCTGGATGGGGGATGGGGAAGGGAATAAGCATTTATTAAGTGCCAACTGCCTACTGGCATCTCAATCAGAAAATGTTACCCTCTTTCATAGTCACCTCTTCAGATTTCTTTATTTCTCCTGTATGAATACCACTATCGTTCTAGAAATTCTTTCCCTTATCATCCATTTATCTGATCAGGTCTATAAGCACCTACCATGTATCTTAAAGTGCTTAATGAATGGTAGACAGGGCAGCTAGATGGTGCACTGGATAGGGTACCAGGCCTGAAGTCAGGAAGACCTGAGTTCAAATGTGACCTTACTAGCTGTGAGGCCCTGGACAAGTCACTTCACCCTGTTTGCCTCTGTTTCTTTATCTGTAAAATGAACAGGAAAAGAAAATGGCAAACCACTCCAGTATTCCTGACAAGAAAACCCCAAATGGGGTCCCAAAGAGTCAGACAGGACTGAAATTACTGAAAAACAAAATTATCACCTAATTCTCTGCCTGAATATGATGGTTACCAATGTGTGCACAATAATCCTAGCATCTTAATAGTATTTTACATGCCTTATCTCCTTTGAACCTAACCACCTTGTGAGGCATCACAGAATCGTGAAATTTGAGAGGTGAAAGGAACTTGAGTAAGCATTTAGTCTAACCCTGCAATGAAAGGAATCCCCACTAGAACACACCTGATAAATTTTGGGGCCTACAAATAGTCATTCCCATTTTACAGAGGAGGAAATGGAGACTCAGACAGGCTAAGTACCTTGCCTAAGTAGGTGTTAAGTATTAGAAGCAGGATTTGAACTTGGGGTCTTCCAGTCTCCTCCAGGGACACCATGTGTTATGCCACACCATTTCTCAGATTCACAGTGGGGTAAATGCCAGAGGTGAGAGCCCTCTTTCCTGACAGGAAAAAGGAAGTCGCAGGAATTTGGAAACATAGAATGGGGCCTTGGAAGAGGGACTTCTGTTGTCCAATCCCTTCGTTTTGCAGATGAGGACACTGAGGCTGGGGGAGGGCTATACAACACATTTCAATCCAGAGGAAAGGTTGAGCATCCTGGCTCTGAGCCTAATGCCTTTTTCATCAGGCCTTGAAGCCTGCCTTATCTGGTGTAGGGCAAGGTGGAGGCTTAGTCACTGATTCTAAAAAGAAGGTGCTAGCCCGGCCAAAAGATACAGAACTTAGGGATGGAGGTGGGTGGGTCTCCTGCTCCGGCACCATCAGGCTGGGGAGGCTGAGGGCCTCAGGGGTGTGACAGGATATGCTGCAATCATTTCCATAGAAATACAGTTGGAGGAAGGGCCTTTTTTCTTCCTGTCCCACCCCCACCTCCCACCCTCCAGCTGCCCACTCCTGGTTCCTTCTCTTGCCTCTCCCTTCCCTATCTCTTTCCTTCCTCCATGCTTGCCTTGCCTTTTCCCCTTCCTCCTCCTCCCTCCTCTTCTCTTCATCTTAGGGTGATGGAGCTAGAGTTGAGAAAAGACCTCAGAGGCCACTGAGTACCATCCTCCCATTTTACACATGAGGAAACAGAGGTAAAGTTAGGCAAAGTGACTCCTCAGTCCCCCAGCTAGCTAAGTGGCAGAGGGGGCTTGAAGCTGAGTCTTTCTCAGTACAGGTCCAATGTATCTCTCCACTATGTTATGCTGTCAGACAAGTGGGAATCTGGGCCCTGGAGAGGAATTGGGAGGGACCTGACGGAGAATCCCTTCTAAAAGTCCCCCCAAACTGGCTGCCAGCCTCCAGTTGTAGGCACTGGAGGGGGAGAACTTTTTGCTCTCACCTGGACTTGTTTCCATTTTTGGAAAACTGGGGTTATTTTGTCTTAAATTAATCTGAAATCTGTTTCTCCGAGACTTCCTCCCACCTATTCCTGCTAGTTCTCTCCTCAAGATGGAGGCAAAGTCTTTCTTTCACATGCCAGTCCTCCAAACAGGTGAAGTCATGGTCTTAGGCTTCTCTTTTCCTGTTTGGAACTTCTCCCTCTTCTACTTTCTAGATGTCCAGAATTGGAAGGGATCAAAAAAGACCATTTGATGGAGTTCCCTGCCTTCAGGAAGGAAGACTTTTTAGTACCCCATTTTACAGATGGGCTAACTGAGCCCCAGAAAGCTCGAATG
Source organism: Gymnobelideus leadbeateri (assembly GCA_011680675.1). Taxonomy (NCBI): domain Eukaryota; kingdom Metazoa; phylum Chordata; class Mammalia; order Diprotodontia; family Petauridae; genus Gymnobelideus; species Gymnobelideus leadbeateri. The sequence goes on from WOXC01002779.1 coordinate 156,924, forward strand.
ATTTGCCAGAAATGACAGATAAGATAGGGGGGTTTGCTTCAGCTGCTGAATCATTGGTCCACTAAGGTGGCCCCCTAAGATGTTTCATGGTGCCATGGAGGTGACTCTGGGCTCTTGAGGGCCATGGTCCAACCAAGCTCTCAGGCCCTGGGCATGGGATTGGTGACAGACTGTGCATCTTTAGCCTGAGGACTAGCCTAACTAAGTAAGGAGAACCTAATCATAGAAGGGCTGACCACCAGGATTGACCTAATCCAGGGGTGGGGAACCTGAAGCCTTAATGAAGGCCTTTGGACAGAATTTTGGATTCAGTCAAAAGGTTGCACTTAAGGATTTAAAAGGCCATGTGTGGCTTTAAGGCTGAAGGTTCCCCATCCCCCCACCTAATCAGTCAGTTCTAATCCTTTATTAAACACTAGCAGTGTGCTAGGCACTGGATATACAAGGGGAAAAAAATCTCTGTTGTTAAAGAAAGTACATTCTATGGTAAGGATCATATCAATATTATATTATTTTGTTGGGGCAGTGGATAGAATTAAAGAAGGCCTGAGTGCAAATCCTGCCTCAGATACTAGCTGTGTGACGCTGGGCAAGTCACTTCACCCTGTCTGCCTCAGTTTCCTCATATGTTAAAAAATGAGCTAGAGAAGGAAATGATATTTCTGCCAAGAAAACCCCAAATGGAGTCATGAAGAGTCCCATTGTGAGGAAAAAGTGCTTGGCCAGCCTTAAAGCACCATTTAAATACTATATATTCAAGCCAATCTGGGCTTTTTGCTATTCCTCTAACTCCAAGTTCCATCTCCTTCCTCCATGCCTTTGGCCAGGCTGTGCCTTTTGCCTGATGTGCTGTCTTCACCCCCAGCTCTTAGAATCTTTAGGTTCAGAATCAAGGTTCAGCTTAAGTATGATCTCCCATGGGAAGCCTTTCCTCAGCTGTTGGTATTCTCTCCTTCCTCCAGTCAGGTTTAATTTGTTTGCATGCTGCCTCTTCCAACAGAATGGCAGGTCCTTGGAAGTAGAAATTGGGCTTTGCCTCCATATTCCTAGTGCTTGCATAGCATCTTACCCATTGCAAAAATATAAAATAAAATATTAAAAATATGCAAAACACATGCAAGGTTTTTTTTTTTTTTGGGAGAGGGGTAGAAAGGAGGCCTTATCATCTGGGGATATCTGGGCAGACCTCATGTTGGAGGTGGCCCTTTTGTTGAGCTTTGAAGGAAACTAGGTATTCACAGAGGGAGACATGACAAGGCATTCTAGGCATAGGGCAAAGCCTGTGCAAAGTGTGGAAGCAAGAGATTGAACAATGAATGTCAAGTGTGAGGTGCAGCAAGCAGTTTGTTTGCCTGGCCAGTAAATGTAAAGGAGGGAAGGAGAAAGGGGAGGGAAAAAGAGGAGGGGGAGGGGGGTAAAGGGGAAAAGGGGAGGGAGGAAGGAGGGGGGAGGAGGGAGCTCGTTGCACTAATGAAATCCTCCAGTGAAGGACCTGTGAAGAAGATGGTGTAAAGGAGCCCCAAATGTGATGAGGAAAAGATTGCCTTGTCCTCTTTCTTCAAGGCCCTCACAGTCATGTTGCTTCATTAAAAAGATGGGGAAAATGAACTAACAATGAAAAATGGAATTCCATGGCATAATTCAAGGCCGCAGAGGAATAAGTCTCTGACTGGGTACCAGATTAATGGCTTACAATGGTTAGGGGAGGTCGGAGGAAAGAGAACTGGCTCTGACTTGGAGGCTGGGAAGGCTTGTTGGAGGAGCCCAGGTACTGAAGGATGGGTGGGGTTTCATCTGGAAGGGAGGAGTGAGGGAATTTCCAGCAGGTAGAATGAAAGGAGAGCACAAGGTCTTCTCAGGGCACGGTGACTATAATCAGTTCAGCTGTGACAGAGTTTGCATAGGGGAAAGATGGAAAAGTGGATTGGGATCAGATTGTGAAGGAGACTGTCATTGTCTAGTCCATTACTCATATCTGACTTTTCATGACCCCATTTGGGATTTTCTCGGCAGAGATGCTGGAGTGGTTTGCCGTTTCTTCCTCCAGCTCTTTTTTTTTTTTTTTTAAATATATATTTATAGGTAAGGAAGCTGAAGTAAACAGAGTTAAGAAACCTGCCCAGGGTCACACAGCTAGTAATTGTTTGAAATTGTATTCAAGTTCAGGTGACCCAGCATTTGTCCTCAGACACTTTAATTAATTTTGCCTTTATATTATATTTTGTTATTTTATATATTATATTATATTATATTTTGCCTTTAATTTTGCCATTAATATTGCCTCCATTTAACTTATTAGCTGTGTGACCCTGGACAAGTCACTTAACCCTGTTTGCCTCAGTTTCCTCATCTGTAAAATAGCTAGAGAAGGAAATGGCAAATTATTCTAATATTTTTGCCAAAAAAATCCCCAAATGGGGCATGGAGAATTGGACAAGACTGAAAACACCTGAACAAGGACCCTGACTCTAGGACTGGCACTCTGTCCACTGCACCACCTAGCTGCCATCGGATACCTCCATAAGATATTTAGATGTTCTACTGCTGCCAGTGGGACCCTTTTCAATAGTGGTCTTTGTCACACTGGCTTTTTCTTTCATGCACCATGGGAAGCAAAACCAGCAAACAAAGTATGTTAGCACTGTGTGTAAAGTAAGAGGCCAAAGGGCGGCTAGGTGGTGCAGTGAGTAAGAGCGCCGGCCTCAGAGTTGGGATGACCCGAGATCAGATCCGGCCTCAGAAAATGAGCACCCACGCATAAATAATGACTAGCCGTGTAACCTTGAGCAAGTTACTTAACCCCAATTGCTTTGAAAAAAAATTAAAAAAAAAAAAAAAAGTAAGAGTCCATATGCACTTGGGGATTGGGTTCTCCCAGGAGTGTGCTGCTGAGCTTCAGCTCGATTTTGCCCCCTCTGGAGCCTTCTGCATTTATTTCCTGGTTCTTGTTGCCCATTTTTCAGGCCTCCTTCAAATCTCTTCACTTTTGAGAAGTAGATGGAAATCACTTTCAGACTGTCAAAGAAACCATGAAGAACCTGTAATTATCTGGGATTCATCCCCTGAAAATACACTGTGGCTGAGGGTGTGTGTGTGTGTGTGTGTGTGTGTGTGTGTGTGTGTGAGTGTGAGTGTGTGTAAGTGTGTGTGAGTGAGTGTGAGTGTGTGTGTGTGTGTGTGTGTGTGTGTGTGTGTGTGTTGGGCGTGGGTGGAATTCTAGTCCTGACTTTGCCACTGATGGACTGTGTGACCTCTGCAAAGTCATCGAACCTCTTTGATTTCAGTTTTCCCCTTTGTAAAAAGAGAGACAGACTCATGAAGGGAAGCGAGCATTTCTGCCCACGAAATTGTGGATGTCACTCTTCATAAACTTTCAGCTGTCACTGATGTTGACTCTACATGATTTTGAGGTCTCTGGGCTTGAGATTCCATTTATTCAGCAAACATTTATGAAACAGGATGATAGCTAAGAACGCTATAAAAGCACTAGGAATATGGAGGCAAAGCCCAATTTCTACCTCCAAGGACCTGCCATTCTGTCGGAGGAGGCAGCATGAAAACAAATTAAACCTAACTGGAGGAAGGAGAGAACACCAACAGTTGAGGAAAGGCTTCCCATGGGAGATCACACTTGAGCTGAACCTTGATTCTGAACCTAAAGATTCTAAGAGCTGGGAGTGAAGACAGCACATCAGGCAAGAGGCACAGCCTGCCCAAAGGCACAGAGGAAGGAGTTTGGGGAATAGTAAAAACACCAGATTGGCCTGAATGTATAGTACATGTAGCAGGTGACTGGGAAATAAATCTGGAAATATCCAACTAGAGCCAGATTGTGAAGGGCTTGACATGCCAAATGAGAGATTTGTATGTTATTATAGAGACAACAGGAAACTATTGGGGATTTTTGAGCAAGACAGTAACAGTAACACAGTATCCAAGGAGAATGGATTAGAATTACAGAATCCTAGAATATTAGGACTTGAAGGGACCTTGAAACAGAGGCTGTTAGGAAAGAGCCTTAGAACAGAGAAGGTTAGAACTAGAAAGAATCTAGAACAAAGAACATGGTCAGAGTAAAGGACAATGGGACCAAAGGTCCTTAGAACAAAAAATAGCAGGGTTGGAGGTGGAGAGATGCTGACGAACACTTAAAAACCAGCTCTATGAAAAAGAGTGTTTTTCAGACATTTCAGCTGAATCCGACTCTTTGTGACCCTGTTTGGGGCTTTCTTGACAAAGATACTAGAGTCGTTTGTAATTTTTAAATTCTCTTTACAGATGAGGAATCTGAGGCAAATAGGGTTAAGTGACTTGTCCAGGGTCACACAGTTAGTGTCTGAGGCTGGATTTGAATTTAGGAAGATGAGTCTTCCTGACACTCTCTCTACCTAGCAACCCCACAAAAAAGGCAAGACACACTTTGAAATTTAATCTGTATTAAATAGTACCATTTACTTGACCACTTTTTAAAGTCTAGGCAATCAACAGAACAAAAAAAATCAAGTCTTAATTTGTGGTATTGATGAATTTCTCAGATTTCAGTGCTCATACTGATAATTTAACAGTTGGTTCCTGTAAGCTGGTCTGAGCTGGCTCTAGCACATCTCTTACTGGAAGGGACCTTTGGACAGAGGTTGCTAGAACTCAAAGGAAGCTTAGAGCAGGGAATGCTAGAACCGGAAAGGTCCTTAGAACAAAGAATGTGGGATGTCAGAATTGGAAGAACCCTTAGTACAAAGAATGTTAGCACTGGAATGAATCTCAGACCACAGAATGACAGAGTTTGTGCAACTGATTTTTACAGTGTAGGGGTCCATAATGAGGTCCTGGGGGCAGGGGAAAGTACTGGATTTGGAATCAGAGGACTTTGGTTCACATCCCACCACTGCCTTTGACTAAGAGCATTACCATTACTAACAGCAAGTCAATCACTTGTCTGGGCCTCAGTTCCCTGCATAATTAGAGGATGTTATGAGATAGCCTCTGAGAACTCTTGTAGCTCTAAATCTCTGACCCAATGGAATGTGCTAGAACAGAAGTGGGGAACCTGCAGCCTCAAGGTCACATATGGCCTTCTAGGTCCTTGGATGTGGCCTTTTGACGGAGCTCAAGTTTTACAGCATAAATCCTTTTATGAAGGGGATTTGTTCTAGGAAGTTTAGATTCAGTCAAAAGGCACACTTGAGGACCTAGAGGGCCACATGTGGCCTCAAGGTGGCAGGCTTCCAACCCCTGGACTAGAATGTAAGCTGGAAGAAACTATAAAGATCATTTGGTCCAACCCTTTCATCTTACAAGAGATGAAACAGAGATGGGAAGGAACTCCCAAAGGGGAGGGGATGGCTGATCTAGCAATGGGGCCAGGATTAGAACTCACATCTGCCGATGTCCCATGCTGTTGATGTCTGTCCTTTATTTTCCAGGTTGGCCAGTGACATCATGGGAGGGGGGGTGTCTTGATTTGCATATGACTTGGATTTAAGTGAGGCCGAGTTGCACAAAGACATCTTTTCCAGGGGCAGGACAGAAGTCAAGACAACAGGCCATGTCCTGGGATGCCTCGGACGGCCTCAGCGTCTGACCATGCTCTAGTGTCCACAGCACTTGGTTGGCCACCTTCTTGGCCATTGAGATTCCTTCCACTAGGGGAGGTCTTCACAGGCTCCTGGGCAGACACCCACTGATCCACAGAAGTGCTGCTGCGTATGAAAGCTGCTGCCATTGTCTGGGATATCAGGAGCTCCTTCTTCTAGGGGGACATTGATGGGTGGACACTCTGCTCCCAGGAGGGCAGGACTGAAGCCGAGGCTGGTGCGACATGGTGGCCACAAGGTGTCGCTATGAGCTCAGCAAGGAGTGAGCAGGTAGCTAATTCTGGGTTGGACAGCTCATGCGTGGGATTCAGCCCGTCTTATCTGTTTCCCACGTAACCTGCAGTATCCAGGTAGGGTCAGGTAGGGCTGCCCCTCCCTTGGCTAATGGGCACCCAGGGTGGGCTTGGTCAGCACAGGACTCAGAGGACCTGTATTCGAAATTCACCTCTGATATTTACTGCCTATCTGACCTTAGGTAAGTGCCCAAGCCTCCCCAGCCTTCAGGTTCCTCATCTGTAAAATGAGGGGTGGGTGGGGGGCATTAGGTGGCACCGGTGCTCAATTCTAGTTCTGAATTGACTCTTTGTCATGGAGTCAGGAAGACCTGAGTTCAAATCCTGCCACATATGCTCCCTAGCTGTGTAACCTGGGCAAATCACTCGGCGTTTCTGTTTTCATTTCCTTATCTGTAAAATGATGTTAATAATAGCACCTGAATGGTGATTATGAGGATCACACGAATAATGTGTGAATCTCTGAAAATTAAAGGGCTGTATAAATGCTGGCTGTTATTGTAACTTATGTGGGCAACACAGAACACACATCATTATTATTGATAACAATGATTAATTATTATAGAATTAATCATATACAACTAATGATTAATTAGTTATTACCATTATATAATTAATTAACCATTATTAATGAACAATATTCTATGATCCTGGTCTACACTGTCAGGATCCAGGCCAGTCCTGAAGTATCTCCCACTGTCCCCGTGGCTCACCTGGTGGGATGGAAGTGCAGGTGGCTGGACAGGTAGGTCTGAGAGGTGGAGGGAAGCCTTTGGGAATGGCTGTAGACTAACATCAAAAGTATGGACTGGAAGGGGAAGGAACCTTGGCGCCCCAGGAAGCTGAATTCTAACCGGCCCCAGAACTGCCTCTCTAACGCCCCCTGACAGGTGGGTCCCTGACTGCCTCCCTGGGCAGCCTGTTCCATGTGGAGTGAGGGCTCTCTAATTGCTAGGAATTTATTCCTTCTCTGCAGAGAAATCTGCCTCTTTTCATTGCCGTTCCCTCTTGGGCCGAACAGAATAAGGCTTTTCTTTCTTCCTTACAACAAGCCTTTTGAAGACACATTTTTTTTTCTCCTTTAAGCTAAACATCTCCATTTTCTTCAAATGATCCTCAGAAGACACAGGAAACTCTAGAGACCCCGCCTCCCCAAATCCATCTGGCGTTTCCTTGTTAGTTCTTTCCTAGGAAAATAGCCAGAATTGACTTGCATTTCCTTGAGTCAATCTTAACTGGGGTCCTTGAACTTGGAGAGAAAAAAACCTCCTCACTTTCAAGGTAATTTGCTTCTTTAGAATTCTATGTATATATTAAAAAATATTCTGAGGAAAGGTCCCAGGGTTTCACCAGACTGCTAAAGGGGTCCATGCCACAAAAGGTTATGTAGGCCTGGCATAGCCAACCACTCAATAAGCAAATTGTCCTTGTTACTTGGTCTTGACCCCATTGGGGATTTTCTTGGCAAAGATACTGGAGTGATTTGCCATTTCCTTCTCTAGCTTATTTGACAGATGAAGAAACTGAGGTAATGAAGGTTAGTGACTTGCCCAGGGTCTCACAGACAGGAAGTATCTGAGGCCAGATTTGAACTCAGGAAGATGAGTTTTCCTGACTCTCTATCTACTGTGCCACTTGGCTGACCCCAGTGAGCAAATATAGCGTGCTTCCCATGAGCTGGGCTGTGCACCAAGGCGCTCTTGCCCAAGACAAAACTGAAGCAGTCCCCACCCTTAGGAGTTTGGAATCCTCAGGTTGGGTGTGGAAGGGTTTAGTATATGAAAATATATTAAAGCTGATCTCTATCACTACCGTACCTGGACCTTCTCCATACCTAGGGGCAAGTGAAAAGCCAAGAATGCAAGGGCTCTGGTAGAATTTATTTTCCCTATTTTTCCATTCAATTCTATGCCTTGAAGTTGAGTGTTCCAGGGAGGCCATTGGGATATGAATAGACTGAGGGAAAATATTGGAGGGTGGTAACATGAGGTTCAATGAGTTGGGATGGGGAAAATTCCCACAAACTACAAAATTTCTATGAAGTGAGGGGCTTTGTCCTTGACCTGGTCCTTCAGTGTGGATTAGATAAGGGGTGCTAAGGCTTCCCTTTGCTCCACCACACATTCTACCAGTTCAAGGCTCTGAGGCAGCCCAAGAAGCCTGTGTGGGGTTGGATTTCGGTGGTTTGCAGCAGAGGTGGATGTCACGTCCTCAAGGTTCATGGGATCATAGATTTAGAGCTGGAAGGCAGATCATTTAGTCTGTCTACTTCATTGTACAAATATGGAAAGTAAGGCCCATAGAAATGAAGGAATTTTTCAAGCTAATAAGGGTTGTAAGAGCCAGAGCTGGAATTTGAACTCAGATCTATTGACAACAAAAACTGATGCCTCCTTTATGGATCGTAATCACCTGGTCTTAGAACTTTAGGAAGGGACTTTTGTTAGTCCCATCCCCTAATAGATGGGAAAACTGAGGCCCAGAGGAGTGCTTCACCTCCTGTTCCACAGGTAGTTGTGTCTCCCAGAACTCCCAGGCTGTAGCTCTTTCTCACCAGTTGTGGTCAGAGATGCCCAGTGCTCTATAAAGGAAGGATGTTTTTGCTCCAGCATTTCTCTCTACACCTTCAGTAATAAGCCAGAATCCCCCCTTACGGAAGTTGTTTCATGGTGCCCCAAATCCATGCCCTTGGGATTTCCCTGGAGGTCATGGGGTCATAGATTTAGAGCCAGAAGGGTCTTTAAAGGCCATCTCATTTTATAGAGGAGGAAACTAAAGGGCAGAGAACTTTAATGACTTACGAAAGGTTGCACAGAATCTGACCCCAAGTTTTGAGCGTCAGAACCACGGCTCTTTCCAGTGTACAGTGTAGGTTAGTAGGCTGAGAACTGGGGCTGAACAGGATGGCTGGACCACCTGGGTTTGGTGACTTGAGAGGGGCTGTGTAGCACCAGAAGACAAAAACCTACTTCCTTCCTCATTTTCAGAATGAGAAATTCCCAGCTCTTCTGCTTGTTATGTGATTTTGGGCAAGTGCCTTCCCCTCTCTGGGCTTTCTCTGTTGAAAGAAGGAATCAGATTAGAGGATTTCTAAATGTGGCACAGGGGATAGAGTGTCTGGCCTGGAGTCAGGAGTTCCTGAGTTCAAATCTGACCTCAGACCCTTACTGGCTGTGTGACCCTGGGCAAGTCACTTAACCCTCAGTTTTCTCATCTGTAAAATGACCTGGAGAAGGAAATGGTAACTCACTCTGGCATCTCTGCCAAGAAAACCCCAAATGGGGTCATGAAGAATCAGACAACGCCCTACAACAAAAAGTCCTTTCCGCTCTTAGACTCTGTATCTTAAATAGCAGAGTGCCAGGGTTGCCACGAGAGGGCAGCATTGTCAAGGCTGCCTCTGCAGAGCTGGGAGGGATCTGAGGTCATCCATTCCAACCCCTTCATCTTACAGATGAGGAAACTGAGGCCCACAGAAGTGACCTATCCAAGGTCTCCCAGGTCTCCTGACTCGAGAGTCACTGCTCTTTTCCCTGTGATAAATGCTAAGTCTGGAATGAAAATATCTCGTGTCAGTACAGAGAGGGACCTTGGAGATGCCAGGTGTTGGCAGAGCTGGGTCTAGACCCCAGGTGTCCTGACTCTCAGCCCAGTACACCTATGGGGCCATGGAACCCAAAGCCGATAGCCAGGTCACGTTCAGTTGGGGCCATTGAAGTTCTGGTTGAATTCAAATCAATAAACACTTCCATCCCATTCAACTTATCCTGACTTCTCCCATGCCCAAGACTCCCATTGCCAATGAGTTGGACCCACAACATCCAAATCGAGGCCTGATACCAGGATGAAAAGCCCCCTGCCCCACCCCCGAGCGGGGACCCTGCATAGTGAAGGTCAGGGGTTGAAGGGGGAGGCAGACTGAGCAGTAAATTGTGTTGTTGCTGTCTGGCAGCTTTTCAGTCATGTCCGATGTTTAGTGACCCCACGTGGGGTTTTCTCAGCAAAGATACTGGAGTGGTTTGTAATTTTTTTCCCTTTCAGCTCATTTTTGCAGACAAGGAAACTGAGTCAAAGAGAGATAAGTGACACCCCAGGGTCACACAGTATATATCTGAGGCCAGATTTGAACTCAGGGAGATGAGTTTTCCTGACTCCAGGCTCAGCATTCTATGCTCTGTGCCAAAATGTTAATTAAGCCTTCGCCATGTGCCCAGGCCTTGGGGACACAGAAAGCATGGTTCTTGTTCTTAAGGAGCTTATGTTTGAAGTGATGAGATTCACACAGAAAGAAAGCTACCATGAAGCAACCAGCAGTCCTCACCTGTAAGACCAGGGCAGGGCCAGTGGTGTCAAACCCAAGTAGAGATGGCTTTCTGCGGTTCCATAAGGACTTAGCTTGAAATGAGGGGCAGCGAGGTGGTGCAGGGAGGAGTACACCTGGGTAGCCTTCTGGGATGATCCCTTTGTCATTGTGTAATGGGCGTAACTGGGGAGTCCTTCAGACAGCTGCTGGCCTGTGGAGAGTGCATGGGGATGGCCGGGCGCCAGGCCTGCAGATCAAGGGTCTCTGCTGATTACCCCATCACAATGGGTTCGTAGGCTTTAGAGTTGGGAGGGACCTTGGAAACCAGAATCTTTCCTAGTTACCTCAGTTTACCATTGAGGTAACTGAGGCCTGAAGAAGAGAAATTCCTAGCTCACGGTCACAATGATACCTTACATTTAAACAAAGCTCTAAGGTTCAACAAGCACTTCAAACACATTATCTTGCTGGATGAATATAAGATGTGGGAAGCGAGCCCAGGTCACCTGCTTGCAGAGCCCAATCATTCCCCCACCCAGCCCTTAACCCTTTCTCCCAGATGCCTCTCCCTTGGACGGGCTAAGGGATGTCATTTGTCTTGGTCCTTGCATTTTGGCTGCCCAGAATGCAAGCCAACTGTGCTGATCTTTGTCCTGACGTCCTCCCATTGTCAGGCAGATAGAGGACTTAATTAATTGAAAGCGACTGTAAATATTTTTGGAAATGCCGTATGATTCTCCTGAGCAGGAGTCTGGCCGGGTGTGAGCCGGGCTTCTGCTCCCCTTCTCTCCTTCCTGCCTTCCTTCCTGTCTCCTCTCTGTTTCCTGCTCGTGATGCCTGCTGCCAAACACCTCCTCGGACTTGAACAAAGACACACTCCTGGAGCAGATGGGCCCTGTTTGGGAGGAAGGGAGAAGAGTAGCCCCCCTCCCACCTTGTGGTTACCCTGTTTTTTGAAAGGCCAATGCGGGCTGGGCTGTACTGGCCAGTGTGTGACCAGGGCATCCAAGCTCCAGGGGCCTAACCAGCTCAGCTGCTGACTGGGCATGGGATTGTGCTACCTGGGAGTCAGCCTCTGTTAAATGAGGGCAGTGGCCTCACTGATCTCTCAAGTTTTTCCAGTGCTAAGGGTCCATATTCTAGATTCCAAGGGCCTTTCCAGTTCTGACATGCTCTGCTAAGATCCCTTGTATTTGGCATTCTGAGGACCATATTCTAAGGGCTCTTCTGACTCTGGTATCTCTCTAATGTATTCTAAGAGCCTCCTAGCTCCAACATTCTAAATTCTAAGATCCCTTACAGAGCTGAAGTTCTAGATTCTTGCCCTTAGAGGTTTCGATTGTGTGAATTTCTTTGTTGCTTCAGTGAAGCAGGGTTTGGTTTTCAAAAGAAACAGATGGATTATTTGAGCAGTTACTAGAGGGGTGTGTGTGTGTGTGTGTGTGTGTGTGTGTGTGTGTGTGTGACAGAGACAGAAAGACAGAGACACAGACAGAGACAAAGAGACAGAGACAAAGAGCCAGAGAGCCAGAGACAAAGACAGAGAGAGACAAAGACATAGAAAGATGAGAGAGACAGAGACAGGGAGACAGAGACAGACACAGAGAGACATACAGAGGGAGAGACAGAAACAGAGAGAATCAGAGAGATAGAGAGATAGACACAAACACAGAGACTTGTTATTGAGGGAGTCCCAGATCACAGGCCCTTTGACAGCAGAGACCTGTCTTACATATGTTCTGGAATACAGAGATTCTGGTTTTTACCTTTCCTTCTACCCCAGCACTTAGCATGGCAGCCTGACACACATACTAAGGGCTTACTAAATGTTTGTTGGCCAATGGCCAATGGCCTGCTTGTCACCCAGAGGTCAGAGGCACACAGTATGACTGCTAATGGCTTGCCCAGTTGCCTGGCTGCCACCAGGGTTCAGTTTCTGCTTGAGAAGAAGTATCTGTTGGCCCCCTGTGTGCCCAGAGAGCCCTGTGTGCCTGAGCTGTGTGTGGAGCACCGGCTGCCCCAGGTCCCAGGGGCAGCAGAGGCTGCTGGCCTTTTGGTGTCAGGCAGATAAGACCCTGGGTGTGGGCGGGGGTAGGGGGCAGGATCCAAGGGGTCAGGAGCTGGAAGCCTGGGGTCCGTCTGTCCACTCCCCACCTTCTTCATAGATAACGGCCCAGCTGTTAGGACACAGCTGGGCTGATCTCCCTGGGGAGGTGAGAAAGGGGCCTCTCCACATGGGTGTGCTTGGAGGCAGCTGAGTTCAAAGTAGAGAGAAAGCTATGTGAAGTGAGGGGGCAGGAAAGTGGGGGCCAAGGGGAGGAGGTGAGAAAGTGGCGAGGGGCCAGCAGGCCAGCCCCTTAGCTTTGATGTTGGATGGGAGGCTTTCAGCGGCCCTTTGCCTCAGCCCAAGCACACAGACCCAATTAACAAGGCCTGCCTACCTTGCCTCCCTTTCCTGAGATGTTTGTCCCTGAGACAACTATAAACACAGGAGAAACTCACAGATCCACCCTCATAATCCCACACAAGTACAACCACACAGCCACACACAAATACCAACACAATCACACATATAAGCCACAAATACAAACACACAGCTCCACACAAGTACAAACTCACAGAGACACACAAAACATACGCCCACAGAATGAACGCACAGATGTGTATGTGTGTGTATGTGTGTGTGTGTGCACAAAAACAAAGCACCATGTATAGTGGCCCAAATCTACACACAAACATAAATGTAAGCAGACAACCACACAAAGTACCAAGTCCTATAATACAAGACCACATAAGCATAAAATAACACCTATAAACATGTAACCTCACACAATCACACAAAGTACAAACACTATTACACAATATATTAATACAACCCCACTCATAAATACAGCCATATCACACATGAGTACCAACTTTATCTTTAAACAAATGCCTCCAACCACGAACCGACTCAAATACAAGCCTAGCCAACCCCTCAAACAGAAAGCCAAAGTACGAACTCAAGTGTATAAAAACACAATCACATCTAGAAGTGTAAACAGCCACAGACAGCCATAACATAAACAAGCACAGTTACATACGTAAACACAACCACACCACACCACACCACACCCAAATAGAGACACAGCCACACCTATAAATCTAAAAAGACAACCACAATCCCACACATACCTATGCAGAGTTGTGTTTATGTTTTGGGGGGTGGTTGTGTCTTTGTATATGTATGTGCCTATACAGATGGAAATACAACTATGTACTTGCATTTTATCCAGTTCAAGGCAGCTCTGTGTTGATGGAAAGACTATTTCTGTCTCTTCAGAATACCCCAGAGAGCTTCCCTCTGCCCAGACTGGGCAGTGAGGCCAGGACACTCTTCACTCTCCTCTCCAGCAGGAAACAGAGAGTCTAGCTTTGCTTATCTCTGCTATTGACTTACTGGCTGACATGGTGTGACCCACTCCAGTCAGACCTCTGCAGATGGCCACCCATGGATAACAAAGCTCACTTTTTTTTTTGCTCTTCTTTGAGGGGCAATTGGGGTTAAGTGACTTGCCCAAGGTCACATAGCTTGTAAGTGTTGAGTGTCTGAAGCCAGATTTGAACTCAGTTCCTCCGGACTCCAGGGCTGGTGCTCTATTCGCTGTGCCACCCAGTCACCCCAAAAGCTCACATTTTTAAAGTTTACAAAATATTTCCCCATCCCAACCCCACAACTCTGAGATAGGTGGGGAATCATTGTCACTCTAATTTTATAGATAAGGTTCAAGGTCAAGCAATTTCCTCAAGCTCCTAAGTAGAAGAGCTTCCACTTACACTCTTATATATATATATATATAGTGTAAGTGGAAGCTCTTCTATACCCATTACCAAGTCTACGATGCTTTCCACCATCCCTCACTATCTTTCTACAACCAAGGATCCAGGCTTCCTTACCTGCCCTCATGAGAAAAGCTTCATTGCCCTCTACCATCTCCTACTGATATATGGGACCAAAAGGTCTTGAGACTCAGAGTTAACATTTAACACATCTCTTTAAGGGGTAATAGGGTGTGATAGAGATAAATCGCTAACTGACATGAACAATTTTTCTGAGCCTCAGTTTCTTTACCTGCAAACTGGGTAGGGGTATTGGGATGGGTTGAGATTTGGGCTCTGTCTGACAAGGTCCATTTTAGTTTATTATGATCTCAAGTCACAGGATAATTAGATCTAGAACTAAGAGGTTTCTAGGTCAAGGTCCTTACCCTCTTTGTGTCATGGATGGATACTCCTTTGACCTTGTCTGGGAAAGCCTATGGATTGCTCCTTAGAATCATATTTTGTGGCCTATATTCATAATTGAAGAAAATATTCAATCTCAGTTAAAGAAACAAAAGTAAAGATGTCATTTTCCCCTATCCAAGTTCCCAGGCCCCCCTGAAATGCTTGAACCCCAGCTTGAGATGAAATCCCTGTCCAGACCAAACAATCCTGCTCTAGACCTACAATCTTATTTTGCAGACTAAGGCCCAGAGAGGAAAATCGATTGACCTGAGGTCATACTGGTAGGAGTCACCAAATCTGGGATTTGAACATGGGCCACTTGCTTCCCAGTCCAGTGCTCTTTTGACCCCGCCATTCTTCACTCAGCTGATTCTCTACTATGATGGTGGGTTGAAGGACTGAAGGAAGAATGAGACTATTTCTGCCTTGACCCGAGTTCTGAATGGATTAGGGGGCAGGCCATATGGCTTTCCTGGGGGTGATCCTAAACAACTCTTGACTGGAAGCCAGATCTTATTATCACTCCCACCATCTTTGGCTCAATTGGTACCTTCTCCCAGGCTCTTTCTCAGCTCCAGCTCCTTAGGAAGCTTCATTTATCCATTAACCCCCTCTGGGGACTGGAGCCCTGAATGCTAGGAGGATTAGGAAGTGGGATTCACATCCTTCCCTGCCACATGGAGGGTCCAGGCTCCAACCTCCTTCTGGTAAAAAGCCAGGATGGGTTTAAAGGAAGGGGGATGGGGGGGGGAGGATACTGCTTTTGTTGGAGTCGTCCCCCAACTTCCTTTGTTGCAGGGAGTTCAGCCTTCCCTGCTAGCTTGCTGTGATCTCTCTCTGTTTTTGAAGGTTTCTGGGGGAATCGGGAAGGGTGAGCCCAAAGGAAGGCTCAGGTCTTGGTCTGCCCACCCTGCTCCACCCTTGTATTGTGCTAAGTAGCAGCATTATTATTGCCCTTCCTGGAACAAATTACACTATCATCCATTATTAGGGCACATGAAGTAGCCCTTGCCCCTCTTATCCCCCCAGAAGGACTGGATTTATCCACAGTAAAAAGAAGTACCTTATAACACCTTTAGAATTTCTTGTTGTCTAACCAATCAATCAACAGGCATCTATTAAGCTCTTACTATGTACCCAACACCGTGCTGAATGTTGACTGTATTTGTGGTAGGGATATTCTTTGTTGGGTCTGGAACGGGATTTCACCAGATCAGGAACCTCCCATGTGATGAGACTCCTACCAATGCAGTCTCCATCTGGAAACCTAGAAAGTTTCCTGGGGACATTATAAAGTGAAATGATGTGCTTAGGATCCCTAGGCCAGGATGTGTCAGAAGGTGGGAACATGATCCCAATTCTTTCTGACTCTCCTTCCCTAGTATACATTTTGCCTTAGAAACTGCTGAGAGATAAATAATACAATGACCCTTATTGTCTTCTTCGGTTGAGGAAACTAAGTCCTGAAGATGTAAAAGGGTACAGATAATAGGTGGTGATAGGGCCTGGATTCAAATCCAGTCTCCAGCCTTGGAAGATGGTACCCTTTCCATTACTCTCCTCTGCCTAGCACTGACTTCGAGTCAGAAGGCAACTTAGAGGCCAGAAAGCCTAATTGGCTCCCTCATTTCTCTTTTCATTGTTCAGTCCTTTCATCACGTCTGACTCTGGGTGACCCCATTTGGACTTTTGTTGGTCAAGATACTGGAATGGTTTGCCTTTTCCTTTTCCAGCTCATTTGACAGATGAGAAAACTGAGGCAGATAGGGTGAAGCAACCTGTCCAGGGTCACACAGCTAGGAAATGTCTGAGGTCTTCCTGACTCTGAGCTTGGCACTCTATCCAATGCACCTCCTGGCTGCCCTTGTCTTTGCATTAGGTGTCCCCAATCCACGGAAGGCACATTCTCCTTATCTCTGAGGCCTCTTATCATCTTTGGTTTTCTTTAAAGTTTAACCCAAGGGCTACATCTTGCAGGAGACTTATCTTGACTCCCCACTTTCCCCTACCTCTGCTCCCATAACTTTGGATATTCCTGGTATATATGTGCTTGTCCTTTCTCCAGATATGATAGAAAATCCTGGAATTCAGAGATGACTTCATTTTTGTCTTTGTCACCCCTTAAGCACAGTGCCTTAATAGAAGAGTCTGCTGACTGATTTTCAGATGAAGAAACTGAGGCCCAGGCACCAAAGCTAGGATTCTTACCCATATCCACACACTTTCTCAACCAGGACACCTGGTGAGTTGTATCTGGCTGGGTCAGGGCTGCTGAATGTGGACTCAGAGCCAAGGAAGGTGAACCAGCTCCTTGTTTGGGGGCATGCTCTGGACCGCTCAGGAGACAGCTTTAATCTGGGGCTGATGTGGAGAGACAATACAGGCAGGTCTACCACAGATTTGCTGGATGATTTTGGGCAAGCCTTTTCCTCTGGCTGGAACTCAGTTTACTGTAAATAAGACAAGATTGAGGTTAGCTAGGTGGCCCATGGGCCTGGAGTCAGGAAGACTCATCTTCCTGAGTTCAAATCCAGCCTTGGACACTTCCTAGCTATGGGACCCTGGGCAAGTCACTCACCCTGTTTGCCTCAGTTTTCTCATCTGTAACATGAGCTGCCGAAGGAAATGGCAAACTCCCTCAGTATCTCTGCCAAGAAAACCCCAAGTGGGGTCACAGAGAGTTGTACACGACTGAGTCACACAGCTAGCAAGCATCTGAGGCTAGATTTGAACTCAGGAAAATGAGTGAGTGACTCCAGGCTTGGTGCTTTATGCACAACAGCAACACCTAGATGTCCTAAGTTCTATAAGCAGCAGAAAAATCTATTGATTTAGTTGTTTGTTTATTTGTATTTTTCCCCCCAGCAGAATAATTTAATACAAAACATGTTGAATTGGAAGGCAAACCGTGTTCAAATCCTGGCTCTGCTTGCTACTGTTGATGTGACCTTAGATAAGTCATGTAAGCCCTGTGCCTTAGTTTCCCCACCTGTAAAATGAGAGATTGGGCCAGATAACTTCTAAGAACTCTTCCATTTCTAAGGTTCTATATCTCTTCTGGCCCTCCTCTATGCCCTAAAGTCCCCTCTACACATGCCATCCTTTGTTCTAAGGTCTTTCCAGACTCTAACATTCTATGCTCCAAGGTCACTCCCATTGCTAGCATTCCCTGCCCTAATTTTTCTTCAATTCCGACATGCCATTTTCTAAGTCAGCTAGGTAGTGAAGTGGATACAGACGTGGAGTCAGCAAGATCAGAGTTCAAATACTGCCTCAGATACTTACTAAGTGTGACCCTGGGAAAGTCACTCCCCTCAGTTTCCTCCACTGTAAAATGGGGATGAGTACCTCCCTCTCAGGGTTGTTGTGAGGATCAAATGAGATGATAGTGTAAAGTGCTTTGCTTTATGAACAGTAGGTGTTTAATAAATGCTTGTTTCCTTCCTTCCTAAATTCTCTCCTGCATTTGACACTCTATATTCGAAAGTCTCTAATGCTGCTAACGTTATGGTTTATATTATGGCTTTGCTGTGCCTGTAGATACAGGAAACTCCCTGACTTTCCTCTATAGGAAAGTCTGTCTCATAGTCAGATTCTGGAGATGAGATGTGAGTGGAAAGAGTAGGGCTAAAGGTAAAGTATAATACCTGGGGAAGAGGATGGCTGGGGGTGGGAGGGGAGCTGAAGGGGTGAGCTAGGAGGGCAGATAGGGTGGCCAGAAACCTCAGAGGATCCTGTGAAATCTCACACCCACTCCTCCCCCTGGACCTGTTCCTCCTTCCTGGCTCCGGCTGGATTTAATCTGCATAATTTACTCAATTTAGAGGGGTGTTTGTAGTGGAGTTTCATGGGTTGGGAGAAAAAGAGGGGAGTGTTAGGAATAGGAAAAGGTGTGAAGGGGTGTCTAAAACCGGGGAACAGAATGTTAAGAAGAGGGGATGGCTGGGGGAGATAAGGAGTAGTGGAGAGGAGTCTGCACGAAAGTTGAAGATAAAACTTCTGCCCAGCACAGCAGGGGTTACCCAGTGACCGGGAGGGGAAAAGGGAGGCGGGGGGGTTCTAACTTAAAGATCCTAAGGCTGACTTGTGAGGGGCTGATCTGGAGGTGGGAGGAGGGAGCAGCTGTCCAAGGAGGAGACAGAGACAGGAGGCCGCGAGGAAATTCTGGCCACATCTGTCTGAGCCTTGGCTAGACAGGAGGCAAGGCGCAGAAGAGACCAGAGAGGAAAAGGCAAGGCAGTGGGAGAAACAGAGGAGTCTGTCCGCTGCCAAGTTTGCTCAGATCCAGGGCGCTCTGGAGACGCAGAACTTGTCCTCTCGTCCCCTTGCACTGGGACGGACTTATGCTGGGGGGTTCCAGCCACTGAGCATCCGTGTGAGTCTATTCTGTCCAAGTGAGCCCTGAGACCTCTGTCCAAGCTGAAGGAGCCAGAGTGCTGAGTGGGTTGGCAGCGCCCTCCCGCCTCCTTCCCTGCAGCTCCTTCTACTTCGCGGGCTTCCCAGCATGGAAGAAGGACCCGATTTTGACACCTACTACGCGGGAGAGAACCAGACGCTGGAGTGCGAGTACACTGACTGGAAGTCGTCGGGGTCCCTCATTCCGGCCATCTACCTCCTGGTCTTCCTGCTGGGCACCACTGGCAACGGCTTGGTGCTGTGGACCATCTTTCGGGGCAGCCGCGAGAAGCGCCGCTCCGCAGACACTTTCATCGCCAGCCTGGCGGTGGCCGACCTGACCTTCGTGGTCACGCTGCCCCTGTGGGCCACCTACGCCTACCTGGACTACAACTGGCCCTTCGGCGCCTTCGCTTGCAAAGTCAGCAGCTACCTGATCTTCGTCAACATGTACGCCAGCGTCTTCTGCCTCACCGGCCTCAGCTTCGACCGCTACCTGGCCATCGTGCGGCCCGTGGCCAACGCCAGGCTGCGGCTGCGGGTCAGCGGCGCCGTGGCCACGGCGGCCCTCTGGAGCCTGGCCGCCCTGCTCGCCCTGCCCGCCATGGTCTTCCGCTCGGTGGGAGAGCTGGAGAACAACACCAAGCTGGTATGCTACATGGACTACTCGCTGGTGGCCGCCTCGGGCTCCGAGCTGGCCTGGGAGGTGGGCCTGGGTGTGTCCTCCAGCGCGCTGGGCTTCGTGGTGCCCTTCACCGTCATGCTCACCTGCTACTTCTTCATCGCGCGCACCATCGCCGGCCACTTCCGCAAGGAGCGCAGCGAGGGCCTCCGCAAGCGCCGGCGGCTGCTGGGCATCATCGTGGTGCTCGTGGTCACCTTCGCGCTCTGCTGGCTGCCCTACCACCTGGTCAAGACCCTCTACATGCTGGGCAGCCTCCTGCGCTGGTCCTGCGACTTCGACCTCTTCCTCATGAACGTCTACCCCTACTGCACCTGCATCAGCTACGTCAACAGCTGCCTCAACCCCTTCCTCTACGCCTTCTTCGACCCCCGCTTTCGCGAGGCCTGCGCGGCCATGATGTGCTGTGGCCAGAGTGGGTGCTGGGGGGCGGCCCCGGGGCCCGGAGAGAAGTCGGCTAGCTACTCCTCTGGGCCTAGCCAGGGCCCCAGCCAGAACACGGGAAAGGGTGGGGAGCAGCCCCAGGAGAAGTCCATCCCTTATAGTCAGGAGACCCTGGTGTCCGACCAAATCCTAGGATAGAAAGGATGCGCTATTCCCCACCCCTACGCCCAGCTCCCTGAACTCTGGGGAGAGTGACCAACTCTCCCTTCTTACTGACTCTCCTCTCGGCAATCCCCCTCCCCCAGTTCTTTTTCTTCTCTTTCCCCTACATTTCTCTCTGTTTTCCTTTCATCTTTTCTTCCGGGCCTCTGTCTTCCTCTTTCTCTCCCTTTCGTCTCATTTTGCACTGCTTCCCACCCTTAGGTGTTACTACTGTAGTAAGAGGCAGAGGGGAGATTTGAACTTAGGGCTTGAGACTCCCAAGCCAGGGCCCCTCGGTTTTCTTCTTTCTACCCACCTCAGTTTCTACTCTCTGCTTTCTTATCCTTTCATATTCCTTCCAGTCTTTCAAGAGAACTGGGAATGGAGGAGCAGAAGGGAATTGTAAAGATTTGCCCTCCCACCCCCATTCCAGGAGGCCACAGAGGTCTTTGTCCTGTTACTCCTTTTGGGAGAGTTTGGAGGAAAAAGGGGGCCTGAGGAGAGAGAGAACCTGCCTTTCAGAGTTGGGGAGGCAGAGTGGGATCTGATGGTTCCTAGATCTTGGATGGTGATCTCAGTGGCTAACTGGCCCCCTCACTTGGGCAGCAGGCAGGGCCTCCTGCCCTGTAGTTCACCACTATGCCAGGCTAACCTTCCCTGGCAAAGACTTAGTAACTCCTTGGAAATGTATTTCTCATTTGATGTTGATCTGTCCCTCTTAATACTGGGGAAAGAAGAGGAAAGAGAGAATCTCACTGCCTGGGATTGGGGAGACAGGATAGGGTGTTGGTGGTAAAATTTATACTATCCCATTTGAATTATAGGGGGGCAATAGGGAACAGAAGAATGATTGGGCGTGGTGCAGGATGTAAGATGATGGGGGACAAAGGAATTTGGGGTTCCAGTTTGAGATCTACTTTTCTTTCTGTCTCTAAATTCTTTGCTCTACAGGCCTCCCTCCCTGACGATGCTTCCCTGGACATTTTGTAGATCCTATAAGCGTGTGTATGGTGTGTGTATGTGTGTGTGTGTGTGTGTGTGTGTGTGTGTGTGTGTGTGTGTGTGTGTGTGTGTGTGTGTGTGTGAGACTTGATCATTGTCACCACTGAATGACCCCCACCATGCTCCCTAATATTTGCACTGATGACTTCCTTGAATCTAAGGAAGTGGCATGTTAGGGGAGATCTCACTTGCCCCTGTCTGGCATTGGGGGCATTGGCGGCTGGTCCGTCACTTCAGAGAGATTGGTGTTAAACGAGAGCTCCCTTTAGGCTTCTAGGACCTTCCAGTAGCCCATCTTCTGGAAACTCCTGGCTGCAGGGGGTGTCTGCAGACCTGCCCCTTCGTGGGCCTGGTGCAATTTTCCTTTAGACTGCTTTGTTCCCTTTCCCTTGGCCAAACTAGGGATGTGCACTCCAGGCAGGGACAGTGCTTCCCCAGGCTCATCCTGTCCTTTCCCTAGAGTGGGAGGGAGCCTCCCTCTTGCCCCCTGTTCCCAGGGGGAGCAGCTGACTTTCGAAGCCATGCCTGGAAGGGTGAGAGACCTCAGGAGAGGATGTTGGAATGGCCTTCCTGGCTTCTCTTGCCTCCGGGGTGTTTATGGAGTGGGCTGTGGCGTATGACAGGGTGGGAGACAAAGCAATACATATTAACACCTTTTAGGAGTGGGGGACAGTTGGGGGTGTTGGCCCCAGAGAACTCTGGGAATCAAGGTATAAGAACTACCTCTCTGGCAAAGACGCAGAAACAAGAAAAGCCCAGCTCAGGCTGCCTCTGGGAGGTGGTGAAGGCTGAGGAGCTGAGGGTGGGAAAGAAGGGCAAAGGGTTCCTTGGAAGCAGGGAGTAGGCTCTGACTCTCCTGCCTCCTCCTACTCCAGACTCTGCGTTTGGTTTGCTTTCTGCAGGCACCTGTGCCCAGCCTGCTGATGCCCCCAAACCAAGCACTCCAAGAGCCAGGGCTTGGCCCTCCTGGCCTGGGAAGGGAAGGCGGTATCACCCTAAAGCCCTGCTTCTTGGATTGAAGTGATGCCCAGGATTCAGCTGAAGACACTGGGGAACTTCTCTGGACTGAACTCTCATACCTGTTAGCAGTCACACTGTCAGCATCTGAGAGGAGGGGCTCCTGGAGCTTCCCTTCTCCCCATTGGGAGCAGTTGGCAGTTTCCTATTTCATTTTGTCATTGTGATTAATAAAGCCCATCTGTTTTGAGTATGTGTCTAGTACCCAAAATATTCCATCTTACACAGGGTGTTGGGATGGGAAAGAGGAAGCATAACAGCCACACCCAGGGTGCAAAGTGCAGTGGATGAAGGAAAGGGAAAAAGGAGAGGGAAAGAAGCAGAGACGTAAAAGGCACAGTGAGGGGGAGCAGAGGAGGGAGAGGGAGCAAATCCAGGGGAAGAGGGAACTGGGGGAAAAGGAGACAGGGATGGGAAAGGAAGGTCAGGGGGAGAAAGGGGAGATATACAAAGCAGGGGAAGAAGAGAGGGATGGGAAGGAAGGAAAGAGGCAGGGCAAGGGGAGAGAGGGTGAATGGGGAAGCAGAGTAAGGAGGAGATGAAAAGAAGAAAGGAAAGGCAGAGAGAAACAGGCTATGGGGAAGAAAGAGATAAGAAAAGAGGGAAGGGAAGAAAGGAGATATGGGGAGCAAGAAGGATAGAGGAAGAAAGAAAAGAGGGGCTAGGAAGGGGAAGGGAGAATGAAAGAGGGAAGGAGGGAAAGAGATTGGAAGCTTGGGAGAGGAAAAAAAAGGAAGGGGGAGAGAAACAGAGAAGGGAAAGTGGGAGAGAAGGAAAGGGAAAGAGGAAGAATAAATAGAGGGGTGGAAAGAGAGACTGAGGAAGAGGATAGGAAGCAGAGAAGAAAGGGGGGAAGGAGAGAGATGAGGTAGAAAGGGAGGAGGAATAAGAAAAAAGAAAAGGAAAAAGGAGAAAGGAATGAGGAAGGAAAGACAGGAAAAGGGAGAGGGGAAAAGGGAAACAGAGAAGAAGCAAGAGAAAGTGAGGAGAGGGAGATGGAGAGAAAAAAGGAGAGGAAGAGACAGAGGAGAGAGGAAGACAAAGGGGGGTGCTGGTGAGAGGACTTGAGAAAATGGGAAGAAAGGAAGGGAAACAAGCAGGAAATGGGGGAGTGAAGAACAAGAAGGATGGAGGGAAAGCAAAGGAAAGAGGAGAGTTCAGGGACTGATAAGAAAGAAGACCACAGGGAAGCAAAGAGGGGAGAAGAGCTAGAATTGAGGGCAAAGAAGGGGCAAAGCCAGCTTCTATGACTGGAAGTCTCCTGGTGGGCACCATGGGCTGGAGGCCCGGGGAAGGCTCTTTGTAGAGGTTTGGGGAGGGGGGAAGGAGTGGAGATCCACAAACAGATTCACAGAAATCTTAAGAGAATAGGGGACAGTGCTGGAGAAAACAACAGCTGTATCTGATTAACCCTATTTCCTTTTGTGATAAAGAGGGGAAGGCCAGGATGAAGCCCCAGATTTCCTGCCTACCTGCCCGGATACAATTCCTCTCACCCTTAGGGGCACTGGAGAGCTCTTGGGATTTTTAGATCTTGCCCTACAAGGGTAAGGAAGACTGACAGAATTTCAAGCTATTGGGGAATAGAATCACAGAGGACACAGAGAGACCATGAGTAGCTAGGTTGAGGGCTGAGAAATAAAGAGGGAGGAGTCAGGAGACAAATGGTGGGGAGTACCCAGGAGCAGAAGAGACCACCTGGGAGAGCTGAAGCAACCCAGAAGGGGAAGGGAAAAAAAGGAAGAAAAAGAAGGGCAGGAAAGGCGAAGGGGAGGAAGGAAGGAAGGTTTGTACTGTTTGGAGGGATTAAAGCATTAAGACTGGAAAGATAGGTATTGGCCAGCTTGTTAAATGCATTAAATATCAAAGAGAAGATTTCAGATTTGATCCAGGAGGTAATAGGGAGCCACTAAAGATTATTGAGTGTCAGGGTGACGCCTTCAGACCTGTACTTAAGAGAAATCACTTTGGCAGCTGAGTGGAGGTTGGCCTGGAATGCAGGGTGTGCACTGTGTCCACAGATGTCTTTAAAAACTCTGACAAACAATAAAAAAAAAAAAACTGTGTTCAGCAGGACAAGAAAACTCGATCAGGACATTAAATTGGTACCCCATCAAAAAGGGAT
The DNA here is from genome assembly GCA_011680675.1 of Gymnobelideus leadbeateri. Lineage (NCBI taxonomy): Eukaryota > Metazoa > Chordata > Mammalia > Diprotodontia > Petauridae > Gymnobelideus > Gymnobelideus leadbeateri. The sequence goes on from WOXC01002779.1 coordinate 181,186, forward strand.
GAGCTCGTGACTTACACTCTTGTCTCTGACGCTTACTGCCTGTGTTGCCTTGGTAAAGTTACCTTACCTCTCTGACCCTCAGTTTCCTTATTTGTAAACTCTGTGTGTGTGTGTGTGTGTGTGTGTGTGTATATGTGTGTGTGTGTGTGTGTATGTGTGTGTGTGTGTGTGTGTGTGTGTGTGTGTGTGTGTGTGAGAACAGGGGTGGGGAACCTTCAGTCTCAAGGCCCTATGTGACCCTCTAGGTCCCAAACTTCACAGAACAAATCCTTTATTAAGGATTGGTTTCCTCACCTGTAAAATGACCATTATAATAATGTCTACCTCACAGAGTCATTAGGAGGATCAAATCTAGCCTCAGACACTTATTAGCTGTGTGAGCCTACTCACTTAACCTCTATCTGCCTTAATTTCCTCATCTGTAAAATGTAGATCCTAGCCATACTTCTCCTGGTCAGGAATGGATGTCGTTCTTCAGCACTAATCTTCTGGAATATCGCTTGCTTACTTAGTTGATCCAAGTCCTTAAGTCTTTCAAAGGTGCTCATTTTTACAATGTTATCGTAAAAAATGGTTCTCCTGGTTCTGTTCACTTGAACCTGTATCACTTCCTGCCAATCTTCTCCAAGTGTCTCTGAAACTTTCCCTTTTATCATTTCTTAAAGCACAGCGGTATTACATTACATTCACATACTATATTTTGTTCAGGCACTCTCTTAGTTTCAGTTCTTTGTCACCACTATAAATATCTTTGCACATGAGTCCTTTTCCTCTTTCTCTGAAATATTTAGGGTATAGACCCAGTAGCAGTATCACTGGGTCAAAGGGCATTCACTTTAAGAATTTTTTTTTTTGCTTTTTAGAGGGCATTTGGGGTTAAGTGACTTGCCCAAGGTCACTTTAAGAATTTTTTGGGCATAGTTCCAAGCTGTTTTCCAGATCAGTAGGACCAGTTCATAGCTCCATGGATAGTGCTTTAGTGCCCCTGTTTTCCCACAACCCATCTAGCATTTTTCATTTTCTTTTTTTTTTCAATTTTGTTAGTGTGAAGGGTGTGAGGTCAAAGCTCAGAGTTGTTTTAATTTGCATTTCTCTAATTATTAGTTGGAATGGTCTTTTTTTTCCCCACATGACTATTGATAGCTTGGATTTCTTTTTTTTGAAAACTGCTTGTTTATGGCTTTTGACCATTTGTTAATTGGGAAATGGCTCTTATTCTTATAAGTTTGAATCAATTCCTTATATATCTTGTGATTGAGACTGTTATCAGCAAAACTTGCTGTGAGAGTTTAGGCTTTTTTAAAAAAAATTAAGTATTTCCTTTCTAATCTTAGCTACATTGATTTTGTTTTGCATACACTTTTAAATTAGTAACCAAAGTTGTCTATTTTAGCTTCTGTAATCTCTCTTTGCTCCTCAAAGTTCCCTATGACGTTAACCTTCTATATCTAAGCTATATACTCATTTACAGCTTATCTTGGTAGTAGAAGTGCTGGTTTAACCCAATTTCTTTTGGACGGCTTTTTAGTTTTCCCTGAAGTTTATTTTGTCAAATAGTGAGTCCTCAAGCCGGTAATTAGGGTCTTTAGTATTATCATACACAAGGCTACTAGGTTTGTTTGCTCCTATATGATTGTGGACTGAATCGGTTTCCCTGATTGGTTTATTTTTAAACTAGTACCAAATAATTTTTGATTACTGCTTTATAGTAAAGATTGGGATCTGGTACTTCTATGTATAAATTTTGAATTTACTTATCAGCTCACATATTTATTGTACACCCCCAAAACAATGTAAGTAGAGGGTGTTTCATTTTTGCCTTTGTGTCCGTGGTCTTCAGCAGTGTTCCCAGATCATAAAAGGCACCTAATAGATGCTTGTTGAATTGAAATTGGTCAATAAGCACTTATTAAGCACCTTATGTGTCAGACAGTATGTTAAGAGCTGGGGATAAAGAAAAAATATGAATGACAGTGTCTGCTCTCAAGGAACTCACAGTATAACAGGGAGACAGCATGCAAACAAGTATATATAAATTAGCTGTTATATTGGATAGATAGAAATTACCCACAGAGGGGAGGGGTGAGAAGGAAAAGGGCTTGGGAAAGACCATCCTGTAGAAGGTGAGGTTTTAGCTGGGACTTGAAGGGAATCAAAGAAGCCAGGAGGTAGAGATAATCGAGAGCAGTCCAGGAACAAGAGAAAGCCCAGAGATGGAATGTCATGTTGAAGGAACAGCAAGGAAGCCAGTGTCCTGGATGGAAGTGTGTGTGTGTGTGTGTGTGTGTGTGTGTGTGTGTGTGTGTGTGTGTCTGTATGAAAGAGAGAACAGAGAGACAGAGACAGACAGAAAGACAGGAGACAAGAAGAGAGACAGAGACAGAGATAAAGTGAGACAGAGATAAAGAAAGAGAGACAAAGACACAAAGAGACGAGAGAGACAGAGACAGGGAAAGAGAGACAGAGACAGACAGACAGAGACATACAGAGGGAGAGACAGAAACTGAAAGAGACAAAGACGAAGAGACAGAAAGACAGACAGATAGACACACATGGGGGGGGGAGGAGGAAAGGAGGGAGGGAGGAGAAGGGTAGGGGTGGAACTTGGTTATGAAGGACTGGAGCACCAAATAGAAGATTTTTTATTTAATCTTGGAGGTGACAGGAAACTACTGGAGTTTGTTGAGTAGAGGGTGACATAGTCAAACCTGCCCTCTAGGAAAATCACTTGGTGGCTGAACGGAGGTTGGATTGGAGTGGGGAGAGACTTGAGGCAGGCTGATTCACCAGCAGCTATTCCAATTGTCCAGGTTTAAGGTTCTGAGGTTCTGTGCTAGAGTGGTGGCCAAATCAGAGGAGAGGAATGTTTACTGAGTGCTGTGTGCAAGGCACTGTAGAAGAGAGAAAGTGATGTGAGTTGAGCCCTGGGGTCATGAAACTCCCAATTGCTGTAGCTGATTATGAAGGCTGAAAGTACTGTTATGACTTTGACTGTTCATGCATATGTTTTTTTCTTTCCACTCATTTCAACTCCTCCATGCTTGAGTTAGATAGTTATTGTTCTTTTAAAATTTTTTATTGATTTTTTTCTAGCATCACCTTTATTTCTAAAGATGTCCTTCCCTTTCTCCTCCCCAGAGAAATATCCCTTGTAATAAAGATAGAAAGAAAAGAAAAAAAAAGGAAAAAAGAAGAAACAGTGCTCAGCAAAACTAATCAGTATCTGCTAAGTCCCAAAGTACATGTATATCCGAAACTCCCCACTTCTACATAGGAGAGATGTGCATTTTTCTTCTTTTCTTTAGGGTCTACTTTGATCATTATAATTATCCAGAATTTTTCCTTCCTTCCTTCCTTCCTTCCTTCCTTCCTTCCTTCCTTCCTTCCTTCCTTCCTTCCTTCCTCAATTCAGACCTGCTTAGGAGCAGAAATTCCACACCAACGTATCACCTTGTTGGGAGCAGCTAGGTGGTACAGTGGATAGAACTGGACTTGAAGTCAGAAAGATCTGAGTTCAAATCCTGCCTCATACATTTATTAGTGGCCCTGGGAAAGTCACTTAATAACTCTTAGCCTCAGTTTCTTCATCTGAGGTACTGGGATAATAAGAACATCTACATCCCAAAGTTGTGAGAATCCCATGATCTTCACAAGGTAAGCGGCTGTGCAAACCTTACATCGCCATGTAAATGCTAGCAATATTTGAAGGGCTTTGGTGCTGCATACACAGTGCAGTTTAATGGTCTGGCCTGGGATGTTTTCCGGGAATCATAGTGGAATTTAGAGTTGGAAAGAACTCAAGGTCTCCCTTCGTTTTGCAGCTGAGACTCAGAAAGGGAAAGTGGCTTTGCTCAAGGTCACACGGCTAGGACGTCGTTTGGTCATTTTAGTCATGTCTGGGTTTTTTCGGCAAAGATACTGGAGTAGTTTGTCATTTCCTCCTCCAGTTCATTTGACAGATGAGGAAACTGAGGCAAGCGGCACGAAGTGACTTGTCCAGGGTCACACAGCTAGTAAGTGTCTGAAGCTGGATTTGAACTCAGGAAGCCGAGCCTTCCTGCCTCCAGGTCCGGCCATCTAGCTGCCCTGGGCTAGGGAGTACCAAAGCCGGGGCCAAAATCAGCTGCTTTTCTTCCTTTTGTCAGCTAGCCGATTAATCGCAGCCACTACCCCAAATAGAACCCCATCTGGGACATTTGTTTTCTCTGTTGTAGGTGATTCCAGGTAGCAAAAACATAGCAATTTACTAAAAAAAAATACAATAGACTACAGTCTGGAAGGAACCTTCCTATTCAGTGGTATGAGGGATGGCACCTAGAAAAGAGAATGAACTCTGGAGTCAGAGGATGGAAGTTCGAAGCCTACCTTTGATATTCACTAGTTGTGGGAAAGTACCTACCCTCCCTGGGTCTCAGTTTCCTGCTTTGTAAAACAAAGGGATGGGAACAGAGACCCCAAGTTTCCATTTATCATCATGTCCTTTTTTCAGAGGGCAAAACTGGGACTGGAAACTCAGATGAGATTGAACCAAGGTCATGCACATAGCAAGCTTCAGAATCAGGATTTGAACCCAGGTTCCCAAACTCCAGAGCCAGAACTCTTCTTCATCACACTTTCCCCCTCTTCTGCTTGACTTTTATATGTATGAAAAAGTTACTCAGGGAGAATTTTTCTTCTTGACTTCAGAAACGTCTGGATTGGATTCATGGTAAGTTTTGAGAGCATTTCCCTTCCCTCCCCTCCCTTCCCCTCCCCTCCCTTCTCCTCCCCTCCCCTCCCCTTCCTTTCCCTTCCCTTCCCTTAACAATAATGTTAACAATAACCAATAATTACCTAAGCAGTTTAATGCTTACAAAGCCCTTTATGTAGAGTCTCGTATTAGACCTCACAACGATTCCATAAGCTAGGTACTACTGTATAGATTTTGCTCATATTTACACATGGACACAATTGTCTCTTGAAGTCCTGTCTTTGTATGCCTGCTTGACTAGTCAATCATTCAGTCAAAAGGCATTTATTAAATGCTTACTGTGTGCCAACCATTGTGCTGAGTTCTGGGAATACAAAATACCAAGAGAAAGAAAGACCCTGCTTTAAAGGAGGTGCTTTTCGAAAGGGAGAAGACAATGCATTAAAATAAGCTGAAATCAGGGAGGGCAAAGGTACCAGGCACAAGTATATGATAGGGGAAGTCCCAAGTGAAGCTTGGAGAAGAATGAGACATGCCTGGCCTGGGCGCCCTTCTTGGATGGAGCTTCTGATATAAACCATCCAATTATTTGGAAAATTGTTGGTCTTTTGTTCTCAAAGAGGACCAACGACATCAGGAGGGTGATGTCTTGACTTGCAAGTGAACTGGATTTAAATGAGACAGAGCTGTGCAAAGTTATTAGCCCCACTCTTTCCTCCAGAGTCATTGGGATCCATTTGGAAAGGCTATTGGGACAAAGGTACTTCCAATGTGTGAATTTTAGGGATGAGATTTCAGGATGGAGATCTGGGTCATGATAGGGAAAGTCCAGAGGGCAGCCTTGAGAGAAATGACTAATTGATCCCCATTTTTCAGGTGAGAAAACTGAGGCTCAGAGAGGGTGACTTGCCCAGGGTCACACAGCTGGTGAGCATAAGAGGTGGGAAGGAGTCTTCATGTAGCACTCCTGATGAGAAGAAGGGGGTCTGGACACAACTTCTCTAGAATGAACTCTGTTGGCAGGAGCATCACCCTAGGGTGGAGCAAAGATCATCTTTAAAAATCTGGGTTTGGTGATATTCTTCCAGATGCTGTAGAATTCATAAAAATAATATCTGAGCTGTTGGTGTTAGGAAACTCCCAAGACAGAGGCAGGGATTGATTTGGTCCTGGGACAGGGTCAAGGGCCAGGTCTGGGATCCCCCTATTTTATCCAAATGATCCAGCTGGCTCATGCTTCACTATGAGGGAGGGCTGGCAGGCAGTCAGCGTACATGTAAGGTAATGTTGAAATGCTGGGCTAATAATGAGTTATTTTTATGTTTGGGAAAAGAAAAACAGCAAATGCTTAAAAAAAGACAACTAAAGATAGAATGGGCTGGCTGGAAAAGGCCAACATTTCCGAGTTATCTCTGTGTCATCAGAGCTGGCAGCCCAACATGGTGGAAGTCGATTCATAGACTCTTAGAGCTGCTCAAAGGGCCCTTAGACTACGGAACAGCAGGACTAGGAAAGGCCTCAGAATCCAGAGCGCTAGCCCTGGGATGGACCTTGGACAATGTGGTACCAGTGGGTGGTACTGTGGCATGCCTACACTGGCTCCAGAGTCAGACAAGTTGGGTTTATTTCTCACCTCTGATGCCCACAGGCTACAGAACATTCCTGGGCCTCAGTTTTCTCATCTGTAAAATGAGAAATGTTGTATTAGATGGCTTCTGAGGTGCTATAATGCTCCTTTTAGCTATTATCCTATAGACCAGGGGTTCTTGAAATTTGACCATGTCTAGTGAATAATAATTCAAATTCAAATTCCAATCAGAATAATTCAAAACATAAAATACAGAAAATTAGAAAGGAAACCAATTAGATAAAATACTATATATATATTTAAACTATTTTATGCATATATATGGATGTATATATGTGTATGTGTATATATGTATATATGTATGTGTACACCCACACCCACACACACACACACACCCACACCCACACCCACACACACACACACATTCATAGATCCCAGATTGTTAACCCTTGCTATAGATTTGCAAATACTGGGAGATACCTTAGGATATAGAATGTCAGGGCTGGCAGGGTTCTTTGTAGACTAACTAGTCTAACCCTCTCATTTTAGGGGGTAGAAACTGCAGTCTAGAGAAGGGAAATGAATTACCCAAGGCCACACAGTGTGGTCGTGGCAAAGCCAGGGTTAGAAGCCATTATACCATCTCACATGGCTGACTTTTTTGGCAACGCTTCAGGGATACGTGATTCTTTCCACGTGAGGACATTCTTCCTCTGTGTATATTGCTACCTTTTCACCCTTTTGTAGATGGTATTCAGGAGTAGCTGCAGCTCCTTCCTGTGGTGGGCTCTCTACCCCTAGCCAGGCTGGTTCTTGGATGACAGAAATAGCCATTCACCGGTCTGACTATTGAGGCTGCCTTTTGGTGTTTTAAACTAGTGTCCAGAGCAAAATATACTCTTCTGTTTAACCACATTTTCTGTTAAAAATATCCAAAAAGAATACACCATGGTTTTTAGAGTTATAAATTATGTCCCTTTCCCTTGTGACTTTCCCTCGCAGAGACCTCGAAATTCAATTCAGTTCAATGCAATGTAATATAATGAAATGTAATATAGCAAGAATCTCCTAAGAGTCTACTAAGTGCCAGGTTGTATACTAGTCTTTGGGGATGCAACACCAAGTCAGAAACATTCTCTTAAAACAATATTGCTGTTACTATCTACAATGTTCTCTTGGTTCTGATCCTTCTGCTCTTCATGCAAGTCTTTCTATGTTTTTCTAAGATCATTGAGCTCATCATTTCTTATAGGGCTGTAGTATTCTACCCAAATTAACTATAAAGGACATGTAAAGAAAGATGCTCTCTGTGTCCAGAAAAAGAACTGGTAAATAGGAGTATGTACAGAGTAAAATTACACATACATGTATGCATATATATATATATATACCATATATGCGTGTGTATCTATGTATGTATGTGTATATATACACATATATACACACACCCCTCTGTGTTTAATGGTAGCCATCTCCAGGGTGGGGGAAGGGAAGAAAAAGAGGAAAAAAAGAAACTTACATGATTATTATATATTTAAAAAGAATAGCAAGTTGTACATAATAGATTTTTAAATTCTTCTATGTCATAGAAATGCTTGCTTTATTCCATAAATTAAAAGAAAATAATTTTTTTTAAAAGAAAAGAAAGCATTCTCTTCCCTGAGGAGCTTATATTTATTGGTTCTTCTATTCTAGCTGAGGTTCCCAAAGGGCTGAATTTGTACCCTTAGAAGCATGTGGTGATGAGATCTCCTGTTTTGAAAAGGATCCCAACTCCACTGAGTCATATAATTTCAGAGTGGGAAGGGACCACAGAGCTCATCTAGTCCAATCCAGACCTGAACATATATCAACAACATACAAGTTGTTGAACCTTTGTTTGAAGACATGCATTGAGGGGGAACATGGTGCCTCTTGAGACCGCCCATTTCGTTTTGGGAAATGTTAGGAATGTTAGGAAGCTTTTCCTGTCATCAAGTCAAAATCTTCCTTTGCATCTTCCACCCATTGTTCCTTGTTTTGCCCTCTGGGGCCAAACAGAACAGGTTGGATTCTTCTTTCACTTGAAAGAGCTTCAAAAACTTGAAATACCCCTTGTAACCTCCCTCCCCCCCTCCCCCCCGCCCAATCTTCCTTTTTCCAGCTTAAAATCCCGGCTTCCTTCAACTGGTTCTCCTGTAGAATGAATTCAAGGCCCTTTCTCATGCTGGTCTCTGCCTCCCACTCTACCTCTTGATGTCTAGAATTGACCATTACATACCAGATGTGGGAAAACTGGACAGAATCTAGTGGTGACATAAACTCTCCAGTCTTGGATACTCTGTCTCTCTTAATTCTACCTATGATTGTGCCAACTTTCTTGGCTCCAGTATCACATAATTAACACAAATTGAGTTTGCAGCCCATTGGAACTTCCACGTAATTTTTACATTAATCCTATCATGTAGCCACATCTCCCCCATCTTAGAATTGTGCAATTGATCTTTGGGAGCCCCAAGCGACTTTATATTTATTGTTATTAAATTTCATCTGACTAACTTTTACCCAGTGTTATAGTTCGAGGGGTGGGGAATCCCCTTCAGAAGAGGATTTGTTCTGTTAAACTTGGACTCAGTCAAAAGGCTGCATCCAAGGACCTAGAAGGCCACATGTGGCCTCCAGGCCTCGGGTTCCCCAGCCCTTTGGAGCCTGTCATGGCTTTTGTGGTAGCTATGCTTTCTAATTTCATAAACTTTACTCATTAGATAAAGCACGTCACCTATGGTTTTCATTGATGACAATGTTTAAAAATCAAGGGCCTGACACAGGCCCCCGGCCGCTCCTTTGTAGATCACTTTCCACTTGGATGGCATCAGATCAATAACTGGGATTTTGGGTCTTCCATTCAATGCTATGTTACAGCTTTCTAACCCACATCCCTCTGTCTTTTCCTCAAGAAGAGAACGAGAGATTTCTCATAATGTAGAATGGAGAGCAAGGTCGTAGGATCATAGACAGAGAACTAGGCCAGATGAGGAAATCAAGGCACACAGAGATTAAGCTGCTTGCTTGTTGTCATCCTGGGGATCGAATCCTAGGCCATCTGACGCTAAGCCCAGCCTTCTTTCTGCTTGCCATCCTTGTGGCTGGATAAATGTGGCTTCTTAGCTATGCTGGGAAGCATCAGAAGCTTTAGAAAAGACCCCAGGGGCCGTCATTGAAGCATTGCTTGGATAGCATTCTCTTCTATGGCATTTCTGACCAATATCTGTTTGATATCTTCCAGTGATGGAGAACTCACCATATAGCAAAGCAGCCCATTTCACTTTCGAAGAGCTCTAATCATTAGGAAGGGGCAACTAGGTGGTGCTGTGGATAGAGGGCTGGGCCTAGGGTGAGGAAGACTCTTCCTGAGTTTAAATGTGGCATCTGGATGTGTGACCCTGGGCAAGTCACTTCATCCTATTTGCCTTAGTTTCCTCATTTGTAAAATGAGCTGGAGAAGGAAATGGCAAACCACTCCAGTGTCTTTAACAAGAAAATCCCAAATGGGGTGAACTTCACAAAGTGGAATTTGAGCAGAGACAGAGACCTGAAGGAAGGCCGGGAAATGAAGTTTTCCAGGTGAGAGGGAGAGCAGTCCAGGCATGAGGGACAGTCAGTGCAGTCAGCTATAGGTGCCCTTCATTTCTAATATTTTCTATTCCAAAATCTCTCTCAACTCTGACATTTTTGGGTCAAAGTGCCTTTCCAAGCCTGACATTCAATATTCTAGGTTCCTCCTAGTCCTGGTGGTGTCTAGCTGTGATTCTAACATCGTTTTTTTGGGGGGAGAGTGAGGAGCCATAGACCATAGGATCATTGGTTTAGAGTGGAAAGGGACTTGAGAGGGTCAATCTCCCTCATTTTATAAAAGAGGAAACTGAGTCCTAGGGAGGGAAGTGACTTATTCAAGGTCACACAAATAGCAGAACTGAGATTCAAAGTGAGTGTTTTCAACACTTCACCTCACTGCTTCTATGAGACTGACTTCCTGCCATCTCCTTGGGCCATGCACAAAGCTTCCATGTCGGGGAAGGGCCTGGACCACTATTTCAATGCTGGCTGTGCCCCTAAAAGGTTTTATGAAATCTTCAGCAAGGCCAGAAATACATACTGGCCCCAAACCCAACCTTTCCATAAAGGGGCAAAATGCTGAGGAGGCTTTATTTGTGGCTTCCCTGGGGGGGAAACCAGCTCAGAAAAAGGGCCAGGGCAGGAAACGGATGCCGTGGAATTTTGCCAGGCACTTTGTGACCTGTGACCCATCTATCTGGCTATCAAAAACTTCTACTTCCCCTAAAGAGGGAAGGTGGTGAGGAGGAGGAGGAAGGAGAAAACTTAGAAGTGGAGGGTGAGGTTTGCAACTAACACTTTTGGGGGAGAAAATGGATCAGTAACATAAGGGGAGTGAGGAGAAACTTCTAAGACAATCAGTCAATCAATAAACATTTATTAAATGCCTACTATGTGCCAGGCACTATGACCCTCACCACATGGCCAAGTATTAATCTGAGTGTGCTAGGCTCCAAGTTCTAGAGCTGGAAGGGGCTAGTCCAAACTCTTGTTTTACAGATGAAGAAACTGAGGCCCAGAGAACAGAAGTCACATAGGTGGTTGTATCAGGTCTGGAATTGAACCCTAGGTCTTCTGACTTTGAATCTTCTGTTCTTTCCACTGCTCTGCTCTGTCTCCTTATATGTCTTCCTCTTGGCTTCATCAGATTAAACATCTGATGTTTAATGTTCATATTAGTTAATATTAATTATGTCAGTGAATGTTAGCTTTGCCTCTTCCAGACTATAAACTGAGGGCTCTTGTCCAGGGCTTTCACATTTCTTGGTCAGACCACATTTAACAATTATATTCTGTTTGGGGTACCATCTTCTAGGGAAGACACTGACAAGAGCCCCCACTAATGTCTTCCTATTTTCTCTCATCATGGTGGGCTTTGTGGTGTGGTGGGCAGAGTGTTGGATTTAGAGTCAGGAAGATGTGTGTTTGAATCCTGCCTCATGTACTTAATAACTGTGACTCTGAACAAGTAACTCACCCTGGTTTTGACCTCTGTAAAATGGGAATAATTTATCTACCTCACATGACTGTTGGAAGAACCAAATGAAAATGCACATCAATTTGCAAGCCTGAAAGCACTGTGGGATAGGATTTATTATTATTCCCCAATGTTAATCCAGTTGACTACAATCTCTGTCAGATCCTAATAAGCTAGAAAGACTTAGAGATAGGTCTGGTGATAGACTGTCAAGGACCAGCATGGTGCAGGGTGCAGGGTGAAGAATAATGCAGTTGGCATTAGTGTACCTGGCTTTAGTTTTTACCTCTGCTACTTCCTACCCATAAGACCTTGGACAAATTGCTTAAATTTTTAGGACTTCAGTTTATGCATCTATAAGATCGGAGAGGGGGTAACTACAATTCTTCTTTCTAAAACCTTTTCGAAAAAAAATTTCCAACTTTCCATCTCTAGATTTATGGTCAGACTTGAAATGTTTGAGAAACTGTGTGTGTGTGTGTGTGTGTGTGTGTGTGTGTGTGTGTGTGTGTGTGTGTGTGTGTTTGGCTTTGACAATTCTCAAATATTGGTAGGTCATGGAGAGGTGGAGATTCATGTCGATAGATGAAGGACCCATCTTAAGTATATTACAGAGACCTGAAATATTGACATGCTATATCACATCCAAAGGAGTTGAGAGGCAGTGTGATGGGGCAACCCAGTGCTGGACTTGGAATCAGGAAGATCTGGACTTAAATCCAACCTTAGATACACAGCTATGTGACCCTGGGTTAGTCACTTAACCTATTTAAGCCTCCTTTTCCTATACTGTAAAAAGAGGAGGTTGGCTTCAGTGACCTCAGGGTCTTTCCTAGGTCTATGATCTTTACTAGCTGTGTGACCCTGGGTTAGTCACTCCAACTCTGAGTCTCCCTTTCCTACTCTGTAAGACTGAAGGGAATAAAGACACTCATTGACTTCTAAAGTCCCATTCAGTTTTAATCTCTGATCCTATGATATATCCAGAATGAGGAGATGACTTGAGTCCATAGCTGCGTGAGAATCCTTTGGAGAAACTATTATGGGCTTGTGAGTTTTTAGAACACCCTTAGTAAGAAAACATCTGTCCTCACTTGTTTGAAGGTCTGTAACATGGTACGAGGGGTAGCCCTGTTCTGTTTGAATCTGGAGGCCAAACAAGGAACAATTGGGGGAAGCTGCTGAGAAAGAGATTTCAGTTTAATTTAAGAGAAGACTTCCGAGCAATCTGAGCCATCCCCAAGTTTAGCCTAATATCTCAGGCAGTAGTGAATCATTTGTTACTGTAGCTCTTCAAATAAAGCTGGATGGCTCCTTGTTAATTCATTCAATTAAATGAAAATTATGAAATATCTCCTTTGTTCTAGGTACTGTGGTAAACTCTGGGGAAATGAGGACAAAAAGAAAGCCAGGCACTAAGGGAGTTTATCATATGTTGCAGAAGACGTTGGGGGAGAATTCCTGCTTAGCTAGCGGCTGGACAACATGATTTCTGAGTCTCACTCTGACTTTGAGATTTTGTGATTCTGACCATGCCTAGTATAGGCTAGGAGAGGCTACAGGTACCTTTAAGTAGAGCAGTAATGGTTATATGGTGGGATCTGAGGGAATCTGGTGAAGTTTGCTCCCCTGCCTCCCAAATGCAGGGAGGCATTGTGGTATAGAAAGAACACTGGCTTTGGAGTGAGGATGCCTGTGTTTATTTCTGCCTCTGATGCTTCCTCTCACTGTGTGATTATAGACAAGTCACAAACTCTCTGAAACTCAGTTTGCCCAGTTCTTAAATGGAAAGTGCTTGGATTATCTGCTTTTTAAGATTGTTGGGAGGATCAGATTAAATAATTTATGAAGAGCACTTTTCAAACTTTAAGTTGTTGAAGCAAAGTGACAAGTTTTTGTTAAGTGCCTACTGGTTCCAGGCACTGTGCTAGAGATGAGGTGTATATATATATGGAGTGTCCCAAAAGTCTTAGTGCAGTTTTAAGCTTTAATAGGTAGCTACTAAAACTGCACTAAGACTTTTGGGACACCCATATAAAGACAAATGGTAGAACAGCGCCCCCCCCCCCCCCCTGCCCTTTGCTATCAGGAGAAATAAGATATGCAAAGGAAGAAAATAAGAAGAATTAAAAAATGATTTCTGGGCTGGGGTAGCATTAACAATGGGAGAGAAGGCCTTGTATAGAAGGTAGCACTTTAGCTGGCCTTTGAAAAGATTCTAAAAAGAGGTAATGAAGTGGAAGCTACATTCTAGGTATGAGGGAGAGTCTGGGCAAAGGCACAGAGATGGGAGGATGGAATGTTAAGAATGTTCTAACCACTCTTCCTCATAAGGTTGTGACCTATCCATTTCCTTTTTTGATGTTCTTAATTGTTATATTTATTTATTTATCTATATATAGATACCTATAGATATATATAGATATACACACATATATGTATATATACATATCTTTGTACATTTATAAAACAAATAAATCTTCCTTTTTTATTTTTCTTTCTCTTTCTCTTTTTTCCTTTCTTTCTCTAAATATTTCTAATTCTTTGATGCCACTTCCTGTATATAAGTCATCGTTAGTGGTATGCTTCAGTCTCCTTACGCCAGTCTCACATCCCGCCATCTTTGAGATTGTCCATAACTTCTCTTCTCCTGTGATTGTGGTCCATGATCCACAGCCAGAAGACATCATCAGAAGAGTATTGGGGTCAAAATGATAGCAGTTGATGGCAGAGGGGCAGCTTTGGATTAATGAGAATGTCAGATAGTTTCCCAAAGGCAGCCCAGATTGCTGCTTCTCTTCTACAAATTGAGTCCAGCTCATGGCTCTGTCCTAGGTCCTTTTCTCTTCTCCTTCTAAACTATTTTGCTTGGTGATGTCATTAGCTCCTACTTTTACCACCTCTAAGCCCCTGTCTGCTTATTATGCCCTATCGTTTCTCTTAATAGACATCTTAAGCTCAAGTTATCCACAACTGAACTCATTCTCTTTCCCTCAAACCTGTCTGTCTTTTGAACTTCCTTACTGTTGAGGTTACCACCATGCCCCCCTGTCATCCAGGCTTGCAACATAGGCCTCATCCTCAAATCCTTGCTCTTCTTACCATTTATATCCGATTTTTTCCAATTCTGTTGATTTTTACCTTTAGAACATCTCTTGTATATGCCTGCTCCTCCTTTAGGCTGCTGGTTGGTCTCCGCCCCAAGTCTCTCCTCATTCCAGCTCTCCCTCCACTCATCAAAATAATCTTTCAAGAGCACAAAGCTGACCATTCACTCTTCTATTTAGTAAACTCCAGTGGTTTCTTATCTCTTCTTGGATCAGATTTTAAAGTCCTCTCTTTGGTGTTCTTAATCTGGCACCCACCTACCTTTTGAGGCTTTTTACACCTTACACTACTCTATGATCCAGTCATCCTGACCTCCTTACTGTTCCTTGCTCAAAACACTCCATCTCCAGACTACCTTTTCTTTGATTGTCCTCTATGCTTGAATGCTCTACCGAAGGGGTAGGAAATCTTCAGCGTCAAGGCCACATGTGGCCTTCTAGGTCCTCAGGTGTGGCCTCTTGAAGAGTCCAAGTTTTCCAGAAAAATCTGTTTCTGAAGGGGATTTGTTCTGTGAAGTTGGGCTTCAGTCAGAGGGCCACACTTGAGGACCTGCTGGGCCACATATGGCCTTAAGGCTGCAGGTTCCACACCCCTGCTCTACCTCCTTATTTCTGCCTCTTAGTTTTTCTGGGTTTCTTCAAGTCTCAGCTAAAATCCAGCCTTTTGCAGCAAGCCTCTCCTGATTTCCATTAGGGCTAATGCCTTCCCTCTGTTGATTATTTCCACTTTATCCCGCATATGACTTGTTTGTACATATTTGTTTGGGTGTTGTGTCCTCCTGGCACTTGGTCTCCTCGATAGCAGAGACTGTCTTTTGGCTTTCTGTGAATCCTCAGTGCTTAGCACAGTACACAGAGCACAGTGGTTGCTTAATAAGTGTTAAACCTCTTGCCACCAATTTTTGACCCATGTATGATTACTTTACAATCCATGTGAAATATTTATTAAGATGATCTACAAACACAGTTAAAGTAGCCTTGATGAATGTATGAAAAGGCACAATGATGGACATCAATTGGTAAACATTCATTGTTGTTGAGTCTTTCAGTCAAGTCCTTCAAAAGGCATTACCTTTAGGCAAAAATAGAGAAGCGAAGAGTAAATTTAGCCAGTCTGGTAAAAGAATACAAGGCTATCAAGGCCTTCATCTGTAAGTGAGTCTTGGGAGTCTGGGGAGATGGGCAGAGGACACTGGGGAGATGACGATGCTTTGTTTTGATTCTCATTTGCCGGGGATATAAACCAGAGGGAAGACTGCTCAGCATATCAGCCAATTCTTCCTTTATCTGCATTGTTAACCCACCATTTTCTCCTCCGGCTTTCAGGATGACTGATGGTTTCATCAGGAGGAGGGTTCTGATTAGAGATGGGGTAATCTCACCTCCTATCAGGGTCCAAAGAGGAAGGCTTACAGTGTGGTACCTGGGGCTATCAGGAGCTGTCTTACTATCTGTCACCAGGAAAATAGCTCCCCTATAAGCATATATAAATAATCACTCTGCCAGTCCCCAGGGACTTGGATTAAGCCCCATTACTTTGGAAGTTTGGTAAGAGAGGATACCTGTGGAAAGTCCCAGGAAGGGTCAGAACTAAAAAAATAGACTCTGGTTATAGAGAAGTCTTGACAGATGGTAAGTGTTTTCTGAATGTATTAAGTTTGGTTGTACCCAGAGGTTAGGGGCTGGGGGCTGGGAAGAGGGAGTAACCTCCTCTAGAACTAACAGGCTATATTTGGTTTGCTTGAGCAAAGGCATCTCAACTGAAAATGTGAATTATTTCTTTCCTCTTTCCTATGGGAGAGGGTTTGACGGGGAAGGTTATTTATAAGCTAATTTCTCACTTTCTTGCTGCCCTCTCAGACCACAAATAATTGCACAGAGTGTTTGTGGAGAAACCCTTCTGCTGGTTGCTAGGTCAGTCTGGTTTCCATGGAAACCATAAAACTGATAATGGGTGGGTGGAGGAGGTCGCTAGAAGGATTAGAGGGCTCCTCCTCCCATCTATTGAGCTGCTTTTCTGCCAGCCAGCTTCCTTTTTGTCTCCCACCTTTTAAGTTTGAGCATCCTTTGAGTTTTCCCAGCATCCTTTTCCCTTCTTCCCTTCAGTAGTCCTACTCGCTCCCAGAGCTTCACTGATCACCTCTATGCAGATGAGTTCCTAATGCATATTTGGTCTCTCCTCTGACCTCTAGCTAAGTCTCCATCGACCTGCTGGAAATCACCCTAGTGCTTCTCTGGCACGTCAAACTCATGTTTAAAACTGACCTCATCATTTGCTCTCCCAAATCAGTGCCTCTTTCACTTATTCTATTTCTGTTGATTGACATGACTTTCCCCCTCCTTATTAAGGCTCATTCATCTTCAACCCTTCCCTCTTCCTAATTCCCTATATTCCATTAGGAGCTGGGTGGCACAGTGGATAGAACTCCAGGGTTGGAGTCAGAAAGACTCATCATCAAATCTGGCTTCAGATACCTCTTAACTATGAAACCCTGGGCAAGTCACTTAATCCTGTTTGCCTCACTTTCCTCTTCTGTAAAATGAGCTGGAAGTATTGCCAAGAAAACCCCAGATGGAGTCATGAATTTTGGACATGATTGAACAAAAACAATGAGCTTTATTAGGTTCTGTCTCACAGTGTCTCACACTCCTTTTCTCCATGCATATTACCACAATCTTAGATCAGGTCCTATCACCTTTGGTCTGGACTATTGCAGTAGCCAACTAGTTCTCCTGCATCCAGCCTCTTGTTTCTCCAAACCGTCCTCCACAAACTGTCAGAACAACCTACCTAACACACAAGTTTGCTGGTTATACTCATTACTTTGGTTCCTCTCCTCCCCCCACTGCTCATCCCTTTGGAGTTTGGCTTCTGACCTCACCACCCTACTACGACTTCCCTCTCCGAGGTTACCAAAGTATCTTAATTGCTGAATCTGATCATAGTTGTCATCCTTCTGGAGCTTTCTGTAAAGTTTGAAACTCTTGATCACCCCTTCCCCCTGGATAACTTTTTCTCCCTGGATTTTGGGGGATGTTGCTATCTTCAGGTTCTCCTAATTGTTTTCTGTTCCTTTTCATTCTTCTCTACTAGATTACCATCAATGTCCTGTCCCCTAACCATGGGTATCCCCCCAACTTTTGTCCTGAGTTCTCTTATTTTCTCTCTCTGCACCTCCTCTCTTGGTGAACACCGATTCCCCTGGATTCCATTACCATTCTGCCAATGATCCCCACATCCACATAGTTAACTCATTTCTCTTTTTAGTTTTAGTCCTATATCACCTCTTGCCTGTTAACATTTACAGTTGAATGTCCTTGAGGCATTGGGCAAACTCATCATGCCCCAAATGAAATGTAAATCTTCATGCACCCCCATCCAACTACCCCTCCTTGAAGCTTTCTACTTTTCCTGATTTTGATGAGTCACCTGGTCACTCAGGTTTGCTGTATTAACATAATTCCAATTCTCCTCTTGCTGAAGAGTCAGGCTCCCAGAGCAAGACATGCTTCATCTCCCGCTTGGGATTTTAAGGGTACCACCGGGGTTAGGATTGTGTATATCCTTTTTTTTTTTTTAAGCAATTGGGGTTAAGTAACTTGCTCAAGGTTACACGGCTAGTCATTATTTATGCATGGGTGCTCATTTTCTGAGGCCGGATCTGATCTCGGGTCATCCCAACTCCGAGGCCAGCGCTCTTACTCACTGCACCACCTAGCCGCCCCTTTAGGGCAATTGGGGTTAAGTAACTTGCCCAAGGTTACACGGCTAGGTTTTTGTTTGTGTGGATTAAGTGTCGGGAACTCAGGACCTTCTGACTCCAGGGCCGGCGCTCCACTCACTGCGCCACCTAGCCGCCCCGTGTGTATATCTTTTGCTAATGCTACCAGCTTTAGCCCTCCACCATTAGTGACCACTGATTAGTTACATTTGGCCAATTAAAATAAATTAGCCTTGATAATGGGACTGTGAAGCTAAATCAAGAACAGAAGTGCAAACATGTGTCTCCCTAAATCCTGGGGCAACTGATGGCATTCTTCACAACCTAAATCCCTGGGGATAGTGGGCAGGAGCTTAAAGCCTAGTATCCACATCTCCAAAGTCAGCATACCTTACCTCAGGTACCAATGGGCTGGGTAACCCAAATAACTCCTTCAGGTATTGCTGAAAAACTGGAAATAGTCTACAGAAGGAAGATAATAGAATTTAAAAGGGATTTTGAGAAGCTTCCTGCAAAAGGTGGGATTTTAGTTGAGAAATGAAGGAAGCCAGTCCAGAAAGGCCAGTCCCCCATCCCCACACTTATTTTGGGAATCAGCTCCCTGATAGTCATTTTTGTTCTGTCATTTCCACTATAAAGGCCATTCTCCTTTGCAGAGAACACAAACATGCGATGAGTTGAAAATAGCTCTAATTTTCTGCTTTTTTTTAATTATCCTCATTCTATTCTTCCTAAGTAAAGATCCCATCCCTTCCATTCACCTTTCTCCCAAGGTAGCTAAAAGCCCTTTTATTCCCTTCCTTTGCTTCCATCACCAACCTCAACTCCTTAATTTTAACCTCCTGACACTATTTCTACAAGACCACACCCATTCGAATACTCTTCTGATGTTACATGGTTTCATATCCATTTTCTGTACTTTTAAAGCTCTATACTTTTCTGTACTTTTCCTCCTTAAAAAGAGGCCCTGTGAGGTAGCAAGGATGCCCATTCCAGTTAGAATCTGATATCCTGGAGGATGGCTGACTAGATTGTGAAGCAATATCTAGGCTCTATAAGTGGGTGAATTAAATTTTCTCTCATCCTTTCAGCTCAAGTCAACAGGCATTTAGTAAGTATGAAGTACCACGCACTGTGTTAAGTACTGGGAATATAAGCAGAAAGGACAGTTCCTCCTCTCGAGAAATTTATATTCAAATGAGAGAAACCAAGCATAAAAGGGAGCTGGAAAGAGAAAGGGAAAGGGGAAGATGAAAGTGGCTGACATGGGGGCATTATAGCTAAAGTCTGAGAGATTCAGGAGTGTGACCTGGAGAGTTAAGAAGACATGATTGCCCAAGACTCTTTCCTTAAAATGGAAGGTTTGGGAAGAACAGCCAACTAGGAGAGGCTATAGGGGCAGAGGGTACTTCCAATGTGAACAAGTTTCTGGGGGGCATTGCAGAAAAAGGCTGAGAGAATCAGCCTGGAGGCAATGAAAATTTCATTTGACCAATGTGTTCCCATATGTTCACATTGGTCTTTTTAAATAAATCTCAATTTTCTTTCTTTTAGAAATTCTTTCCCTTTGTGTTTTCATAATTGAATTCTTGAATATCTTTCATCCTTCTAGGTTAACTTTCCCTGAAGTATGTTAGTTCATAGGATCTTTCCTGTGTTTTCTCTAAATCCTTTTAAATCCACTCTACTACAACTCAAGTTACATAGCAGACTATGCCCAGATTTCCTCTCCTTTTCTATCACAAACTCTTGATTAGAGCATTCACTGTCCCTCAGGGTTTCCATCATATTCTCCCTTGCAGCAACTTCCTCCCAGTTAGTGAGAATCAGATCCAAAGTAAATTGGTTTTTCAACCTTTTGAAGGATGATATTTTCACTAAATGGGGAGAGAGAGAGAGAGAGAGAGAGAGAGAGAGAGAGAGAGAGAGAGAGAGAGAGAGAGAGATGGAAAAGGAGACACAGAGGGAGAGAGTGGTCCAGGAGATTCCTGGATAATTGAAGATCTCTTCCCTCCCCCCACCCCAACCCATCATTACTGTATAACATCTCTGTTGCAGATTTGTGGCCTGTTTTCAAGCTCCTTATCTATTTCTTATTTCAAGGTACGACAGGAATGTATGCCCTGGGCACCCCCTCACTCTCCTGAGTCTCTCTGAGACTGTCTTTCCTGAGCCCTATCCATACTTTACTTGATAGAAAAGAGAGAAGGAGGAAGCAATGTGCTATGGAGGTGAGCAGAAAGTGCCATGCTGGTCCTGAGACCAAGAGTAAATAACAAGACATGGTACCAGTCAGTCAGGGGGAGTCTGACTCTAGGGAGAAGAGAGGAAGCCAGAGGCATGTTTATGGCTATGATGAATATAATTTGTGATTTGTCTCATTTTGGGAGTAACTTTATCCCTCCTTGAAAAAGCTTTTAAATAATGCCTCAATACTTTAAAGATTGTGTTGCTTCCAACAAAAATTTTTCCTTTCAGTGTTGAGTTGGCATAGACTGGCTTTCCAAACTTTGTCCCATTTCCTTAGTGCCCCACAAAGCTTCTTTATCTTAGGATTGTTCTCTGAAAACAGTTAGGCAAATCTGCCTCTTAGTGACTGTGATTGATGCCACTAATCACTTTCTATTTTTTGAGGCCTACTTGTTAACAGAAAGGAAGGATGTGTGCTTTGATTTTAATAATCTGATATCAACATTGTCCATTTCATTTGACCTGAGTTCTGTTGCTTTTCAGTTTTGTTTTCATTCCTATCAGGGTTTATTAACTGGTTTTGCATCATGGATCCCATTAGTAACCTGGAAAAATCTGTGGATCCCTTCTTAGAATCATGATCATGTTTTTGAATGCAAAAAATTAAAATATATAATCCTACAAAGGAAACTAATTGCATTGTAGCACAGTTATTAAAATGTATTAAAAATAAATTCACATGTACTAGATTAAGAATCCTTGGTTTATATTGTTATCAACATTACTTCTGGTGTCCCTTTGGCTCTGCTTCGAATGAATGAATGAACATTTATTAAATACTTCTGGAGTAACAAGCCCTGTTCTTGGTACTCAGGATACAAGCCCCAAAGTGAAGTGCTCCTTAACTATGAAAAGCACCTTCTAATAGGGAAAAATGGCACACGTGGGGATTGAGGGTGTTCTAGCCATAGAGTATGAGTGGAGCCATGTTGCTGTTGTTGAGTCATTTCATGGCCCTATTTGGGGTTTTCTCAGCAGATACTGGAGAAGTTGGCCATTTCCTTCTCCAGTTCATTTTACAGATCAGGAAACTGAGGCAAACAGAATAAAGTGACTTGCCCAAGGTCACACAGTTATTAAGTGTCTGAGGCTGGATTTGAACTCAGGAAGAGGAGACTTTCTGACTCTAAGCCCAGTGCCCTCTCCATTTAATCACCTAGCTGCCCAAGACTGGAGCCATAGAGTGATATATCATCCTGCCTTTTTAAGGAGCAATAGTAATATTGTTTGATTACTCTTCTCGAAGCAAGAACAAAGGGTGGAAAGTATGTTTGTATTGGCAGTGGGAGAGGCCCTGTGAGGTCGCAGGGATGCTCATTCCAGCTAAACTCTGATATCCTGGCAGATGGCTGAATAGATTATGAGGCAAAGTCTAGGGATGGCTATAAAAGTGGGTGAGTTAAGTTTTCTTCCAGCTCTCATTCTGCTTAACTCCAGGGCAGAGTAATTTTATACAGTTCTTTCTACATTCCTTTGAATTCTTCATATTTGTCATTCCATAAAATGCAATCATTTTCTCATTAGTCAAATGTAATTTGTTTGGCCATTACTGGATTCCTGGGCACGTGTTTTTGCTATTACAAATAGTTAGGCCATGAATATGTTTGTGTGTATAGGTTTTTTATTTTTTTTAAGCCGTCAAAGTGTTTGAGGATTCAATCATTTAGGAACTTAAATTTAGGAACTTTTCTTTCAGAATTCCAAATTTTTTATTGAATAGTTGGACAAATGGATTAAGTCCTCAGTAGTGAATAATCCTGACTGTCTCTGGTGCCAGCATCTATGAGCTGTTCTCTCAATTATGTGACTTAGAGCAGCTTGGGACCAAGAAAAAAGGCTGGTAAAGACTGCAGGGTAACCTCTAAGAGTGGATAAGAACATGAGAAGATTGACTGAAGGAACTGGGAGTGTTTAGCCCAGAGAAGAGAGGATGGAGGTGGCATATGGTGCTGCCTTTGAAGGGCTGGCATACGGAAACAGCATAGATTCTACTTGGTCTTAGAAAGTAGAAGGAGGAATATTGGATGAGAGCTCCATAGGGGTTGGTGCCAAGAAAGCTAGCTAGCTAGAGAAAGCCTTTTACAACGCTCGCTATGCTCTAGAATGTTGTACTGAAAATATAAGCAAGCAAGATACTCCTTACATTACCCAATGTATTAAGTTTAATGTGTTCTAAATGGCATTTGTCTTTTCATGCAAATCTCATCTCATCCTTTTCTATTTGAACTTTCCTATTACTGCAACAAGGTGGCACAGTGGGTAGGGTACTGGGTCTGGAGTCAGGAAGAGTCATCTTCCTGAGTTCAAATTGGCCTCAGACACTTATTAGCTGTGTGACCCTGGGAAATTCACTTCACCCTGTTTGCCTCAGTTTCCACATCTATAAAATGAGCTGGAGAAGGAAATGGCAAACTGCTCTAGTATCTTTACCAAGAAAATCCCAAATGGGGTCATGAAAAGTTGGACATGATTAGAAATGACTGAACAAAAACAACAACATTGTTGTTGAGGGTGCTGCCTTCTTCTCAATCACCCAGGCTCACAACCTTAGTGTATATCTGTGACTCCTAACACCCACTATTCTTTCTCTCTCCAATCATATCCAATCTCTTGTCAAGTTTTGTTGATTTTCTCTTTAAAATACTTTTTTTCTATGTCTCCTTATCTGCTCTGACACTGCCACCACTCTGGTCCAGACCCTCATCACCGAAAATCTAAACCACTGAAGTAGGCTTCTGCTTCAGTGAAGTAGGTCTTCTTGGCTCACGACCATCCTCATCTGTCAGACTGGTTATCCTGACATGCAGGTCTGACTATAGCCCCTCTGCCTAGCTGCCTAGCTTGTTCCCTCTGTTGGTCTCATTTCTGTCTACTTCTTTCTTTAAATGTAGCCCTTATCCCAATTTTGACCCTTAATAGTTGTGCAACCTTGGGCAAGTCCTTTTTCTTCTTTGGCCCTCAGTTTACTCATTTTAAAGTGAGGTGGCTGATCTTTGAGGTGTCTTCTAGAGTCTAACCCTATGATGACCTAGAAGGTCAGGGCTAGGAAGAGGCAGTGTGAAGTAGTGGGGAGTGCTATGAACTTGCATGTGGAGACACATGGGAGACAACATTATTGGTTTTGATATCAAATGAGTGACCATGCTTGAGCCGTTTCATTCTCAGTTTCCTCACCTTTAGTATGGGCATATACTGACTATGTGACCCTGTTCTTGACCTCTCGGGGTTGTATGCGAATCTCTAAGACTGTAAGTTACTGAGAAGGTGTCAGCCTGTATTGGTGGAGGGAGTTTCCTCTGTTGGGTTCCTTGTGCCAATGGAATCACAGATAGAGTCCCTATCCCTGTTGTAAAACATGTACTGCCTACCTCAGAGGGTCATTGGGAAATAAACACTTGTCCAACCTTAAAGCATCATAGAATTGTCAGTTACTGCTATTATGGCGGGGGGGGGGGGTGGACTGCATGGACCATGTCCCATATATTGGAAGATAAAGAAGGAATGACTTGCTGCCAACAGCAGCTGGACTTAGTGGCCTTCTCCAAGGCCTCGGGGTCCAGAGGGCAGAGAGGAATCAGCCTCAGGCAGCCTTCTGTCAGGACATGATTGCCAGCTGCTGAGTGACCTCAGGGACTGCTTTATGTCCAATGACACAATGTCAGCCGCAACCTTTGCCCTGTCTTCACTGTTGGAAGACTGATTGTGTCCTGAAGAGGAAAACATCTTTAAAATAGAAGCTGACCTCCCCCCACCCCCCACCCCCAGCCTTTCCTGGTCCTTCCCTTACAGTTCTTCCTGTGCCTTCAAGGATCTGAGACAGGACTGGTATTTTCCCTCTGCTGGGATCTCTCTGGAGCATTCCTGATCTAGCTGAACTTAAAAAGGGAATAGGTGAAAAATTTTGCAAATGGAAACTGTGGGGTCAAATTTTGCAATAATGATGATGATATTGATGATAACAGCAGCTCACACTTTTTCATATTATTCTGAAATACACTTTTATTGATATATTTTGTTTCAAATTACCTTCATTTTCCAGTGTCCCTCTGCCCTTTCCCTCAAGCCATCTCTTATAACAAACAACAACAAAGCCCAAATAGTTCAGCATAATTAATCAGCACATCATACGACACTGTCTGTGGAATTCTACACCCCTAGTTCTTCTCTCTGCAATGAAGAGATGAGGTGACCTTTTCAAATTTTTGGTTTGGGTCCAAGCTTGGTCTTTATAACTTCTTGGAAATCAATTTCTGCTATTTTGTCGTCAGTAGTTTTCATCCTTGTATTATACATTGTTTTCTTGGCTACTTCATTTTGTATCAGTTCATGAAAGTCTTCCCACGATTCTCACATATTCATGGTCCCTTATAAGACAGAAATATTCCATTGCATTCATACACCGTTGGCCATTCCCCAGTCGATGGGTAGACATTTTATTTCTAGTTCTTTGCAGCTTCAGAAAGTAGCAGTTCACATTTGTGCAGGTGTGGGGAACCTGGGGCTCAAGGACACATGTGGCCTTCTAGGTCCTTGGGTACAGCCTTTTTTTTTTTTTTTTTTTGCGATTTTTGGAGGGCAATTGGGGTTAAGTAACTTGCCCAAGGTCACACGGCTAGGTTTTTTCGTTTGGGTGTGTGTTAAGTGTCTGAGGCCGGATCCAAACTCAGGTCCTTCTGACTCCAGGGCCGACGCTCTACTCACTGTGCCACCTAGCCGCCCTGGGTACAGCCTTTTAACTGAGTCCAAGTTTTACAGAACAAATGCTTTTATTGAGGGGATTTGTTCTATGAAGTTTGGATTCAGACAAAAGGCTGCTTTTGAGGACCTAGAGGATCACATGTGGCCTCAAGGTTGCAGGGTCCCTGCACCTATAATATAAAAAAAATTTGTATAATTTATAATATATAACATTATATAATTTTTAATATACAATATTATATAATATATAATTTATATTTAATTTATATAATTTATATCCCCCAAGCAAATGTCTCAAAAAAGGAACCCTGTCTCTAGCCCTTTCCTTTAATTGCAAAAGGCAAAGATCTTCAATAGGAGAAGACTCATCTTTTCACACTTTCTCTCCTGTTCCCCATCTTTGCAGGGGCCATTTAGGCAGAAAACAGATCTATGTTGGGAAATCTTCAGGGTTCCAAGGTGGTGGTGGTGGAAAATTTCTTCAGCTTTGTTACTGGCAATGTAACACTGATAAGAACATTACATTTGACGTTAGAAGTCCTTTGTGAGCTATTATTTCCTGGCTATGATACTTTGGACAAGTCATCCCTCTGAGACTCAGTGTCCTAAATGATAAAATATCTGTGAATAAGAGACAGTATGGATGAAGTGGGAGCCTGAGGGTCAGGGAATCCTGGTTTTAAATACTGTCTCAGATATTTGCTAACTGTGTTAAAGGCTCCTTTGTGTACCTCAGTTTCCTCATCTCCAAAATGAAGATAACAACACTTTCCTTCCTGGGTTTTGTAAATATCAAATGAGTAAATACTCACAAAACCCACAAAATATAAACTATTATCATCACCATCATCACAATTACTAAGATCATCATCACCACCATCACCACCACCACCACCATCATCATCATCATCACCATCATCATCATCATCACCACCACCACCACCACCACCACCATCATCATCATCATCATCACCATCATCATCACCATCATCATCATCATCATCATCATCATCATCATCATCATGATCTTATTGGATTATTGGAGAGGAGATGATGTTTTGTGGGTTAAAAAAATCAATGGGAATGCGAGCTGCTGGATTGGGACCCAGGAGATCCAGCTCCTAACCTTGGGACAACCACCCATGCCCTTTGGGCATATAGTTTCCCTTCTCTAGCCCCCCATTCCTTCCTTTCTAGAATTAGATCCAGCTCTGCTCTTTTCTGTTGCATTATCTCTTTCGGTATCATGGAATTTCCTTATCTTAGAGTCAGAGTGCTCAGAGCTGGAGAGGATTCCAGGAGTTGTCCAATGGAGCCCCCTTCTTTTGTATGTGTGGAGTCAGAGGTCCAGAGACATGTGAATTGCCCAATGATTAATAAAAGAGCTGACATCTTTATCTTGCTCTTTAAAGTATGTAAAGTGCTTTATATGCATTATCTCATTTGAGCCTTGCAGCAACCTCCTGACATGGGTAATAGAGGCATTATGTCAATTTTAGAGATGAGGAGACTGAGGTTCAGCTTAATTGTTTTGCCTGTGGTCACAGGCTAAATGAGAGAGGTAGGATTTGAATCTAGCTAGATGGTACAGTGGATAGAGGGCTGGGCCTAGAGTCAGGAGGACTCGTTTTCCTGAGTTCAAATCTGACCTCAGACATTTACTAGCTGTGTGACCCTGGGTAAGTCACTTAACCTTGTTTGCCTCGGTTTCCTCATTTGTTAAATGAGGTGGAGAAGGAAATGGCAAACAGCACCAGTATCTTTGCCAAGAAACACCCTAAATGGGGTCATGAAGAGTTGGAAACGACTGAACACCAGTTCCTGACTCTAAATCCATAATGGTGGCCACTAGGCTCTGCTGCTTCTCTGCTTCCTTTGCATCTGGGTTTCTAGTCAGATCATCTGACCCGGGAGCTTCTCCCCTTTTCACCCACAATATCTTTTGGGTCCTGCTCCTTTCCAGATGCTTCTTTTTCCCTGAAAGCTGAAGTTCGCTTTTGATCATCTGCCTATAAATGGAGTAACCACTTTGTACATTATCCTCAGTTAATTTATTATCCAGACTGCCTCTCCCCCATCTCTTGGGGCTAAATCTGGAATTCCTACTCCTACCATTAGTCTGTGGGTGTTCTGGGACAGCAAACTCATTTTATTATTAGCTGAAGCAAAAATAATGAGGAAGGGAAACCTGTAAGAAATATTGATACACAGAATGTTTGCTGCCCAAGTAGATGTCATTTTTATACTTAATCTGCTCTTACCTCTGCGTGCTCATCTGTGTGGGAGTTCAATGCACTCTCCCCTGGTGGGTTTTCTCTTTTGTCCTTTCTGTCTTTGATCAGTTTTCTGCCCAGTATCATTGGAGATTCAATGATCTCTAGATTTTCCATTGAAAGCAGTGTGATTTAGTAGAAAGAACTCCAGACAGGCATAGCATGGTGGAAAGGGTGTTGGACCTGGAATTAGGGGAAATGTGGGCTCAGATCCCCTCTCTAGGACTTCCTAGGTGCAACCATGCCCAGTGAGTCATTTTTCAATTGTGTCTGACTCCATTTGGGCTTTTCTCGGCAAAGATACTGGAGTGGTTTGCCATTTCCTTCTCCAGCTCATTTTACAGATGAGGAACTGAGACACACAGGGTTAAGTGACTTGTCACACAGCTAGTATGTATCTAAGGCTGGATTCGAACTAGGTCCTTCTGACTCCAGCCCTGGCTCTCTGTTCACTGAACTATCTGCCCATCTATTCACCCACCACTGTGCCACCTATTTGTAGCCATGCCCATGGGCACACAACTGTGGACAATTCATGTAAGTTTTCTAAGCACTGGCTTCTTCACCTATAATATAGTGATCCCATTCAGTCACATAGGTGCTTATTGAATGTCAGACACTGTGTTGGGTGCTGAGGACATGAACATAAAAGCAAATAGTTCTTAAGGATTTTTACCTGCTACTTGGGAAATTAGATATGCTCAGATGGAAGAATAGAAAATGCAATTTAAAAAAGTATTTTCAGGGGGTGAGGGGAAAAGCTGATAACAGGAAACAAGCAGAAAATGCCTCTTGTAGGAGATGGTCCTGGAGCTGAGCCTTGAAGGGACCTTGGAGGTGGGGAGGAGCATCGAAGGCAGAAATGATGGAGAAATGTAGAGGCCGGGGTTACTTGCTACAGTTCTTACCTGTAGTGAGCAGCAGATTAGACAAATGCTTGTAAAATGCCTTGAAAACCTAAAAGCACAATTTAAATATCAGATGTCAAGGTCTAGCTCTCATCTCTGTCATTAACTGTTGGGTGGAGCAAATCACTTGATCTACTCCTTGACAATAAAAAGGAGGGGCTTGGGGCAGGGGTTCTCACCCTTGGGTCTATTAACTTATTTTAAAAAGATATTTTGATAACTGTATGTATAAAGAACATAATTTTTTTTCATTTGTAATTTTGTACACTTGATTTTATGTATTTAAAAACATGATGAGAAAGGGTCCATAGGTTCCATAAGACTGTCATTAACACACAAAGACTCTTTAAGAGCCTCTGGATTAGTTGGCCTCTAAGGTCCTCCTTGGCTCCAACCTTACTGATTCAGTTTCGGATCTTATACTAGTTAACCTATTCTTCTGGTTCTCCCTCTCTGTGACTCACATTTCCTAGTGATCCTTCTCCTTTTTCAGTATGAACCCCTGAGCATCTGAGGGTAAGCTGAAAATTGGGAGTCCTCATGGTCCAAGAGTGAAGAAACTCAAGAAAGCCTTTCCCAAATGCCACTGGGTAGGGTGGGAAAATAGGAGCTGGGCTGGGAGGGAGAGTACTGTAGGGATGTTTTAATGAGCTCAGGAAAGCCCGATTGTCTCACAATAACAGACCTGGCTGCTACAATAACATCCTGACCAGAGAGGGTTCTGTCACAGGATATGTGCTGGGGACTGAGGGGCAAGTGGCAATATCCCTGCCTTCCCCCGAGCCTCCATTCCCTCTCCCTTGGCCTGGAGCCCAGCCACAGGAAACAGCAGCCGGAGATCATAGGGAGATGAATGCTTTCCCCTCCACATGCATCCGGGACTGATAGCGATCCGGGAACATCGGCCCAATTTTAGGCAGCCATTGCCTGGCCTGGTCTGGTTCATCTTTATTACTCGTTCTATGGACAGCTCCCAGAACCCTCCTCCCTGTCGAGTACAGTAAAGAACATCAAAAGAGCTCTACTGTCTTAACCTTGGGTTTGCCTCTCTCTGAGGTCAGCTGCTTCCTTTTGATACTCTTGCTCACAGTAGTGGAACTGGCCACAGGAGACCATCTCTTTCCAATCTTAGAATGATAGAACTGGAAGGGACCTTAAAACAGAAAACATTCAAGTTGTGAATGGCATCTTAGCATATAAAACACAGAATGTCAAGGCTGGAAGTTTCCTTAGAACAAAGAACATAGAATGTCAGAGCTGGAAGCGGTCCTAAGAAGATATAATGTCAGACCTAGAAGGGGATTCAGGATGTAGAACATGGGACAACAGACCTGGAATGGATCTTAGAATGCAGAATGTTAGAACCGGAAGAAGACTAGAATGTTGAATAGCAGAGATATTAGAACAAGGAACATAGAATGTCAGAGTTGGAAGAAACTTAGAACATAGAATATCAGTCTTGGGAGGGAAATAAGAATATAGGACATGGGTTATCAGAGCAGGAATGGATCTTAGAATGTAGAACGTTAGAAGAACCTTAGACTATCAAATGTCAGGACCTGTAGGGACCCTCGAACATAGAACATAGGACAACAGAGTTGAAAGGGACTTTAGAGTATAGAACATAGAATATTAGATCTGGAATGGACCTTAGAACAAGGGACAGAACATAGTAGAACAGGAAGCAGGGTGAGACCCAGTGGCTAGAGTGAGGGGCCTGGAATAAGGAGGACATGGGTTAAAATCTGGCATCAGATTCTCACTATCTATATTGAGGACCAGAGGATATAGGATGCAGACTCTCACAGTTGGAAGAGACCTTAGAACATAGAACATAGAGTGGTAGAACTCTGATATGGTCGATGTCAAGGCTAAATGGAACATTAGAATATAGAATGTAGAATGTTAGAGGTAGATGACCTTATAAGAACACAGAATGTCAGAATTGGGAAGAGCTTTGGAATATAGAATGTCAGAGTTGGAAGGGACATTAGGACATAGACCATCATATGTTAGAGCTTGAACGGATTTTATTTATTTATTTATTTTTTTGGAGGGGAGAAGGCAAGGCAATTGGTGTTAAGTGACTTGCCCAAGGTCACACAGCTAGTAAATGTGTCAAGTATCAGGTCCTCCTGACTCCAGGGTGAGTGCTCTATTCACTGTACCACCTAGATGCCCCTTGAAGGGATTTTGAAAGTGAATTTGTCCAGGAACACTTGGGGGCTTGAAATTGATGTTGAGGAAAGGCTTTTTGGGGATGGGATGCTATACTTCCAAGGTACAAAAGTGGGAATTCCCTCATTTGAAGCAAAATAAAAGAATCCAGTCTTTTTATGGAAAAGAAAATTCGTCAGTACTTCCATCTATGTCGGTGGATCTGTGCTTGTATCGATAAGGGCCTCCTTGAAATCAGTTAGATTGCACGATGGACACCGGACCATCCTGTTGATGTCCTCTCTCTTTCCTCCTAGAAATCTATTACTGGGGCCCCATAAATTTTCCCTCTTTTGCCACATTTTCAGAGCATTTTTGTTTTCAGAGCATAACATCTCTCTGATGTTTATTCTTCATAGGTTTTTCTTTGTTATCTGTTGCTCCTGCCTGTGTCCACCACATTATAACAATAGTTAGCATACACACACACATTAAGGTTTGCAAAGCACTTGACAAATATTATCTCATTTGATTTTGACAAAAACCCTGGGAAGTAGGTGCTATCACCCCCATTTTACAGGTGAGGAAGCTGAGGCCAACTTAAGTGACTTGTTCAGGATCACAGAGCTAGTAAGTATGTGAGGCTGGATTTGAACTCAAGTCTTTTGGACCCTAGGTCCATCACTTTATCTACTCTGCCACCTAGCTGCCTCTTATTTCCTCCATCTCTCTCAGCTGCTTTTGCATCATCCTCTACCCATCATTACTTCAGAGAATCAGCTTGTAGTTACCCAGTATCACCGATAAGATGGAGAGCTTTGTTTCAGAATGAAGCTTGGGGATAGTCTATAATGAATAGATACATGTCTCTGTATCTTTCATCTATACATGTATACACACATGCTTATTTTAATATATATACACAATACACACAGCTATATATACATTCATGCATTTATATAAACATAATTTCATATTTACTGTTTGGAGGAAAAATGGAGCTAGTGTTTTGTTGGACCTCTATTTCTATTTAGGGGCTGCTAGGTGGTACAGTGGATAGAACACCAGGCCTGGAGTCAGGAAGATCTGAGTTCAAACCCTGACTCAAACACTTAATAGCTGTGTGACCCTGAGCAAGTCACTTAACCCCTATTTGCCTCAGTTCCTCATCTGTAAAATGGAGACATACTAGAGAAGGAAATAGCAAGCCACTTTGGTATCTTTGCCAAGAAAACCCCACATGGGGTCATGACTGAATGACCAAACAACCTTAAACTACCTTTAAGGAGCTTGCAATCTGGTCAGGAAGATAAACTGAGCACATGGGAAACAATTAGTGAACAATAGAAGACAGGATGTAATCAAATGATAAATTATGTGGCACAAGCTCTAAGCACTAGAGGGGTCCAGAGAGAGGGCAGTCCCTGGGGAAGGCGTGTAATCAGGGAAAGTTGGGGGGGGTGCGGTGTGACTTGCCTGCAAAGATAGTGTAAAGAGATATGCTCCCATCCAAACACCCTCTTCCTAGATGTGACCCTTTATTATTAGAGAGGCAAGATGTAGGGGACAGACAGGGTTAGACTCAGAATCCTGGAGATCTTCAGGCTTGAATTCTGCCTCTAACATTTATTAGCTGGGTAGCCTTGGGCAAGACATTTCACTTCTCTAAGACCCCAGTTTCTTCATCTGTAAAGTGAAGGGATAAAACCTGGCCTCTAAGGTCCTTTCCAGTACTAAATCTATGCTCCTATGATGACTAAGGGGCCTAGCTTCTTGTGCCACTGATGGGAGATTTACTAAAAAAAAGATCCATCTTGTCCCTACTGTCATACCCCCCCACCCCGCCCCATACGATGGGTTTGTTTTGAGAGCTTTAAGGTTCAAAACCCATTTTCTTATAGGGTGGAGACAAATGTCCTAAGGAAGGAAAAGCATTTTAAAATTTTATTGATGTTTTTATCACTGAATCATTTGTTCTTGCCCCAATTCCCTCCCAGACAGTTAGCTATCCCATATGACAAAGAATAAAAACAGAAGAAAGTTCAGCACAGATAACACTATGGTCATAGAGTCTGACATTATGTGCACCATTTCACACCCATTGTATTTCCCCTTGGTAAAGAAAGGAACTGTGTGACCTTGGGCAAATCACTTAACCCCAACTGCCTTGCCTTTCCCACTCAAAAAGGAGGAGGATCTTTTTTGGGGAGGGCAAACTTGGTTATTTAAACTTCACAGCATTCAGTTTCATTGTTCTTCTTGTTTCCATTTACATAATCGTAGCTGTCTTGGGTACTGTTTATGTGGTGGTACCCTTTTCACTTTGCAATGATTCAGAGAAGTCTAAGGGAAATCTATTGACCGCACCATCTAGCTGCTTCTGCATCTGTGGCAGAAGACAAATAGATAGAGAAATCCTCTGGTGAACTTGACAAGATCTTCCAAATCTATTCATCATAAACCTTTACAATTGGTGACTTTAATGAGGAGGTGGGCAAAGGGAAGGATGGCTAAAGTGCATTGAATATAGTTCAGAATGGGGAATGGAAAAAGTTGGTTTGCAGACTAATCAGAAGACTGATGTCTGTATTCCATGAGTATTTGCTTTATGAAGAGTACACTGGAGGGTGATAAACACTGAGCAGGGTCACAGAGAATGAAGATAACTGTATCTTAATAGATAAAAGGACCAGTTACTCACATGGGAATCATTTCAGAAGAAGTGTCCTTGATGCAATCAGATCGTTGACTATTCAGATCAAAAGTCAAAATCAACACTAAATTACAATGAAAGATAGATAAAAAGGAACACTGTGTACATTCAAATAGCTCCAAAATGACCTCTTTAAATAAGTTGTTGACTTCAAAGTAAGAAATGGACAAAAATAAAGATGGACTTAGAGAAGATTCTTTTCCTTAGAGGTTAATTGACCAGTCCTTAGAGAAAATTAATTGACATAAAACAGTCACCTTCATGAAGTACGAAGTCAAAGAACACAGATGCCATCTCAACCCAGAAAACAATCGCTTTCCCTGCCATGCAGAAAGATGTGACATCCGAGGACCAACACTAGCTTAGAAAATTGGCTCATTTATAAAATTTTATGGAGGAAAATGATGGAAGATAGCAACTAGTATTGCTTCACAAAAAGTTAAATACAGTATGGGGAAAGGAACATGCAAAAAGCTTGTTGTGAGACCCAGCAAAGTGAGATCAACCCATGAAAATTTATAGATGAAATTGTAAGAGGGATAACAAGTCCACGTGAATTGGAACAGATCTCCTATCATTTCCATAGTTACCTATTCATGTGGCTAACGTCATGGGAACCAGCACACCTAGACCAGCACACTTCACTACTTCTGCTATGTGAGGAAGTTTGCATTTGGGAGCAACATTAGGAGTGTTAATAAGCGGTAGGTCTGGGATTTGAATCCAGGGCTATTGATTCCAGAATCTCGCAGCCTTTCTGCTATAGTAGTCATTTTTAACATTAGGTCATAGTTTCCTCCAAAGGCCCCCAGTGAGACAAAATTTCTGATAAAAAATGGGATAGTAGAAACAACAGTGAATTTGGAGTCAGAGAATCTGGGTTTGAATCCTTTTGCTGATACTGCTTATGTGATTTTGGCTCTCATGTGGTTGGTTCAGGACCTCATCTGTGAAATGGGTGTCTGGATGGTTTAGGCTAGGTAATGTCTAAGCTTTTTCCTAGCTCTAAATCGTATGACCCTTTGAGTCAGCTCCCTACCATCTCTTCAGTGAATGAGTTTGTGAACCAAGTGTTTCTTCCCTGCCCTTTGGATGGTGGGAGCTGACTGAGCAGAGATAAAGCTTTGTCAGTGACCAACAAGGAGTATCAAAGTGGGAGGCAAATGCTTTGTAATAACATATCCATAGAGAGTCAAGGAAATGGAGTGGAAAGAGCTCTGGACATGGTCCTGTCCAGCACCCAACACATTGTTATGTTGTTTTTTGTCCTTCATTTTCAAAGAGGACCAGTCATAGGTGTTGCCTTGACTTGCAGGTGAACTGGATTTTAGTGGGGGCAGAGTTGCATAAAGTTGTGAGCCTCACTCTCTCTTCCAGTCATTGAAGTCCAGTGGCAGGACAAAAGTCAAGATGATTGGCAATGGCTCGGGATACAGAGGATGACCTTGGTGTCTTCCATGTCTGCCCAAGCTCTAAGCACTCCACAGCTCCTGCTTCAGCTGCCTTTGTGGCTGCTGGAACAAATTGTTCTCATCCCCTATTTCCCCAGGGGGAAGTTGTCACATGCTGGGGCAGACATCCCCCTAGCTCACCAATGGATTTGAGGTCTATCGGTTACCCTCAACTTGGTTTGGCCCATCTGCTGAGATGGTTTTATTGGGGTGTGGGCCACTGCCCATGCTACAGCTTCTTGGAGCCCCAGGTGAAAGTCAGGTGGAAAGGTGAACACCAAAGGTGGATGAGAAACCCTGACAAGGGCTGGGCCATCCTCACACCAAGGTTCTAGTCCTCCTGAACACCCCCCAACCCCCCCAAACCCATTAGTGATGTAATCAAAGGAAAGTAATTTTACTTTTAGAAGCCACAGTTTCTTTATCTGCAAAAAGAAAAGATTAGACTAGATAATCTCCAAGGTCCCTTCCAGAGGACCAGGACCCCTTCACTCTGAACTCACTGGAATTCCAGGAATGCCTTCATGTTCCTGGTGGTCCTTCATGCATATAGTGATATGGCCAGGGTTAGGTTAGCCTAGATGGAGCATGGGATCCTTGTTTTAAAATGGCCATAAGAATGAGCTATGGGAACTTATGTCTTTTCTGCCCTCGAGCTTCTTCAACTTCTACATTTTCCATTCTAAATGCTCAGAGGCCTTTTCCAGGTGCAACTCTACATTCTAAGGTCTCTTCCAATTCTCCTATTCTGAGTTCAAATCCTGCCCCAGAGACTTAGAACTTTGTGACCCTGGACAAGTCACTGAATATATCTGTCTTCCCATTTGTACAATTGGGATAAGTATAGCACTTATTTCACAGGGGTTGTCAAGAAGACGAAATGAAATAATCTATATAAATGACTTTGTAAACTCTAAAGGTCTATTTATAAATGTTAGCTACTATTATCATTCTATAGTCCCTTTTAATAATGGTAATAATGATAGCTAGTGTTTAGATAGCATTTAAAGTTTGCAAAGTGCTTTACAAATATTATCTCATTTAATCCTCCTAACAGCCCTTTGAGATAGATGCCATTATCACTCCCATTTTATAGAGGGAAATAAGACGATCCCAACATCATGCATCTGGTAAGTGTCTAAGGCAGGACTCCAGGACTGGAGTTCCATCCAGCCATGTTGCTCTCACTTGTAATATTTCATTTTTTTATATTCCCAGTTCCCTTCCAAATCTGACATCCGATTATTCTCCACTGTAAAGCCCTTCTACCTCTAACACTATGTTCTTCTAAGTTCCTTCCCAGGACTGATGTTCTGTGACTGAACTATATGATTGGGTGAACTTTCTAATTGAAATTTAATTGGCCTGGGGCCAGCACACAGGAAGGAGGAAGCAGGAACGGGCCCAGTAGAATCCCCAGGGGGCTGCCCTAAGGGAGATTTGCCTCCATTGGCTGGGTGGTGACACCCACCTTAGATGAAAAGACAACTTATTTGTTACAAGGCTTTTTCTTTTCTTAATTTTTTTTTCAGTGGGGGTGGGAGGAGGGATGGAGGAAAAAACAAAAGCTTATAATTGAAAAAAAAATAGAAGTTAAGATAAAAAAACCCCTAATGAAACATTTCCTCCTTTACCCTTGGGGACTAGAACTGCTGGATTGGTGTTTGAGCCAGACCAGACCTGATCCTAAATTTCCCTACCCTGTGGACTTGGATGGCCTTGGCCAGAAGCCTTTCTAGAGCATCCTGCTTCTAACTTTCCCCAAGGCTGTTTTCTCACTCTTTTGGACGTGGAGGAGAAAAACAGGAAGTGTCATTAGGAGAGCCCACAGAGCTAGCAAAAAAGCCTGCTAATTCCTTCTGCAGACACCAATTTTTTTTTTTTTTGTTTTGTTTGTGCTTTGTGACAAAGGGGCCAGGTCTTCCTGCTGGTGAAGAGAGAGAAACAGACAGGGGCAGGCCCTCCACTGTGTGAGCTGCCCACAGGCACCTTGGCCCCTTCTCCCTCCCTCACTCTCTGCACTTACTGTCCCTCCTCCATCTCCCTAAGCATAAGACATAGAGGTTCCTGGGCTTGCTCTGCTTACTCAGAGTTTGTTAAAGTTGGAAAGAGATTTAGACGATGCCCAGGTCAAACTCTTAATAGTAGGAGAACTGAAGGCTAGAAAGAGAACTAGCCCAAGTTATGCAGCCAGTAAGTGTCAGAGTTGAATTTGGTTTAGGGGTCATCTGATGTCTCTAGCCTGTTCTCTTTTCATGACACCAGATACCAGATTGCCCTTTTTGGTAAGAGACCTGTGTAAGATCCTGAAGGCTCACACACACACACACACACACACACACACACACACACACAGAGTTGTATGTCCTTGACCACCACCATTCTTCCCCTGGACCCCTTTGCCACTCCCAATGCATCCATTCACTGTCTTGGGCAGAACCACAGGCCCCTTGAATAAATAATTCTCAATTTCAGGGGTTCTTAACCTGGGTTTTAAGAACTTGTTGAGTGTGTTTCAACATTATTGCTTTCCTTTGTAATTTTATATATTTTGTTTTATGAATTTATTTGGGGAAGAGGGCTATTCACTAGACCCCTGTACATATGACCCGGGAAGGCTACTCCATTCCAGAAGCCCTTTCCTCTGATTGGCTGGTTCCTTCCCGAATTGCCATTTTAAAGAAATTGCCCAGCTGGAGAGGATGTGGGCAAATTGGAGCACTAATGCATTGCTGGTAGAATTGTGAATCTATCCAACCATTCTGGAGAGCAATCTGGAATTATGCCCAAAGGGCTATAAATAATTTCATACCCTTTGACCCAGCAACACCACTTCTAGGGTTATAGCCCAAAGAGATATAGAAGTGGGAAGACCCATATGTACAAAAATATTTATAGCAGCTCTTTTTGTGGTTGCAAAGAATTGGAAATTAAAGGGGTGCCCATCAGTTGGGGAATGGCTAAACAAGTTGTGGTTTATGCATGTAATGGAATACTATTGTGCTATAAGAAACAGGGAGCAGACAGACTCCATATTTACCTGGAGAGGCTTATACAAACTGATGCTGAGTGAGAAGAGTAGAACCAGGAGAAATTTGTACACAATCACAGACACAACATATGTGTGATGACCAACTATGACAGACTGGACTCTTCTTAGCAATGCAGTGATATAAGTCAATCCCAAAAGACTCATGATGGAGAGAGATGCGACATCCAGAGAAATAACTAGAAAGAACTGAGTTTGAAACCTGATGGAAGCAAACTACTCGATCTTTTTCTTTTCATTGTTTGGTTTTATTTCCTCTTTACCATTTTCCATTCCATCTAGTACAATACGCCTTTGTAATCGGACTAATGTCTGATGTGAAAGTATTTGCAGATCTTATGCTGGACTATATGCTGTCATGGGGGTGGGGGGAGGGAGGGAAGGGAAATTTGAAACTCAAGGAACTATGGAATTGAATCCTGTAAACTAAAAATAAACAAACAAATTAATAATAAAAAAAGAAATTGCCCAGGCTAGCATGTATGTCTTCATTCCTCTCCAAACTCCTAACTCTTCAGTCCTTGTCTACCATCCTCCTACTATCCTCCTAACACAGGGTGCCTGTTAATGTCCCCAATGGGAGAAAAAAGATGCTAGTAATTGAAAAATAGTTAAAATGAAAAGCACCCAGTAAAACAGTTTTTCATTCATTGTTAGAGCTAGAAGAAACTCTTTTCAATCTCCTTTAATGTGGCACATTCCCTCATCAAAATGTTAGCTCTTAAGGACCAGGACTATCTTTCTGCTTGTCTTTGTATCTCTAGCACTTATCGTAGAACTTGGAATGTAGTAAGTGCTTAAGAAATACTGGTCAATTCTATACTATTCACCACACTTCCAAGAGGGTCCAGGACACAGCAATAGGTCAGGAGCCCTACAGCTGCTCTGTGTCTATGGGCTGGCTTGATCTCCATTTAACATTCCTAAATCACACAATATCAGATTTGTAATATAAATTCTTCCTTTCCCTTTTTTCTTCCTTTTCCCCAAATAGAACTTAAGCTCATTGATTAAAGGGGCCACCCTTGGCTCACTTCTTAGACAGGCCTATTTACTGAATGGGTGTTGACTCAGACTGAGAACTCAGAAAGACTTTATCTTAAAAAGGCCAAGTCTCCCACTGCATCCTAGACCATCTCCAGTTGTCCTGGTCTATATCTGGCCTTTGGACCCAGATGACTCTGGAGGAGAAAGTGAGGTTGGTGACCTTGTGCAGCCCTTCCTCACTCAAATCTTATTCAATTGCGAGCCATACCATCATCTTCCTGAAGTCTCTTTGAGAATGAAGGACAAACCACACAAGAATGTAAGTTCATTGACAACATGGATTCTTGACCTTTTAACTTTGTCTTC
Organism: Gymnobelideus leadbeateri; assembly: GCA_011680675.1. NCBI lineage: Eukaryota > Metazoa > Chordata > Mammalia > Diprotodontia > Petauridae > Gymnobelideus > Gymnobelideus leadbeateri. Next base: position 220,216 of record WOXC01002779.1, read on the forward strand.
TCAGCACATAGCATAGTAAATGCTTAAGGTAGCTAGATAGTGCAATGGACAGGGTGTTAGGCCTCTAGTCAGGAAGTCCTAAGTTTAAATCATGTTTTAGACACTTAGCAGCTGTGTGACCCAGGGCAAGTCAATTAACTTGTCTGCCTCAGTTTCCTTAATTATAAAATAACAGTGTGCTTAGCTGACAATATAGTAGGCCTTTAATAAATGTTTATTCTTTTTCCTTTTCCCTACATATGAGCTGGACTTATGATTTCATTGATGTAGGGAACTCTTGGGTGTTGTTTAGTTGTTCAGTTGTGCCTGGCTCTTTGAGACCCCATGGACTGTTCAAATTCAAATCTGTTCAAGTTTATGTTTGTTGTTTCCACGACACTATCTATCCATCTCATCCTCTGCCATCCCAATTTCCTTTTGACTTCAATCTTTCCCACTTCTTGAATGAGTAAAATCCTTTAACCAAGTTTGGATCAGTATTTTGTCTTCAATTTATGGTCTTTGAGAGTTTGCTCAGAGCATTAAGAGATAAAGTGCCAGGGCTCACATACCCATACATGTCACAGGGCATGCTTGGACTCAACTCCAACTGGTTCCCAGGCCAGCTCTCTATACATTTTTCCATATTGCTTCTTGATGCTTGGCATGTAGAAGGTACTTAATAAATAAACGTATGTTGGTTTTCTTCAGAATGTAGCATGACAGAGTTTAACTTAGCAGCACCTTAGAACATAGAATGTTATAACTGCAAGGGACCTAAGATTATAGAAAATCGGAGTTGGAAGGGTCCTTAGAATGTCAGAGCTGGAGGAACCTAGAACATAGAACATGTGAATGTCAGAGCTGGAAGGGACCCTTGGCACAGAAATTAGAATTGTCAGAGCTTGTAGGGTCCCTAGAGGTCATCTTTTCCAAGCCTGTCTTCTTACACATGAGTAATCTAAGACTCAGGAAGGGGGAAGGACTTGGTTCCATGGTAAGTGGTAGCTCTGAAACAAAACCCAACGTGTTCTGAGCTCTGGTAACAATTCCCCTCTGGCAGGCACATGTCTAGGGATGTGAAACATAGTAAACCCACTCTCGCTTGGTTTGTTTTTTTTGATACCCCAATGAGAAAACACAAACACATGTTAAACATATGTTCTCTGTATGCGTTTAGACACCAACATACACCTACAAAAAGGCGTGTGTGTATGCATGCGCCCACACATGAGCCTGTGGAGACATACACACCACATACACATGTTCCCTCATCTTCCCAGAAATAGGCTTCCTTGTACCCACACATGAACTTTTCTGCGTGACACAGAACTGATGATTTTCATCTACATCCTCCCTGTAGACTTTTTGTATCCAAACCTTAGCACCCGATACTCTACTCTATTTACATATAAAAACAGAATACACTTTTTCTCCCTTCTTGATCCATCTCTTTCTGTCTCTCCCTCTATCTCTCTGCCTCTATCACTAAGTTTCTGTCTCTGTCTTTATCTCTCTGTGTCTCTCTACATACCCCTGTATATAAAAATGTATGTATGTATGTATGTATGTATGTATGTATGTATGTATGTATGTATATGTATGCATGCATGTATGTATCTACATCTTCCTTGAGAGCAGAAACTTTTATCTTTGTCTTTGTATCCTGAGTATTGACTCCATATTTAGCACATAAAAAGTGTTTAATAGAAGCTTATGGGTTGACAGTTTTGATTTGGACCTGTTAACTGGTGTAGGGAATCCTCATGAGGAAATTCCCTCTACTAATGTAGATAGGCTATTCTTTGGCAACTTACAGACTTAGAGGGTTGTTTAGGGGTGGGGGAACTGAAAGATTAAGTGACTTACGCAGGGTCATACCTGTGTGACAGAATGTGTCAGAACCCAGATCCTCTTGATGCATTATGCCCAGCTACCTTTTTTTTTGGAGGGGGGAAGGGGGGAAGTTGGTGTTAAGGGACTTCCCTGGAGTCACACAGTTACTGTCTGAAGCTAAATTTGAACTCAGGTTCTCCTGTCTCCAGGGCTGGTGCTCTATCCACTGGGCCCCTTAGTTGTCCTACCCTGCTCCCTTTCACGGGTTTTGTGATTTTTAAATCTTAAAGCACTATAAACACACACACACACACACACACAGTCATCCCTTATGTTCACTTCTCCCCCTTCTGGCCCTCTTTCATAGCCCTTCAGAGCCTTTGTTAAACTATGCATTCTTTATTATTAATGTACATTTATGAAAAAATTTTCACAGTTACAAAAGTTCACGGTTATAAAATTGTCTCCATACAAAGATTGGCATCTTCCCTTCCCCCCTCCCACCCACAGACATTGCACATCATGGGACAGTGGTTAGAAAAGTGGAAAGCCCTACTCTCCAAGAGCCAGTTTGATGGCCAGTAGGCAGGGGCAAGGACAGACCTCTCATCTTGCATTGCTTGCTTCCTCTCTGTCTCTTCTGGAAGAGGGCAGTTCAATTCCTCTGACCTTTGGAAGGCATGACCATGAAGAGTGAGTGAAACAAGGTGGTCCTGACAAATTCCTCCTTCTTGGAGAGCTTCCAGGCTACCCTCTTCAATGCCATGCTTGTGGAAGGATGTGGGGAAGATGGAGACTAAGGGCACTCTCTGGCTGCCCAGAATGGAGCTTCTATGGATTATAAAGGGAATGACTACTTGTGGGTACCCAGAATCCCTGACCTGCTCAGCATCAATCTCTAAGGTGCTTTGGGTCTCCCCATATCTCATGATTTTCTGTTCCTGCAGGGTTCTTTTTTTGGATGCATTGTAGGAATAAGGGAAAATTATCCTAGGGCTTCGAGTGGAGTGGTGGGGAATGGAATGGAGGATTTCTAGACCAGGCTGCTTCAGCGTCCCTCAGGCCTTGCTGGCCATGCAGACCTTTAATGTCCTCTAATTTGACATGAAGGACACTTCTTCAGCACAAATAGGTCCTTGAAGGATGGGAGGAGGTAAGGAGGGAGAGAGGGAAGAAGAGGGAAAGAGTTTGACCTCTGTCCAAGACTTCCAGACCATGTTTTCTCTTTTCTTTCTTTCTTTCCTTCTTTTCTCTTTTTTCTCTTTCTTTTTCTCCCTCCCTCCCTTCCTTCCTTTCTCTTTTTTCTCTCTCTTTCTCCCTCCCTCCCTTCCTTCCTTCCTTCTTCCTTCCTTTTTCTCTTTCTTCTTCCTTTTTTTCCTTCCTTTCTCTCCCTCCCTCCCTTCTTCCTTCCTTCCTTCCTTCCTTCCTTCCTTCCTTCCTTCCTTCCTTCCTTCCTTCCTTCCTTCCTTCCTTTCTCCCTCCCTCCCTTCTTGCTTTCTTTCTCTCTTTACTTCCTGAGGGGCCAGTTCCACCTCATGCCAGTAAGTTGAGGCCTTCAAGCCCACTTTGGCATATCAGAAAACACAGCAGCAAGGAACATACCAGAAAACAGTGCAGGAGACCTGAGCTCAGCTCCTGGTGGGAGCTTGACCCCATCACAGGTGGAGCCAGATACATTTTAAACCTTACACAGATACACACTTACACAGAGATACAAACAAGTCAATCTGTAAAAAATTAAAATTAAACCTTATGGGAAGACCACCAAGGGTGTTTATCACCAGGGCAATGTGAACAGTTGTGTCCAGGATTGCTACATTGGCTTTAAGAGATTTCTTCTTCAACATGTTTTTGTGTTTTGGGACAACCCCAATAAAGGGATGGAAGGCAATTTGTTGGCAATGGAAAAGGACTCTGGAGAGGATGAATAAACCTCGTGTTTGCTGAGGTCCACTGTTTCCTTAGAAATCCCAAAATATTAGAACTGGAAGGGGCCTTAGCGTTTGTCTAGTCTTACCCCTTGATATTACAGATGGGAAAACTGAGACCCAGAGAGGGGAAGTAATTCACTCCAGGTAACATAGCTAGTCAGCAGGAGAGCTAAGAACAGAACCCAGTTCTTCATGACTCTGGGTCCAGTGCTCTTTTCTGCTATGCTATGGTTCGTGTGTGTGTGTGTGTGTGTGTGTGCACTTCAGAACATTTCCACAGCTGGAAAAAATGTCTGCTTTTTAAAGGCATCTATCCTGTTCATAAATGTTCACTCTTTAGCTTTGCCGCTGATGGAGACAGAAAAATACAGGTGGAGGAGTGTGTCTGACCTCAAGTGGCATTTGGCATCTTGTTTGGTCCTAGTTCTATGCAAAATCAAATCAAATCAAATCAAAACATACGCATCTTGAAATACATTAACCATATATCAGCAAATGAAGGTCTCTAGGAGATGGTTATAGATTTCTATGGAGTTTCCCCCATTTGGGGAGGCTTTAACTGTTTGCATTAGTAGTATTGTTTTGAAAAGGTCATCCCATAATCAGTGGTGGCAGGAAGACAGCAAGAGCAGTCCTCAGCTCTGGATGTCAGGAGCTGAGATTTAGGGATTCCAATAGAGTATGGTCTCAGCTGAGTTCATTTCTCTAAGTTCTAGGAATGTCTCTGCTGACTCTTTTGGTTGGAAAGCTCCCTGGGTAAAGCATCACTGGGGAGGATAAGCTTCTTGGGTGGGAGCTGGCCCTTCCATTCCCCCAAGTCCTCTTGAAATGCTTGGGAGGCATCAAGATGGGGGAGCTGGAGGTCACTGAGAAATGGGGCTGGGCAGAGATCCTCTTCTAGGGGGATTCCATCCAGTCAGCTCTGCCAAGTCGCTGAATCTTGACAAGAGAGGTGGTTGGATGCACTGATGTGGAACCTGCTATATCTCTGTTCCCCGCCAATATACCTAGCTTCATTTAGATCCCTCCCCAGTTTGCAATGCTTCATCCCCTCCTTGATTCCACATCCCTTCTTTCTGCCTTAATGCAAACTCTGAGATTCTACCATTGTGTCACATACCATCTTCTTCCATTTTCTAATGACCTATTCCTTCTGAGCTTACACAGCCTGTCTTGCATTTCTTCAATACACTTACCAGGTAACACTATGCATTACAAGGGTCAGTGTTGGTGTCAGCCCTCTCTCCACCTCCCCCACTGGCCCATCAGCTCCACCAGAGCAGAGATTATGCCTTATCTAAGCCTTGGGTCTCCCCCCGCTTCTAGCACATTGCTTTGCTCTGGACAGAACAGCGTTTAATAATTATTTGTTGGCTGAATCAATGAATAAACAAATCCTGGTGTCATTGCTATTTCTAATCATGCTTTTCTTCTATATGAAAGGGTGGAGAGAGGTAGTGTGATAATAGTGAATAGAGAGTCAAGCTTGGGGTCAGGAAAACCTGGGTCCAAACGCTTCCTCCGAAACTGGTTTTGTGACCCTGAACCAGTCCCTTGACCTTTCTAAGAGAAATGGGTGATCCACATTATTGGAGAGATGTTTCTTATCGACAATCCCCTCTACTGATGAAATTGCAAGAGCAGTTAAAAAAAAAAGGGTGGAACTGTCTCATAAAGCTGATGTTAGGTGGTAGAGAATGGCTCACCTCAGCTTTGCCACTGAGGGCCTTCTCAGTTGCCCAGATTGTACCAGAATATTATTGTATAGTTCTATTGGGAGTTACAATTTTAGCTGTGACATCTTTTCTTTCTGGACCCCTTTCCCCACTCAGCTCAGGCTTCCATCACCTCTTAGCTAGAGCATTGCAATAGTTTCCTAATTGGTCTTCCTGCCTTGAGTCTTGCCCATCTCAAATCTATTGTCTAGGCAGCTGCCCAAATCATCTTCCTGAAGCACACAGTTATATGCCCCACCTCCTACCAGACACCTTTCCCCATGCCTCCAGCCGATAGTTCCTTTTCCCCAAGATGACTTTATGTCTACTTTGTGTTCATTTTAAGGGGGCTATGTGTACTTGGTGTTTCTTCTACTAGAAGACAAACTCCTTGGTGGCAGGGGCTTTTTTGCTTGTTTGTTCCTATATCGACAGTAATGCCTGACATATAGTTAAGTCCTGATTGAAATGCTCTTTGAGTGAATGAATGGATATTTAGTATATCGGTATATATGCTACAACAAATTTCTTCTCTGCTTGTGGTCCACCAAGTGACAATATGTTCATTGGTACTGTTGAGTATAAAGCATGGGAGTGTTGGGGTAAGCATTATCCTTGGCTTTCTGTACAGGAGTGGTGCCCATGCCTGAGGGTGCTTATGGCCACACAGCCCATTCTCTATACCCACCTGTTCCCATTGTTTTAGCCTCAGGGCCTTGTGACCTAGCTCTCTAATCAATAAATCGATCAGGAAACATTTGTTAAAAGTCTAGTGTGCAGAGCCCCTGGCAAATGTTCAGGGATGGACAGTACCTAGCATACTGGATTTCCCAAGTTCTTAGGAGGTACTTGTCTTGAGGACTGGTGAATGGTTCTCCAGAATGTGCTATTCTGGGCCTACCTTCCTTAAAATAGATCTCTGAGTTTAATTCACTCTGTGTTAGCCCATGTTACTCCTTTGCTCAAGAACCTTTAAGGAATCCCATTGCCTCTAGGATCAGATACCAACTCCTCAGATTGGCATTTAATGCTTTCCAGCCTCTGGAAATCTGACTCCAGCCTCCTTTTCCAGGTTTCCCCCTCCTTACTACTTCCCCTACACCTCCAGGGCCACAATCCCAACAAATGCTCTTTTCTAGCTCCATATTCTATTTCCTGACTCAATGCCTTTGCTCAGACTGACACGGTCTCTTCCATCCCTCCCCTGTCAATTTTGCTCTCTACTCACCTTTGGCCCTTAGAATCCTCAGCTTCCTTCAAGGCTCAGCTCACACCACCTCTCATGGAAACCTTTTGGGATGACTTTAGTCATTTGTACCCCCTCTCCTCCTCCTCCTCAAATCAGCCTGTGTCTACGCAACTGTTTGTTTACACATGGTCTCATTCCCAGTAGAATGTCAACCCTTTGGGGGCAGGAGATGCTTTTGTTTTATTTTTGCATCAGTACCACTGTCCTCTAAACAGGGTAGGTTCTTAATAATTGCTTTTTGGATTTGACTTATCCAATACAGGGACTAAGTTAACCTCTAATCAAAACTAATGGAAAGTTGTATCAGCCTCAGTGGTTACAACAATATTGAAAAACTGGTATTACCCTGGTGGGCACTTCAGAAAGATGGACCACTTAACAAGTTAGAGTAAAATAGCTAACCTTATGACCAAAACTATTGATATTTCCCCCGTCTGCTCCCCAAATCCCCAATAGGTATTTTTATTCTATATTTCTATTTCTCTATCACCCTTTATTAGAGCCACAAAGAGCAAATTTGGTGCCTGGGGCAAACTTGGAGCAAACCTCACAAAATAGATCCTCAAATTAAATTTTGAAGACAAATTTAGTTTTGGTGAGGAATGATAGATTGTAATATCAATAGTATATCAATGGTACATTTTAACTAATTATTCCTGTTAACTAGATGCTAAGTTCAGTTGTGTTTTATGCTGCTGAAGTATAAATGCTGGCTGCACCCTCTAAATTTTAATACCCTGGGGAAATATCCTGATTGCCCCACCCTAGTTATGGTTCTGTCCTCCACTGACAGAGTTCTTTGCCCTGTACGGTTCACATGGTCAAGAGTATCAGGATGGCATGTCTCTAGCTCCCCTAGGGGTTGACTCTCTCTGTTCTGAAGTGAGGAAGATTGAATGCAGGACAGGAAATGGGGCCTTGAGAATGATAATTATTCTGGCTGATTATCTTAATCTTTGAAGCTGACTACAATTGATGGAGAAATGAAGGGAGACTGGCAAAAGCCAGGAAAACGTTTTCTCTCTTGGCGGCAGTAGCTGAGTAGGAGAAAGCTTAATGGGCTTGAAGGAGGTTGGTATGGGAAGGGGTTATCATCGAAGATTTCTGAGCTGTTAGCCATCAGGAGTCAGCAGAGCCAATAGCTGGAAGATTGGCATGAAGATTGGTAAAGTATTGGCACCATCCCCTGATGACTAATCTCACTTTAACAGTGACAGTGGTTGGCAATGCCTGGAGGAGGGGAGCCATGGAGCTGGCATGTAATGGGGCCTGTGATCTCCTCATCCTTGCTGGCCTAGCATTGTTGGTGATAGCAGCACTTAGCAAAATGGAGGATGACCAGGGAAATTGAGTCAGATCTCTTCCTCCTCGCTTGCCTTGTTCCAGCGGTGGCAGCAGTTAGCAGTGATCCCCAGGAGAAAATTGGTGGCCACAGAAGCGATGGAGACCACGAAGCCCACGAAGGCAATGAACAGGTAATCGTCCAGCGTCAAGGTCAGGTGACAGGCTTTGAAGCTTTCCTCTGTGAGGGAGAACAGTGGGGCACCTTCCACTTCTGGAGGCCCCCGGCACTCGGCCATCTGGGAATCTGAAACAGAGAAAGCAGAGAAGCCTTTTGATCCCAGGAGAGAGGAAATGCCCCCATCTCTGGGGGCAGTGCCCCAGAGGGATGGAGTCTTGCTCCTCCAGCTCAGTCTGTATTAGGGGCTTCCTGTCAGCTAGATGTAGTCAGGGCAGCAGACATTTTCTACTGTTAACGAGTGAATTTTTACTTACCTCTGGTCTCTCCATGGGAAGGGAGACTCCTTCTATTCCCTCTGTTGTTGTATCTGAATTCACATGGACCCACCCTAATCTTCTGAGGTCACTTTCACAGTGACTTGGTACATGGCTGCCATGGCTAACTTTATCTTGCTAACTGATTTTCCCTGTATGGGGGCACCCAGGCCAAGGATCCTGCCCCACAATATCAGCCCACTGCAGCCACTGTCCCATGAAGGGTCTTTGTCTTGACATCAATAATCTTAGATTTAAAAAATAACTTTATGTAACAATTCACTAGTTGATTCACAGGATCCTTTTGGGAAGTGGTTTAGTATCATCATTCTTAGAGGTGAAGTAACCTCATCAAAGCCATCATTGGGTCACCTGTATTTGGCAAAGCCACATCATGGCGGTGAGGTCCAGGGATGTGACAAGAAGGAGAAATGGGAGGCCAGAAAGAAAGGGGAACCTGGAGTTCCAAGTTTGGTGGCATAAGGGAATGTGGTACAAAGAAAGATGCAGTCCTGGGGCCTGGGTTCTAGTCTTATTTCTGCCACTGATTCATTGTGATATTGCCTAAATCACATGGGGCTTCTCTAGGCTTTTGGGTTTGTATCTGTATGATTAATCAGGCAGTGCACCATAGTGGCTAGAGTGTTGGCATTGACAAAGTCAAGAAGACCTATATTTAAATTGCACTTTTGTTACATACTGGCTGTATGACTCTGAGCAAGTCACTTAACTTCTCTGACCCTCAGTTTCTTCCTCTTCAAAATGAGGAAGTTCTACTAGATGGCCTCCAGGGCCCATTCCAGGTTTAAATCCATAGTCTTACAATGAGATAGAGATTGAGAATTTCTAAGGACTTTCTGAGCTCTGTGATTCTATGTCCTGAGATAATATTTATAAAGCTCTTAGCACAGCTCCTGGAACATGGTAGGCACTTAAATAAAAGCTTTTTCCCTCCCCACTCTCTTTCTCTTTGGAAGTTCTGGTGATCGGGAAGGGCAGAAATCAAGTGAAGGGAAGAATAAAATGGGACTTTATTACTGTCTCCAAAAAGTCCTGAATGCCTGTTTTCTGTAGCTTCTCCCATGAATTTAAAAACATAATAAAGGAAAAAACATTCTTCTAGAGTTGTGCAGTAATTGAATTGACTCCATCCATCCCTTCTCTTTGTGTCCCATGATGCATCCCCATTAATGCCTGGCCCAGGCACCTGAACCTCACATGTGGGTTCTCCAGCTATTTTCAGCCCTGAGGGAGTTCCTTCCCACAGCTCAGTGGAAGAGATGTAGTCGTGACCCACGGCCCCCATGCTGTTCTGGTCCTGGGCCCACCTACACCCACACCTCAGCCCTCCCCGAGCTCCTCTTGAATTTTCCCTAGTCCTCTTCCCTTTCCCAGTGGGCTTCCTAGCCCACACTGCAGGAAAGGCATATCCATGCTTACATGCCATATCCTGCTGTTTTGGCCATAGAGCAGAGTTTGGAGGAATGCAGTGTACTGCCAGGCTGAGCCTCTCTGCACAGAATTCTGCTATTTCAGAAACGCCTCAGGTTTGGCTGTGACTGGGAGCTGCATTCACAGCCAGACCCATTTTAGGCTACTCTCTGGCTTGGCTACTACTTCACTTTGCTGTTTTATCCAGACCCTTTCAACTCCCAAATCCTGGGAATCAGCTTGGGCTTTGTGGTCACTTTTTAATTTTCTAGGTTCCCCAATCCCAGACTCTTGTTGTCCCTGCCCAAGTCCCTTAGCCCTCTCCTGAGATCCTTCTAATGATAATACCATCTAGTATTTGAATAGCCAGAATTTAAGACTGGCTAAGTGATTTACATATGTTAGCTGATCTTTGCAGCAGTATGTGAGGTAGATGATGCAATTCTCCCCATTGTATGGATGAGGAAACTGAGGAAAGAAAGGTTTCTCGACTTGCTCAGGTCACTCAGATATTAAGTGTGTGAAGAAGGATTCCAACTTGGGTCTTCCCGACTCCTAAGTCCAACTTTCTATTCACTGCTCTGCCTAGCTGCCAGCTTTGCCTCCAGAACCTTAATTAGGCAGTGGGGGTGGGAATAGCAGCGGTCTTGCAGCCTCTGGGTTTGATCCCAAATCCAACACTTCCTAAATGTAAGACCCTTGGCAAGCTACTTCCTTTGTCTGGATCCCAGCATCCTCCTCTTCTGTAGCACAAGGATGCTATTGCACTATCCGACTCCCTGGGTTGTGAGAAAAGTACTCTAGAAAAATGGCTTGATATGATTCTCACCCAGAATAGAATAACTTCTCTTTGTTTGGAGCAGAGCCCAAGGAATAGCAATGGTAGCAGTAATCAAATGCACGTTTCTATAGCGTTTTAACTCAGAAGCTTGGGAGAGGGTCTCTTGTGTCTGGTCTCTATTTCCTTTCCATTGTCCTTAGTCAACAGATGTGCAAAGGAAAGGCTGGGTTAGAAGTTGGGGGCAGAGCTGAAATCCTGCTTCTGCTTCTGCCACTTACCTGTGTGACCTTGAGGAAATCATCTGTCCTCTCCTGGCCTCAGTTTCCTTCTTGGTAAAATAAGGGAACTGAACCTGATGACTTTTAAATTTACTTTGGGCTCTCAGTCTATAATTCTAGGACTCTGATTACCTCAGGTGAGAGGGTTCTTAGCCCATGATCTGTGAACTTGTTTTTAAAATAATTTTGGTAGCTGTATTTATTGGATAGAGCTGCAATCCAAGGTAATCCCATGTGCACATTACTCTGAGAGGGCATTAAAAGACTTCCCCAGACTGTCAAAGGGGTCTGCAAAACACACATAGAAGGCTAAGAACCTTTTTAGCTGGACCCCTCTCTAAGAGTATTGTGTTTCAAATCAGCTCTGTTTCTGAATCGCATCTTTGCTCGATCACTTGTGTGACCGTGGGCAAATCACTTTCCTTCTCTGGCCTTGTTAAATGAAGGTGCTGACTAAGATCCCTTGTATGATCGTATCCCTTTCCCTCTTCCCCCAAGGCACCTTGCCTGCTCCCCTACCCCCAACCCTGGCAGACCATCTCCTACCTGCTGTACAGCGCTGAATCTTATTTCTCAGCCACTTCAGGAGGGGCTCCATGGTACAGCCACATACCCAGGGATTCCCACCAATCTGTAGGGTCACTAGCCCAGGCAGACCCTCTAGGGCCTCAAGGCTGAGGAAGGTCAGTCCCCCATAGCTGAGGTCAAGTTCTCGGAGCTGGGAGAGACCCTGGAAGGCCTGCGTGTGGACTTTTCTCAGCCAGGGGTTATGGCTCAGGTCAATGCGTACCAGCCCTCGAGCCTCAAGGAACATGTCAGCAGGGATGTGGCTGAAGTTGTTGTAACTCAAGTCCAAGTGGGCCAGTCTCTTAGTGTGGAGGAAGAGCCCAGGGGGCAGCTCTACCAGGGAGTTGTTCCGTAGGTCCAGCACCCGGAGCTCCCCATAGCAGGTAAGGTAGCCCGGTGGGACAGTGGCAATGCGATTGTGGGCTAGGCTGAGGTTTCGAGTGTCCAGTGGAAGGTCAGGAGGCACAGAGAAAAGGCGCTGGTTGCTGCAGTCGACCACTTGGCTGCGGCAGGTGCACAGGACTGGGCAGCTGGCAGCAGCATCAGCTAGGGCCAGCCCTGCCGTTAAGAGGAATGAGGCCAGCAGCAGGACTGGCTTCAGAGAGCAGGGTCGGACCAGCTGGGACCAATCGGGGCCCATTTCATTCCTCTGCCAGCAGCAGCATGGCCAAGAGGAGCCCATCACCCTGGGTCTCAGAGAAGAGTCACTGGGGCAAGAAGGCAGCTACATTGTGGCCAGGGGCTGGGGGAGGTGGGGCTCCTGTTCGTGGACTGGTGTTGGCTCTGGCCAGCCTGGGGGCATGGGAAGCATGAAAGGGCTCCCCAAGTGAGAAGCACCAGCAGGGTTCCTTTGGTGGGTGGCACCTGGTGGGCATGCAGGGAGGCTCAGCCAAGGCTCCTGGGGTTTGGAAAGATGATCAATGCCGTGGAAACCAAGGGAGACATCCAGTGGGACCAGCTGGCAGCAGTCCTTGAAACTATGGCCAGGATACTCTGGGCCATTGAAAGTCATCAAAGATCACAAGATATTCTTGGTTAAGTGTCTGACTGGGGGGAGAGGGGGAGGGCTGAAGGCTCAATTTGGCACCTCTCCACCCCTACCTGGGTCCCAGCTCTTACTTAGTCACTGAAATCTCTTAGGGAGCAAATCCAGTCCTCTGAATCCTAGCACTAAGGGCTGCAGAACCCATTTCATGGAGATATTTAATAGTCAAAGAGAGACAAGGGATTAGCCTTCTGGGAAGGATACCCAGGTTGAAGTGGGTCTCCATGAGTCCCACCAGGAGGTGGCAGGATCCTTAGCAAGGGAAATGTTTCCTGTGCTAAGGAAAACAGGACTAGAAAAAACACTCGCCTGAGAAGGTGTCTTCTATCTGTCTGTTACTGGAAAGGTTTGGGGAGACCATGAGTCTCTGGATCCCAGACCACAGGAGAAGACTGAAGGCTCACCAAAGGGAGAATCCGAAGCCTTCCCTCTAAGCCAGTTCGGGGCTGAGCTCTGAACTTGTTCCCATTCCAGTGTTCTTTTCCTTTATTCAGCAGGGAGTGGTTAGAAGTTCCCACTGCATCATCTGCCAACAAGATTTGGAAGAGCAGATGCTTAGCAGGGGGCTCCGAAAGGGAGACATTTGCTGCCTGCTATATTCCTATGGCCTTCTCAGGGTCTCTTTCCTCCTCCCTTCCCTTTCCGTGCCCTTCACTTCGTGGCTCCATCTCAAAGGTCCCTCCTTGATGCTGACATCATACCCCTTAGCTTTGGGATCCTCCAACCTTGGACCCCTTCTTCAAATGGTTGTTGACTGACTGAATGTCAAGAGAACCTCCCTTCCCCTCTAGTGACCCAAACCCACCTATCACAGTGAGAATCCTGTGGTATAAGCTAGTCTTTACCTTTATAGCCATGTTTCCCTCCAATCCCCCCCCCCCCCAATTAGCACAAACACACCTACCTATTCCATAACACACGCCCACTAGGGCTGGGCTGCCCCCACCATCTCATCATTTCCTCCCAGAACCTCTTCCATTTGATCTCCCCTTTGCCTCCACCCGCAAGCTGCCTGCCCTTCCTGGTACTCACCTCCTCTGACATCTCTGCCTCTAGTTGTCTCTCGAACAGCCAGCCAGAGCTTCCTCTACCATCTTTCACACACAGTACACACCCCTACTCCCAGCATCCTTTTCCACGAATGTTCCCCACCCCCATGCCCTGCACCTGCTCCCCTCCCTCCCCCAGACAGCAATAGCATAGTACATGGGTGGCCTCGCACCACCTTTCACACCCCTTCCCCTAGAGACACATTGTCCCTTCTTGCCTGCTGTCCCTTCTGCTCCTCCATCCCTCACCCACCTTCTACTCCAGCATCAATGCCCCCTCCCAACCTCAATTTCTGATACAAGAAAATGACCCCAGATCCAAACTTAGTCCTGCCAGCCCCAGGGTCTCCCAGGTGTTTTACCTTATCCCTATCCTTCTTCTCACTCTTAATCCCCTAAAGCAATTACTCACTCTGGCCCAGGAACGCTGCAATCAGTGTGGAGGCAGACAAGGATTTCCCTCTTGGAATCCCAGGTTGTTTCAGGAGAACAGCTTGCCTTCCTTCCCTCCTTTTCTCTTTCCCTCCCCCTCCCTCTCCTCCTCCATGTCTCCGGGCTCCCTGGCCAGTTCCTGAGGCTTCCTCCTTCTGTCCCTTTCAACCCCTCTTCCCTGAGATGGGTTGAGAGAAAAGGGAGCTCAGAGGAAAGTTCAGAGGACCCAAATGCCTATTCTTGAGACTCAGCTGGTGCCAAGGCTGCTGGAGTGTGTGGCTTCAGCCAGGTCTCCCTCCCCTTCCTCTTTCCCTCCTCCCCCCTCCCTCCCTCCCTCCCTCTCTCTTTTTTTCCTCGAGGGCCAGGTACTGACGTTTCACTGTCTCTTAGCAACTGCTTCTACATCTCTGAGCAACAGCAGAGCTGGCTACAGACCCCACCAAGATGAGAGAGAAGGGGAAAGAAAACACAGTTGGGAGACTCTGTAGCCACCCACAGACTTTTAATAACAGGGAGAGGGTAAGAGAAAGGAGAGGCAGGGACAGACAGGGGAAGACACAGACAGAGAAGGGTGAGGAGCTGCTCAGGGACGACCAAGATGAAAGGAACAAGAACCATGGACAGAGGCAGCCATGGGCAGAGCTAGGGATGGAGACCCAGGCCAATTCGAGCTAGCCTATTTGGAAATGGGAAGGTGGAAGAGGGGAAAGGGAAACGGGAAAAAAGAAAAGAGAAAAGAAGGAACCTCATTAAAGATGGAGAAAAAGGAGGAGAAATGCACGTCCCTGAGACTTGTCTCTCGAATTACTTATCATGGTACTGACTTGACTCAATTAAGGCGCCATTTTTGAATAATTAAACTGACAAAGAGGACTCCCAGAACCCCCTGCTTCTTTATAATTGAACAAGTGGTGAACCAGATAGTGACCTCAGAGCATGTCAAGTGGCCATGTGAGGAGACGAGCTCCATTTTCCCCTTGGACAATCCCATGGCAGTGTGGTGGAATGAATAGAAGGATGGACTTGAAGTTAAGGAGATGTGGGCTCGAACCCTGCCTCTGACACAAACCAGTTCTGTGATCCTGAAAGAAATCACTTACCTTCTATGGGCTTTGGTTTCCTTAGCTGTAAACTGAGCAGGTGAGACTAGACATCCTGTGAAGTTCCTTCCAGATCTCCATCTATGACCCTGGGATTGATCATGACCTCTGGGGCTGAGGCCTTAGGCTTGAGCCTGGGTTGCTTCCTTCTTCGTGTGGCTAGCTAAAGCTTAGGAACAGTGAGTGACCAACTATGGTTTTCAGGGAGATGAACAGGAAAGGCATGGATTTGTGGGACCTGGGGTTTCCTGCTATACAACTGTCCACAAATCCAGGGCGGTGCAATCCATGGTCAAAGCTCTTCAGGAGAGAAGAGTTCTCCAAAGTCCAATCCATGTCAACAGTCATATGGCAGGTGAAAAGTTAGCGCCATCTTCAGCTGGATTAGTGGAGGAAGAGCGTTTATGACCAGTAAGGAGAGAGGCCTGTTAGGTCTCCCTGGAATAATGCGTTTGTTTCTGACAACCACACTTTAGGAAGGTCATTGAGGAAGAGGAGAAGCCTCCAAAAGAAAGCCACCAGGCCCGTGAAGGGACCCGGAGGCTGTGCTAGATGAAGGTCAGATGAAGGAGCATGTTTACCTGGTAAAGATATGACTTAGGGGGAGCATGAGAGCTGCTCTGGCATGTTTGAAGTCCTATCAAGTGAATGAGGGCCTGGAGTTTTTCTGCTCAGCCACCGATGGTAGAATTACGACCAATGGATGGTAGTTATGAGAGGTAGATGTTAGCTTAATATAAGGCCAAACCTCCTGAGAAGTAGAGCTGTCCAAAAGGGAGAATGAACTCCCACCCAGGGAAGTAAATTGCCCATTACTGGAGGCCTTTTTGTGGAAACTTAATGTTCTGGAGAGAATTTCTTTTGATGTGATGACCTCTGCAGTAAAACTCTGAAATTCCCCAATTCTGATTCTAATCTAGGCTGAAATCTTTCTTCTTTCTCCCATAAAGATCACAAGAAGGTAAAATCAAGCCTCAGGGCTATTTACTTTTCTTTAGGATAAGCGAAAGGAGGCCCTATCAGGCTAATGGACCCTGCTTAAGCCTGTTTGGATGGAGCAGGGAGATACTGTTCATCTGATTCACCCTGACATCAGATATCCCCAGAGGATCGATGCCAGGTGGATCCCCTAGACCTGTCTAATAGCTTCCATGTTTGGCAATAGAAAGTGGGGACATTAGGGAATGGAGGAGGGAAAGGAACATTTAATTGGCACCTACTATGTTCCTGGTACTTTACTAAGTGCTTTATAAATGTTATCTCATCTGATCCTTCCAGCAGTCCCGGGAGGTGGATGTTCTTATTATCCACATTTTACAGCTGAGGAAACTAAGACAGAGACAAAATCACTTGCCCAGGATGACTCAGATACTAGTAAGAATCTGAGGGCCCTTATGAACTCCAGTCCTGACTAAAAGCCACCCCCTGCTTCTGGGCATTTGAGGTTGTATGATCATAGGGTGTTAGAACTGGAAAGCAACCTTAGTACCTGGAGTGTGAGAGCTTAGAACTCAGGAAGGACTTTAAAACTCGAATATCAGAACTGGAAAAGGGACCTCAGGATGTCAGTGCTGGGAGGGACCTTAGAACTCAAAATGTCAGAGCTGGGAGGGACCTTAGACTGTTAGAGCTGGAAAAGGACCTTAGAACTCAGAATGTCAGAATTGGAACAGGACCTTAGAACTTAGGAAGGGACCTCAAGATGTCAGTACTGGGGTGGGGGGACCTTAGAACTCTAAGTGTTAGAACTGGGAGGGCCCTTGGGACATTGAATGTCAGAGCTTGGAGGGATCTTAAGAACTCAGAATGTCAAAACCATAGGGGACTTCTGAGGTTATCTGGTCTAACTCTTTCATTTCACAAATAAGAAAATCAAATTACACAGAGGGGAAGTGACTTGTCCTGAATCTCATGAGCTGAGTTGGGGGTTGGACCTAGGTTTCCTGATTCCCAGGTCAATGTTTTCCTCACTAAGCCAGTTTCCTATCAATGAGGTCAAAAACAGAGTCCTCATAAACAAGCAAAGTGTGAGTGTTGCTTGGTTGCTGTTTGTGGCTTCTCTGGCTCACCTTTCCTGACAATCACACAGACTGTTCAATAGGGGCCAAGGCCTTCCTGTCTCTTCTTTGGGCTTGCCCTCCCACTTCCCATGTTAGCACAATACATGGCGTTGAGTTATCCCCACCTGTCCATTGCAGGCCAGGGTTGGTTGGGGCTTCACCCTTGCCTTTCCAGGAAGCCTAGAGTAGCTTCTGTCTGGGGGTTCTCTGCTGCCAAGAATCTGTTCTCTGTCTGCTTTATCCTGTTCCTTCTTGCTCATCTCGGGCCTCATGACTGTTGGCCTGGTAGCTGGCCTGCCCTCTGGCATCTTAGTATTCCTGGTTATAGTCTGTCTGATCAATTAGAGTATAAGAAAGGAACAATTGGAGGGTTTTTCTTTACCTTTTTCTGTAGCCCTGGTCAATACCACAGTGCCTGGCACACAGTAAAAGATTAATAGCTGCTTGTTGACTTATCCAGCTTCTGCCCCCGCTGTGAGTCTTGGTCCTGACTCCTCAAATATATAGTGACAGTAGCTTCCCAACTGGGGCCTGATTCATTCATTGCCTCTTAACTTCCAGGATCTGCTTGGCCCTGAGCAAGTCTCTGTGCTTACTCAGTCTCAGCTTACTGTCTGCCCAGCCTGTGGAGAATTCCTCTATTTCTTTAAGCCTCAGTTTCGCCATCTGTTAAATGGGAATTATAATATTAAGGAAACAAAAGATGGTTATTGTATGATATATGGAAGTTTCTCACCCACAGTTTTGGAAGAATGGCCATTTGAATGTTGATAGGAAAGGTAAAGAAAAGGGTGGTAGATGGGCAGTGGCAGCCTGGCACCACAGAGGGGGAAGTGTTCCAGCTCTGGCAGGCTATGTTCTATGTTCCAAGCACTCTTCCAGCTCTGGCAGGCTATGTTTGCAGCTCTCTCCCTTTCTGACTTCCCAGGCCCCCTTCTGCCCCTAATATTCTATGCTCCATGCTCCCTTGCAGCTCAGATGTTCTATGTGCTAAGCTCCCTAATGGCTCCTGACTCTCATGAGGGTGATACATACCTGGGCTGACCCTGGGTCATGTGGCAAGTCATGTCTTAACCGGACCTTTCTATGTACATTGGAGCCATCTTACTCTCACTGACCTTTCTGCTTTCCCATCCAGAGGTCCCTAAGACTGCAGATTTAGAGGTGGAGAAGACATTGGAAGCCATCTAGACCACTCTTCATTTTAGTGATGAAGAAACTGAGGCCCAGGAAGTTAAATGACTCGTCCAAGGTCACACAGTCAGGAAGTATCAGAAGCAGGATCTGAATCCAGATCTTCCAACTAGAGAGTTAATGATCTGGAAAAGATCATTATGCCTGTGTTTTCCTCACTAAGCCCATTTCCTATCAATGAGGTAAAAAACAGAGTCCATCATAAACAAAAAAATTCCCTATGCCCACCTGCTTCCCTTCTCTTTTACTTTCAAACATAAACTCTTCTCTTCCAGCACTTTCTACACCCATTTTGGTTGAGGGGAGATACTGGCTATACTACTGCCTGATATTAAAAAACCCATCTCTTATAGAAGTAAATTATTCCCATTTTAAATTAAAGAAGACTGAGGTTTAAATTTAGACCTAATGTCAGAAGAAATTGCCTAAAAACCAGAGCTGTCCACAAGACGAGGTTTTCTCTTCTTGGAGTCCTTCGAGCAGAACCTGGATGACCGCTTGCTGGTGTATTAGAGTGTGCTATAGGTTGGACTAGGGGCAGCTGAGGTGCTTGCCAACTCACCATCCACAGGCTTATGAGCTGAAGTCGCTCACCCAAAACAAAACAGGCAGCAAGTTTCTGGTCTGGAGCTCACTCCCGCATCTTCTGACGGGGTTCTTTCTCTCACTTGCTAGGTTCTGTACTTTGCACTTTAGGAGATACAAAAGCAATGTAAGAATGTGGCCTCTACTCTCGGTGAGTTTGCTGTCTGCTTGAGGCTATGAGGCTATGCCACGTGAAGTCATTTTTGAATAATTCAAAGTAAAAAAAATTAGGTGCCAATCTGCACTGTGAAGGCTGATAGAGGGCTCAGAAAAATGAGCAATAAATGTGGCATAGAGGAAAGAATTCTGCACCTGGAATGACAGGAACAGCTCCCTGTCTTACCGGCTCCATGCCTGTAAACTCTCTGCCTCAGTTTCTTAATTTGGGAAGAGTGGATTGAGCTCCATCCCATCCAAGGCCCCTTTGAGCTCTAAACATTTCAATCTTATGATCCCATGATGAAGGATGGTGTTGGTGGGAAAGGTTTCATGGATGATGGCAGAAGCAGTCTCATGAGGTCCTGTCACTTAAAGGTGTTCAAGCAGCTGGATCAGCACTCTTGGGGGTGCCGTTGAGGAGATTAAGGCTGCAGTTGGAAATAAATGCTCTCTGAAGATTCTAGGATTTTAAGGAAGCTGTACTTGGGCTCCAATAATAGTAGCATTTGCCATCTATATATCTTTTATTGTTGAGTCATTTCAATCATGTCTGACTCTTCACGACCCCAGAGGGGGTTTTCTTGGCAGAGATACTGGCATGGTTTGCCGTTCCTTTCCCCAGCTCATTTTACAGGAAACTGAGGCAAACAAGGTGAAGTGACCTACCCAGGTGATACAGCTGGATTTTCTGAGGCTGGATTTGAACTCGTGAAGATGAATGTTTTTAACTCCAGGTCCAGCACTCTGTCCACTATACCATCTAGCTACACATATATGACACTCATACACATGTGTATACATGAACTATTTTTATTATTCTCTTCTATCTTTGATGGAGTTCAGACAGAGACAGTCCTAGGAGAGGTCACCATCTTACAACTGTTCTTACACCATATATATGTTTAATATTTGTACAGCCAACTATTGTACAGCCAACTGTGCAGGTAGATTAAATGGCTGCTTTTTATGCCTAAATAAAAGTATTGGGATGTCAGTTCATTTTCTACAGGTTCACTGAAAGCATCTTTAGAACAACCACAGAAGCAGATAATAGGGATGTTAATGAACTCCTTCCATAGTTTTCATTTCTTCTGCCAGGTCTCCATATTTTGAAAACTTTTCATGCTGCGCAAATTAGAGGTGGGAAGTATTCAATATAGCCACATTTATTAAAAACACTTTCCTTAAACTTTGATGGTTAATGTCAAGTCCAAGAGATTGAGGGTAACAACTTTGTTGTTTTTGTTGTTGTAGCTGCTGCTGTTGTTACTAGCAAGAGAATCTGGACGCTTCCAAGGTGATCTTGTCTAACCCTGACGATGACCACTAACTTCCTCTCTAGCTGAATTCCTGGGGGTGGGAAGGCCACAGCCCCCGATGCAGCTCATTCTCTTTGGCAGTTGCTGTCATTAGGCTATTTTCCCATATATTGCTTCCCAATAGTTTCCTTCATTGCTCCAAGTTCTACCCGTTGGGGCCAAGCAGAACAAGTTTGATTCCTCTTCCACATGACAGCCCTTCCAATACTTGAGGACAGCTCTCCCGAGACAGGGATGAGTGCTGGTCTCTCCTTAGTGTTGAGTCCATTGGGTTTTTAGCATTGTTGAAAGGAAAAGAGGAGTATGATTATGGCCCACTGGCTGAGGTCCCAGTCATTTCCAGCCCTGGGTGTGGGTAATAACTAATAAGAATGAACACACACATGTAGATGAAGAAATGTTATTGCACAATAACTATCCCTGTGAACTTGGTTGAGTCACTTCCCTTCTCTGTAAAATGAGTGAGTTGGACTATCTCATCTCTTTACAGATTGATCATTTTATGTTCTAAGGTCCCTTACATCTCTGACATTCTATTTTCTATGTTCTAAAGACCTTTCCAGCCCAAACTTCCTGTGTTCTATGTTCTAAGACACCTCTCAGTTCTGGCATTCTGTGTTACATGCTCTAGGGTCGCTCCAGTTCTAATATTCTATGTTCCAAGGCTCCTCCCAGCTATGTATTCTATGTTCCAGATTCTAAATTCCCTTTAAACTCTGATATTCTATGTTCTAAGGTCTCTTTCAACCACAATAGTCTACGTTTTATGCTCCAAGCTAAATGACAGCTCTGACGTTCTATGTTCTATGTCTTAGGGTTCTATGTTCTAGGGTCCTTTCCAACTCTGATTATTCTATGTTATCTTTTAGCCATAACACAATGTGTTCTAAGGTCCCTTCTTACTCTGATATTCTGTGTTCTTACGTTCTAGCTTTCTCTGTGCTTTGGTATTCTATGGTCTAATGTCCCTTCCAGGTCAAAAGATCCCATTACAGAAAACCACTTTTGGGAGCCAGTTTTTCTGGTTAATAGATCTTACTGACTAGATTAGGTGCCTGGCCTTCATACCATGATCCCTCTGGTGTATTTCAGAGTCTGCCTCTTGGTCCTGACCCCTGCATTGTGCAGGCTAAATGTTTCCCCTTCATCAGGTGTTTGCACCTTTCAGATATTTCCCCACTGATATCATCCACTTTAGTCACTGCTCAGGGAAGCTGCACACATTTAGCTACTTTTATCTCTTGCAAAGCCCTCTCTCTGGTCCCTGACAGTATTTTCATCACTCATCTCTCTGCTCTTTAATTCTGCCTCATCCTTCCTCTTGGGCGGTCCAAAGCCAGTGCAGGACTCAGCTTTCTCCCCCCAGCTAGCTGCTTTGGCCCTGAAATAGCAGGCTCAATGACTCTGGGAGAAGTGGGCTCCTCATTTTCTGGGAGCTCTGGAGTGAGGGGGCACTAGCCTCTGCTTCCTCCTTCTTCTGACACATCCGCCTCTGCCCACAGCCGGGAATAGCAGCAGCCTTTGTGTTTGCCATCAAGAACTGCAAACACAGCCAACTTTCCTCTCATCCATACTCCAGGTCTGTCGACATTAATGCTTTCCAGGTTTCTGTAGCCACTGAAGAATGGGTGGTTTTGGGCAGGCAACAAAAGGCAGGCTGACTCCTCTGAGGGGGTGTGAGCCTGCCTTGAAGGCCATGACTTTTTGCTTTAGGGCTGAGGGACATATGTGATGCAGAGTATGCAGAGGGGCCACTAGGTTACTCTCAGTAGTGGTAGTGATAGCTCTTTCTTTGGGGCCACAGGAATACAGGACCACAGAAGCATCTCTGTTCCGGCCACATTGAACACTTGTCACCCATCTGCTCTGTGTGTTCGTCTCCTTATCTGTAAAATTAGGGGATTATATTCAGTTGTCTCTAAGGTCTAATTAAAAAAATTTTTTTTTGCTTTCTTTGGAGGGGGGAAGGTAGGGCAATTGGGGTTAAGTGACTTGCCTAGGGTCACATGGCTAGTTTTGTGTTAAGTGTCTGAGGCTGGATTTGAACTCAGGTCCTCCTGACTCCAGGGCTGGTGCTCTATTCACTGTGCCACTTATCTACCCCTCCTTCTAGGTCTAAAAGTGGAATTTATTACATCCCTCCTCCTCCAGCCCTATTTAGTCTTCAGGCTCAGAGGTACCAAAGGATTCACAGGTTTTCAAGCTTAGAGGAAACAGAGATGATTGGTCTATAACGTCTTTTTGTGTGTATCATAGATGGATGAACCCCGTTCACAGTCTGGGGAAACCCCTCTTCCGAATAAAAGTCTTAAAATAATAAAGTATACAGGATTACAAAAAAACCCCAATTATATTGAAATCGACACATATGTGTTTATATCTCTATATCAATATCTATCTAACCCGATTCACTTGCTTAAGGACCTCCATTTAGTCTTACTCCCAATCTTATAGATGAGGAAGCTAAATCACAGAGAGGGGACACTGACCATATGGGAGGGTGTGACTGGCCTAGAAGTCAGGAGACTTGTGTACTGGGGAAGACTCTGAGATTAACTTGCTGTGTGATCTTGGGCAAGTTATTTGCCCTCTCTAGGGTCTCAATTTATCATTTATAAAGGGAGAAAGATGGAATGGATCATCTTTTAAGATTTCCCCCCAACTCTGACCTTCAAAATTTTAAGTTTAATTTCAGTTTTGACATTCTGATTTCTAAGTTCCCTTCAAACTTTGACAATTTTATGGCTGTGTGGAGAAGCTATAGGAGATTTAGTGTACCTATAGCTTGATATGGATATCACGGCTGAGAAAAAAGAGCCTGCAGTTTGGCAAAGTGTCCCAGATGAGGGAATGTCCAATAGTACTGCTGTAGCTTGCTCTGGTCAGACTCTACTGGAATGTTATGCTCAGCTTGGGGTGTCAAGTTTTAGGTTGAATGCTTATAAAATGTACCATATTAAGTTCAACATAGTAAGCATGTCCATGGGGACTAGGATGGTAAGAGGACTGGAGACCATGCCAAGAGACAATTAACTGAAAGAAGTAAAGAAGAGAAGGTGTGTGTGTGGGGAATCACTATAGTAATCTTTACATATTTGAAGAGCATATTGTTCTACTTGGCCTAGAGGGTGGCACTAGGAGCAATGGGGGGAGGGGAAATTGCAGACAGGCAGATCTAAGGATGAGGTCAGGAAAAACTTCCTAACAGAACAAATCAAAAGTAGATTGGGTTGGCTGAAGAGGAAAGGAGTTCCCTATAACTAACAGCTGGATGACTACTCTTTGGAAATTCTTGGTCAAAGACAATTTGAATTAAATGGCTTTGAAGACTCCAATTCTGTGATTCTGTATTTCTATGATCTGGTCAATATTCCAAGGTCTTGTCCAGCCCTGACATCTTCTATTCAATGTTCTAAGGTTTTCTTCTCAGTTCTGGCATTCATTCTCTGTTCCACATTCTAAGGGCCCTCTCAGATCTGATATTTTATATTCTAAGACCATCTTCCAGTTTTGAAGTTCTATGCTTTATATCCCAAGACCCCTCCCGGCTTTGACATTCTTGGTTCTTTGTTCCAAGATCCCTTCCAGCTTGGTTATTCTCTTCTATACTTTAAAGTCTCTCCCAGCTCTGATGTTTCCTGTTCTATGTTCTAGATTCTCTCCCAGCTTTGACATTCCTTGTTATATATTCTAAGATCCTTTCTCAACATTGGCATTTTTACTGTATATTCTAAAGTCTTTTTCCTCTCATAACATTTTATGTATCTATTATTCCGGGTCAAGTTTGAGGGTGTCTGATTAGCTGTGGATCTATTTTTCTGATTAACTTTTCACTGCATATAACAGTCAGCTGGCAGAAGTTTTAATGCATTTTTTCTAGTCCAGTGTTCTGCTGCTCTTGGTCATCTGGTGTGATTCCTTTCTCCTTGCCAGTGTGGCTAATATCTCTTATTTTAGTACCTTTTGCTGATGTTTACCATCTTGTGGCATCTGCTCTTGAGCAGTTCTTCAGTGGAGGAGGTATGAGTCCTACTCTCACTCTTTCTCCTCTGATATCCACAAGGTATTTCTCCCCTGTTCTCTCCCTTCCCATCTTGTCTCTGCATTTTTCCCCTCTCCTCTCTATTTTCCCTTCACTTCCCCTTCTCTTTCCTTCCCTCATCTCAGTCCTTTCCTGGGCACAGGGAGCCCCAGGTTCTTATTTCTCAGTCAATTTGTTGTGAACCAATTTGAGTTCTTATACGACTATGTCAAAGAAAATTTGGGGATGCTCTGAGGAGCAGGAATGCCTGGTAGCAGTGACAGGGGGCCCCCAGGGGAGACAGACAAGCCAGAGTCACTGCCTGTCATATAAAGGGGAAAGCTCAGGAATTCTTGGGGTTTGGTAGAGCTGAGTCATCTGTACTCAAGACTCTGTCCATTCAGCCTCTGGCATTCATCAACAATAATGCTCTGGCTGGCAAAACACTGTGTCTGAAAGAAGTGAATCACACTGGTGACAAGAGGGTTATCGTGACCAGTGTCCTCAACATTGCTGTTATGCAGGGTGGCTAGATGGCACAGTGGATAGAGCACCGGCCCTGGAGTCAGGAGGACCTGAGTTCGAATTCGGCTTCAGACACTTAACACACAAAAACTAGCCATGTGACCTTGTGTATGTGACCTTGGGCAAGTCAATGAACCCCAATTGCCCTCCAAAAAACAAAAAAAACCCCCAAACAAACAAAAATATTGCTGCTATGCTTCTTCAAATAGGTGCCAATAGGTGAAAGGTACTTCTCATTTAGGGTAGATTAAACCCAGCAGATAGCCCCAAATGTCCTTTCTCAAGATAAGACTCTGCTTCTACAGATTTTTTTAAAAGTAAATTTTAATTAATTTGTTTTTTTCATGGTCATCATTTCTGGTGGTACAGTCAAAAAAGATTTGCTTCTGGAATCAGAGGATTGGGTTCAAATATTGTCCCTGACCCTAACCTGCCTATATGACCTTGGACAAGTCACTTAATCTTTCTAGTCTTTGTTTCTTTATCATTAAAATGATGGGGTTTGACTAGATAGTTTGTGAGATCCCTTCCAATTGTGGATCTGTGATCCTGTGAGTCCCTCTCTCTGGAATTGAACCTATCCTTGTAACAAAGAAAAACAGCTAAGCAAAACAACAGATTCAGTAATGATGTTTGGCAATGTATACAATGTTCTGCCCTAGTAGTCTCTTGACTGTCTTATAACCTATTTTTTTCCCCTCACAGATCTGAGCCTTGATGAATGTCTTCTTCCTTCTACAACCTGATTTATAAAGTCCCAAAGCCCATTTTCTTCTGAACATTAATATTTTTTAAAATTAATTTATTAGTTTAGTTTCAGTTAACAAGATTCAATTCCATAGTTCCTTGATTTTCAAATTTCCTTTCCTTCCCTCCCCCCTCCCCCCATAATAGCCAGTATAAGATCTGCAAACGCATTCATATTAGACATTATTCCAATTACAAAGGCGTATTGTACTAGGTGGGATGAAAGATGGTAAGGAAGAAAAAAAACCAAACAACGAAAAGAAAAAGATCATTTAGTTTGCTTCCATCAGGATTCAGGCTCAGTTCTTTCTAGTTATATCTCTGGATGGTGCTTTTCTCACTTTCTTGAGTCTTTCAGGATTGACTTATATCACTGCATTGCTGAAAAGAGTCCAGTCTGTCATAGTTGGTCATCACAGATATGGTATGTCTGTGACTGTATACAAATTTCTTCTGATTCTACTCTTCTTGCTCAGCATCAGTTTGTATAAGTCTCTCCAGGTAATTGTGAAATCCATCACCTCCTCATTTCTTATAGCACAATAATATTCCATTACATTCATATATCACAACTTGTTTAGCCATTCCCCAATTGATGGGCACCCCTTTAGTTTCCAATTCTTTGCAACCACAAAAAGGGCTGCTAAAATATTTTTGTACATATGGGTCTTCCTCCCACTTCTATGATATCTTTGGGATATAACCCTAGAAGTGGTATGGCTGGGTCAAAGGGTATGAAATTATTTATAATCCTTTGGGCATAATTCCATATTGCTCTCCAGAATGGTTGGATAAGTTCATAACTCTACCAGTAATGTATTAGTGTTCCAATTTGTCCACATCCTCTCCAGCATTTGTCACTTTCTTGTTTTGTCATCTTAGCCAATCTGACTGGAGGGATGTGGTATCTCAGAGTTGTTTTGATTTGCATTTCTCTAATTAATAGTGATTTAGAGCATTTCTTCATATGCTTATAGATATCTTTAATTTCTTTCTCTGAAAACTGCCTCTTCATATCCTTTGACCATTTATCAATTGGGGAGTGACTTGTATTCATATAGATTTGGCTCAATTCTCTATAAATTTTAGAAATGAGTCCTTTATCAGAGATACAAGTTGTAAAAATTCTTTCCCAATTTCCCACCTCCCTCTTGATCTTGGTTACATTGGCTTTGTTTGTACAGAAGCTTTTCAATTTAATGTAATCAAAATTATCCATTTTGCATTTTATAATGCACTCTAATTCTTGTTTGGTCCTAAAGTCTTCCCCTCTCCACAAGTCTGTCAGGTAAATTATTCCTTGCTTTCTCATATTGCTTACAGTATCATCCTTTACACCTAGATCATGCACCCATTTAGACTTGATTTTGGTATATGGTGTTAGATAGTGATCTATGCCCAGTTTCTGCCATACTGTATTCCAGTTTTCCCAGCAGTTTTTGTCAAACAGTGCATTCTTATCCCCAAAACTGGTCTTTGGGTTTATCGAACAATAGATTACTATATCCATTAACTGCTGGGTCTCCTGCGCCTAATCTATTCCATTGATCCACTACTCTACACCTCTGCCAGTACCAAGCAGTTTTGATGACTGCTGCTGTATAATACAGATTAAGATCTGGCATAGCTAGTCCACCTTCCCTAGCATTTCTTTTCATTAATTTCCTTGATATTCTAGACCGTTTGTTTTTCCAAATAAATTTTGTTATTATTTTGTCTAACTCTACAAAGTAGTTTTTTTGGTAAATTGATTGGTATGGCACTAAATATATAGTTTAATTTGGGTAAAATTGTCATTTTTATTATATTAGCTCAACCCAGCCACGAGCAATTGACATTTTTCCAACTATTTAGATCTGATTTTATTTGTGTGAGAAGTGTTTTGTAGTTGTGATCATATAGATTCTGGGTTTGTTTTGGCAAGTAGATTCCCAAATATTTTATAATGTCTACAGTGACTTTATTTATTTATTTTTAAAAAGCAATTGGGGTTAAGTAACTTGCTCAAGGTTACACGGCTAGTCATTATTTATTCGTGGGTGCTCCTTTTCTGAGGCCGGATCTGATCTCGGGTCATCCCAACTCCGAGGCCGGCGCTCTTACTCACTGCACCACCTAGCCGCCCCTTTAGGGCAATTGGGGTTAAGTAACTTGCCCAAGGTTACACGGCTAGGTTTTTGTTTGTATGGATTAAGTGTCGGAGGCCGGCTCCGAACTCAGGTCCTTCTGACTCCAGGGTCGGCGCTCTATTCACTGCGCCAACTAGCCGCCCCCCCTACAGTGACTTTAAATGGGATTTCTCTTTCTATCTCTTGTTGTTGAGTTTCACTAGAGATGTACAGGAATGCTGAGGATTTATGTGGGTTTATTTTATATCCTGCAACTTTGCCAAATGAACATTAAGATTTTACAATGTTGTTTATAGTCACCAGTGAGAGATTTACATTTTTTGTTTCTATTGGTGATTGTACTTGGCACCACTGAAGACCTGCCAGGCCTCCTGGGTTATATCCAGTCTTTATCAGGCAATTATGAACAAGGGAGAAAACCAGGAGGCAGAAAGAATGACTAGAAAGGAAAGGAATGACTAGTGAGAGCTAGGAATATCAGTAAACAGTCTATTGCTAAAAATTACTATGATAGTAAGGGATCTTGGTTCTTTCAGAAATGTGAGGTTGTCACTTTTCCAGGCCTTACTTTCCTCACCTATAAAATGGGAGAGTTGGTTTCCAAGGTCTGGTTCAGTTATTCTATGTTCTAAAGTGTCTTCCAGCTTTGGCATTCCATGTTCTGAGTTTTTTCTAACTCTGATATTTTGTTCTAATATCATTTTTGGACCAAATATTCTACACTCTATGTCTTTTGGCTTTGATATTCTCTGAATCCAACCAATGATTCTATAATGACACTATGATATCCCATGGAAGGAGAGAAAGATATATCCCAAACATTACCATTATCTGGGTAAGGAAGAAAATAACGTAAAATTCCTGTTTCTATTCTCACTGGCTATGTGCCTTATGGGGCCATCCCTTTACATACTGCCTAGTTTCCCTTTGATTGATGACCCTCTCCTGGCAGAGATACTGAACTGAGTTGAGATGAATGGAATAGATCAGGGAACCCATGATTGGTATGAAGCTAGAAAATGTCAATTCCAGTCCTTCCATTGATTTGGTGAACCTAGGCAAGCAGTTTAATAACCTCCTATCTCAGCTTCCTTAGCTTCAGAGTCATTCTAAAGTCTGTCCAGGGTCCCTGGAAAAAAAGTTGCTGATAAAGGCAACTGGAACACCCTTTGCAGAATCAAAGCATTTTCTGTGCCTGGCGCTGCTATTATTAACAACAGCAGAGTAGGAAATGGTTTGCATGCAACTGAAGGAAAGAGCAGCAATGCCTTGAGGGCCCCTGTGATGATATGATGTTCACCAAAGAAGGAAAAAAAATAAGCAAAATGTCAGCAAGAGGGAGACCAATGTGTCCTCAATGACCCTGAACTTTATACTAAACATCACTATTGACCCAATGACAAAAGTCATTCTTGTTACAGGGCTGGATGGGAGTCAGGAGAGCCTGGGTTAACTAGCTGTGTGTCATTGGGTGTGTCACTTGCCCTTCTCCAATCTTCTGTTTCTTTAGCAAATCAACTAATTATTATCAAACACAAATTATATGTGGAACACTGTCCAAGGTGCTGGAAGAGATACATAGTTTAGGTAAGACATGGTTGGTCTGTCTTTATAGAGTACAGAGCTTCCACTCCAGTAGGGAGTTAAGATTTCAATCGATTAATCAATAAACATGTATTAAGTGCCTACTATGCACCAGGTACCGTGCTATATCAGCACAGATAACTACAAAACCCTGTTATATAATAATGACATCAGACTTACCAAAATTAGTGCTATGTGATGAAAGAAAAGGGTGTTATCAAGTGGGGCTGTGCCTTTAAGGATGAGGAAGAGTTCAGCAGTAGAGGAAAGGAAGAAAGTCATTCTAGGGATGGTCATTTTAGATCATTCCAAGGTCATTGTAGCTGGGCAAAAACCAAGGGATTGGAAAGCACAGTGAATAGGGAGGTTTCAATTTTGGCTTGCATAGCTCTTCACCACCTTTTGCCTGGATTATTACAATTACCTCCCAATCTCTCTGCCTTCAGTCCTTTTCCCCTCCAATCTATCTTCCACACAGCAGCCAAAAAGATTTCCCCAAACACAGGTCTGACCATATCTCTCCCTGGCTTAATAAACTCCAGTGGCTCCCTATTGCCCCAGGACAAAAGAAACATATAAACAAACACCTCTTCTGCTTGCTGTTTCAAGTCCTTCACAGTCTGACTTTGACCTTCTTTTATAAGCATATCTTGCATTATTTAGAGAAATTACTCTTCTTGGGGTAGCTCTATCACCCATCTTTGGGGTTTTGAATAGTGTTCTCTATGCTTAGAATGCACTTCCTTCTCACCGGTATCTCTTGTAATCTTAAGCTTTCTTAAGAGGTCAGTTTCTGTCACATTCTATAATATTTCCTGATTTCAGTCAAGCTCCTATGGTCTCTGAAATTATCTTGCATTTATTTGTAAAATTTGTATATATGCTCATAGTTAAATGTTAAATCCCCAATAGAATGTAATCTCTCTGAGGGCAGGATCTGTTTCATTTTTGTCACTTTGCACAGTGCCTGGCGAATTGTAGACACTTAATAAATATTTGTTGATTAAATGGACTTTTGCATAGTGTATGTGACCATTAGCAAGTGATTGGTTATCTCAGAGCCTCAGTTTCCTCATCTGTAAAATGAGGTAATTAATAGTTATTTTTTGCTCGGCCTAGCTCATAAGACTACTGTGATTATTTATCAGCAGTGTATATATCTATCTGCATGTGTCCTGTGTGCAGTTCCTATTCAAAGAATAATTTCTATTTCTAAGCTCAGCACTTTCCTCACAGCATTTGTTTTTGTTTTTATCACCATTTGTGTCTTTTTTAAAGGTTGTTGCTAAGATCACTAGTGTTATCTTTCTTCTCATCAGACCTCTCTCACTTAGCCTGGATGGTTCTTATCTCATAGTTTCAGATAGCATAGTAAGATGTCACTTCTTTGGGATAGAAGCTTGAGCTTTAGAGTCAGGATGTAAGATAGTATCTTAGAAAGTATTCTGGTCTTGGAGTTAGAACTTTAGCTCTGTTCCCTGGAGAAATCTCCCTGGTGTAGACCACCACCCAAACGATACAGTTTGAGTAACAACCAATTTGAGAGTCTGGCCATCTGCCTTAAAAAGTTAAACAGACTGACTTTTGTTTGACTCTAGAACAGAGATTAATTTGGGGGTCTATGGACATATTTCATTGAGTCTGTGAACTTAATTGGGAAAACATTATATCTTTATTTGTACTAACCTTGAGCTGAAATTTACCATTTCTTTTAATTGTGAAAGTAAGCAGGACATCATTACTTTAAGAAGGGATCCATAGTCTTCATCAGACTACCAAAGTTGTCTATGAAAGAAAAAAGGTTAGGAACTCATGCTCTACAATAAGTCACCATGTTTCCAAGTCTGGATATGAAAAGTCCAATTAAATGCCTAGGTTGCTACTTTGAGGAAGGAATATATTCATGGCCAGATGTAGGGACTAGGAAGAAAGTGCATCTTTTGGAAAGACTATGGAGTGTAATAAGAACAGAATAGGATGAGGGAGAAGAATCCTGGGGTTATAGTATAGCTTTGCCTCTTTATGGCCTTGGGCAGAGCCCTTAGCCACTTTGTGCCTCAGTTTTTCAGTCTGTAAAGTGACTTAGATTAGATAATTTTTAAGGTCTCTTTCAGCTTTGCTATTCTATGTTCTGTATTCCAAGATTATTATTTTTTTTTACAAAATCACAGAATTTCAGAGTTGGAGGGGACCCCAGTGGTCATTGAACTCAATCCATATAACAGAAGGAATCCTCAGTATAATGCACTAGACAAGCTGCCACCCAGCCTTTGCCTGAAGACTTCCAAGAATGGGGATGACAAGTCATCATCCACGTTAGGTTTGATATTAAGTGTTTTAAGACCCCTCTCAGTTCTGATTTTCTATTTTCTAAGGTCTCTCTCAGCTCTGAATTCTCTCTTCTAAGGTCTTCCCAGGTCTGAAGTTCTATGTTTCAGAGCCTCTCCCAGGTTTGAAGTTATATATTCTAGGGTCTCTTGCCATGTGAAATATTCTATGGAGAAGGGGAGGGAGGGAGGGAGAGAGAGAGAGAGACAGAGAGAGAGACAGAGAGAGAGACAGAGAGAGAGAGAGACACAGAGAGAGAGAGACAGAAACAGACAGAGAGACAGACAGAGAGACAGAGACAGACAGACAGACACAGAGAGGTCTAAGGCTCAGTAAGATGTTTTGATAATATTCATACAAATACAATTTAATTCTTTTTTAAAATTTTAATTTATTTGTTTACTTTTAGATTACAACATTCAGTTCCATAATCCCTTGAGATCCAAATTTTCTCCCCTTCCCTCCACTCTTCCCTCCCTGCTCCCCCAAGGTGGCATGCAATCTGATATGGGTTCTACATATATCTACACATCAAACATTAGTCAAGTTGTAAAGAAGAATTATAACCAATGGAGTGAACAATGAGAAAGAAGGAACGAAACAAAACAAAACACAAACGAGAGAGAGCAACCAGTTTGCTTCAATCTGCATTCAGACTCTGTAGTTCTTTCTCCGGCTGTGAATATCCCTTTCCACCATAAATCTTTTGGAGTTGTTTTATAACCTTGCATTGCTGAGAAGAGCCCAGTCTACCAAAGTTAGTAGTCACAGATACAATTTGTCTGTAATTGTGTACAAAGTTCTCCTGGTTCTGCTTTCCTCACTCACTATCAGTTTATATAAGTCTCTCCAGGTTATTATGAAATTGATATAATTTCATTCTTAAAGTGGAGTAATGGGGAAAAAACCCCAAGGAGCTTAGTCGATTAACTTTGAGAGAGAGAGAGAGACTGAGAGAGAGAGAGAGAGAGAGAGAGAGAGAGAGCATGACTAAGAAACAGGAAAGGAGGAACTCCAAGATTTTTGAGGAGGAAAAGAAGTAGGTCTCAGTGACAGAAGGACAATCTGGGCAACTTTGGGTTTTTCTACCAAATCTGTGAAAGTTCCCAAAGGATGTTGGTGAGGCATCATTTTCAGGAAAGACCCTGAGTCACAGCAGGTGGCCAGATGGTAAGTACAGCAACCTGAGATATCTTCTGTGTTCAGGAAGGGTCACAGTGGGGGAGGTTCATGGATTCGGAGGCCCTTCAGAGAGATTTAGTCTGGCCAAGTGGGAGTGGGAGTGGGGATGGAATGGAATTGCAGCTAGATATAAGGCAGCATCATGGACTATTGGTGAGAGCCTTGGTGGAAGGGCTGCTCTAGGAATAACCAGTGTGTATTTCTCATCCTTCTAAACTTGTCCTCAACTAACTGCTCTGGCATATGAGGACATCTGTAGTCCACCAGAACCTTCATATCCCTCTCTCAACTTATCTTCACTTTCTGGGTTTTCCAACCTTGTCTCCCATTGATTTGCAATATGACTCCCTCAGCTCTGCTCACATTAGTTGGTTTTCTGTTGTCCACACATATAATCATAGATATCAGAGCTGGAAGGGACTTTGGAATAGAGAACAGAGACTGTTAGTGTTAGCTTCAAGTCCCTCATTTGATCCAGAAGAAAACTTCTAGTGAGGTGGCTTGCCCAAGGTCATGCAGTGTATTAGTATCAGAGTCAATATTAAAACACATGTCTCCTGTCCCCTAAGCTCACAGTCTTTCCAGAACACTATGCTACATCTTGCGATGAATCCAAAGTTGTCTTTGAAAGGGGTCAAGCTGAAGGGGACTTTGTTGAAGAGAAGGGTTTTCAGAAGTTATATGAATGATGGGGAAGGATTTAGTTTGGAAGATTGATAAGAGTGACAATTGCCTGGGGTAGTAATTGCAGTGTATACTATCATTCAAATGAGATTTGGATGCATTTGGATACATTCAAACAAGAAGGGAAGTGTTCTTGTGCTTGTTTCCTCCTCCTCTTCTTCCTCCTCCTTCCCTTCCTCCTCCTCCTCCTCCTCCTCCTCCTCCATCTTCTTCTTCTTCTTCTTCTTCTTCTTCTTCTTCTTCTTCTTCTTCTTCTTCTTCTTCTTCTTCTTCTTCTTCTTCTTCTTCTTCTTCTTCTCCTCCTCCTCCTCCTCCTCCTCCTCCTCCTCCTCCTCCTCCTCCTCGTCCTCATCCTCCTCCTCCTTCTTATGTCTCCTGTCTCTTGCATTTCCTCTCTCTTTTTCCTGTTGTCATTCTTCCTTCCCCTCCAAGATTTCTGGCCTTGTAGCCTTGGGAAGATTTTCATGCACATTACTCTGTCTTGCAACTCAGATTGCCCTGAGATTAGTACTGTGGATTGGAACAAAATCTGTTTTCCACTATAACAGTAAAGAGCAGAAGAGACCTTTGAGAACATCTGGTCTGCCCCTCCATTCTCATTAAATGGAGGAAGAAAACAAGGCCTGGAGAAGAGAAGGAGCTAGTTGAAGGTCACACAGCTAGGGGGTTACCAAGGCAGCCCAGGATCTCACCTGCCCTGGCTTCTGCTTCAGGGTAATAATGATGATGATGGTAACAACAACAATATTAATCACACATGATGCTTTTACTTTGCAGAGTACATTAGATTTATCATTTCACTTGAGATCATAAGACATGCTGGGATGCCTCTTAGAAATGGACGTAGTCTATCTTCATTTTATCATCTGACCTCTAGTCTCCCCTTTCATATCTCTTGTTCTTTCTGGAGCCCTCCTAAATTGTCTGGAGTTCTTGTTCTGGTTTGACTGATAGTTGATAGTCTGGTTGGAACTCCATTGGCAGTACCTCTTTTCAAGACGTAATTGCTTTCACATCCAAAATTTCCATAGGTCACAAATGCTGGCACAAAAGATAGTAACCCCTCAAAGCATAATTCTCCATAGGGTAAAGTCCATATGGTGGAGCATTGATAGCTTAATGACTCCCCTTCTAAGAATGTATTTAGCTGGAGAGGTCAGTTAGTTATTCAGTCAATAGACAGATATTAAGTGACTATTATAAGTGCTGGTGACACAAAGTGCATCTTCTCAATGCCTAATGGGGGATACAAGATGCAAACCACTCTGTACAGTGAAGCTCTATACTATGAGTTATATACAGATTTTTACATAAGCTATCATATAAGCAATATATGTTGGAGATACTCCACAGAACGAAGGCATTAGAATTAAGGGAGATTGGGAAAGGCTTCCTGGAGAAGGTGGGATTTTATCTGGGGCTCAAAGAAGTCAGGAGAAGGAAAGCATTCCAGATCACTGAAAGAGATGACTTTAATGGTGTGAATTCAGGCAGTGTGGCAAAAGACTAGATCTCTTTTGCAGCCCCAGAGTGCAAGAGCTTGGTGCAGCAGAGAAAGTGTAAAACAGGGAAAGCTCACTTACTTTGGAGTCAGAAGACAATGGTTCAGATACTACCTCTGAAACTTACTGCCCATGCAAAGTTGGGCAAGTCATCTGATTTCTCTGTGCCTCTCTTTATTGGTAAAATGGGAGGGATGGACTCAGAGGGTCCCCTTTCAATTCTAATCTGTGATCCTATGACTTTAAATTACTGAATGGGACAGATTTAAACAATCGAAGAAAACCTAACAATCAGAGCTGTCCCAAAGAAGAATGGGCTGCCTTTTTCAGTAGTGTGTTCCTCATCACTAGAGGTCTCCAAATGGAGGGTGGAAAACCATGATTGCAGCAGGCAGAAACATTGTGATGAAGGAGAATGAATACTGCATCTTGAGTCAGATGACCTGAGTTCAAATGCTGGCCTCAGCTAAGGGGATACTTGTAAAGTACTTAGCACTACCCCGGGCATGTAGTGAGTTCCCTCTTTTTTTTCTTTATTAATTTGTTTATTTTACAGGATTCAAATCCATAGTTATTTGAGTTTCAAATTTCCCTTCCCTCCCTCTCCCCACCCCCCATGATGGCATATAGTCCAGCATAAGATCTGCAAATACGTTCACATTAGACATTAGTCAGGTTACAAAGGCATATTGTACTAGATGGAATGAAAAATGGTAAAGAGGAAATAAAACCAAACAATGAAAAGAAAAAGATCAAGTAGTTTGCTTCCATCAGTATCCAAACTCAGTTCTTTCTAGTTATTTCTCTGGATGTTGCATCTCTCTCCTTCATGAGTCTTTTGGGATTGACTTATATCACTGCATTGCTGAGAAGAGTCCAGTCTGTCATAGTTGGTCATCACACACATGTTGTGTCTGTGATTGTATACAAATTTCTCCTGGTTCTACTCTTCTCACTCAGCATCAGTTTGTATAAGCCTCTCCAGGTAAATATGAAGTCCGTCTGCTCCTCGTTTCTTATAGCACAATAGTATTCCATTACATGCATATACCACAACTTGTTTAGCCATTCCCCAATTGATGGGCACCCCTTTAGTTTCCAATTCTTTGCAACCACTAAAAAGAGCTGCTATAAATAATTTTGTACATATGGTCTTCCTCCCACTTCTATGATCTCTTTGGGATATAACCCTAGAAGTGGCATTGCTGGGTCAAAAGATATGAAATTATTTATAGCCCTTTGGGCATAATTCCAGATTGCTCTCCAGAATGGTTGGATTAAGTTCACAACTCCACCAGCAATGCATTAGTGTTCCAATTTGCCCACATCCTCTCCAGCATTTGTCATTTTCCTGTTTTGTCTTCTTAGTCAATCTGACTGGAGAGATGTGGTACCTCAGAGTTGTTTTGATTTGCATTTCTCTAATCAATAGTGATTTAGAGCATTTCTTCATATGCTTATAGATATCTTTAATTTCTTTCTCTGAAAACTGCCTCTTCATATCCTTTGACCATTTATCAATTGGGGAAGTAAGCTCTATATTAATGATATTATTACCAACTTCATGATCTTGGGAGAATTCACCTCAGGATCCTCATCTGTAAAATGGCGGGGGGGAGGTTGGACTAGATGCCCTCTGAGGTCCCTTCCAACTTCAAATCTATGTTGTTGTTCAGTTGTTTCAGTCCTGTCTAACTCTTTGTGACCTCATTTGGGGTTTTCTTGGCAAAGACACTGAAGTAGTTTGCCATTTCCTTTTCCAGCTCATTTTACAGATGAGGAAACTGAGGCAAACAGGGTTAAGTGATTTTCCCAGGGTCACAAGCTGGTGTCTGAGGTCAAATTTGAGAAGGGATATCTTGGGGAAAGAAGCTTTCTTCAAAGACCCCCCACCTAAACACCCACCCACTATTTGGCATCCTTAACTCCCAACATTCTCCCCTGTAATTATGACTAATTCCATGGAGAGGAGAATGCAGCCAGGATGGACTCCAAGGAACAGCTTGGCTGCAGCCTGAGCACTGGACAAGCACCTCGCCTTTTTTTTGTGCCTCTGGATCTCACCCCAGACTCCTTGGAGTCCCGTATTGTGCCTGAGCCTGAAAATAAGAGTGATTCTCCCTGAGTGTTGAGCACCAAGTAGACCCCCTAAGCCACACATGCTAATTCAGAGATGGTTTTCTTCCTTTTCCTCTTCCCCACCTCCCATCTCCTGTTTCTGCCATGTGTTACCCTCCATTGCACAAGGGACAACTGGACCCATTCTTTCAGAGGCTTTTTGTACATGGTTATCCTAAGGAATTTAATTTTCCTTGATGGTCTCAGGTCTAGGGTCTCTTGGACTTCATAAGCCAAAATCAGTCTTTGGGCTAGAACTTAAGTAAAAAATGGAGAGTATAGAGCTGTGTGTGTATAGCAATTGATCTAAAATGCTCATGGGAAGGCCCAAGTATAGGTCTTTTCTCAAATGCTCCACAGTGGCTTTCACCAAAGGCTTCAATGTATTTAAACATTCTGTGGTATGTGTTGTGTTGTTCACCTTTCATCCTTCCATTTGTCCATCCCTCCAGACACATAACTGGGCCATCTCATTTCCCAGTCACAGGTTTCCTCAAGTAAAATCCTTTACACCAATTCCTGTATGTTCAGTATGGTGAAGAGGACCTCCTGTCCTGCTTACATTTCTCATTCTTCTCTTCATTGCTATTTGGGTTATTGATGTTTACTATTCTTTGAAGGTTGTTGTGTTCCATTATTGGTGACCATATAACATCCCTGGGAGAATGGGGAAGATTAAAAGATGAGTTTTTTCTTTTTCATCGGGCAGCAGGTAGGGATAATTGAAAGTGATATAATTTCCCAAACACAATCCAGCTTGCTTTCCTTCTCTTGGTCAATGTAGGACCTAGTTCACTGCCAGTCTCCAGTACTTGTCCAAGGTTGATGGGCCAAGGGAGCACCAGTCCATTGTTCATGATGAGGTACTAGATTAGGATTTGTGAGGAGCACAGAAAGATATAGACTTGGATACTTCAATAGATTTATGATTCCATCTATATAGGTACTCCCTTTTATGCTTCAGATTGTAGCCTATCCCCACTGGCCAATCTTGTCATAGAGTAAGCCTTCCCCAGGGAGTTCCCCCAAAGTGATAGGGGATTACTTTGAGGTTTTATAATAGTGTATTTAATCTAGACAGAACTTGGGGTGCCCATTTTTCATTCAACAATCTCTTTAGAGTAATGGCCTACCTTTCCCATCTTTCATATATCTCTCTGAAAATATCTTTTATGTTGTTTCTGTTATGCAATTCATCAGTGGTAACAAGTTATAGTTTACTGGCAACCTACCACATCCTTCCCTCTTGTGCTTTGGTTGTCTTCCTTCATTTATCCATTTAATAAAAATTTATTAAATCTTTGCTATGTGCCAGGCACTAAGAAAGATGCTGGGAATATAAAGACAAAAAGGAAACATTTTTCTCCTCTTGAGAGTTATATTCTATTGAGGGGGTGGGAGGAAACATATACATAGAAAATTAAATATAAAATTGGCACAGGGTAATTTCTGAGGGGAATGCATTAGCAACCAGGATAATCAAGAGAGACTTCCTGTAGGAGGTGGCACTTGAGATTTTTTTTCCATTTTATTTTTTAATTCTGAATTAAACACCAAATAAAATTAGAATTTCCACATACACAGTAGAATTAAAAAAAAGATTGTGAATAAAACTGAGAATCTCTGTTGTGCAGAGCTGCCTTTCTTTTTAAGTATATAATAAAATCAATGTGTTTCTTTCCAAGATGTCCTGATTAGGATTTCCTTCTAAACTTCCTTACATTCTTTTCTATTCATAAAAAATGCATCAATGGCCTTCTTTTCTTTTTCTCTTTTTGTTATCCTATCCCTAGTCCCCCCTCTCTCACCCGTCTCCTATTTTCCAATTAAAAAAAGAAAAACACAACTTTTTAAACAAGTATACATAATGAAGCAAGGCAGATTGCCACATTAACCACAACCAAAAAATATCATGTCTCAGTCTGCACCCTGGATTAAATTGGATTTTCAGGAAGTGTCTTGGTAGAGAGCCCTAGAACACCAATCAAAGTCAACAGCAAGTCATGTCATCATTTCCCTGATGCCATGGAGGACAAACACAAGAACATAGATTGAGAGATGGAAAGAAGCTCAGATGTCATTTAATTCAAACCCTTCATTTTAGAGATGAGGATACTGAGGCCCAGAGAAATTGAATGACTTATCCAAGGTCACACAGGTACTAAGAAAACCCAGGTCCTTCAGCTCCAAAGCAGTACCCTTTCCACTGTGCAGCACTGTTTCTATAGGAGCTTTGTCTGAGAGCCAGTAGACTTTGGTCTAACTCCTAACTGGCACTGTGTTACTTTGGGCAAGTTGCTTATCAGTTTCTTCCTGGCTCTGGGTCTCAGTTTCTCCAAACTGTAAAACAATAATGTGTCTTTCAGCTCTGAGATTCTGTTTCTGGGATCAGAGTCCTGTCTTCCTCTACTTCCTCCACCAGCCACCCCTTCCCCCATCCCCCTGAGGTCCCTTAGCTGTGGCTGGTTGGTTCATGCATAATTCAGGGATATCACACTTCCATCCTTATCCCAGGAAGCTTTTCCACGAGATGTCAGCTGGGCAGCAGCTGGGACTGTGTGGAGCAGGGTCTGGGTTGGTCCCTGCCTCCCAGAGCAGGTGTGTGAAATGCTGCTGGTGTGACTTTGGTTGCAACACCCAGTCAGCACCCTGGTAAATGTAGCAAAAGGAGAGAAGGGGAGGGGAGGCTTTCAGGGGTGTGAACAAATGATTAACACCTGGAAGCAGCTCATGTGGGGCTGCAGAGCTCACATCCTGGGCTCCTGGAGGCAGAGGATATTTCCTTCTCACCCCTACCCTTTGTCTAGGACCCTAAAACTAAAGTGAGAAGAGGCCTTGTAGTCCACACCCCCGATCACAGATGAGGACGCTGAGGCCACATAACTTGCCCCAGTTCACCCAGGTAGTAATTGTGAAAGGTGGGATTTATATCCAAGTCCTCAATGTCACATATAGGATGGGAGGACAAAGACGGAGTGGTGTTTCCTTCCTGGAGGAGCTTAGGGTAAACAAGGAGTGAGCTCCTCGATCCTGGGAGCAGAGATTTGTGACTGGAAGTAGCTTCAGTTTATAGGTTATAGGTCTTTCAGTTCTGGTATTAATTTTTCAAATAACAAAACTGAGGCCTGAAGTTAGGTGGCCTGAGGTCACTTGCTAAAAATATGACAGAGTAGAAGTCTGAGCCTTTCCTTGTCTTCTGGGTCCAGATTGTGCAGTGGCTAGAGTGCTGAATCTTGAGTCAGAAAGACCCACATTCAAATCCTGTTTCAGACACTAGCGATGTGACTTTGGGAAAATAACTTAAAACCCTCTCTGCTGCCTTGGTTCCTTCATCTGCAAACAGAGGTAATAGTAGTACCTGCCTCCCGTGGTTGTTGTCAGTTTTAAGTGAGATAATATATGTGGCATTCTTTGTAAATCTTAAAGCTTTACATAAATGTTAGCTATTGCTGAAGGTGTAGATGGCATGTTTATCAAATTGGTAGATGATGTGGAACAAGGAGGGGGCAGCTGACATGTCTGATGACAGCATCAGCAGTTGCAATGTGATGAAATGGCTGTGAGAAATGTAGAGCCCTATGGTTGGGTTAAGGAAAAGGAACAGAGCAGATCAGGTTGGGGGAGGAATGGCTAGACAACAGTTGGCATGAAAAAAGCCCTTGGTGTTTGAGTGGACTGAAGGCTCACTCATTGTGAGTCAACAGAGTGTAGTGGAAGTGGAAAATACTAATGTGGTCTTTGGCTACATTAATGGAACCATATAGTTCAGCCTCAGGGAGATGATAAGCCCACCCCATCGGTTACTTCTAGAGGAGGCTTGTTGTTGTTTGTCCTTCATTTTCAAAGGACCAATAACATCACAGGTGATGTCTTGACTTGCAGGTGAATTGGATTTAAGGGAGGCAGAGTTGCACAAAGTTATCAGCCAAATGCTCTTTTCCAGAGTCAATGATGTCCAATAGTAAGACAAAAGTCAAGATGATTGGTGATGGCCTGGGATGCAGTGGATGACCTCAGTGATGTCTGACCAAGCTCTAAGCACTCCTTACTGCCTGCTTCAGCTGTCTTGATGGCTGTTAGAACAAATGGTTCCCATCCTCCCCTTCCACTGGGGGCTAGGGTATTCCCTTCTGGGTGTCCCAGTTTAGGAAAGACATTGACAAGCTGGGCACTAGCCAGAGGAAGGTGACCAGAAAAGGGGAGGGGGCTGGACACCTGGTTGTCCCATGATTGCTTGGAGGAACTAGGGATATTTAACCCTGAAAAGAGGACTCAGAGGGATCACAGAATCACAGAGGTAAAAGGGATTTCAGATGCCATCTAGTCTAAGCTGTACTGACCAAAAATGCCTTGTATGAAATCCCTAACAAGTGGTCATCCAATATTTGCTTGAAGGACCTAAAGTGAGGTGGAGAGCCCTTCCCCTCCTGAGACAACCCACTCTAATTTTTAGGTGGATCTAGGTGTTAGAAAAGCTTTTCCAACATAAGGATGATGTACTCGTTTACCACGTTTGGTTATTGCTGCTCATTCTGCTTTCTGGGGCTTGATAGAACAAATCTAATCACCCCAGAGGGCAGCTAGGTGGTGCTGCAGTGGATAGAATGCTGGGCTTGGAGTCAGGAAAACTCATCTTCCTGAGTTAAAATCTGCCCTCAGATCCTTGCTAGCTGTATGACCCTGGTCAAGTCACTTAACCCTGTTTGCCTCACTTTCCTCATCTGTAAAAGGAACTAGAGAAGGAAATGGCAAACCATTCCAATATATTTGCCAAGAAAAACCCAATTTGGGTCATTAAAAGTTGTATGTGCCTGAAATGACTCACCACCACCTCCATCACCAACCACTACACCTGATAGCTCTTCATAATAATGCATTGGCATTCCTCCACCCTTAACCCTTAACCCTGAGTCTTCTCTTCTCCTGGTGAAACATGCCCAGTACCTTCATCTGGATCCTTGTATGGAATAGCTCCTTCACTAGCCTAGTTTCTTGTTTTCTGGATTGTCACTAGCATGTCAATTTCCTTCTTAAAATGTGACTCGAGGCATAGTTCAACCAAAGCAAAATGTGGCAAGACCATCCTTCATCTGGTTACTCTATAACTCTGTGGCAACCTTATCACACTGTTGACCCACATAGAGCTTGAGGTCTACCCAGACTCACATCCTTTCATGTAAGCACTCACATCCAAACATGACTCCATCACTTGTGAAATTTATTTTTTGAATGTACTTTTTTAATGTAAATGTAGAACTCTGTATTTACACTTATGAATTGTTTTTTCCCTCTTCTTTTTTTTCATTACAGGCCTATTGTCCTAGCATGTTGAACAACATTTTAGATTCTGATTCTGACATCCAAAGTGTTAGCAACATGGTCTAGTGGAAAGACCTCTGAACTGAGCTTCTGAAATTAGAGCTATGACACCTGAGTTCAAATTCCAACTCTGCTACTGGGTAAGTCACTAAACTACTCATTTTCTCATCCATAGAATGAAGAGGTTGCAATAGGTGACCCCTAATGTTCCTTCTAGCACCAGATCTTCAAAGCTATACCTGAAAATCTGAGGAGTTCCATTATCCTTCATCCAGATGTCAACCCCAATCCAAAAGCAGACCCCTAGAGCTCTCCACTAGGGACTTCCCTCCAAGTCAAAACTGACTCATTGAATACTCTTTGTGCCCATTGCACCCTACAGTCATTGTCCAGTAAACTTTTTTTGTCTTGTACAAGAGAGACTTTGTTGAGTTTTTTGATGAAGTCCAGGAAAACCATGCCTTCAGCAGACAGCTGATCTACCGGTCTAATACCCTTGTCCAAAAAGAAAATGAAACTTCTCTTTCCAGATCCATTCTTGATGAACTCATACTGTGACTTAGTAATCAGCAGAGTTGTAATTAGTTCTTTTTTTTAACCCGAGGCAAAAAATGTGTGTGTGTGAGGTAGAGAAGAGTCTGAATGTATTTACAATTGCATTGGGAGAGGGAGGACCAATTTCCCAAGGTTGAGTGCACACATCTTTCATGTGCTTTCATGATCTGGGTTTTAGTTTTCTCCTCTGTATGATGAGGGCTTCGATCTCTTAAATTCTGTTTTTAATTTTCTATTTTATAAGGCTCCTTATTGCTCTAGCATTCTGTGTTCTATATTTAAGATATCTCCAGTGCTGACATTCTATGTTTTAGGTCGTATGTTCTGAAGTCTTTTACAGCTCTGACATTCTATGTTCTAAGGACCCTCCAGTTCTGACCTTTTGTTTTTGGTTGGATGTTCAAGGTTCCTTGAAACTCTCATATATTACATTATGTTCTAAGTATTCTCCCAGCTCTGACAGTTTATGTTCTAGGTTGAATATTTAAACATTCTAAGATTCTTTCCACATCTAATATTCTACATTTTTTCTTTTTGGAGGGGAGAAGGCAGGGAAACTGGGGTTAAGTGACTTGCCCAAGGTCATATGGCTAGTAAGTGTTAAGTGTTTGAGGCCG
Organism: Gymnobelideus leadbeateri; assembly: GCA_011680675.1. Lineage (NCBI taxonomy): Eukaryota > Metazoa > Chordata > Mammalia > Diprotodontia > Petauridae > Gymnobelideus > Gymnobelideus leadbeateri. Next base: position 264,013 of record WOXC01002779.1, read on the forward strand.
GATTTGAACTCAGGTCCTCCTGACTCCAGGGTTGGTGCTCTACTCACTGTGCCACCTAGGCACCCATACATTTCTTTTTTGTTCCATGATCTCTTCTAGGACTGACATTTTATATTCTGTATATATATATTCTATCTTTATGTTCTATTTGATACTGGTATCCTCTGGTCTAGGTTGTATGTTCTAAGGTCCCTTGTAGATATAACATTCTATAATGAAGGTTTATTCTGCTTTAAATGTAGCTGGAAACCTTAGTGATAGTGGTAGTGTTAGGTAGGTGGGTCAGGTTGTGCCTTCTCAACATTGTGATTTTCCCTATTGTTCTGTTTTAAAGGTTTTAATCCAACCCAACATATCACAGAGAAATCAGAATTTTGTCAAAGCACCTAATGGTTCAAGAGAATTCTCTAAAATTCAAGGATAGGGGATGTTTTAGGGTGAACTCAGAAGTCTGAGAGACGACTCAGACATTTACAATGTTCTTCCAAATTGAAATTTTTATGTTTCAGAGCTAGCCTCTGTTGGTTTCACACCAACAAAGCAGCTGTTGTGGCTGGGGGTTGGGTGGGGGGACCTAAAGGGGAAGTGGCTGCTCCAACCACTCATGGCTTCTGGGAATCAGTTCTGTGCAGAAGGCAGCTGTTCTCTTCCAAACTGCTGTTGGGTGGAGTAGGCTGGAGTCTAGGAAGCCAGCCCCTCTCCGCAAACTCAGTGGGAAAACCAGAAAAGAGATTTCCAGTGAGATTGAAGTCCAGTCATCATGACTGCTGCAGATTCCAAATCTAGGCATCTCATCCACCCCCACATGAGGCTTAGAAATATATCATGCCCCAGGAAGTCAACTGGGACTTGGACAACCTGAACTGGAAGGGATCCCAGAGGCCTTTTAATCCAGCTGCATCATGAAACAATCCTCCTCCAAGATTCTCAACAAGGCTAGGGAAGAGGCATGGTGTAGCAGAAAGAACATTGGACTTGAAGTCAAAGGGAATACTAGCCTGGAGTAACCCTCTATTAATAATCGGCTCTATGAACTTGGGCTGGTGGGAACATCTGTTTCCTCCCCTGCAAAATGAGGGGGTTGGGTTAAATGAACTCCCAGGTCCCTTCTAACTCCAATATCCTGTGATCCTAAGTCCCTTGCCCTGTGTGGTCCTCGGTTTTTTATCTGTGAAATGGGACAGGGGTTAGATGAACTCCAGGATCCCTTCCAGCTCTGATATCCTATGATCTTAAGTCCCCTGCCCTATGTGGTCCTCAGTCTTCTCATCTGTGAAAAGAAGAGGTTGGACCAGCTTATCCCCAAGTTTCCTTTCACTCTTAGCACAGTGGTATTCTGATAAAGCCATCTTTACTCCCTGAAGATGCCACGGACAGTGAAAGTCAGGTTGTTCGGGACCTGGGTTGCCTGGCATGGAAGTCTTAAAGCTGGAAGGGGCCTTAGAAATGAGGGCATGGGCTCTGCTCCCAGGCTCCTTACTCCATTTCAAGGCCCTGCCAGTCAGTCAGCTAGTCACCTTGGATTCCTTATCTCCAGGCTTGCTGATGCTTATTTTGGCCTTTTATTGAAAAAAAGAAAGAAGAGTGCATGTGTGTGGCACAGAGATGGATGGATAAGGGGAATGATGGAGTGGGAAGAGGCTAACAGGCACTGCAGAAGAGAGAAGGAGAGGGAGAAGATATGGATGAGCAGATATAGTGGGAAGAGAGTCAGATAAGGACTTTAAGAAGATGAAAGAGAGAAGCCTGCTAATAGGAGGCAAGAGAGTTCTCTGATAAGAGTGGATGACCATGGAGGATAAGGGGGCCATTAAAGGAGGGCCGTTGGCAGATAAGAGAGATTGGGATTGAAGAGAGGTAGGGATTGATGCAAGCTACCAAGGTTTCTTCTTACAGCCATCTAGTGGTGATTATTGAATTTTGAGCTAGTCTACAGCATCACTTTGAAGGAGGCTGGCAGATTGTAAGCTCTTTGAGGGCAGAGACCATATTTCATTCATATTGGCATTCTCTACAGTGCCTAAAATGGGGTCCTGAATATCATATGAACTCAGCAGTTGTCTCTTGAATTAACTTGCCTGTCTGTAAACTCAGGGCTCTGTTCCTAGCCCAGGGTCCTTCCTTTTTACACCCATTAGTGAAAAAGTATCAAACAACAGGCACCTGTTTTTTTGTGAAGATACTCAGTGAAGGAGGGAAAGTATAATAGCACCCAAAGATGGTTATTCCACTTTGTCATAGCTCTTATTGTGAGGAAGGTTTTTTTTAATGCTTTGTCTCTTTGCAACCCTACCTTTTACCCCTAACTCTCCCCCTTGGGGTCAAACAGGACAAGTTAAATTCCTCCTTCATGTGGCAGCCTTCCAAGCAGTGATGGTATCCTCCTAAGTCTTCTGTTCATCAGTTTACACATCTTTAGCTCATACTCAAGTGGCACCATAGTACTATGAGATGTGTGCTGGATTTTAAGTCAGAGTATAGGGATTTAAATATCTGCTCTACCATTTTCTCCTAATGTGTCCTTGGGCAAGTCACTTCCCACTCTGGTTTTCAGTTTGGGGATTGGACTAGAAGACCATGAACTCTTCACTATCCTGTTTGAATACTTTTTGGATTATCCCCCATGTATTGAGTTAATTCTTCACTCCTATTCATTTTTGGCTGTTGAAGTCTCCCTTTGAATTCCACCTCAGGGACGACCTCCTCCATGAATCTGTTCCCATTCCTTCGCTTTCCCCACTTGTTTGCTCACAGGTTTATAGGTTTAGAGTTCAGGATACTTAGAGGTTATCTAGAGGAAACTGAAGCCCAGAGGGGCCAACTGATTGTCCAGATTCTCACAGGTAGTAAGTGGCAGAGCCCAGATCTGAAACAAGCCTTATAATTTCAGGTCCAGTGACCTTCTTGTTCTATTGTCTTAGGTTTCTAGTTGAATTTTGCTTGCCCTATCCTCTTGAAGTATCTCACTCTTCCTTGGATCCTAATGGTTTGTGCACTTGTTCTTCCTCTCATTAGATCACCTAGACTTTAATTACTGAAGAGGCTTCAGACAAACTGAGACCTGGGAAAAACCTTAGTTTAAAAAGTCCAGGGTCTCCCACTGCATGCAGAGCCATCACTGGCCATCCTGACCTGTGTGTTGCCACTGGACTATGATGATTCTGGAGGAGAGAAAGAGATTAATGACTTTGCATAGCTCAGCTTAACTTAAATCCAATTCACTTGCATGTCAAGACATCCCCCTCCTGATGTCACTGGTTCTCTTTGAGAACAGAGGCTAAATAACATTATATTTTAAGCAAGGCAGGGTCTGTATGGTATCATTTTTTTTTTATCCCTGGCATCCATCAGAGTGCTCTGCATATAGTAGATGTTTATGAAAGGTCTACATAATCTTTCTCTTGCAAATACCCTTCAAAAATTTGCAAAAATAACAGTACACTTTAATACAGTCTAAGTTTTAAAGAATGCTGAAAGTAAATTATTTTATTTTGATAACTGTAACCTTTAAGAAGAAATTTGCTTAACTATTTACACAGGAGAAAAGAAATGGATGAAACATGTCTATTGTTCAGATTATGACATACAGTAAGACATCTTTTAGAAATTGTCTCTCTCTTGGGAAAATAGTACAAGTGGACCATGAGTTGGGTCCAGATTTAAAAATAAAAAAGGTTGAATTGTTTTCAGAACAATACAAAACTTCAGTGACTCAAGACCTTCCCTTGAAACAAAAACACTTTTTTCTAATACCAATACTCTACTGGTGTAACTGTATGGCTTTAAGGCATGGAACACTACAGTCTCTGATGAATTTAAAAATGAGTATCACTTAGGGCAGCTATGTGGTGCAGTGAATAGAGCATTAAGTCAGGAGGACCTGAGTTCAAATATGGCCTCAGACACTTGACACACTTACTAGCTGTGTGACCTTGGACAAGTCACTTAACCCCAATTGCCTTGCCTCCCTCCCCCCCCAAAAATGAGCATCACTTAAGAAAGCAAGGAGCACATGGCATGTTTGAGTGGATTGCTAGAGAAGGAACTTGAAAGGAAAACCCAAGTAAAGGGTGGCAATTGTAAAATGAGTGGTCAAAAAGTAGATTGCCTGGCCACTTACAATAAGTGTGAGATTACAAGTGGACAGCTCCAGCTCAGCACCAATGTCCTAGGGATGTCAAGAAAGACTTCTAGTGTGCTGGGTGGACTTCTGTGGCAATTTACAGGAGGATGGATAGGTCACAAAAGATGGGAAGGTTTGGATGGGAGGGAATATACAAAATTTCCAATCTATTGGAGTATTGGGCATTCTCTTTTAAAAGTAGCCCTTCCTTATTAAATGACTGGGGGATCCCTGGGTGACAAGAAAGCTCCAAGTAATGCAGTGTGTGTATGAATTACAGAGAGTTGGAGAGATACAGAAACAGAGGCACAGACAGAGAGACAGAGGCAGAGAAAGACAGATAAAGGCAGAAAGACAAAGGGACAGAGACAAAAAGAGAGGCAATGACACACACACACACACACACACACACACACACACACACACACAAAGAGGCATAGACAGAAAGTCTGAGAAAAAGAGATAAAGAGACAGTGGCAGAGATAGAGACGAAGAATGTCAGAGAAAGAGTGGAGACAGAGACCCAGAAAGAGTCATAGGACCCTGGTTAAGTACCCTTGACTCTCCTTAGCTTGGAGCTCATCTTGAGATTGACCCCTGTCCATGAGGTGCTGCACAGATCCACAGTCATTAGTAACTTATGGCGTTGGAGTCCTGGGGAAATCCAGCTATCTTGGAAAATTCCCCTGGAACAGTAGCCCGTCTGTTTTGATTTTTCTGTACTTTTAAGGTAATTTTCCCATTGCCAGTGAGACTTTTGAACGGAAAAAGAAATACAGTGTGGGACCACACTGCCCCCTTGTGCTATGCTTATGTATAACATCCAGCTGGGCACTGCCTTGCCAAGCTTAGGGATTTTGTAGAAGCTCTTTAGACAAGTGTAGTGTGTTAGAACTGGGGGGTCTTAGAGCACAAAATATCAGAGCCTGGGGGGGCCTTAGAACACAGAAGTGGCATTAGAATATGGGAAGTCAGAACTGGAAGGAAACAGAAAGACTCTATCACCTAAGTCCCTGGCTTTGTGAAATAACTGGGATCCAGCAGAGCAAAGGAAGTTGTGGAAGGTTGGTCAGTGATTTGGGGAATAGCTTGAGTGAGAATTTTAGGCACGATGCCCGTGTCACTGGTGCCCCTAGGACCAGGGAATTCTGCCGTATTGTGATTGAACTCTAGGGTGCTCCAGAGGGAGGGGTGGGGAAGATTACATTCTGCTGGAACCTGGGGAGCCTGGAGCATCTTTGGCAGCAGGAGCAGCCACTGTTTCTTGGACAGGAATCTCAGAAGCCAGAGCTAACCTCATCATTCTGTGAATCTGAAGCCTGAGCTAAGCAGAGGATCAAAGAGGGAAATTTTGAAAGAAGCTTTTGTGTTTTTTTGTAGAGACAGAGTGGGAACAGCCGACCGAGGTGATGAATCCCAATGCACACTAAAAATACCAAAAGCTTTTATGCTGGGGTTCTCCTTGCTGCTTTATACATGTCTATTAAGCACCTACTAAATGCCAGACACTGTGCTAACCTCTCAGGATACAAAGAAAGGTAAAAGACAGTCCCTGTGCTAAAGGAACTCACAGACTGATGATAGAGACAACATGCAAACACTATGAGCAAATAAGATATATGTATATGTATGTGTATATATGTATGCATGCATATATGTATACACATCTATGTTTATACACATCTATATCTATATCTATCTATACACACACACACACACACACACACACAAGATAAATTACAGGTAACAGAATTACTATGGACCAGTGGTAGCGGTAGATCTACACCACTCTGCCTCTGTTGTATAAAGAATATTGTTTAGAAGAAAGACTCTTCCCTCCGAAGGCCTGCTTCTCCCTGAACTAAGATCTTGGCAAACCATGTAACCTCTCTGAGCATCAGGGTCTTCATCTATAAAAGGGGGGAAAGTAATACTTAGGTAAGAAAAGTATGGTGTACTATATAAATACGAGTCATTATTTTATATGCCCAGTCACACTGATCATTTAAAACCTCAATTCTTTCTCTTCATTTTGCCTTGGGTAGTTATTCAATTTAATCCATACTACATGAGCTAAGTGCCTAGATACTTGGTAAGAATTCAGGGAAGACCCATCCCCAGCACATTTGCAGAGAGATTATGGTCTACTGGGTGGATAAGACAACAATACATATGGCAACACTATATGATTGGTGCCTTAAAAAGAAGCAGGGGAAAGTGCTGCTAGAATCGGGAAGAGACTGTGTCTTATTCCGATTGTGCTTTTTCTGCAGCTGTCCAGCTCATTGTCCCACATGTGAGAGTGGGTAATCTTCCCTCTGCTCTCCCTTCCTTCTTTTCCCTTCATTCTTTCCTTCTTCCTCCATTTCCTTTCTTTTCTTTTCCTTTCCTTTCCTTTCCTTTCCTTTCCTTTCCTTTCCTTTCCTTTCCTTTCCTTTCCTTTCCTTTCCTTTCCTTTCCTTTCCTTTCCTTTCCTTTCCTTTCCTTTCCTTTCCTTTCCTTTCCTTTCCTTCTTCCTCCCTTTCCTTTCCTTTCCTTTCCTTTCCTTTCCTTTCCTTTCCTTTCCTTTCCTTTCCTTTCCTTTCCTTTCCTTTCCTTTCCTTTCCTTTCCTTTCCTTTCCTTTCCTTTCCTTTCCTTTCCCATCTTTCATACTCTCTCTTTTCCTCTTCTCCCTCTTTCCTTTTTCTTCCTTCCTCTTCCTTCTTTTTCCTCCTTTCCCTTTCTTGATTTTTTCTTCCCTTCCCTTCCCTTCCCTTCCCTTCCCTTCCCTTCCTTTCCTTTCCCTTCCCTTCCCTTCCCTTCCCTTCCCTTCCCTTCCCTTCCCTTCCCTTCCCTTCCCTCCCTCCCTCCTTCCTTCCTTCCTTCCTTCCTTCCTTCCTTCCTTCCTTCCTTCCTTCCTCCCTTCTAGCTTGGGGAAGATGGTGAGGTTGTTAAAAATTAATTAATTTTTAGTTTTCAACATTTACTTCCAAAAGATTTTGAGTTCTAAATTTTCTCCTCCAACCTTCCCTCCCCTTACCTTAAGATGGAATGCAATCTGATCTATATATACATTCATATTAAACATATTTTCACATTAGTCATGTTGTAAAGAAGAATTAGAACCAATGGGAGGAGTGTCGAGGCTTTTATTAAGAATCCCTAATACCTAGAAACTTCCTCTCACTTTCTTTCCTCTCATCTATGGTGGCCTCAAGCAAAAAAGAAAGGGGATGGAATCCAGAGAGGGCAAGGGTGTGGTCTGAGAGGTGGAAGCTAAATCCAAAGAGGGAAAGGCATAGATAGAATGGAAAGCACAGAGATCATGGATTATTATGAATTCTGACCTTATGCTGAGTCTAGAAAGGACTCCGGAGAAAAGTGAGATCATGAGAGAGAGCAGGAGATCTAGTTTGGGATACAGCTTTGGTAATATTAGGAACAGAAGCAGCTATTTGGAAGAAAAGGAACAGGAGCTGACAAAGCTCAGTAGGAATTGGGAAAAGGAGAAAAAGCCCAGGCTGGGAGGTGCTGACTAGGGAAGGTGGGATGAAGCCAAAGGCTAAATAAAGGGCTTTTAGCTTGACAAGGCTGGGATGCATTTAGCCTTACTTTCCTTTAGAAATTGATCATGTTCATTTTCTCTTTCAAGGAATAGATTAGACAAAGCATTTATTAAACACTTATTATTTGCCAGACACAAGATTAGGAAAAGTTCTGTGACTAGGAGGAAGAGCCAGAGTTTAAGGATGGAGCAGCTAGAGGCCTTGTTTTTAGTTGTGGGTGTGCAATTAACTCTCTGTTATCTTGGAGAAAGTCACTTAGACTACATAATCAGAAACTGTCCAAAACAAGTCCTTATTAAATGTTTACTATTTGCAAAGTTCTGTGCTGGGCACCGAGGACACAAAAGTAGGATGCCAGGGTCTGCTGGCAAATAATTTACAATCTAATGAGATAAGTATGCCAAACCATGAGGCTCCCAGAGAGTTGAAGAGAGGAGTCAGTGCGGTACCACTTCAAGGACACTGGTTTTGCTGTCAGAAGACTTGGGATGCAAATTCCATCTCTGATCCTCATTACCAGGGTAGTAGAGTGAATAGAACTCTGAATTCAGAGTCAAGAAGACCTGAGTTCAAATCCTGTCTCAGACACCCACTAGCTATGTGACTGTAAGTCATTTAATCTCCTCCAGTCTCAGTTTCCTTATCTGTAAAATGGGGATATTAACAACACTGACTTCACAGGGTTGTTATGAAGCTAAAATGAGACGATATGTGTGAAGTACTTTGCACATTTTAAAGTGCTCTGCAAATGCTCAGGGTTTGGTAAAATGCCAGGTGAAGAGCAGAGGACAGGGTGCTGGACCTGGAGGCAGGAAGTTGTTGTTTTGTTGAGACATTTCAGTTATGTCTGACTTTTCCTGACTTTATTTGGGGTTTTTTTGGGCAAAGGTACTAAAGTGGTTTGCAATTCCTTCTCCAGTTCATTTGACAGATGAAGAAACTGAAGCTAATGTGGTTAAGTGACTTGCCCAGGGTCACACAGCTAGGAATATCTGAGGCCAGATTTGAATTTGGGAATATGAGTCTTCCTTTCTCCAGGTCTTGTGCTCTAACCACTGCAACACCTAGCTCCACACTTACTATGTGTCACTGGCAAGTCACTTAACCATGTTTGTCTCAGTTTCTTCAACTATAAAATGGGGATAATAATAGCATTTACCTTGGCCTCAGTTTCCTCCTCTGTAAAATGAAGGTATTAAACTGGGTGGAGTCTGAGGTCCTTTTCTGCCATGGCTCTATGGTTCTAATAGAGATCCTAAAAGAGAGGTCCAGTGAAGGGCTGTGGGAGTGAGGAAAGTTACTTTTGGTTCTTAAGGGAAGCACAGAGGGGGACCTTCTATGGCAGTATCAGGAGAATCTCCCTCCCACTCAGATGGATTGTAGAGGGCTCAGCAGAGGAACGAAGATGCCGAGTGAAAACAAATCAGGGAAAGCAAAGCCATGCAGGGAGCAACAGATAAGGTTGGGGGAGCAGACAAAGGAGCTAAATTTAATAGAGGCTGAAGAAGAGACTCGGCAGGGACACGAGCAGGGTCTATAAATATCGAGAAGGCAACAGCCTTGGCAAACAAAGGAAGAATTATTCACTGTCTCCCAAGATGTAGGGCAAAGCCATCAGCCTGCGCCAAATGAAGAAACAGAGAGCCGCTGGGCTGTGACATGTCCTTGGCCACTACAGGGAGTGGGCAATGGTGTGGTGGTAAGAGCACTGACCTTGAAGCCCTAGGTTCAAACCCCTGATTTAATAATCACTAACTCATCACCTCTTGCCTGGAGCCATGTAATAATTCTTTCTTCCAGTCTCTTATCTCTCTTCCACTCAGTGACTCTTTTGCTCAAGAAGCTTCTAGGGCTCCCCGTTGTCTTTGGTATTTAGTATGCTGGACAAACTCCTCTGTTTGGTTTTTAAATCCCTGTATAATTTGGTTTCTGGTGATCTTAGAACAATAACAACAGCAGCAACAACAACAATACAACTCATTTTTATTCATGTTTTCGTTTTTGTATCATGTTAAATTGTTGAATATTTATCCCTCCCCTACCCCACGAAGCCATCTTTTGTAGTAAAAATTAAAAAATAAAGAGAGAAAAACAATTCAGTAAAATTAACCTACTCATCACCTGTTTGTGATGTAATATTCCACAGCCAAAGCCCTTACCTTCACAATGAAAGAAGGGAAATGTATTTTCTTAAGTCTTCTCCTGGGTCAAGCTTGTTCACCATGATTTCGTAGCACCCGATTTCTTTTGTGTGTTTGTTGTTTCCCTCTTCATTGTTATAATTATTCTGTATGTTGTTTTCTGGTTTTGCTTACTTCACTCTGAATTAGTTCATAGAAACATTCCCACTTCTGGAGCCACAGCACCCACAGAACTGCACAGAGAAGCTAACCTCCTGCTGAGGACAGCCCAGCAGCCCTGCAGGGAGTGGCCAGCGCAGTGCTCTGAGAGCAGGCAGCACAGCGAGCTGGGAACCTACAGTGCAGCGGGCAGAGCCGAGCCCAGGTCCCCGGTTTTAGCCCCAGGGTGGCCGGGCCTTCAGCCGGCTGGAGGGACCCCAGAACACCAGCAATTGTGGCGATTCCAGAATTATCAGCACAGATATGCCTAGGACAAAGTGAGAGGTTAGTGCCATATGGACTTTGGGACCAGTATTTGGGGAACTCATGGCTTCCTCCCCTGGGGGCGAAAAGCTGCTGAAGAAACAGCTGCACAGAAGCCATTTTGCAGCATCAGTAGTGGCTCTAGCTCCTGGTCTGCGAACTGTAGGAAGATCCAGCAATCAGTCTGGGGGTTAATCGCTCTTGCTTTAAACTGCCTGGATCTGGATTGTGGTCTGGGGGGGAAGTTAGTGGTGGGTATCCAATTTGCCAGAGTGGGTGGAAGCTTTACAGAGGCCACCCAACTGGCGGAAGTTGTGAAGACCCCACGTTTGGAGGGAAGCTCCCCTGTCTGGTGTCAGGGTCCTACTGTAGCAACAAGCCCCAAAATCAAGTAATTAAGTGGCAACATGCCTAGGCAAATGAAACAAAATAAACAGAAAAGTTCAACATTGGAGTCCTATTTTAGGGGCAAAGAGGCTCAAAGCATGGAAGAGGACTGTGAGGTCAGAACTCCTGCATCAAAAGCCCAAATGAAAATACAAGCTGGCTACAGGCCATAGAGGACCTTAAGAAGCAGATAAGAGAAGTGGGGGAAAATTTGGGAAGAGAAATGAAAAAGATGCAAGAAAAGTATGAAATGACAGTCAACAGCCTGACTGAGGAAAATAACACCTTAAAAAATAGACTAACTCAAATGGCAAAAGAGGCTCAGAAAGGCAATGAGGATAAGAATGCCTTAAAAAGTCGAATTTGCCAGATGGAAAAAGAATCTCAAAAGCTCACTGAGGTGATTCATTCCTTTAGAGTTAGACTGGAGCAAATGGAAGCTAGTGACTTTATGAGAAATCAAGATACTATTAAATAGATCCAAACAAATGAAAGAATAGAAGGCGATGTGAAATATCTCACGGGAAAAACCATTGACCTGGAAAATAGATCCAGGAGAGATAATCTAAAAATTATTGGACTACCTGAAAGCCATGATCAAAGAAAGAACCTAGAAATCACCCTTCAAGAAATTCTCAAGGAAAATTGCCCTGATGTTTTAGACCCAGTGGGGGAAATAGAGGTTGAAAGAATCTACCGATCGCCTCCTGAAAAAGATCCCCAAAAGAAAACTCCTAGGAATATTATAGGCAGGCTCCAGAACTCCCAGATCAAGGAGAAAATACTACAAGCAGCCAGGAAGAAACAATTTCAATATTGTGGAAACACAATCAGAATAGCCCAGGACCTGGCAGCTTCTACACTGAGGGATCAAAGAGCATGGAATAGAATATGATATTCCAGAGGGCAAAAGAGCTGGTATTGAAGCCAAGGGTCACCTACCCAGCAAAACTGAGTATCTTGTTTCAAGGGAAAATATGGTCATTCAGTGGAATAGAGGACTTTCAAGCATTCTTGAGGAAAAAAACCAGAGTTGAATAGAAAATTTGACATTCAGATGCAAGAAGCAAGAGATGCTTGAGAAGGTAATCAGGGAAAAGAAATCAAAAGGAACTTATCAAATTTGGACTATTTACATTCCTACATGGAAAAACAATAACTGTGTTTGATGAAACCTTTCTCATTATGAAAATAATTGAAGAAGGGTACATGGCATATGTTCACAGGTATACATGGATAGAGGGTACAGGATGAATTTGATGGGAAGGGATGATTCTTTTTTTTTTTTTGGAGGGAAATTGGGGTTAGGTGACTTGCCCGGGGTCACATGGCTGAGTTTTTGTTTGTGTGTTGGCTGTCTGGGCTGGATCCGAGCTCGGGTACTTCTGGCTCCGGGGCCGGCTTGCTGCGCCACCTAGCCACCCCATGGAAGGGATGATTCTCAAGGGGTGAAGTCAAAAGGTGAGAGAGGAAAGTGGCAAGAGGAGATGGAGAGAGACAGGGTAGGGTAAACTATCTCATGTAGAAGAGGCAAGGGGAAGTAGTTGCAGGGGAGGGGAAGAACAGGAAGGCAAAAAGGCAAAAGCATATTCTCATTGAAGTTGGCTCAAGGAGAGAATCACATACATACTAAATGGAATATCTTACCCTCACTCACTCTCCTGAGGTGGGGGAAGGGGGATGAGAGGGGGGTGATGGAGGGGAGGGCATTCTGGGGGGAGGGGAGGTTGGAAGTACCCACTATCAAAGAGGGAAAGGATCAAAGTAGGGAATGGACCAGGTGGGAAGTGAGACAGGTGGGAGGGAAATATAAGCAGTCTTTTACAATATATCTACTATGGTAATGTTTTGCATAGCTATACATGTACAACACATACTGAATTGCTTATCTTCTCAGAGGGAGTGGGTGACAAGGGAGGAAGGGAATGGATCTGAAAATCGAAGTTTTAAAATTAAATGTTTCATAAGATGTCCAGGCATTGGGGCTCAGAGATTCACCTTGCCCTAATGGCAAAGTCAAAGGGGGTATGGGAGAAGATATGGGAGAGAGCAGATTGGATGAGGGGATATCTAGTGGGACTGCTATTCTGGGGTGGTGGGTAGGGAAAAATGGGGGAAAAAATGTAACTCATAATCTGGTGGAAATGAATGATGTAAACCAGAAGTTAATAAAGCATTTGTTTAATTAAAAAAAAGAAACATTCCTACTCTTCTCTAATTTAGTTTCTTAAGGTATAGTAATTATTCCATTATATTAATTTGCTACAATTTGTTTAGCTATGCCTAATCCTGAATGGCTCAGTGAATAGAATATTAGGCCTGGAGTCAGGAAGATCTGAGTTCAAATCTGGTCTCAGACATTTACTGGTGTGTGACCCTGGACAGGTTACTTGCTTTCATCCAGTTGAGAAAGAAATGGCAAACCACTCCAGTATCTTTGCCAAGAAAACCTCATGGACAGTATGGTGTATAAGGTCACAAAATTGGACACCACTGAATGACTCAACAGTTATCCATCAACACCTACCTTGTCATGGTTCCTTGCTACTTAAAAAGTCCAGCCTGTCTTGCCATATCATTCCTCTTCATGCACTTTACTGCCCAAATGGCCCATTTGATGTTTATCCTTTTTTTATCTCTGTGCATTTGTCCAGGCTGTCTCCCATGCCTGAAATGCCCTCCTTTCTCATCTCTACCTCTGGGAATTTCTAGGTCCTTTCAAGGCACAGTAAGTAGTGCACTTATTGAATGATGTGAGGTGGCTCAGTGAATAGAGTGCTGGGCCTGGAGGCAGGAAGACCTGGGTTCAAATCCAGCCTCAGACACTTACTAACTGTGGGACTCTTGGCAAGCCACTTAAACTTAGCCTCATTTATTGGGTTTTGCCTAAAGAAAGCCGACTGCTTATCTTCCAGGGTTGTTTCAAGGATCAGATGAAATACCATTTGTAAACTGCTTATACAGTCTCTGGTACAGAGTAGGTACTTAATAAGTGCTCATTCCATTCCTTTCCCCTAATAATATCTATCATTCATATCATACTTACTCTGTGCCAGGCACTGATTATACAATACCTGTGTAATCTTGGGGAGCATCCCTCCCACCCCCTCCAAGGTTTCTCATCTTCAGAATGAGGGAGTTAGGCTATAATGGCCCCTCAGGTTCCCACTGGCTCTGCATCTAGGTCTCTATAGGTGCTACAGACAGAAAAGTACTCAGAATATTGAGTGAAAGCAGTGAGGAATGGGGGAAGCAGGGAGGACTTCCAGGAAGAGGTAGAGCTTGTAGTGAGCAATGGAGGATGGTTCTAATTGACAAAGATGGAAGGGAGGAAGAAGGAAATTCCTGACAGGAGAGATGAATGATAGAATTATTATTCACATTTTTCCAAATATATTTGGAAACCTCTAGCTCTAATTACTTAAAAATTGGCTGAATCCATTTTTCTGTCTCCCAGACAAGTTAGGAATATTGTGGCATGTTGAGGAGATAGTGAGGGGCTATCTGACTGAAGCAGAGGTTTCATGCAGGCTCATAGTGGGAGATAAGGTTGGAAAGGCAAGTTGGGTCCAGTGGTAGAGACTTTGAATTCCAACCTGAGAAATTAAAGGAGAAAATTAATGAACATGGTTTCCTCATACTATTTCCTCCTTTTCCTCCCTATATTCTCTGTCCATATTAGTATTGAAAGAGGATTGAGGGCTCATCATTGAGGAGGAGGGTAACTAGATGGTGGATTGTGCCTTGCCTGAAGAAAGCTGACTACTTATTTGAAACCATGATAGTGGGTAACAGATCTTAGAGTATTCCTTGGTATGCTTTATGTGTCATCCTTACCCAAGGTCACACAGGTATTATATAACAAGTACCTGACATGGCATCCATGCCATTGTCAATGGAAAGCAATGATAACCCTAGGTATACTGTCCATCAGAAACCAATGATCTCTTTTGAACAATTGCTGTGGGCAAGAGCTTCTCCCTAGCAGGTCCATCAAGGCCTCTTTGACCTTGTCTGGAAGACATGGAGGTGTAGGCAGTTCCTAGGTATACCTTTCTTTCACTCTGGTGATCATCTGCCCCAACTCTCTTACAACCAGAGAATTGGAAGACACCACAGAGGTCACTGAGTTCAACTCAGTTCTTTAGGCAATACTCTATCATGCCTCAATTTCCAATTCTTATTTTGTACATATGTGTTCTTTTTTTTTCTTCTTTGCTCTCTTTAGTATATAGACCAAGTAGGGGTATTGCTGGGCCAAAGGGCATGTAGTTTTATAGCCTGTTAGGCATAGTTCCAAATTGTTCCCCAGAATGGTGGGAGCAGTTCACAAGTCCACCAACAGTACATTTATGTACCTATTTTTTCACATCCCCTCCAACATTTATCATTTTCCTTTTCTGCTGTGTTAGCCAATTTCTTTGGTGTGAGATTCCTACCATGTCCTTAATTAGAGGCAGGCATGTGTAGTAGAAGTAGTTATGGGACTTGGGGGCAAGAGTCCTGGGATGTGAGTCCCTTCTCTGATATATACTATGACCTTAGGCAAGTCATTGCCTTTAATCTGACCTCAGTTTCTCAATTTGTGAAATGGATAGGTTAGTCTAAGGTCTCTTCTTGTTCCAAATCTTTTGAAATGATGGCTATCTACCTTTTGCTTGGACACCTCTAAGGAAGTATTGTTCCCTTCTTCAAAGAGCAGCTCATTCCATTCTTACTCATCATTTATCTCCATGCTTAGTTGGGGCACAGTCATTGTAGAGGTGATGGGTAAATCACTTAAAAATCTTCATGTGAATGAACTACTCAGTCTGATATTACCATCACTGTTCATTACTGTCGTGTTAATGGGACATAAGATCTCCATCATTAATATGCCTCATGTGGAGTTCATTAAAGGAAGCTTGCTTAGGGGAGGCTTGCTTGTAGGAAGGCTTTCGAACCTTTTGCTAATTTCTAATTAGGCACTGAGTCACGAGGGTTGTGATGCCTTCTGACCCTAACTCCATCTGATGTTAGCATTTTGCTTTGGAGCTCACTCACTGGAAGAGTATCCTTGTGATTTCATCAGATGAGACTCTGGGTAGCTATTAAGGAGCCCCCTTGGCTTTGAAAAATCCAGATGTTGGTGCTTCTCTCTCTCTGGTAACTATGTATGTATTACCTTGGTCAGACAGTTGGATCTCTCTGTTGGTCTAAGGTAATTTCTCAGGCAGTTAGAAGCCCTGTCTGCTGGTCTTTATTTTTCTGCTTGTATTTTCTCTGAAGTTTAGGGTGCCGGCTTTTCCCCTGGAAAATTACATACTAATGTATGTAATTAAATGTAATGAATGCGATTAAAAAAAAGATTGTTGACCTCTTGAACAGCTATCTTTCTTGGTAAAGCAGATCTAAGAACCTGTGCTAGCAACTATCCTGGGTATGCCAGTATAGTTGCTGGCATCAGACCTCCTCTGATATTTAAATGCTTGGCGTGTTTATAGTGGAAATTGCTCTAGATTTGGAATTAGAGAAACTCAGCTTGAATCTGAGCTTTGGGGCTTATGGAAACTGTGAGTAAATAATTTTACTTCTATGGTCTTTATACCCTTCCTCTGTAAAATGAATGAGTTGGACTTGATGGCATTTTTCCAGCTTTAAATTCTATGATCTATGGGCCCTTGGGGATTATACAGTTCATCTAGGACCAGGCAAAGGATTAAAATTGAGGCTAAGTCTAAATTATGGGTGAAAGTGCTAATTAGCTCAAGGAAAATGATGACCACACACTTCCTTCCTTCTGCTTCAGATAATATACCATTATCAAGTCCATATTCCTGCTTTAAGGAAAAGCCTTTTATTGGTCTCCATTTCCGGAAGTTCCAGAAGTTGCATTAGATGCCTCTTTCAGTTTTGTCTTCATCCATTTCTAAAGGAGAAACAAATCCTCTTGAGGCTCTTTCTAGCTCTCTTCACTTTATTTTTTTGAGAAATGTAAAGCTGATTAGAAAACATGACAAAACCAATGTTGAAATGCTCTAGTTGTAGGATTGCAAGAATGGAAAAGATCTCCAATGTTTATTTGATTCTTCACCATTTTCCAATTATACAGAAACTGTTCAGATTGCTATTTATTTTTTTTATCCTTCATTTTTTGGTAAATAGTATTTTATTTTTTCCAATTACATATGAAGATAGTTTTCAACATTCATTTTTAATAAGATTTTGAGTTCCAATTTTTTTTCTTCCTCCCATCCCTTCTTCCCCAAGATGGAAAGCAATATATGCTATAGGCTATCTGTGTGAGATCATGTAAATGTATTTCCACATTAGACATGTGATAATAGAAGAAACAGACCAAAAGGGAAAGGGCACAAAAGACAAAATATTTTAAAAAGTCAAAATAGTATGCTTCAGTCTGCATTCAGATTCCATAGTTCTTTCTCTGGATGTAGATAGCATTTTCCATCATGAGTCTTGGAATTTATTTGGACCATTGTATTACTAAGAAAAGCTAAGTCAATCATAGATGATCATCACATACTGTTGTTGTTATTGTTTACAATGTTTTCCTAGTTCTGTTCATTTCACTCATCATCAGTTCATGTAAGTCTTTCCAGGCTTTTCTGAAATCTGCCTGTTCATCATACAACACAATACAGTAGTATTCCATTACACACACATACCACAACTTGTTCAGCCATTCCCCAATTGATGGACCAATCCTTTCCATCACAAAAAGAGCTTTTGCTGTTTATTCTAATCTTGAAATTCTCCAAAGCAGAAACACTCCTAATTGCCTTTGTTGGTAACACATTGAAAGCATCACAACCTTTTTATTAGACTTGCCCCCTGCCGATGTCTAGGGAAAGAGACTATAGCTCATGTCTAGCTCAGGTCCCACCTGTTTCACTTTTCAACCCCCCACTAGAACAGGAGATGGTGAACAAAAATGGAATGACTTTGCATTTTTGCAAGAAATGATAAAAGAGACAGTTTTAGAAAAAGAGCAACAACCTGAAAAGAATGAATTGATGGAGCCTGAAGTGAGCAGAACCAGGAAAACAAATTATATAATAACAACGCTTTAAAGACAAACAGCTTTGAAAGATGAACTCTGACCAACGCAATAGCCAACCATAATTCTGAATCAAGCATACTACCTATTTCCTGATAGAGTGATGATGGACTCAACGCACACAAGGAGACATATTTTTGGAGATTGCCAATTTGTTTTCCTTGATGATGAATATTTTTCATGAGGGTTTTGCTTTTTTATAAGGGAAGTGGGAGGGAGAAAAACAGATTTTTGTTAATTAGAAAAAATAAAATGAAAAAATGGAATGACTGTTCTTTGAAGTGGGGATCTTATCTTTAAAGCATTCAATATGAAGGTAGATGATCACATTATCACGGTGTTGTAGTATGGCACCTTTCCTGCCCACAGGGGAAATTGAGATATGCTATGCTATTATTGAAACCTTAGCCAACACTAAAAAACCACATCAGCTGAAGGCAGGCTGAAAAGGCTAGATAGATCTGTTTAGCTTGAAGAAGAAAAGAGATGGTTTTGGGGGTGGGGAGGATGGCAGTTTTCTGATGTTTGAAGGGATTTTGCATGGAAAAGGGATTAAACTTTTTTTCATTTGGTTTGGAAAATAGGACTGAGAGGGTGGTGGAGGTTTTGGAGAGACAGGCTTTAGCTTGAAAACTTCCAAAGGAAAAACTTCCAAAGAATCGGAGCTACCCCCAGTGGAATGGGATCACCCTCTAAGTTCTGAGCTTCCCATCGCTGAAATTGTTTGGGAGGAAATTGGATGGCATTTTATTAGGGATGCCATTGAGATGACTCTATAGGTCATCAACCAAATGATTTCCAGTGTGTCTTTCAGTTTTGATGATTCAGTTTGATGATTCTGAGTTTCATTAAAAAGAACAATAATATCAACCACCTACATTTCCTGGTGCTTTAAGATTTGCAAATTAGGCCATCCTTTCTGTGTATCCTTCATCTTCTTTGCATTTGTCTTTCAAGTTCTGATTTATATATGCTGTCTCTTTGAGGGTAGAGACTGTTTTTGTCTTTCTTTGTATCTCCAGTGCTTAGCACAGGGCCTGGCTCATAACAATTAATAAAGACTTGTTCTTTGATTGATTAGTCTCATTTATTATTACCATTATCTGGATTCTATTGATGAGGAAACTGAGACTGAAAGAGGTTGAATGAAGGAACCCAGTAGTGAGGATATTACAATGGTATATCCTGAGAATCTAAAGTTTACAAAGTGGTTAAGGAAGATTACAAGATGCTAGAGTAATATTTGTGAACAAATGAAATTTTAGGATTTTGCTTTTTCCAGAAGGCCATACCGTTTTCCCACTCCCACAGAATGTGGGAATTGATTATCTACATTTAATTCATACCCCTCATTATTCAGATGGAGAAACTGAGGCCAGAAAAGACTTACCCAAGGTCACACAGGCAGTAAGTGATAGAGCCTTATCTCTCAAATCTAAATCCAACACTCTTACCACTTCAACACCTGCTTTCCTTAGGTATTCTTCAACTAAGCTATCCATCTAATGCTTAGAAGTTAATACTTCATTTGGCTGGACTTGAAAACAAAAGCTGAATGAAGCTTGCTTTTAAACTTAGCAGCCCCTGGGCATGGATTTGGGGAGGTTTGAACTAGATGGCTAGGCAGGGAAGAAGGAGAGGAGCCAGGAGTTTGTGTAGTTATTTTTGACCTATTGTTTGATGCTGGATGATGGCCACCCAGCATTGATGCTTGTATCATTCCCAGCCAAGGACACCTGGTAGGGAAATTAGCACTTTCCCAAGAGGCAGAGCTCACACCTGGGTTCCCAGTGATGCTGAAAAGAGAATGGTTTTATTTACTAGTCTGTAGAATCAATCAGTTCTCTCAAGGATCCCCTGGTGACTTCCTCCTCCTCATTCTCTTCTTCCTCCTTCTCTTCCTCCTCATCCTCTGATACTTCTTAAAGGGTGGAGGCACTCTTATATTCTTGAAGGCTGCATCAGTGGAAGTTAAGCTGTGTTCAACTTACCAAACTGAAAGAACTTCAAGAGCAGTCCTAGTCATGGATGCTGTAGTGGGGCATATGATGTTATTTAGAGTCAGAGGGATTGGTTTCAAACCAGCTCTGCTCCTAAATACTGGTTACCTCGGGGAAAGTTACTTAGCCTTGCTAGGCCTCAGTTTCCACTTTTGTAAAGTGAAGGGGTTGGATTAGATGACCTCTTAGGTCCCTGCCAAGTCCAAATCCATGATCCCCCTAACTGTATTCAGAGAGGCTCATGGACAAAAGGCTGGACACTAGGCAATGCTATTTTTTTTTTTGTCTCAGCAGTTTATTAAAGCATCTATAGCTAAAGGATGAAGGGGGTATGATCCGTTTGATGGAAGAAGCACACAGACTGATGGGTTCTTTATCAGCATCATGCTATTATGGAAAGATTGCAGGCCCTGTGATCAGACCTGGGTCCAAATCCCTCCTCTGATAAAAATCTTTAGATTCTTTCAAGACACACAGTCAGATAATATCTCCTACACAGCTCTTGGTCCTTAGTATTTTGTCTTGTATATCTTGTATTTACTTATTTGTTCATCTGATATTTGCCCTGTTAATTTGCATTTAATTTGTGCACAAAGGATTTCAGTTTAGAGGTTGTCTAGTCCAGCTCCCTTATTTTATAGATGGGGAAACAAAGGACCCATCAAAGTCAAATGACTTGCCCAGGATCACACAGTTAGTAAGAATCTGAGATAGGATTTGAACATAGGTTTTTCTGAATCCAGGTTCAACGCTGTATCTATACCCTATGAAGGTTTCCCAAGGCAATACTATTGGTAAAGGGGAAGTCTGGGATTTGAACTCGGGTCACTAGTGGCTTGACTGTGACTTCCAGAAGAAAATAAACTCCTTGAAGAGAGACTGCTTGATGTTTTAATCTTATTATTCCCTAGCTCCTGCCAAAATTCTTTGGACATAGTGGGCTTTTAATGAATGCGTGTTGAAATGAATTTGATCATAGATGATCAGAACTGGCACAGACCTTGGACACCTCCTTCATCTAAGCCACACCTGAGTAGGAATCCCTTTTATAAAAGGCCTCACAGGTGGCTGTTCGGTCTCTGCTTAGCTACCTCCAGTGATGGGGAGTCACTACTGCCATATAGACAGTAACATTTCACAACAGAGAATACTGAAGACATTGGAATGCCTGGGCATTGCCTCCAAGCCATATCCTCTTCCCTCTCTCCTTGACCTTTTCCAACTCAGCTTTCTGTGTTATGTTCCCTGCTTAGAACCTAAGCTCTCTGGTAGTAGAGATTAGTTTGCCTTTGTATTTCTATTTCCAACACTAAGACAGTGCCTGACACATAGTAATCATTCAATAAATGCTTTATCATTCATTCATCATTAAATAGAAGGGAATATTTCAAGGACAACTAAAGATGCTACCTTGGTTGCTCAGGTGAGAATGCTCCTTTCTTCCTCGAATAGGATATTTCCTTTCTGTTTTTGCCTTGCTTTGTATCCCTAAAACTTAGTGCAGTTGCTGATGCATGGTAAGGATTTAGCAAATGTTTGCTGATTAATGGATTAATTGATTGAGGAATCTTCTTTTGTCTCATACTTAACATGGGCACATGTTATATATAAGGGGCACCTTGGTATAGTAGTTAGAAGAATGCCCTCAGAGTCAGGGACACTTGGATTCAAGTTCCACCTTGGACTCAGTGACTCTGAACAAGTCACTTAAATTCAAATGCCCTAAGTGACTAAGGGAATTCTGTTGCATAGAAGTTGCTGACCTATGCTGCTAAGAGGAGGTTTTCTCTTTGTCAGTTCACTACATGAATGTGTTCACAGGCCTTATCAAATAAAAGTCACATTAACTGTAGAATGGAGGATCTTTTGGTCAGTTTATCCTTGTTTCTTTAGCTCTTAGCCCATAGATGTGCATTATGAATGGCCCAGGTGTGTTGGCACATTCTAATTAATGTGGCCACTAGAACTCAGAAAAGTTAATTGACCCAAGGTTATTATTAGAAAGTGTCAGAGCCAAGAGTCTAAAATCAGCACTGCTGCCTCTACCAAGAATCCTACAATGGGACACTGGAGGAAAAAGCCTTCTCTGGTTTCTGTACCTTTGCAATGGCTATCTTACACCCCTGGAATCTACTTCTTTGCCTCTACCTCCTCGGGCCCCCCTCTTCCTTTAAGATACAACTTCAAACACCCCCTTCTACATGACACCTTTCCTGAGACCCCTACTGCTATTATCCTCCCCCCCAAACTCCCTTGTATTTAGCTGCCTTGTATTTATTGTATTTATTAACTTTGTACTTATGCTATATATTTTATTTTTTAATATTCATTTTAAAATTTTGAGTTCTAAATTCTCTTCCTCCTTCCAGCCCCTCCTGTGCCCATTGAGAAGGCAAGCAATATGATGCCCATTATATATGAGAAGTAATTATGCTATGTTTTAAATATGCTTATTGTCATCCTTATTAGAATATAAGCTCTTCATGAACAAGGATTTTCTTCAACTCTTTGTACTTGTATCTTCAGTGAGCGGTGCCTGGCACACACTTTTACAAATATTGATTGATTACTTTTGAACAAAAATTCTATTGACTGTGGACAAAACTTGGTGGTAGTGGGGAATCTTTGTGAACCTCTAGTATTTCAAGAATTAATTCACTGAAACAGTGAAATACTATTTCATAACAACATCTTATCACTGAAAATTGTGACTCTTTTATAGGTCCATATGGATACATTTGTATGCAGCCCTGAAGGGTTGGGATATTTAGTGGCTCTGGAACTGTCCACAATGCTGAATAACATTAAAGTGGTCTTTCTGAGAGAGAGAGAGAGAGAGAGAGAGAGAGAGAGAGAGAGAGAGAGAGATTAGATACTTATATCTCTCCATACCGAGAATACTGCACATTTCTTTTAGATCAGATCTCTGATTTTCATCAGTGTAGAAAATCCTCAGAGGGGATTTCTTTCTATCAATGCAGATTAGTATCTGCTCTAAAATTTAGAATTTTATAGTTGCCTCATGTGCTGAGAGGTTAATTGACTTGCCCAGAATTGTGCAGCCAGTTTTAATCACAAATAGGCCTTGAACCTTAGTCTAATTCTCAGGTCATCTCTCTGTTCCATTACTCCATCTTTCCTCTCACTGAATCCTTATAGAAATATCAGAAAAGAAAGAAATTCCAAATTATCTTGTCTTGACTAAAAAATACTGAAGCTATTTGGTACAAAGGCCTACCTAAAGAATTCTCAGGTGACTCCTGTTAACTCAAATGAGAGGATAGGGAAAAAATGGAGGTTTGTCTGGGAATGCAGCAGGGAAGAGAGGGTAATTAGTCATTCCCAAGGAATCAATTCCAAAGTAGGCTTTGTTATTGGTATTAAAAGTGGGAATATATGATGGGTGGGGGGAGAGTCTAAAGATAAGGAAAAGTGAGAAGAAAATTAACTTAAAGATTACTACCAATCACCAGATTTACAGAGGGAAGAAAATGAAGTAGTCAAGATAAGTAGAGAAATCAGAGAAGTGAGGTCAAGTAGGAAGCAAGTAGAAAGTAGAATCCTCAAGAGATTTGTTTGCAGACTTAATTGGGCTTTTGGCAATGACAACGCTGGAAACAAAAGCTTCTCATAAGCAGCTGTGTGGGATTGAATTGAATCACTGACTCCTATGATATTGGGGTTGGAAAAGACCACTAAAGATGGTATGCCAGAAATGGAATGAACCTTAGAAGTTATCTGCTCCAGTGATCTCCAGTTATACTTCTGATGCTTGACTTGTGTAACCATGGAAAAGAAATAACTTTTTTTGAGGCTCAGTTTCCTCATCTGTAAAATGGGAATACATTTCAATTCAAAAACATTTATAAAAATCATAATACACTAGTGTCCTTTGTCATTAAACTGGGACCATTATCCTCCAGTTCAGTCCCTTAACAACTTTTCTGGACTATTGTAATGCCCCGCAACCCGCCCCCCCCTGTGAATGTCTCTCCCTCCAGTTTCTCCCTTCTCTAATTCATATTCCAAAGGCTGCTAAAATAATCTTATCAACACATAATCATGTTGACATTTATCAAGTGTCACTGATCTTGCCAATCAAATGACACTGATCATGTCCTCTGCCTTGTGTAAAAACAATGAGTGGTTCCCGATTGTCTATAAAGTGAAATAAAAACTTCTTAGAAAAAGGCATTTAAGACCCTTGAAAATATGCTGACACTTTGACTTTTCCATTTTGTTTCAGAAGTAGCCAGGTTAGCATAATGGACAGAGAACTGAACTTGGAGTCAGGGTTTTTTTTTTTTTTTGCCTTCACAAAAAGCTGCTATAACCTTCTCCTTCTAAATCTCTATATCTATTTTAGACATCACCATTATTTCAGTCTCCCAGCTGCATTACCTTGGCACTATCTTCGATTCCTCATTCTTCTTCACTTTAAATATCAATTCAGTTGCCAAATTTCCATTTCTACCATCACAATATCTTTTGCATCTGACCTCTTCTCCTTACTCACACAACTACCACTTAGTCTAGGCCCTTGGCCTCTCCTAGAATAGCTTTTTGATGGGTTTTTCTTCCTCAGTTTTTTCTCTCTTCATTTTCCACATTGCTGCCAAAGTGATTTTTCTTTTCAAGATTTTACCTTATCATTTTTTTTCTTAATAAACTCTGGTGGCTTCCAGTCACCTTTTTTTCTTCTTTCTTTCTTTTTTTTGGGGGGGGAAGGTAGGTCAATTGGGGTTAAGTGACTTGCCCAAGGTCACACTGCTAGTCTTTGTGTTAAGTGCCTGAGGCCAGATTTGAACTCAGGTCCTCCTTACTCCAGGGCTGGTGCTCTATTCACTGTGCCACCTACCTGTCCCAACACCTTTTCTTTCTTTATTTAATATTTTCTTTATGTTTTTAAATTAAAAAATCTTTCCTTTCAGTCACCTTTAGAATCAAATGTAAATTCCTCTGTGTAAGGTTTAAGGAACTTACCAACCTGTCTGTGATCTGTCTTTCTGACCTCACTGTTTTGCATTATTTTTCCTCCTAAACTCTGTGACTCAGCACACTGACCTTCTCTGTGCTTCTCACAATCGACACTCTCCTGTCTTGGTGCCTTTGCCCTGTCTCACATGCTTAGGACATACTCTTTCTTCTGGAAAGAATCCCCCTCTTCCTTCAAGATTCATCTCAAGCCTTACTTTCTGTATGAAGCCTTTTACAATTCCCCAATTGCTAGTGTCTGACCTCTTAAAGTACCTTGTATTCATTCTCTGTATATTATATATGTATATGTATATCTATATACACAAACACATGCTATATCTCAAAAGCTTAGTGAAGTTTTAAACTTGAATAGCTTAGAGACTTTTGGTATACCCTGTAAATATGTCTCCTTGTTGCCTCTCCTATTCGAATTTAAGGTCTTTGTGAGTTGGGATTGTTTTATTCACTATTTTTGTATCCCAAGTGCTAAAAGACATTTATCCATTAATTTGTTGAAAAAAAGCTAGATTTACATTCCAATCTTGACATTCACTATCTTTGTGAATTTGGGCAAGTCATTTAACATCTCTTGGGCTCAGTTTCCTCATTAATAAAATGAAAGGCTTAAAGATTTCTAAAGTCCCATTTCACCTTTGAATCCCATGATCCTCTGGTTCTCTTTGGATTGACTGATTTCTTAGACTATACCGACATCCTACTTCTATCCCTGATAGTTCTATTTAATGGTTATCAATGTTAATAATCTCCTGCATCTCTGGACCCATTTGATGTGCTGGGGGTAGGGGCAGAGGTGAGAGAGTAGTGAGCTGGCTCATATTCTGCCACTCTCCCAGTGTCAAAGTCTCTGGCTCCATGCCAATCCCAGTGCTTGTTTTAAAATGGATCAGAATGCAGGCTTGCTGAGAGACATATCTTCCCACACAGTCTAAAAATTCAAATTCAAAAAGGATAGTCTCCATTCTGGGATATAAGGTTGATTAAAAGAGCAGCTGTCTGTCTTTTTGGGAGATGCTATTTTTCTTCATTGCTTAATGCTTTAGTCCCTGACAAATTGAGGTTAACAATCTTCTCCAACTCTTTGCCACTCGTCTGCTGTATTACCTGGATATCCACCATTCATTCACTTGGATTAAATCATTGTCAACTGAAGATATTTAAAAAAAATCCCTTTTACTCTATGTTGCTAAGTCTTTCAGCAGCAGCAGGAGGGAAAATAATAGCATTGTTTCTGTTCTGTCCAGAAACTCTGAGGGTCTTCCCCTACTAGATTGATTCTTCCATGAAGGCAAACTAGGCCATCTTTGGCCTCGATTTTTTACCTAGCCTTTAATGACTGAGTGGATGTTGTCTCAGACAAACTGAGATCTGGGAAAGACCAAGGTCTCCCACTGTATCTGGGGCCATCGCCAGTTGTCCTGACCTATGTTCTGCTACTGGACTCTGATGACTCTGGAGGAGAGTCAGGTTGATGATTTTGCATAGCTCTGCCTCACATAAATCCAATTCACTTCCAAGTCAAGACATCACCCTCCTGATGTCATTGGTTCTTTTTGAGAATGATGGATGAACAACAAAAAATTGTCTTTCAAAGTAACTTATCTTTACAATGTTGCTATTAGTGTATGAAGGGTTCTCCTAGTTCTGCTCACTTCACTTTCCATCAGCTCATATAAGTCTTCCTAGATTTTTCTGAAACTCATTATTCCTTATAGAGTACTAGTATTCCATCACAATCACATACCACAACTTGTTCAGAGGTTCCCCTTAGGATCCAATTCTTTGCCACCACCAAAAGAGTGACCATAAATATTTTTTATATATATGGGAACTTTTCCTATTTTTTTGACCCCTTTGGGGCATGGACCTACTAGCTGTATATGCTATAAGTTGTTACCAAGCTTCCTTTCCTCTTTATCTTCTTCCTTTTCCAAGCCTCCTGGCTTTAGAAGGGAAAAAACCAAAAGTTCTTATCCTTTTTGTGCCACTGACTCCTTTGGAAATCTAGTGAAGCCTTCCCTTCTCAGAATAATATTTTTAAAAGTATAAAATAAAATATGAAGAATTACCAAGGAAACAAATTATATTGCAATATATATTTATTAAAATATTTTTAAAAAACAATTTCACAGGTCTAGGTTAAAAATTCCTACCCTGAAGGCATAACATTCCATGCTACTCTTTCTCATACTGGCCACTCTTAATATAATAACTCTTATGATATTATCTTATGATGATTCCCCTAACATTACCTTCTTCCCCCCTCACAATAACCTATGCAAAATATCTACAATTATCACTATTTTATAAATGAAGAATCTGCTGTTTATAGAAGGTAAATCATTCACCCATATTCGGAGCTAGTAAGTGTTAGAAGCCAGATTGGAAGGGAGGGTTCTCTAATTAAAAGTGCAGTGTTCTTTCTACTATATCATTTGGCTAGACCTGGGTGAGGAAGAGGTATATTTTTTGCAGCATCATTCAGCATGCCATCTGCCCAATTTCTTCATTTCTTAATGTGAGGAGATGGGACTAGATACCCTCTAAAGTCACTTCCATTTCTAAATCAATGACCCCATAACCACTTCAAGTCTTAGTTTCATCATCTGTATGGAGATAATAATACTTACAGTACACCTATATCAGTTTTTGTGAGACTCAAGTAGGATAACGAATGGATGAATGAATAAGAAAGCATATATTAAGTGCCAGGCACTTTACTATATCCTGGGGACAAAAACATACAAGGAAACAGGATGGTCCCTGCCTTATAGGAGCTTGCATTCTAATAGGAAAAGACAAAGCATGAAGGGAAGCTATAAGGAAGAGGAAGCTCCTAATGTGATGGCATAGCTTGAAAATGGCCAGAAATTAACATGAAGACCTGGTCCCAGGCACAATAAGGCAAAAACTCACTTAGCAGAGTTCAGGGTCTCAGAAGCAGAGAACGGAATTATTGAGAGGAAGATGAGAAGTATGGGAGGATGAAGGCTCCATGGTTTGGAATCTTGGAGAACTGGCCAGGAAGACAAAAATGTCAAGAGCTTTATCAATTTTAAAGCACCACATAAGGACCAGTTATTGGTATTATTACATTATGTCATATTTCTTTGTTCAAACTGGATTCTCCCTGGCAGCCTAGAAACTCTTTGAGGGCAAGGACTATGTTATTTTTTCATCTTTGCATTATCAGTACCTAGCACAGTGCCTGGCACACAGTCTGCACTTAATAAAGGCCTATTGAATCAAATTTAACACAGAATGTTCCAACTGAGAGTGGCCTTTGAATAGGAAGCATAGGTCATCTGAGCCACAAGAGACCATCTAGTGCAGGTTTAGAATTTGAAAACTTTCCCGTTCGGTTCAGAATTTTGAATCAATGCCAAATGAGAAGTCTAATGAACACCTCGTGATTATTAGGGGCCTGACGTTTCAGGGCTCTGATGCCTTATTTTAGTTGCCAGTGGGAGGATCCTTGTCACACAAGGCAGCATGACATTCCAGTGCATAGAGAAGGGAGTTATATTCATGTGCTTGGAGGGAGGGACAGTGCAGGAGAGCAAAACCAGCAACTTTTGGAAATTTGGAAAAGGTATTTGGAACTCAGAACTTGGCTTCTGACAGACACCACTTCACAAATGGGGGCTGGGCTCCCAGGCTAGCCAGAGACATTTATTTAGACCCTAGTCAAGAGAAGTGATAAGTTGGACACAGCATTGAAGAGTGGAAGGAAAGCAGTCTGGATCACCTTTGAGAAATGACAGATTTCTTTTAAGGACCCACAGATTTCTCCTTGAAACAAAGGCCCATGTTTTATATACCGGTATTCTTTGGATATTGTCTTATGTCCCTGCATCTCGGAACATTAAATTCCCCAAAGAACTAAAATTAAGAAACACCCAAAAGAAGGAAAGAAGGAAGGAAATAAACATTTATCAAGTGCCTAGTACATGCGAGTTACTGTGCTAAGAACTTTACAAATATCTTATTTGATCATCACAACTACCCTGAGAGGTGACTGCTATTATTATCATTTGAGAATATTGAGGCAGGCAGAGGTTGAAGGACTTGCCCAGGGTCACACAGTTAGTAGGTGTTGGAGGCTGTGTTTGGACTCTTCTTCCTGACTTTAGGCTTGATGCTCTATCCTCTACATTATCTAGATGAATCTATGCCCTTTGCCAAAGGGCAAAGGAAAGGTGCATGGTGATTGTGAATAGAGGATGACACATTGTGAACAAGGAATTATGAAGGAGAATTAGAGCAAAAGATGTCATTAAAGAAATGTCTCTTTTCCCTAAGCCTACATCTCTTTCAAGCTACTCTTCTTCTTTTATATTTTATACCAATACATACATATATAAGCTACACTTATCTATCTATCTATCTATCTATCTATCTATCTATCTATCTATCTATCTATCTATCTACCTATCCATCCATCTATCTATTTCTCTCTCTCCATACATTTTTCTCTTTCTATATATGTCTTTCTCTCATCACTTAATTTATTTAATAAGTAATTATTTTTGCAGGGCAGCTAGATGGTGCAGTGGATATAGTGCCAAGCCTGGAGATGGAAAGACTCTTCTTCCTGAGTTCAAATCTGACCTTAAACACTTACTAGCTGTGTGACCCTGGGCAAGTCACTTTACCATGTTTGCCTCAGTTTCCTCATTTGTAAAATGAGCTGAAGAAGGAAATGGCAAACCACCCTAGTATCTTTGCCAAAGAAAACCCCAAATGAGGTCATGAAGAATTGGACACAACTGAAAAATGACTGAACGAAACTCACCTTTCTCTCCCACTGTGTCTCCCTCCCCAACCCTCTCAACAAACTTTTATAATCTAGCAAAGGAAGGCCCTACTTTGGCCTTGTCCAAAAACTCCTCCATCAGAATTTTAGGTCCATTGCCTCCCCGGCAGGAGTTGGGTGGCATGACTCATCCCCAGTCCTGTGCACTCATGGATTATTGTATTAATCAGAATCAGAGGTGTTTTTTTCTCTATAACATTGTTGTCTTTGTGTAAATTGTTCTAGTCCTCATTACTTCTCTCTGTTTCCACTCTCAGAGGTCTTCCCAGAAACAAATCATTTGGAGGCTAGAATCAGACTGTTAGAGAAATCATGAGATGTTGGAACAAAGTTGCTAGGCTGACGAAGTGTGCCTTGTAATCCTAGAATCCCAAAATGTCAGAGGTAGAAAAGACCAGAGAATATAGAATACAAATGGGTATAATGCAAAGTGCTCTTAGGATTTAGAATGTCAGGTCAAGAAGGGACTTTTTAAACACAGAATGTTAGAATACTTTATATATATATCTATATACACACTAAGTTATATAATACCTTATAAGTAATATAATACTTTAATTTTTATAAATCATCTCACCCATGTTATCTCATTTGACACTCACAATAACCCTATGAGGTAGGGATTATTATTATAATACCCATTTTACAAATGAAACTGAGGCTCAGGAAGGTTAAGCTCCTGTCCAGGATCAACCAAATACCTAATGCTCAACTTGATGTAGAGGTGAGGAGGGAGAGAATTCCAGGCACAGAGACAGCAAATGAAAAGTCCAAGTTGGGAGATAGAATGTTGTGTGTAAGAAACATCTTGAAGGATTTTGTTGTTGAGTATGGCTCTTTGTACTTGGTTTTCTTGGTAAGGATACTGGAGTGGTTTGTCATTTCCTTCTCTAGCTAATTTTACAGATGAGGAAACTGAGGTAAACAGAGTTAAGTGACTTGCCCAGGGTCACACAGCAAGTAAGTATCTGACGCCTGATTGGAACTCAGGAAGAGAAGTCTTTTTGACTCCAGGCCTGATTCACTTTCCATGGGGCCACCATCTGGCCCCTAACATGAAAGACATCATTGCTTAATTTAATGTTTAGAAGACAAATCTATCAGGCAGGCAGTCTTGGGGGTGGGGCAGGGCTTGAAACTCCCCTTAGAAATTATTGAGGGTTAGCAGAACATATAAGGAAGAAACTCCTAGAGGTGAATAACCCACAGAAATGTGCTGTTCTCCCCTTCACAGCAATTTCATCAGAATGGAAGGTAGAAATGTAGGTTTGGAAGAGACCTAGAAGGTCCTGCTCCTTCTCTTCTGCTCTCTTGCTGTCCTCAGTTTTGGTGACTGGTAATTTGCACAAACCTATTCCTGGCCTGTTCTTCCTGACTTTCCCATACCCTTAACCAGGATCTGATTTCACACCCAGCCTGTGTTTCTAGAGCATATCAGCTCTACAGTAGGTCACTAGTGCCTGTGTGGAACCCCTGAGTTTGTGTCCACTCATTCTGATGTTCTTGAGTCAGAGGAGTTAGCTTGGTGCATGGAGAAGGATCAATGACCCCAGAATTCAGAAGACTTGAGTTCAAATCCTGCCTCACGAGATGGGTATCCATGGGCAATCAGACAACAAACATCTATTAAACACGAGCTCTGGGCTAAGCACTGTGCTTGGCACCGAGGATTACAAAGACATAAAATGAAGAGTCCTCGCCTTAAGGGAACTTAGGAAGACAGCATACACAGAAATGAGTACTGGACATGTAAAAGGCAGAATTACTTATTGAAATCTCTCCTCAGGCCTCATTTTTTTTATTTGTAAAATGAGCTGTTTGGACTAAGTGCTTACAAGCTCGGGAACCAAAATCTGTGAGGTCTATGTTTACCTCTGTGAGAGGTTTGCTAAGCCAATATTAAGCCTCAGTTTTCTTATCTGTGAAATAGGTAGGATAATCCTTATGCCAGGAGGATTTTGAGGGGAAATAATTGTTCAACTGTGTAAGCACCATAAAGATGAACACTACAAACATTTTTAAGGATCTGATCCTCAAGATCCCAGGGCTAAAGTCTCGTAAG
This sequence comes from Gymnobelideus leadbeateri, assembly GCA_011680675.1. Classification (NCBI taxonomy): domain Eukaryota; kingdom Metazoa; phylum Chordata; class Mammalia; order Diprotodontia; family Petauridae; genus Gymnobelideus; species Gymnobelideus leadbeateri. Next base: position 295,602 of record WOXC01002779.1, read on the forward strand.
TCCTGCTCTTTCATAACACCTTTTTATTTTGGTCCAGTCCTGTGTTCTTAAGGGTATTACACTGAGGCAGATCAGCATCTTAACCCTAGCTCACAGGCTCAGCATTGTCGGGAAGGACTGAATGAGAAGTTACGTGACTTGCCCAGGGTCACAGAGCTGGTATGTGTCAGAGGCAAGACCAAGTCTTCACTGAGATTAGGGGCACTCTAAAGTAGCATGGATGGCCTTGGAAGGCAGAGAGTTCTCCTTACTTGAGGTCTGCAAGAAGAGGCTCTTTGGATGACCACTTGTTGGATACATTGTCAAGGGGATTCTGGGTCTGATTAGGGTTGGGTTAGAGGGCTGCCTATGGCTCTCCAAGTTCTGAGATTCTGGGAACCTCCCTGATTCCAAGGCTGCCCTCAAGCCCACATGCCTTGCTCTTGCTGTTCCATGTTTTGGGTGCCAAAGAAATGTCCCTCTTGCCTCAGCTGGATCTTTATCTCACACCAGCGACAGAAACTAATGATGGGAGTCCTTGACCAAGGGAACCCAGGGAGTTAATATTTCACAGAACAGGAGCAGCTGTGAAATGACCTAAATGCCCAATGGCCTAGAATAAGCCAGAGTAGAGGATTTCAGACACAGAGGAAAACACACAGAGTTTTGATGAAATATTAAACAAGTCCCAGACAGTGACAACAGCACCTTTTCTTTTCCTGGTATCTGTGACCTTAACCCATTTAGTCACTGTGGGCACCCTTCCTTTCTGGCAGCAACCCCTGCTTTGCATGAAATAAAGACTTCTTTATAGTGGCTAAACCATTGAATGTTTTATGAGGGCAGGTCTTTTCTCTTTCTCTCTTTCTTTCTCTCTCTTCTCTATTTCTTCCTTCCTTCCTTCTTTTCCTCCCTTCCTTCTTTCCCTCCCTTCCTTCTTTCCCTCCCTCCATCCCTCCCATCCTCCCATCCTTCCTTCCTTCCTTCCTTCCTTCCTTCCTTCCTTCCTTCCTTCCTTCCTTCCTTCCTTCCTTCCTTCCATTTTTCCTCTCTCTCTCTCTCTCTCTCTCTCTCTCTCTCTCTCTCTCTCTCTCTCCCTCCTTCCCTCCCTCCTTCCCCTTCATTAATTAAGTCACAGAGACTTTCCTGGGGACACTGAGAGATTCAGTGACCTGCCCCTCACTACATAGCCATTATATGTTAGAGGTGGGACTTGACCCTGGATCTTCCTAATACTGAGGCTGCCTCTATTTCCTTTGTGGGGAAAGTCAAATTAAAAATGTATCAGCTGCCATAGATTCTCAGTGTCTCTTGGTTTCATAATGAAATTTCACTTCCTAGTTGTATAAGGGCATGCTGGTTATTCCTTTCCTCCTGCCCCCTCATTGCTAGTTCTGTTTTATTAATGTGGAGAACAGATTTCTTTCTTGGATTCTGTGTGAGATGAATAGAATCATGTGGGATCTGTGTCCTTTTCAATCACTGATTATGGGGGCTGCATTTTAACTGGGAAAAGATCATTGGAGAGTTAGGGTATTTGTTCAGACATTTAGTAAGATAGGTCTGTAGACACCTTTTCCCCATTTACTTAAAATTCAAGTAAATAGGGTCTTATGCTTTATTGAAATTTTGTTTTTTTCACAATCTTCCCAAGTAATTGGCACCTAAGTAATGTTCAAATTGAATGGATTAATAAATACTTATGGAATGAATTAGAAGCAATTATAGGATTTTGAGCTAGAATGGATCACTTGTGAGAACATCTAATGAGTGGAGCACAGAATCTGAGAATCTCTATGACCATCAATGGAAGGGAACACCAAACTCCACTTAGATCTGACCAAGAATCTCCTCTATGACATCACCAATAAATATTCCTCAAATCTTTGCTTAAAGGCTTTTGAGAAAAGTGACCAATTCATTATCATGACAGCTCATTCTATTTCAGAACAGTTCTCTAAGGCAGTATTAATCTATATATGTATTTCTCTCTATACAGACAGGTAGGTGGCACAGTGGACAAAGTGTTGGGTCTGGAGTCAGGAAAACTCATCTTCCTGAATTTAAATCTGGCCTCAGACAGTTATTAGCTATGTGATCCTGGCCAAGTCACTTAATTCTGTTTGCCTTAGTTTCCTCATCTGTAAAATGAGCTGGAGGAGGACATGGCAAACCACTCCAGTATCTTTGCCAAGAAAATCCCAAAGAAGGTCATGAAGAGTCAGGAACAGATGAAAAGTGAGTAAACAACAGTCGAAATTTCTCTATATTGAATATTAACTTATTTCTTTGTACCTTCTGTTTATGGCTTTTATTCTTGGCCTTTGGGAACTTCAAGATAGAAATTATGTCTCCACTACAAATCTTCCCTTCCTTGGGCTAAATATCCCCTGATCCTTCACATGATGCTTGTACTTTATGGTCAAATGGCCACCCATTCTCCTTGTTGCATTGTGCTGGACATAATCCATCCTGTCCTACTTCTCTAAAATATGGTGTGTAAAATTGCACATAGTCCTCCAGGTGTGATCTGAGCAGAGCAGAGTAAATCCTCTTGTTTTACAGAAGGGCTGCTAATAATTCTTGTGCAATATTCCTCACAGGGCTTTTATGAGGGAAGCACTTCAGAAGCGTTTGAACATTAGAAAAACGTGACAGTATTACAGAGAAGAAAATGAAAACTCATAGAAAGGAAGTGACTTGTGCAAGGTCACACAGCTAATAAGTGTGTCAAGTGTCTGAGGCTGGATTTGAACTCAGGTCCTCCTGACTCCAGGGCTGGTGCTCTATTCACTGAGCCACCTAGCCACCCCTTAAATATTTTCTTGATAAAGATGAATATAAGCTGTTTGAGAATAAGGACTGTGGTCCTTGTCCTTGGTGCCCAGCACAGTACCCAGTGCTTAGCACAGTTCTTGGCATTTAATAGGTATTTAATAAATGCTTACTTATTAATGGGGTTGTTGATAAACAGGCACGACATCACAGTGTCTCCAATTTTGCATATTATTGGACAGAAGGCATGGTATAATGGAAAAAGCATAAAACTGGGTGGTAGGAGACCTGAGCTCATGTCATAGGTCAACCAGGGACTAGTTATGTGACCTTGGGCAAGTTGCTTCTCTTTTGGAGGCTTCAGTATTCCCAGCTGTATATTTGGACTGGACCCTACAAGGTTCCACCCATCTCTGACCATCTGTGGACAATTAATCTTTTAATCAAAGAGCATTTATTGAGTACCTGGTATGCCCCAGGCACAAGATCTAAAGACGAAAGGGAAACCATCCATGTCCTCATATTGTACACAGGAAGACCACAGGCATCATATATAAATATATCAGATATATTCAGGAGAAATTGTTTTTTTCCTCTTGAAAAAGTTTTATTAAGTAAGGGATCAAGAAAAGCTTTATGTAAAAGTTGGTGTTTGAGTCAGGCTTTGAGGAGATTGTGATCCAAGATGCCTCTCAGTGATATATGTTCTAAGGTCTCCCCCTCACTCCACTGCTTACATTCTATGTTCTGTGTTCTGAGCTCCTTTACATCGCTACCATTCTATGTTGTTAAGGTCTCTTTTAGTCCTTGGTGCTTTATGTTCTAAGGTTCCTCCTATCTCTGATAGTCTATGTTCTATGTTCTAAGGTCTTTTACATCTTCAACATTTAACAAAACTAAGATTGCTGGAGTGGAAAACTTATCTTCAGAGTAGTCCCAACCAACCAAATTGTTCAGGTCACAGAACCAATACTTGAGTTAATGCCTTTAGAGAAAGAACAGCAATTGGTGGGGGGACATTAATTTGTTTAAGACAGGAATAGAAATCAGTATGATGAATGACCCTATTAGACTGATGGAAGGGGGGATGTCTTAGGGCTTGGAGACAATCTTGGATAGGGCAGACTGATGTAGAGCACTCTGGCAATCACTAGGTCTCATAGGACCTTGTTATTAACATATCTGCTCATCCATCAGTCCTCCCCTTCTGGCTCTGACCAAGACTTAAAAAGGATTTAAAAATTCTAATAAATTAGTCATAATAACATCAGAATTTGCTCTGGTTGTTCCAGTAAGGGAGCTCCAACTGTGCCAGGAAGGGAGCTCCGTCTGTTCAAAGGTTGATTGCTTTGGGCCCTCTGCCTCATCTCTTTGTGTGTTCCCTTAGATCCTTCCTGCCCACCTCACAGAGGACCACAGGCAACAGCCTCCTCTAATGTCCCTTGAGTCCCCTTCTCCACTGGCATTCTTATGGTTGGGTAAGAGCCTGACTGCCCTCTTGCTGTGCCTTTCTTTTTTGGGATCTCTACCTGAGTTCTGAAAACTGACTAGGGCATGTTAAGTACTTCCTGCAGCACTTTAAAAGGGCCAAGATTTCTTCCATATGGCTGCTCCCTCCACCTACACAAATCCCAATCCTTCCATATCTTTTACATGGATTTTTGTAGATCACCATTGCCAAAACAATTCATTATGTGGTAGTCAGTGCCTTGGTGGTGAGTCTCTAGGAATGTAGCTAAGGTAGTCCTCACATACCAGGCACATAGGTTGTTATGAGGACTATACTTACCTTTCCAACTTGTTAGAAGCTGCCAGTATTTGTGCCTTGCAGGTGTAGCCTTGGAGAACCAAGAGTCATCAAGAGTGATTATGAGGCATCAGATGTCAAGAAAAAGAAATATTGGGCCAAAAAGAAACATAGAATCACAGAAGGAAAGGTAGAAGGGGATGGCAGAGGTCACATATCCAGGAGATCTTGTATCTTCTACCCAATGATTTTTATCTCAAGAGACATTTATTTGAAGAAAATAAATTGGATTGACCAGAACAAATGGACAAATATTTAGATGGTAGGTTTAGATACAAATATATGAGTAGTGTAAAATAAAACAAAGAAAGCAATTGTATGTAGAGTTCTACTTTTTTAGTTTTATTGGTTACCCGGTATAAATAAGTAAGGTATATGTATATTGACACTGATGGGGCCTGGATAGGAACCATGTGTGGTATGGTGGCAAAGGCACTGATTAGAGTCAGAAGATGTGTGTTTCAGTCTTATATCTGAGCCTAATTGTGTGACCCTAGGTTAGCCTTTTTGTACCTTAGTTTCCCCATATGTAAAAAGGGTATTTTAACATTATTTACTGACCTTATAGGAGTGTTGGGGGGAAAATGCTTCATAAACCTTAAAGTGCTTACAGAAATGGCATGTGTTCTTGGCTCAACAAGCAACTGGGGGAGGGCAAGTATCTGCCAATATTCAAATTTCTGGGTTCCCAAGTAGTAGAACCCAAAACGGAAGGTTCTGGATTCTTAAGACCTGTAATAAAATCCTTCCTTTTACTCTTACTAGTCTAAATGTTTAGAATTTCTTCTCTTTGTGTCATAGTAGAAAGAGCAATGACTCCGGAGTTGGAGGACTTGAGGTCAAATCTCCTTTCTGACTCTTACTGTCTCTTTGACTTTGGGCAAATTCCTTAATATTCCTGAGTCTGTACAAGGAGGCAGTTGGACTAGGGAGTTCTGAGGTCCTTTTCAGCTCTCTGTCTGCAAGGAATAAACAAGGGAGGTCAGCATGTACAACTTACTCATTTTGGGCCCCCACCATAGGAATGTGCCTTCGCCTTTAAGGAGCAGCAGCCCTAGTCTACAGTTGAAGGGAATGTAAGGAATTTAAAGACTATTCCCCTCATAACTGGAGAGTTAGTGTGCAGGGATCCTACAGGCAACACGAATTCCACTTTCCTGAGATTGGTTAACTTTTACCACAAGGGGCATGTATGCATATATATAGATATAGATATAGATATAGATATAGATATAGATGGATATAGATAGATCGATAGATAGATATAGATAGATAGATATAGATATAGATATATAGATATATTTGACATACTATACATATAAGTTGAAAAATATACATATGTAATATATGAAATTCATCTCTATAAATATATACACATCTATACATGTATACATTTTATTTTTATAGAGAAAAAGAGAGACAAAGTCAGTTAGAGAATTCCCAGTGTATAGAAGCAGAGATCATTACACCACCATTGCATCTGGGTCTTACATACTGAAAGGAGAGAAAAAAAAACCCCATTCCTACAGGGGCTAATACATGGCAGGCACCATGATGAGTCATTTTACAAATATTATCTCACTTCGTCATTACAACAACTATGCAAGATAAGTGCTATTCTTATCTTCATTTTATATTTGAGGAAACTGAGGCAAACAGAAGTTAAGTGACTTGTCCAGTATCACACAACTAATATGTCTGAGGTTGAATTTGAGCTCAGGTCTTATCTGCATTCTCCCCCTTCTTCCACCTAGCTGCCTCTAATATTGAATCAGTCTGTCTCCTCTTCCCTTTTGGGATCAGGGTCTGCTTCTCCTCCATCAGTCATGCTAAAGCTGGGGTATCTCCCCTCTACATCTCTCCAAATATCCAGCCCTACCAACATTAATCACACCAGACAAAGATTCAGTTTATGGTCCTTGGGTTTCTTTTTACACAAAGTAGATTATACCAGTGAAAAGCAATGAGAAAGGGGATTGGGAAAACAATTCATTGGAAAGGAAGCTTCTTCTGCTGACTGTCAAGGTTTAGCCAGCTTCTTTTGAGCTCAGGTGTCTCCCAAATCACCCACTAGGTCATCAGAGATACCAGCTCTGAGCTAGTCTCTGACACGCAGGTCAGGAGAAAGGCAAAGTTCTGTGCGGCTCTTCTGCATTCTCACCAAGATGCCCATCAGTTCTCAGTCACTCGGAAGTGTTGCGTCTCATTCCCACCATCTACATTTCAAGCTCTTAGAGTCAAGGAGTCGGCACAGAAGGATTGCCTTGCATAACCCTGCCTGTGTTTCCTCCTCTGGAGTGGGAACAAGAATGGGCTGTGCACCCGAGCCTCCAGCTTCTGTCTCCCAGAATCTTCCAAAAATATAGTTCCAGAAATCTATGTCCAAAAGCATCACCAGCTGATGAAAGCTGAGTGTCTTCTAAGGTCTCTTGTCTTCATAGCAGTGCCCACAATACAGCTGTCTAATATTTATGATTCCAATCTAGTTATGCCAAAATGAAGAAGCCCCCCACCCCTGACTGAGCATGAATAGAGACTCCCTCTCCTTTGTGCACTGACTTTATTGTTGGAACTCCCATGACTGTCCACCTCCTTCTTTAGGATTTCAAAGTTTCAGAAAATGAAAATAATCCCCTTTTCCAAGAAGTTTAAGCATGTGCTAAGGTCTGATGCTAATATCTGCTGCCTGAAATCTTATAGAAAATTATAAATACAAAAAAAAGCACCCACTGCCAGGTGTTTTTTTTTTTTCATTCTACCTGCCCTACTCAGGAGCGAGGGCCATAGAGCCACCTGGAGACAATGGATAAACCCAAGAACATGCAGGTGCTCTGGGCTGGTGCTCCTGCACTCACCCTGGCATGGTGATTTCATGATCTTAGCAGAAGCAGGTGGCCCCTCTTTGTAGCCCAGTGGTGCAGCTCTGATGAGTTTGCCTTTGTAGGCAGCTTTCCCTTTGGGTCTGTTCCTCTGGGCTGTGTAGGTCTTGTGTATCCAGCTGTCCTGCAAGCTTCCTAAGGTCTTGGGAACAGAACTCCTCAAGGGGCTGGGCAGCAATGGCTCTGTGTTACAAAAAGAGGGAACGGTGCCCTCTCTGAGCCCTTCTCTATTCCCTCTGGGAAGACTCTGGTAACAAATCATAGGACCTTACCAGGGTCATGGGCTCTATTGCCCCTCTTCCCAAAGAGAGAAATACATAAGCACATTATGTTATGCTGCCTTAGTCGCCTGTGACAGCATATGAAGCTCGCATCTTCATGGAGTAATCAGCCAGAACCTAGTTTACCCCTGGGCTTGAATTAGCTCACCTGAGCTCCTCACCTACCCCTCCTCAGAGTTGTAGCATCTTGGCACTGAAAGGGGCATCTGTAGCTGTCCAGTCCATAGATTGATGCACGAGGCTGGTGCTTAATTGGAATAAAGCCCTTCTTTCTGAATCTTGTGTTTGCCTGCTCAGGGTATTTACAACAGAGATTATCATTTATGGATGAACATGGAAAAAGCGAATGGGAAATGGGCTGAACTGAGTTGGATCCTTGGGTATCTCCATCCTCGACTCCTCTCTCCCTCTCACTCCTGGAGCCAATCATTTGCCAAGTCCTGTCAATTCCACCTCCACAACATCTGTCACATGCACCCTCTTCTCTCACTCACACACTTCTGCTCTATTTCAGGCCCTCATCATTCCTTGCCTCGACTGCTTCGATATCATCCTAATTCCTGCCTGGCTTCCAGCCTCTCTTCTCTCCCCATGTGGCCACTAACATATTATTGCTAAAACAGATATGAAAAAATCAAAGACCTTCAGTGGCTCCCTATTACTTCAAGGATGTAGCACAGCATCCTTAGGAGGGCATTTAAAGCCTTCCAGTATTTGATTACTAATGGTTTGAAAGCAATTCTCATTTCCTTTCACTACCCTGTGACTGTTCTCCCTTTCAGTCTCACTGGCCTGAGAGCTACTCTGCACACATGGTAAACAGTCTTCTGCCTTTGGTCCCCCAGGTCTGGAATATACCTTCTCATTTCCTCTAGCTCATAAAATCCTGGGCTTCCTTCAAAGCAAACAAATGTCATCTCCTACCTTCTATCTTTCTGAATCCTCCCAGGTGTCAGTGAAAAACTCCTCCTGAAATTACTTGGCATATTCTTTGTATTTATTTATCTCTGTAACCCCTTTGCCCTTCTGGGGAATGTAAACCCCTTCAGAACAAGGACTATTCCATTTTGGTCTTTGTTTTCACTGAGTTTAGCACAGTAGCTTGCATATAGTATATGTTTAATAGATGTTTGTTATTCTTGGCATGGTGACACAGACTTGATTCCTGCTACTGGGGAGGTTGAAGCTGGTGGATTGCTTCAAACTACAGTGAACGGAGCCAATCTGCTGTCTGAACTAAGCATATCACCAATATGGAAAGCCCCCAGGATCTGGGGGCAACGAGGCTGCTTAAGGAGGGACAAACCAGCTCCCAAACTGGTCAGTAGTGAGACTGAGCTGGTGAGTGGCCGATGTACTCCCAGACTAAGCAAGGCAAGGAGATCCAATCTTTAAAAAAAACAATAAATTGGTTTTTCTTCGATAAACAAGAAATCTCTCTGTGACATTATCATCATCACATAATACATGGGCCAAGTTTTCAAAGTACAAAGACTAGTCTAAGGAGATAAAAATCATAAAAGACAGGGTGAGGGTGACTTACCCTTTTTGTCGAGTCTGCAATTGGAGTTGCCAAGAATACTTTCCATAAGCCTACAGAGGGTGAATTCCTTTCTTCAACTGAAAAAAGCAGTTATTCAGCCCACTTGTGCAGTAGTGAATAGAGCATTAAATAAAAAAAATCCCTGGCTGGAGAGTTATTTGTCCCATGGTCATTTCTATTTTGAGGTCCATTGAAAAGAAGACGAGAAGGAGAAGTTAGTAATAATTAACATAAACCAAAATAATAGTAAAAATTTACCCAGTTCAATAAACATTTAAGTGCTTACTATGTGTCAGGCACTGTGTTAAGCACTGGGAATACTAAAAGAGACAAAAGAAAGTCCCTGCCCTCAAGGAGCTTACAACCTAATAAGGGAGACAACATGTAAATGAATATACAAAGCAGGCAATATGCAGGATAAATAAGAAATAATTAACAGGGTGAAGGCAATAGAATTAAGAGGGATTGGTGAAGGTTTCCTGTAGAGGGTGGGATTATAGTTGGGTCTTAAAGGAAGCCAGACTCAGTAGCTGGAATGGATTAGGGAGAGAATTCCAGGCATGGGGGACAACTAGAGAGAATTTTTGGAGAAGAGATGGAGTGTCTTGTTTGTGGAATATACTGGAGGCTGCATTGCATTGAGGAGGAGATGGCTGGGAGTAAAGTGTAAGAAGAACAGAAGGCTTGTTGTTCAGTTGTGCCCAACTTTTTATGACCCCATTAGAGATTTTCTTGTCAAAGATATTGAGGTGGTTTACCATTTCCTTCTCCAGCTCATTTTTCAGATAAGGAAACTGATGAAAATACAGGGTTAATGACTTGTCTGGGTCACATAGTAAGTGTCTGAGGCCAGATTTGAGCTCAGGGAGTTCAGTCTTCCTGTCTCTAGGCCTGGTGCTCTATCCATTCTTCCATCTAGCTTCCAGAGTGATCAGATAGGTAGGAGGAAAACCAGGAGAGGGTGGTGTTCTGAAACCTAGAGAAAAGAGAGTATCAAGGAAACTGACCATGAGGGACCCCCTCCCAAGTCAGACCATTCAACTTTTGGACAGCTCTGATTGCTAGAAAGTCTTTGCTGATCTCATTTAAATTTGCTTCTCTGCAAAATTTCCATTGCTCCTACTTGCACTGTCTTAGACCAACAACAAGTCTAATCCCTCTTCTGAAGACAACCCTTCAAAGGCTTGGAGATAGCTATCCTATTGCCCTGAAGTCTTCTTTCTCAAGGTAAACATCTCCATTTCCTACAGCTGATTACTATGTTATGATCTTGAACATTTTCATTGCCCTCTTTGAAATTTAGTCCAGCTTGTGTTTGTCTTTGAGGAAATGTGGCTCCCAGCCTGGTTGGCAGAATATTTTGGAGTGAGTTCTTTACCCCAAACACTGAGATCAAATCACATACAGGCACCAAGGCCACCAAGAGCACAAACTATCTGTAGTCCCCAAAGCACTTTTAATACTTACACATTTGTAGGACAGTAATCATTGAACTCTATAATGATTAGTCTGAAGCATTGTAAGGTGCTGAAGTGCCTTTGGAATCAACAAAGAAATATTAAATTGCATTCCATAGTTTTAATATTGAATGAGTTTCAGTGTGCTTTTTACCACTTGAATCTTCCTCCAACCACTGCCTTGTGGTGTAAGAATGATGGTGGGGGTGTTTTATCTGCTCCTAGACAGAACTTTTTTGGATGAATAGATTTCAGGGTGTGTGTGAACTTGCATGGGAAAAATCATATCTTTATTTCAATATATTTAATTTAGATTGTATTTTATGCTTTTAAAATATTATTGTGAGAAGTGGTCCAGAAACTTCACCAGGTTGCTCAAGATGTCCATGACACAAAACTCATGAAAAATTCCTTCCCTAGGCCATCATCACAGAATATTAGCATCTCAAAGATGGAAGGGGCCTCCTTATTCCCCCTTGTATCTCCACAGAAGCATGAAATAATAATTTTTGACTTTGATATAGTGCCTTCTGGTTGATGGGATCCTTTATACATTTACAGATGACCTCACTTGATCTTTTCAATAGCCTCGTGGCACATGTGCTAAGGTTTGGTCTTCATTTCATCGCTGAGACATGATAGCTTCCTTCAAATGCCTGAAGGAATATCATATGGGGAAAACCAAGAAAACCAAGAAAAAAGGTTTTATTTATTCTCTTTATACCCAGAGGGTAGAACCAGGATGGGATCTACAGGCAGGATTTTGTTGGATGTAAAGAAAACCTTCTTAAAAATCAGAGCTCTCCTAGGGTGGAGTGGGTTGGCTTAGGAAATGATGTGTTACCCTACCTAGGAAATACCAAGTCAAGACTTGATGACCCCATATCAGATATGATATGGAAGGAGTTGTTCATCAGGTGTAGCTTGTGTGTTTCCTTCCAAAGTTAAACTTCTGTGAATCTTAGTTCAATGGGCTTGTCTTCTTCCTTATTCTACCCACCATATGTCACTCTAGGGGATATCTCCTGTAGTTACCTAATGCCAGTGTACTATGCCTCACAAATAACAGAGTCATTAACACTTCAAAGTATTCACATAAAAACTAGTTGAGACCAGGACCTTTAAGAGCTCCCATCTAAGCGCCTTCAGATCTTCAATATAGGGCATCCCCTGCAGCTGCCTCTTAACTGAGTTCTTTGATACCTTAGTCACTTTCTTTTTTTATCTATGAAGTTGGGTACTCCAGGACATGTTACCTGGAATGTTGGAAATCAAAGAGACTCTGACTTCAGACTATCATTTACTCATTCAATTACTCATTTACTCATACTGCCATTCAAACTATCATTTACTCCTTTCCTGTGAACCCTACTCTAATTGCCCCAGGTCACTTTTATTTTTAGGTCTCAACAGCTAAGGAAATCTTATCATTTTTCCCTTTGGCTCTTCCACAGAGAATGGATCACATACAAGCTATGGACCTCTTTCTTCTCTAGTCTTCCTTTTTGTCCAGTGGGCTTCTGAGTAGAGTCATTGATGAATCGTCACTGGGCACTGGACAAGTAGATGTTATGGGTAGATAATCTTTAATGCAATTATCTCACATGACAACAATGGGCAGGACCTTGGCTCAAGGGCAAATTGAGGGCATAAATTTATGAGGACATCAATAGTACTTGCATTCCTTTGGTGGGTAGGAATAGCTGATGATAATATCTAGTTAACAGGAATAATTGCGTAATATAAGAAGTGACCAGAAGGCAAATTTCCTTCCTCAACTTGATTGAAGCCCAGGTGAGCTCATCTGTGCCCCAGCCCTGCTCTGAATCCTTCCTGGGTCCCTAGCAATAGACTTGTGAAGCTCTTCAGAGTCGTGAAAGCTCCTATGGTCTCTCCCCACAAAGTTGTTAATGTTCCATATTCTTGGTGTCCTATTATCTCTCCCACCATGGGTCTTCCCTAAATCTGAACTTTCTCCTTAATGTCCTCCCCACAAAATATCTAGCCTTTATATAGCACTTTAAAGTTTTCAATACATGTCATCTCTGATTCTTACAACAACCCTGTTAGAGATGTTATATTATTATCCCCATTTAACAGATAGAGAGAAAGGCTTAGAGAGGTGAAAGTATTGGAGCAGGGTTACAGAGCTAAGAAAATGACTGAGTTAGGATTTGATTTCAAGTCTTCCTGACTCTAATCTTATACTCCATCTACTACACCTTTTAGCTGCTTCCTAACACAATTGTTAGGAAGTTCTTGCCTTGAATGGAATGGAAGTGGGGTGGGCTGTGCTTGGCCCCATTGGCTCTTTTACTAGGATGCCAGTTAGTGGCTTTTATTGGAAGGGGTTACATGTGAGGATAGTTTGTCCATATCTGGTTAATACCATCTGTAATACCCAGCCAAGACATGTTTTTGCTTGGCAGAAGAGCAAACAAGTATCTCCAGAATTGTTGGCAGGAGTCTACTGCTGCCCTGACCCCACCAGAGAAGAGAATTAGACATCCATAGGCAATGGAGTTTAATGAACAGATAATAAATGTCTCATTTTTAAGTCAGTTAATAGGTTTACATGACTGGAGGGTGCTCAAAACATTTCCTTCTTTTATTTCTAGGTAAGGTCCTCTACCAGCTTATTAATATTGTAGATGTGTACTCACAGCAAAGCTATTCCTCACCCATAAGGATGTCTAAATGAAAAGAAGCCTTGGTGTCTGTTTGCTTAGCATTGCTACAGATTGGAGTGGAAAGCCCCAAATGTCAGCATTAGGTTTCTGGGAGACCCTGCAGAGTAGCAGGCAGAACCCTAGCCTCTGCTTAGTTCAGTTTAAGTCAATTAAATAAGAATCTATTAAATGCCTACTGCTATAGGGACCTGTGCTACCCTTCTTCCTACTGTAAGAGAAACATTAGCCAAATCTGATGGTTTATTCTACTCCACGATGTCACACTCTAGTCAGACAATCCTGGGGGTGTTGGATATTATCTTATTAGACTGCAGGGTTAATATTGAACAGAAGTTTTTAACTAGGGGTCACAAAATGAATTTATAGATAGATTTGGGAGGATCTATAACCTTGGATAAGAAAAACTGTATCTTTATCTTTACTAATTCCTAAGTGAAATGTAGCATTCTTGCAATTATGAATTAAAAAAATATTATTCTGGGGGCCTTGCTTTGCCTTCCTTCCTCCAAAAAAAAAGATAAAAAATATTCTGAAAAGGGATAAAAAGGTTTCTTTTTTGTGTTAAAGTGGTCCGTGATGCAAAAATGGTTAAGAACCCCTTGACATAGAGTATAATATTTTAAAAAATGATAAGAAAGGCTTCCTTCTTACCACTCAGTTGGTATCACAGGAATGTGTGTGCCATTTTCCTTGGATCTTGCCTATCAATCTCTTTTGCTAATTAGCTGTATGACTTTGGGCAAATCATTGCCTGTCTTGATCCTGGTTTTGTTTTTGTTTTTTGTCTGATGGGGATCTCTACTAGACTTAGCATTCCATGACACAATAATTCTCTGGGACTCAGTTTCTTTTCTTTTTTTCTTTTCTTTTTCTTTTTCTTTTTTTTGGCTTTTTTGGAGGGGGGAAGACAGGGCAATTAGGCTTAAGTGATTTGGCCAAGGTCACATGGCTAGTTTTTTGTGTTAAGTGTCTCAGGCCAGATTTGAACTCAGGTCCTCTTGACTCCAGGGCCAGTGCTCTATTCGCTGTGCCACCTAGCCACCCCAACTCAGCTTCTTTATCTATAAAGTGGAGACAATATTACTGCCTACCTAAGAAGGGTCTTCTGAAGAGCTACTTAGATTATGTGTGTGAAGCTACTTTGGTAAAACGTAAGCAAGCACTTACTCTTATCCTCATAAGCATCTTTAACATTAAGTGTTATATGGGTTGTCCCAAAAGTCTTAGTTCACTTTTAAGCTATTTATAGGCTAATGAGCTAGTGAAGCTATTGTAGCTTAACACTACACTATGGAGACACTTGTTTATTATTGTTGTGATTATATTAAAGTTGGGGAGATAGTAGTAAATATATTTTAGACACTATTAGAAGTCTTTCTCTAACATCCCCACAAGTCTTTTAAAGTTTTTTTTAGGTTGTCCCATTCTCCCATAGCTGAGATTTCAACTAAAAGCAACAGCAACATGTAACATTTTTTTTGCAAAGTGTTTCATATAGACTCTCTTATTTGAGTCTCACAACAACCCTTGGAGGTAGGTGATATTATTGTCTTTTTTTCATAGATGGGGAAACTGAGACTAAGAGAGGTTCAGTGACTTGTTCAGAGTCACACACAGCTAGTAAATGTCTTAGATGGTTTTGAACTTAGGTCTTCTGGATTCCAAGCTCAACATTCTCTCTGCTATCTTATGTGGCTGCCAAAGAAGGGAGATAGGATGAATGTCCTTTGTGCAGATGCATTTCTGGACCAATTCATTGGTATGCAAGTCTTGACTCATAAGCAACTTTTCCCTAGAACTTTCATGGCCTCTTTGACTTCTTTATTCCGAAGACTGTAGATGAGAGGGTTCAACATGGGTATCACAATGCCATAAAACACAGAGGCAACTTTATCATTCTCTTGGGATTCACTGGAAGAAGGCTGTAAATACATGTAAGAAAGAGTCCCATAGAAAATGATGACAGCTGTCAGATGGGAGGCACAAGTAGAGAAAGCCTTGTGCCTTCCTGCAGCAGAAGGCATCCTCAGGATGGCGGCCAGGATATAAAGATAAGAGAAGAACACAACCAGTAATGTGCTCGACAGATTAAAACCCACAAAGACTATTAGCAACATGACATTAACATCAATACTTGAACAGGAAAGGGCAAGGATTGGGGGCACATCACAAAAGAAGTGATTGATGGTGTTGGAATTGCAGAAGGATAATGAAAAGGCAAAACCTGTGTGTACAGAGGCATTGAGGGACCCCATGAAATAAGATCCAGTGAGTAACTTAATGCAGGCCCTCCTGGACATGACCACTGCATAGTGCAATGGGTTACAGATGGCCACATAACGATCTATGGCCATGGCAGAAAGGAGGTAACATTCAATTGTGGCAAATGTAGCATAAACTAACAATTGCAGTAGACACCCTGAGAAAGAGATAGATTTGGTGGAAACAAGAAAGTTCAATAACATGTTGGGAGTGATAGCAGTAGTATAACACAAGTCAACGAAAGCCAAGTGTTGGAGGAAAAAATACATGGGGGTGTGAAGGCGCGAATGACACTTGATGAGCAGAATCATACCAACATTGCCCACTAGAGATGTCATGTAGATGACCAGAAACACAAGGAAGAGTACATACTGCACTTCTTGGCCAACTGCAAATCCCAGTAGAATGAACTCAGTCACTCTGGTGCCATTTCCTTGTGCCATGTCTTTTATATCACCTGAAGAAGAATACAGAGAGAAGGACCAGAAGGAGATCATTGATCTAGAATTAGAAATGAAATCATCTTTCATTTCACCCTCTTATATCTTCTTTCCCATGCTGAGCTTGGTTTTATAAGGTTACCACAGGTTTGGCATAATGGAATTGTGAATAAAGCCCAGAAAGTGTAATCACAAGACCTAGACTCATATTTGGTCTGAGTCTCTGTTTCTTACCTGTGGGAAAATAAGAACGTTACTTAACCTTTCACAGACTTCATTTTCTATATCTGTAAGAAGGTGATTGGGTTGCCAGTATTTATTATCTCAGAGTTTCCAGGACGTCTTGTAAAATTTTAAGTGTTGTTTAAATGAGTTATAAAAATTCCCTCCCCCCTGTATTATTTGACATATAGAAATGCTATCTTTAGGAATATGAAAAGAATAAAATTACAAGTATAAACACCGGTAAAGGAGATACACAATAATCCAAGTTGGAGATGATAAGGTGTTATATTTAGCAAACCTGAGATCAGAAAAACTAAATGAGACAACTAATTGCTTTAGCAAGCTTGTCAGAGACAAAATAAATTCACAAATTTTTTTCATTGTCTCTTAAAAACCAGGAACTCACTAACACAGTACTCATAAAAACAAGGAAGAAACAATAATAAGAGAAATTCCATTCAAAATATATGCAAAGGGTGTTGAAAGGAAGGAAACAAGATGTTCCATTGCCATAAGAACTCCAAATACCTAGGCATTAACCTACCAACACACAGAGATAATTTATAAAAACAACTATAAATATTCTTGACAGACCAAGGGAAAGAAATCATTGCAGAGATGTTCACTATTCAGGTTTGGAACATCCCATTCCAAATTACAAAACTACCTGAAAACTACACCTATTGTTAGTCTGGCCTCTTTTTGCTGGCATCCATAGATAGCTCCAGTGATTGTTCTGCTGCCCCCCCCCCCTCCCACCCCTCACCCCTTCTGTCAGTTCTACCATTAAGTCAATCACATCTATTGTAGTCTCTCAAATTAGTGATATAGTTCAGGACCTCATTCTCTCTAGCCTAGACTATGGTAATTGCTTCTTAATTAGTTTTTAATACTTCCAATGGGTTTTCTCTTCAATGCTTCTTTCCTGCCACTGCCAAAATAATTTGCCCAAAGCAGAGGTCTAACTGTGTTACTCCTCTTCTCAAGATCATTCAGTGTCTCCCAATTACCTGTAGTCCACAAACTCCTTTGACTGATGTATTTAAGGCCCTCCACAATTTGGTTCCATCCTATCAATTCAGCCTTATTTCACAGTACTCCCTTTCACATATTTTACATTCCAGGCATATTGGGCTGCTTGTTTCCTCCCATCTTTCATCTCCATGCATATAGCCCAGGCCCTAGTGCCTAGATTGTGCTCCATCTATATGTAATCTTTCAGAATCCTTACCTTCTTTCAAGATTCATTTCATGAGCCATATCCCCCACAAATTTCTTCCCATTCTTTCTTGCTGCAAATGTCTTCAACCCTCCTCAATGCTTATAGCTCTTTATTTGGATCTCATCTATTTCCCTGTCACTCCCTCCCTGCTGTTGGTACTATTTATATGACTACTATCAAGTAGACCATGTTGTCTAATATCTACAGAAGTACACACTAAGTTGTTCAGTTGTGTTTGGCTCTATGCGACCCCATGGACTTTGTCTATGGGGTTTTCTTGACAATGATCCTGGAGTGGCTAGCCATTTTCTTCTCTAGCGTTTCCCTGTTTTATAGATGACCTGGCATAAATAGGGGGTGACTTGCCCAAGGTCACACATCTAGTAAGAGTCTGATATCAGATTTGAACTCAGTTCTTCCTGATTCCAGCCCAGTGTTTTCTCCACTGTGTCACCTAGCTGGTTGTACAGAAGTAGGTAGTATTTGACTATTACTATGATGAGTGCATACATAAACTCATGTTCAATCTTTGCATCTCTTGTATTGTGCCTGATACCTATTGGAATAATATTTGTTGACGTGAATTAACCTTCTATGCCATAGTATCCTCAAATGTACAGGTTGTACCAAGTGAGTTCTAAGGTCTTTCCAATTCTAAACCTTAATGATGCTAATCATTGCCATTTATCAAGCAGTTTAACTTTGCAAAGTCCTTTACACATACTAGCTCTTGTTGGTAAAGCATTTTAAAATTTCAAAACAACTTTACATACCGTATCAGCTTTGATCCTGCTTAGATCATTTGATTCCTGGGCCTGTTTGTTTCCCTGAGGGTCAGTCAACCACTCCAGAATATGAGAAGTCCTACCCCACTCATCCCATAGGCATTACTTCATACTCCTTTTCCTTTTCTTTTTTTAATCACAAATCAGTATTTTTATATATATCACTAATAAAAATCTAAAAGACAAACTGATACAACACTTAAAATAGTAACATTTTAAATATCTGGGAAGTAGCCTACCAATACATAATGAATTTATATGAAGCCAACTAGATATCGTTGTAATCAAATAAGTGAACTAAATACATGGGTAGATATTAAATCTTCATTATTAAATTGAGCTAATATAGTAAAGATGACCATGATTCGCAGATTAAAATGAAGATGTTAGGCTAAACTGATTAAAATACCAATGATATAGGAAAATACAAAGTGTTAATAAAGTTCATATAAAAATACAAAGCTAAAATATCAAAATCAATTATGAAAAGAATAAAAGAGGGACAGGTTATAAAGCACAAACTCCTTTTTCATTGTTACTTTACTGAGGAAGAAATTCCACCCAATCTTATACCAGTTTCTCTGTGTCTCCCACACTGGCCCTCAAGCTTATTCTCCTAAGATACTGAAAGTCACTTCTCATTAAGAATATTGGGAGATTGGATTCGTTTCGGAGGAAGTGATATTGCTTTGGGTTTCCCTGTTTATATTGGGGACAGGCTGATTGGCATCCTCAGATGATATCCTTGGAGTGCCCCCAATGCAGATATACATTAACTAGACCATGGACTTGGGATCCATTCTCCTGAGCATCTCTGTCCTCAGGAGAGGAACAGCAATCATTATCTGCTTTCCTTCAGTTAGAACTTAGTCTCCTAGAGTAGAATTCCCATTATCATCATCATCATTATAGTTGTTTTCAAACTTAACTACTAAGGGATTTAGTTGTATAATAATTAGAAGAGTTAGCACGGTAGAGTAGTGGTATTGAGCTGTTCTCAAAGTTAGGAAACCTGGACTCAAGTTCTGTTTATGAAACACACTGGTTTTGTGACCCCACTGGATATCACTTATGTCCCCAGTACCCTGAGGAACTTTTTAAGCAAAGGAGGTGACAATTTGAAGCAGTAGAAATCATTTCTTTACTGCATAGGATTCAATATGGAAACCAACAGTCCATTTCCTTTGAAAGAGAAAGCCTTTGGGACTTGTCTGGACCATGCCACACATATGATACCAGGGTAATTTGGGACTGATGCTTTGAAAAGAAGTGGCTTATGAGGAGCCTCTGGCCACTTGACATTGACACACACAGAAGATGCAGTTCCCGAGATCAGAGCTTTTCATGATGTCATAGATTTAGAGTTGGAAGGGATTTTAGCAGTCACCAAATCAAATCCACTCATTTTATAGGTAAGGTAATTGAGGCAAGTCAAGTCAACAAAAGCTAATTAAACACTTACTATGTACTAGACATGGTGCTAAGCATCAGGGATACAATATACAAGTTAAAAAAGACAGCCTTTGCTCTCAAGGAACTTATATTCTAATGATGGATACATAGTGACACAGAAAAATCGAAACATCATGGCTAAGGGGAAGTATCTAGATATAGTGGGAAAGTTCGAAGAGTCAGAAACAGAAGGAATGAAAGATGGCTGGAGTGGGCTTAGCCTCAAAATGGACGTTCTGGGAGGAGCTCACTAAGAGAGAAGGGGTCTTGGGGTGGAGGGATATTCCAGGGTGAGAAGGCCTAGGGGTTGAGGGAACTTTCAGGGCCAGAATTAAGCCAAGACATCGTTGCAATCTACAGAGTCAGAAGTAGGGCTGTGAGAATCAGAGAGAAATTAAGTGATTTGCCCAGAATCATACACCTAATAAGTATTACAGGAAGGATTCAAAGTAAGATCTTCCTGACTCCAGTACTGAAACTATTATACTATCCTACTTTTCAAAGCAATTTCCAACCAAACGGGGATTTGAACCCTGGCCCTCTCAGATTAAAAGGGTTTGAATGTCTATGAATAGTACTTGTTAATATGGTAGTTTGGGGAGTCCTAAGGATACTTCTCTGAAATTCCTATCTCCCAACAGAAGAGGAAGATAATAAAACTCCCTTGACAAGAGAAGAGGAATAATAATTTCAACAAAGCTCCTAGATCTTGGGTTGAAACTTTCTTCTGAGTGAATTTGTGTTTTCTGATAAATACTTGGGTGTGTGTTGTGGTTACTTCAGTATCCTCGATTTTTCTTTATAGCTTGTTCTGGTTAAATGTCTTTTACAGATGATTTTGTGAGTCAAACTAATTTGTTGTGAGAGAAAATACACTGAATTGGTGCTTAAAACAGAGATTTGATGACCAAATAACATGATGGATCCTGGAAATAGTGAAGGTTCCCAGTGTTGGGAGCAGGGCATGTTACATAAGTATCGAGTAAGTGGCATAAGCCTTCCTTATCTATGGAAGAGCCTAATACTTAGTAAATGCCCTCAAGTAAACAGAAGCCCTTCTCTTGCCTCTGAACTCGCAGAAATGGTTATACGGGTTGGGATTTTGTTTTATCTTTTTAATGTACTTTTTGTTTCTTTTTTGAAGCATGTAAAGTCATGGAATCACAGGTTTAGAGCTGAAAGGAAACTTAGATGTTATTTACTTCAACTCTTCATTTTTCAGATGAAGAAACTGAGGCCCAAAGTTGTCTAAAGTTACACAGGTCATAAGAAGCAGAGCCAGGATTTCAACCCATGCCATCTGTTTGAAAAAATTCAACACTTTCTCCACTGTAGCACACTGTACATATTTCTACATTCCTTTAAGGAAAACTAATTTTTTTTTTGCTTTTTGGAGGGCAGTTGGGGTTAAGTGACTTGCCCAAGGTCACACGACTAGTTTTTGTGTCAAGTGTCTGAGACCAGATTTGAACTCCCATCCTCCTGACTTCAGGGCTGGTGCTCTATTCACTGTGCCACCTAGCCATCTGGAAAACTGAATTCTTAATAAACTAGGGAATTTAGGTGAATTACACCAATCCCATTTCCTTTCTCCTATAGAAAGAGACCAACTTTTCTTTTATGGATACATAAATACTGTTGGATAATGGCAGAAGAGCAAGTACCACCCATGCTCTATTATTTACTCACCTAATACTTCTTGCTTTCTTTTCTTAAATATTTTTTTGTCTTTATTAATTTGTTTGTTTACTTTTAGTTTACAAGATTCAGTTCCACAATCCCTTGAGTTTCAAATTTTGTATTGGCTTCCTTTCCCCGCCCACCCCTGCCCCCATGATGCCATGCAATCAAGTATAGGATCTGCAAATACTTCCACCTTAGACATTTGTCAGGTTATAAAGGATTGTAACAAATGGAATGAAAAATGGAAAAAGGGAAGCAAAACCAAAGAAGAAAAAGAAAGAGAGCAGGCAATTTGCTTCAATCTGCATTCAAACTCTGTTCATTCTAGTTCTTTCTCTAGATGTAGACATCTCTTTCTATCATGAGTCTTTTGGAGCTGTCTTATAACCCTGCATTGCTGAGAAGAGCCCAGTCTATCAAAGTTGATCATCACATCAACACATATGTTGTGTCTGTAATTGTGTACAGATTTCTCCTGGTTGTGCTCTTCTTAGTGTCAGTTCATAATAGCCTCTCCAGGTAAATATGAAGTCCCTATGCTCCTCATTTCTTATAGCACAATACTATTCCATTACATTCATATACCACAACTTGTTTAGCCATTCCGCAATTGATGGGCATCCCCTTAATTTCCAATTCTTTGCAACCACGAAAAAGAGCTGCTATAAATATTTTTGTACATATGGGTCCTTTTCCCACTTCTATGATCTCTTTGGGATACAACCCTAGAAGTGGTATAGCTGGGTCAAAGGGTATGAAATTATTTATATCCCTTTGGGCATAATTCCAGATTGCTCTCCAGAATAGTTGGATCAATTCACAACTCAACCAGCAATGCATTAGTGTTCCAAATTTCTTCTGGTTCTACTCTTCTCACTCAGCATTAGTTTGTATAAGCCTCTCCAGGTAAATATGAAGTCCATCTACTCCTTGTTTCTTATAGCACACTAGTATTCCATTACATGCATATAACACAACTTGTTCAGCCATTCCCTAATTGATGGGCACCCCCTTAATTTCCAATTTTTCGCAACCACAAAAAGAGCTGCTATAAATATTTTTGTACATATGGGTCTTCCTGCCACTTCTATGATCTCTTTGGGATATAATCCTAGAAGTGGTATTGCTGAGTCAAAGGGTATGAAATTATTTATATCCCTTTGGGCATAATTCCAGATTGCTCTCCAGAATAGTTGGATCAATTCACAACTCAACCAGCAATGCATTAGTGTTCCAATTTGCCCACACCCTCTCCAGCATTTGTCATTTTCTTGTTTTGTCATCTTAGCCAATCTGACTGGTGAGATGTGGTACCTCAGAGTTGTTTTGATTTGCATTTCTCTAATCAATAGTGAGTTGGAGCATTTCTTTATATGCTTATGAATATCTTTAATTTCTTTCTCTGAAAACTGCCTGATCATATCCTTTGACCATTTATCAATTGGGGAATGACTTGTATTCTTAGAGTTTTGACTCAATTCTCTGTATACTTTAGAAATGAGTCCTTTATCAGAGATATAGGTTGTAAAAATTCTTTTCCAATTTCCCACCTCCCTCTTAATCTTGAGTACATTGGCTTTGTACAGAAGCTTTTCAATTTAGTGTCATCAAAATTATCCATTTTGCATTTTATAATGTTCTCTAATTCTTTTTTGGTTATAAAGTCTTCCCCTCTCCACAAATCTGAAAGGTAATCTATTCCTTGTTCTCCCAGATTGCTTACAGTATCATCATTTATGCCTAGATCATGCATCCATTTAGACTTGATTTTGGTATATGGTGTTAGATAATTGTCTATGCCCAGTTTCTGCTATACTATATTCCAGTCAGCAGTTTTTGTCAAATAGTGCATTCTTATCCCCAAAACCAGAGTCTTTGGGTTTATGAAACAATAAATTACTATACTCATTAATTGCTGAATCTTGTGTGCCCAATCTATTCCATTGATCCACTACTCTATTCCTCAGCCAGTACTAAGTAGTTTTGATGACTGTTGCTTTATAATAACAGATTAAAATCTAGTATGGCTAGGCCCCCTTTCCTAGCATTTTTTTTTCATTAACTCCCTTAATATTCTGGACCTTTTGTTCTTCCAAATGAATTTTGTTACTATTTTTTCTAGCTCTATAAAGTAATTTTTGGTAGATTGATTGGTATGGCACTAAATATGTAATTTAATTTAGGTAAAATTGTCATTTTTATTATATTATCTCAACCCAGCCATGAGCAACTGATGTTTTCCCAATTAGTTAGATATGACTTTATTTGTGTGAAAAGTGTTTTGTAGTTGTGTTCAAATAGGTCTTGAGTTTGTTTTGGCAGGTAGATTCCCAATTATTTTATAATGTCTGTAGTAACTTTAAACGTTACTTGCTGTTGGATTTTGTTAGAAATATATAAGAATGCCAAGAATTTATGTGGGTTTATTTTATCCTGCAACTTTTCCAAATTTATTTATTGTCTCAAGTAATTTTTTACTTGATTCTCTAGGATTCTCTAAGTATATCATCTGTAAAGAGTTGTAGCTTAGTCTCTTTGCCTAATTTGATTCCTTTGATTTCTTTTTATTTTCTAATTGCTACTGCTAATTCTCCTTGCTTTCTAAGTTTGCCTGTGACTGAGTTACCTAATGGCAATTGATGTCCTCTCAGCAAATTTCAAGGAGCTGACTTTAAAGAAAATCTAAGGAACTATGATAGATGATTGAAAACTTCTGGCAAAACCTAAGGTTGAATCAGACACTTTTATATCTTTGGTAGAGATGTCTCCCAACTGAGCTGGACCAGTTTCTGCTGTTTGCAACAGCCCTCAACCCATTAATGGATGTGACCTCTGTGATGTTGGCAGTACTTCAAATTCAACATATATTTATCAGTCCCCTACTATGTTCAATCTACTGTGTTAGGCACAGGGGACACAAAGTCAGCAACGAAAGCATCCTTGCCATAGTGGTGTTCTAACCTTCTGGAGCGCATAACACATGGACATACAAGTAAATACAAAGAACTTGGAGAAGTTAGGGATAAATAATAATAGCTATGCAGGACCAAGGAAGGTTTCATGGAAGAAAATGTCATTTGATCTGAGTCTTGAAGGAAGATCTGAGAGGGGAAAGATATGTTAACTCATTTGAAAAAAAATTCTCAAGATGGATATTTGGGACACTCAAATTTTGGGAGGAAGAGATAGATGATCAGATCTCAAAGACAACTTAAAAAAACCCCCAGGGTAAATGCACAGTGAGAGTATCTGGAAAGAGAGGTGACATGAAAGTCAAAGAAGAGAATTTCTAAGAAGGGCTGGTCAACTATCTGTGTGTGTGTGTGTGTGTGTGTGTGTGTGTGTGTGTGTGTGTGTGTGTGTAGAAGTCAGACATAATGAAGCCTGCAAAGAAGGGATTGTATTTGGTGTTAAGTTTAGATAATCCCACAGAAAGTAGGTTATGGAGAACATAGGAACTGAAAGTCAGATTGTGATTCTGTAAGAAAGGTGGAAATGCAGTAGATCTGCCAACATTTCAAAGTTGATTATGACATTTGAATGCTAATACCTTAGTACATGTTGTTCTATTTGAAAAAGGGGAAATGATACTAGGAAGATGACGTGGGGAAGATCGCCTGAACTTGAAGAATCCCAAGATGGTGGAAACCCATTTTTTAATTTATTTGTTTATTTTTAGTTTACAAGATTCAATTCCGTAGTTCCTTGAGTTTCAAATTTCCCTTCCCTCCCTCTCCCCAGCCATGACAGCATATAGTCCAGTATAGGATCTGCAAATACTTTCACAATAGACATTAGTCAAGTTACAAAGGCGTATTGTACTAGATGGGATGAAAAATGGTAAAGAAGAAATAAAACCAAACAATGAAAAGAAAAAGATCAATTAGTTTTCTTCCATCAGGATTCCAGCTCAGTTCTTTCTAGTTATGGAAACCCATTTTTTAAAGGTATTCAGGGATCAGTCTTCAGTATGTCTCCAAGAGAGAACATTTTTCTTCATATTTTATGCCTCAATTGATTTTAATAACTAAATGATGAAACAAAGTTACTTCTGTGGTTGCATTATCTCAGAATCTTTCATAATCTTTCCCTTTTTGTAAAAGACAAGTTGATGGCACACACTTCCCCTTGAATATCTTACAGATATGAGTAACTATGCACGAGGGTAATTCATTATCTTTAAATGTTTTCTAAATGTGTCCATCATTGTCACTGAGGATATCTTGCATTTTATCTAGATGAAAAAAGGGAGTCTCTGTAAATTATATGGCCTTCTGACTGGTCCAGTTCACATGGAAGGATGTGCTGTGGCTCAGTAGAGAGAACATTGGGTTTTGAGTCATGAAGACTAATATTCATGAATTCAAATCTGCCCTCAGACACTAACTGTGACTGTGACAAGTCACTTAACCTTGTCTGCCTCAGCCTGTCATCTATAAAATGGTCTGGAGAAGGAAATAGTAAACCACTCCAGTGCCTTGTCAAGGAGAACTTGAATGGGGTCATGAAGAGTTGGACATGACTGAAACGATTCAATAGCTACTTGTGGCAAATGTGCCATAAACATATAATTGTATCACACACCCTGAGAATGAGGTGGATTTGTCGGAGACCAGGAAGTT
Source organism: Gymnobelideus leadbeateri (assembly GCA_011680675.1). Taxonomy (NCBI): domain Eukaryota; kingdom Metazoa; phylum Chordata; class Mammalia; order Diprotodontia; family Petauridae; genus Gymnobelideus; species Gymnobelideus leadbeateri. Next base: position 321,704 of record WOXC01002779.1, read on the forward strand.
TAATAACATCTTGGGAATGATAGCAGATGTATAACAGAGGACAACAAAAGCCAGGTGTTGGAGGAAAAAAATACATGGGAGTGTGAAGGTGGGCATCACACTTGATGAGCAGAACCATACCAACATTGCCCACTAGAGATGTCATGTAGATGAGGAGAAACACAAAGAAGAGGATGTACTACACTTCTTGGCAAACTGCAAATCCCAGGAGAATGAAGTCAGTCATTATGGTGCCATTTCCTTGGATCATGGCTTTCATATCATCTGAAAATAAAGGATACAGAGAAAAGGACCAAGAGATTTTAGTGACCTCAAATTAGGAATGAAATAGAATTTAGTTTTATGTTGGGTCTTATTTTATTGAAATATTAAGTTTTCACATCACCTTTATTTCTCAGCTTGTTCCTTCAAATTACCAGACCCAAGGAGTCATTCCTTGTAACCCTAAGAATGATAAATAGAAGAAAAGTGTTCAGCAAAACTGACCAACACTGCTAATCTGTCTGAGGATGCTCTGACATTTTCTCACAATCTGAGTTATGTTTTCTAAGGTCTTCCCACATGAGGCAGTTTAGGAATCTTGGGTTTCCTTGTGATTTTTAACCTGGCTCTTAAAGACAGTTTTCCGCAAAGATGGCATAGGAGGAATAAGTATCTAGTCTTCCTGGTGCTTCTCTGAAAGGGAAATCCATTGGTGAGCTGTGCAAATCATAACAAATCATAATAGTAACAGATAACATTTCTCTTACACCCTGAAGTTTAGAAGACAATTTACATTTGTTTATTTTAAAATTTAAACCTCACAATTGCCCTGGGATATGGTGTTACCATTATTTCATTTTATAGAAGAGGAAATTAGGCAGGTATACATTAAGTCATTTGCCCAAGGTCTCACACAGATATATGAGACAAGATTTGGACTCAAGACTGCCTGACTCCAGGTTCAGCACTATATTCATTACATCACCTAGCTCCCCCCTTCTTATTTGATATTAAAAAAAATCTCATAGAACTTTAAAGCAAACTATTAGTATTGGTAGTGCTGGTCATCCTGGAGGTGCTCTGGTGACATTTTTTCATTGGCTAGAGTAGGAAAAGATGAGTATGGAGGGATATTGAGATCCAAGGAATCATTGGTTGTTAGAGCTGGTAAATGAGCCCAGGACAGAGCTAGAAGGGTCCCTTAGGATAGGGAGTGTTAGCTCTCAATGGAGGGATGCTGGATCCTAGAACCTAGGATGATGTGAGACCTGGGAAGAACTTCAAAATGTCAGAACTGAAAGGTATGTTAGAGATCGTTTAGTTGAGTCTCTGTGTTAACAGATGAAAAAACAGGGGCCACAGGAGCTTCAATGATTTGTGTAAGGTCACTCCAAACTTTCCCCAACTCTGAGCCATTGGCAGAACTAGACTAGAGGCCAGGCATCCTTACTTCCAATCAGTGCCTTTTTTCTTTTCTTTTGCAGCCTGGATCTCCCTATCTTTCTCACACTACAGCAGTCACTCATCTCCCAATGTCCCTGGTAATTCCATTTATGACTTGGCTTGGCCATGCCTCCTCCTTCAGCCTGGTGGGCCACTGCCCCTCATGGCTCCTTCTAGGAGTGCCAGCCTTAGAGGGGACACACATTTGACTCTAGCACCACTGTGTCTCACAACTCCTGAGATCAAGGGATCTATAAACTTTGGCCTCCCATGAAAGCAGGGACTACAGGTTAGTGCCACAATCCTCTCCCTCCCTCCCTCTGCCTATGCCCCACCTGTGCCCTCATCTTCCCCATGCTCCTTTTCTTCCCAGTGGTTGCACATATGTCTCTGTTCCCATTCCCTAAGTCATCCACATAAACCTGTACTGAAGCCACATTTCTACAGTGTTTGCTATAGAAATCACTGGGTTTTTACCTCTTACCTGATGTCCCACTATCACCTCACCCTATTGTCTCACCATTGGGCCACCCCTCTCTTGGCCACTATACCCATGGTGAGAACCTCACCCTGCTACAGCTTGTCTTTTCTTTATTGCCGACCCCTACTTCTTTTCCCCCAGGTGAAAGATTAGAGAGCTTAGTCAGTGATTTGTCAAAGGAAAGTTTGAATCCATTTTGGTTCTGCATCTTAGACCTGTGCCTCCTCCCAACTTATCTGGCCCTTTTGGTGGCTTCTCAATGTAGTCCATCCCCCAGGCTTAAAATCTGAGTCATTCGACTTTTCTCATTCTCTTATAAGTCACATCCAATAAGTTGCCAGACTCTATCAATTTTTCCTATAAACAACTCTTGCTTCCATCCTGTAATTTTTAGTCAAATAACCACCCTGAAAATTCAGGCCTTCATGACCTTGGGTATGGTCTGCTAAGTTTCCTCCTAATGATTTTCTCTCTTGCTGTTGTCTTCCTTATTCAACTGTCCTTCACAAAATTTCCAGAATATCCTACCTCAGGCAAAAATGTCCCTGTCCTTTTCTAGAGCATCCAATAGCTCTCCATTGCCAAATCATATAGTTTATATTTTATCATAGAGGCAATAAAAAGCTCCTGGGTTTTGTTCTGTAGGAAAATAATGAAGGTCAACCCTGCACTTTAGGAAAATCAGTGGACAAGGGGACCATAGGTTGAGAACAGAAGGTGATTTTCTGACTGCTTGAGGGAGAAAGTAGCTCTTAGTTTACAGTTTTCAGCTTGGCTCCTTCATACCATATACTGGTTACACACATGAAAATTATAAATGAATAAAGATTAAATCCATTTATTATGCAATATTTAAAACACAAATTAAAGTAGTCATATCAATTCAAATATATACAAGAATAAGGGAACCTTCCAGTTGAGTGATGTAAGATACCAGTTTATCCAAGGAGGCATGGAAGATCACAGGTGCTGAACAGCAAAAAGGAAAGTCTGGCTCAATCATAAAGTATGGAAAGGGAAGTAACGTACAATAAAGCTGGAAAGATAGTTTCAAGTAGGTTGCAAAGGGTTTTCAATGTCCAACAGAAGAGTTTTGATTTTATGTGATAGGGAGCCACTGCATTCATGGAGGAGGTAAGTGACATGGTCAGGCCTTTGCTTCCAGAATATTACCTTGGGTGCTCTGAGTATACACAAATACATGCACTCACATTCATGAATATGTTAATTTGAAGGGCTACCTATTTATAATAACTGGAAATTCTGATATCGACTTGTCATCATGGGAAATTTTCTAGTTTCTTGTTTGCCTTGGATTTTGATTGTGAGACACTCTATTGCTACTAAATGGATATGCATTGGGCACATCCTATGTGGATTGGGCAGGCCTTATGACCTCTTTTGACTTAAATTTCCTTCTTTGTAAAATGAGAAAGTAGGACTAAAAAATCACTAAGATTTCTGCCAGACTTAATTTTCTGTGAGTCCATAGCTCTCTCAGACTCAGTTTCCTTAACTGTAAGATAAGGGAAACCATATTGCATTACCTACCCCATAGGGTTATGATGGAGACCTAATTAGTTCCAAAGTGACATATGGCTTTGGAGTCAAGAAGTCCTGGGTTGAAGTCATCCATCAACCACATTCCAGTTTTGTGACCATGGGCAAGACTTGAGCTCTTAGAACCTACCAAGTCATTCTCCAACACTGTGAGCCACAGCTGAGGGTTGGGTTGCCAATCTTACATAACTGAAAATCAGTGGAAGTATTTTCATGCACAGACCTCTCCAAATCAATGAAATTACAGGTTCTGACGACTCTTCTCCACTTCCATATGAAAGTATTTAACAATAAATGTAAACTATCACCACCAGTGCCAATCACCATCATCATTATTAACCATATCAGTATAATCATGTTAAAGATGTTGAGTTCTTGTTGATGCCATTGAAAGGCTATTAAGAGGGTGACTTCAGCAGCCCTACATGTGTTCTTAAATTTTAGCCCTAGTTTGTCATATCCCCCATATTTGAGATCTTTTTATCATATTGAAGTAATCAGAGGGGCTGCTCTGTGACCTGATCTAATATGTAGTTGTTAAAGAAAAGAAATGAGACATCAGTTGTTTGAATGTTCCTCTTAAATACTCCACTGGAATGCAAAGCCTGACTCATGAAGAATGTTTTACAAGAACTTTCATGGCCTCTTTTACCTCCTTGTTTCTCAGACTGTAGATCAGGGGGTTCAGCATGGGTATGATGATCCCATAAAACACAGAGGCCACTTTATCATTTTCTTGTGATTCAATGGAAGAAGGATGTAGATACATGTAAAAGAGTGTCCCATATAAAATGGTGACAGCAGTTAGGTGGGAGCCACAAGTAGAGAAGGCTTTATGTCTTCCTTCTGTAGATGGCATCCTCAAGATGGCAGCTAGTATGTAAACATAGGAGAAGAATACAACTAGCAATGTGCTTATTAGGTTAAAACCCACAAAAATGATAAACAACATGACATTGAGATCAATATTAGAACAGGAAAGCGCCAGGATTGGGGGCCCATCACAAAAGAAGTGATTGATAGCACTGGAATTGCAGAAGGACAGTGTAAAGGTAAATCCTGCATGTATGGCGGCAGTCAGGGAACCCACAATATAGGATCCAGTGACCATCTGGATGCAGGCCCTCTGGGACATGACTATTGGATAACGGAGTGGGTTGCAGATGGCCACATAGCGATCTACAGCCATGGCAGCCAAAAGGTAACATTCAATTGTGGCAAATGTGCCATAAACATATAATTGTATCACACACCCTGAGAATGAGATGGATTTATCTGAGGCCAGGAAGTTTACTAACATTTTGGGAGTGATAGCAGATGTGTAACAGAGGTCAACAAAAGCTAAGTGTTGGAGGAAAAAATACATGGGAGTATGAAGGTGGGTATCACACTTGATCAGCAGAATCATACCAACATTGCCCACTAGAGATATTGTGTAGATGAGGAGAAACACAAGGAAGAGGACATACTGTACTTCTTGGCCAACTGCAAATCCCAGTAGAATGAATTGAGTCACTGTGGTGCCATTTCCTTGGATCATGGCTTTCATATCATCTGAAAATGAAGGATACAGAGAGAAATACCAAGAGATTTTAGTGACCTCAAATTTGGAATGAAATAGAATTTAGTTTAATGCTGGGTCTTATTTTATTGAAATATTTTGTTTTCACATCACCTATATTTCTCAGTTTATCCCTTTAAAATACCTCACCCAAGGAGCCATTCCTTGTCACCCTAAGATTGATAAAGAGAAGAAAACTCCTCAGCAAAGCCAACCAACACACCAAGTCTGTCTGAGGATGCTCTGATATTTTCTTAAGCTCTGAGTTATGTTTTCTAAGGTTACCCCACATGAGGCATTTTAGGAATCTTGGGTTTCCTTGTGACTTTTAACCTGGCTTATAAAGACAGTTTCACAAGGAGACCAGGCATGTTTTTTTCAGCAATGACACCACGGGATGAATAAGTAATAATATGTATAACTTGTAATTGTAATAATATGTAACAACTGTATATAATTGTAATAGTAATTATAATAAGATGAATAAGCTCTTGCTTGGTTGTGCAAATCACAATAGTATCAGATAACATTTATCTGGCACCATAAAGTTTACTTTTAGGTATTATAAAGTTTAATCTTCACAATTTCCCTGGTATGTTGGTGTTACCATTTTCCTCATATTTTGGAAGTATAGATCATGGAAGTGGAGATTAAGTGATTTGCCCAAGGTCTCACACAGATATATGAGAAAAGATTTGTACTCAAGATGGCCTGATTCCAGGTTCAGCACTCTATTTACTACACCCTCTAGCTTCTCCTTTTTTGTTTGATGTTAAAAAAATCTCATGGGACTCTAAAACAAACCATTCGTGTTGGTAGTGCTGGTTATTCTGGAGGTGCTCTGGTGACATTTTTTCCATTGGCTAGAGAAGGAAAAGATGAGTGTGCAGGGATATTGAGATCCAGGGTACTATTGGTTGTTAGAGCTGGAAAAAAAGCCCAGGGCAGAGCTAGAAGGGTCCTTCAGATAGGGAGTGTTAGCTCTGAATGGAAGGATGCTGAACCCTGGAACCTAGGATGATATGAGACCTGGGAAGAACTTCAAAATGTCAGAACTGAAAGGTATGTTAGAGATCATTTATCTGAGTCTTTGCATTAACAGATGAGAAAACAGGGGCCACAGGGAGCTTCCATGGTTTATCTAATGGCACTCTAGACTTTCCCCAACTCTGAACCATTGGCAGAACTAGAATAGAGGCCATGCATTACTTCCAACCCAGTTCCTTTTTTTTCCTTTTCTTTTGCAGCCTGTATCTCCCTATCTTTCCCACACTACAGTAGTCCAGTGTTCCTGGTAATTCCATTTCTGACTTGGCTTGGCCATACCTTCTCCTGCAGCCTGGTGGGCTACTGCCCCTCATGACTTCTTCTCGGAGTGCCAGGCTTAGAGGGCACACACACTTGATTCTAGCACCAGTATGGCTCATAATTCCTGAGCTCAAGTAATCCATCAACTCCAGCCTCTCTCCATACTGGTGACTATGGGTTTGGCCACAATCATCCCCCTTCCTCCCTCTTCCCATGCCCCACTTGTGCCCTCATCTTCCCCATGATCCTTTTCTTCCCAGTGGCTACACATATCTCTCTGGCACAATTCCATAAGTCACGCACATACACCTGCACTTAAGCCACATTTCAGCAATGTTTACCATAGAATTCTCTGGGTTTTTGAGTCTTACCTGATGTCCCACTATCACCTCACCCTATTGTCTCACCAAGGGCCACCCTGCTACAGTTAATCTTTGTTTCATTGCCATCTCCTACCTCTTTTTCCCCAGGTGAAAGATTAGAAAGCTTAGTGACTTGTCAAAGGAAAGTTTGAATCCATCTTGGTTCTGCCTCTCATCAGATCTATCCCTTCTCTCAATGTCCCCGGTTCTTCTGGTAGCATCTCAGTAACCTCCATTGCCCAGGCTCAAAATCTGAGTCATTTGACTCTCCCCATTCCCTCATCTGTTACATCCAGTAAGTTTCCAGGCCCTATCGATTCTTCTAATAAATAACTCTTGCCTCTATCCTGTAATTTTTAGGCAAATAGCCACCCAGTGAATTCAGACCTTCAGGGCCTTGTGTCTGGGCTGTTAAGTTTCCTTCTAATTATTTTCTCTCTTTCCATTGTCTTCCTTATTCAACCATCCTTCACAAAGTTTCCCAAATATCCTGCTTCAGGCACAGAAAATCCCTGTCCATCTCCAGAACATCGAATAGCTCCCCATTGCCCCTGATAGTGTACACAACATGGAAATTCTTTCATTAGATATACAGGGACCTGGTTCTAACTCCCTTTTAAGTCTCATTTCTCATTCTTCTTCATACATTCTACATTCCAGCCAAACTGGACATCCAGCTTTCTGTCAACGTCAGGCTGCCTCATCTCTCCTCCTTGAATATGAACAAGCTTCTTTCTTGAGTGCCCAACTTCCTTATCTTATCTTTTAGATTCCTTATTATTTCTTCAATGCCTTGATTAGGTCCCTTCATGCTCTAGGGAGCCAGCCTTCTCTGAAATTCATAACTGAAAGTATTTCCCTCCTCAATTCTTACTATGTTTCCTCTCTTTTATTCTGTTTCTCTGACTCTGTCTCTCTCCACTTTCCTTTCCCTTCCTCCCTCTCTATGTCTCCTTTGCCCCCTATCATTGTCTTCTGCTATACATTTTTCTCAGTAAATGTCATATTCTGTCCCGTTCCCATTAAAGAGAGGACACCTGTCCTGAGGCAGAGGATGAGGTGCTTTCTGTCCTTGCATCTCAAGCCCTTAACACCAGGCCTTGCATGGACTTGAGCACAGGAGAGTTAATTAAGAGCAGGAAGGAACTTCACGGTCAATCAAAGACAGCCTTCCCATGTGGCTCAGTACATACTGAGGGACATTGAATTGGATTGATAAAGTCCTTGTGTATCATTTCCTGTAGACTGCTAGGTGGTAGAGTGGATTGAGTATTGGCTTTAATGTCAGGTAGTTTTGAGCACAAATCCTGCCTCAGACACTTACTAACTGTGTGAATCTGGGCAAGTCATTTAACCTCCCATGGCCTCAGTTTCCTCATCTGTAAAATCAGGAGAATGATGGCATATCCCTCCCAGAGTTATTATGAGATAATATCTGTGAATTGCTTTAGAGGCCATAAGGTGCTATCAGAATCCTCGATCTTTCCTCCCTAGAAATGAGGGGGAAAGCTAGATGATGTCTGAGGTCACTGAAGTTCTGAACCTTAAGAGCTCTGATTCCTGTGTGGGATCTGTCCCTTGTCCTGAAGGTCAGTCAGTAACTGTAGATGGTCCAATGTCCTACCTTCACCCAGCACTCACTCCCTTTTCATTGTGGCTTTGCTGGGGGTGTCCATCCTCAGAACCAGCTCCTCTGTCTTTCTGACCCTGACCCTCCTTCTTCTTCTCTAAGACCTTTTCTGAGACACATGCAGTTCACTGGTGATAATGGGAGATTGGCTTTGGGAGAAGTAATCACTCTCCACATTCTCCCGCTACCATCAGGTCTTGGCTTCCTGGAGTCCCAAGGTGACATTTCTTTAAGTGCTCCAAATGTGGGCACACATATGCCAGCCAACCGGCTTAGGGAACTGCTCTCCTGGGTATTACTGGGCCCAGGGGATGAAGAAAGAACATGAGAAGGAGTGATCATTAGCTACTCTCCTTGACTTCCCAGGAGTGCTGTTGTTTTCTAGTTACCTGGGAATTTTCCAGTAGTGATTATCAATTGCATTTCTTGGGAATTTTAAAGTTTGCAAAGCATATAACTGCATACCTCTGAGGGTCAGGCACTTCTATTGCTGTTATTTGTTACTTTACAATTTTCTTATGCTCATATAATTAGTAAATTATCAATGACTCTCTCAATAGAGGTTCAATAAGCATCTTCTGTGTGTCATTCATTCTCCAAGAAAGTCACAATTTTAATAGCATTCAACTGAGCCTAAGTCTGGTGAGACCCAGTGGAGAGATTTCTGAACTTGGGGTCAGGATGGATGAGCTCAAATACCACCTCAGACACTTGTTAGGTGTTGGCAGGTCACCTTATCTAAGCCTCAGTTTCCTTATTTGAAATTTAGGATAATTACATCAACATATATTCCCCCGAAGCATTACACTCAGTTTTGCTGGGTAGGTGATTCTTGATTTTAATCCTAGTTCCTTTGACCTTTGGAATATTTTATTCCAAGCCTTCCAGTCCCTTAATGTAAAAGCTGTCAGATCCTGGGTTATCCTAATTGTGTTTCCACAATACTCAAATTTTTCTTCCTGGTTGCTTGTAATATTTTCTCCTTGACCTAGGAACTCTACAATTTGGATTTGATATTGTTGGAGTTTTCTTTTTGTTCAAGATGTGATTGGTGAGTTCTTTCAATTTCTATTTTTCCCTCTGGTTCTAGAATATCAGGGCAATTTTCCTTGAGAATTTCTTGAAGGATGATGTGTAGGCTCTTTTTTGATCATGGCTTTCAGGTAGTCCCATAATTTTTTTTTTTTTTTTTTTTGCTTTTTGGAGGGCAATTGGGGTTAAGTAACTTGCCCAAGGTCACAAGGCTAGTTTTTTTTTTTGTGTGTGTGTGTGTTAAGTGTCTGAGGATCCGAATCCAGATCCTTCTGACTCCAGGGCCAGCACTCTACTCACTGTGTCACATAGCCGCCCCTAGTCCCATAATTTTTAAATGATCTCTCCTGGATCTATGTTCCAGGTCAGTGTTTTTCTTCCACCGAGGTATTTCACATTGCCTTCTATTTTTTCATCTGTTTGGATCTGTTTTATAATAAATATATCTTGATTTCTCATAATATCATTAGCTTCCATTTGCTTCAGTCTAAGTTTGAAGGAATTATTCTCTTCAGTGACTTTTTGAAATTCCTTTTCTGTCTGGGGAATTTGGCTTTTCAAGGCATTCTTCTCCTCATTGGCTTTTTGGCTCTGTTTTGCCATTTGAGTTAGTCTATTTTTTAAGGTATTATTTTCTTCAGTCAGGCTTTTGACTCTCTATTCATGATTTTCTTGCATCATTTTCATTTCTCTTCTCAGTTATTCCTCCACTCCTCTTACGAGGTTTTCAAAATCCCTCTTGAGCTCCTCCATGGCCTGCAACAAATTCATATTTTTCTTGGAAGCTTTTGATGCAGGAGTTTTGACTTTGTTGTCTTCTTCTGGTTCTATGTTTTGATCCTCTTTGTGTCCAAAAAAGGGTTCTATGGTCTGATTATGCTTTCTCTGTTTCCTTATCTTGCCAGCCAATTACTTGACTTTTGAGCTCTTTGCCATGGTAGAACTCTGCTTCCAAGAGTGGAGAGAGCTGTCTCCCAAATTACTGGGGTTTTTGAAGTTGCAGAGCTCTTGTCAGAGCTATGAGGAGGGCGCCCTCTCTACAGCCACCACAAACTCTGGCACACTGACATTCCTCACCTCAGTACCACCACCCACAACTGTGGCCCAGATCTAAGTAGGTAAAAGAAAGAGCAATTACCCTATGAATAGTTGCTTGATCCCCCTATGATCTGCAAGCCAGGAGCTCTGGAGGCAGCCACATGGCAGCAGTTGCAGCTGCTGCACTGCAGTCATCTCTTACCCCAGGGAGAGGTCTTGGAAAGCACCCTTCTGTCACTCCAGACCAACAGGGTTCCCTACTGACCTTTTACTTTCTCTTTGGCATATATGGGTTGAGAAGTCTGGAAACTGCCATAGCTGCCAGTGATTCTCTCTCCTGAAGTCTGCTCTGGCTGCTCTGGACCACTGGTTGGGGCCACCCCGGTTCTGGGCCTGTGGGTCTCATACAGTACTGTGGTTGGCTACCAGCTTAGTGCAATAGACCCTCCCTGTTGGCCTGCCAGGCTGCTTTCAGTGGAAGATTTATTTCTGTCACTCTGTGTGTTCTGTAACTCTAAAATTTGTTTAGAGTAACTATTTTTACAAGTATTTGAGGTGGTTAGAGTAGGGGCTCAAGCAAATTCCTGCTTTTACTTTGCCATCTTGACTCCATCTCAGTATTATTAGTTTCAAAAGAATGATACACACCTTCATACCCACCCCATAGTGTCCTCTGTCTCTGTCTCTGTCTCTCCCTGTCTCTCTCTCTCTCTCTCTCTCTCTCTCTCTCTCTCTCTCTCTCTTTCTCTCTCTCTGGGTCTGTCAGTTTATCTCTTTCTCTGTTGAATGGGGGAAATATGTGGCATATCTTAAATGGTATGCAATGTCTTCTGTTATTTAAGTTGGACAATGGGTAATCTGTCAATTAGCTGATCAAAAATTAATTATTAAGCCTTTCATATGGACCAAGCCCTGTTCTAGGAAATTGGAATACAAATATATAAAAGAAATCTACCCCATTCTCAAGGAGTTTGAATTCTCTAGGAAATACACGTATCCATTCAAATATATACACAGAAACTATGAGATATGTCTAGGAGGACATTAATCACAGGGGAGGGGTAGGAGGATGATCCAGGAAAGGATTTTTGGAGGAGGTAGTTATTGAGCAGACTCTTGAAGGAATTCTTCAAGGTAAAAATAAGGAAGGAAAGCAATCCAGGCATGAGACATGACCAGTGGGAACTGACAGAAATGAAACGTGAGATGCTGTGTGTGATGTGTGGAACAGCAAGATAGTCAATGAGGATTGTGGGAAGTGTAGTAATGTATTAGTAAGTCTGGAAGAGCAGTTAGGAGTCAGGATGAATAGGGCTTTTATGGCCAAATCATATAATTTATATTTTATCATAGAGGCAACAAAAAGCTTCTGGGTTTTGTTGAATAGGACAATGTTATGGTCAACCCTATACTTGAAGAAAATCACTCTACTAAGGGACCACAGGTTGAGAACAGAAGGTGATTTCCTGACTGCTCTTGAGGAAGAAAGTAGCTCTTAGTTTACATTATTCAGCCTAGCCCCTTCATTCCCTTCATCACACACATGAAAATTAAGAATAATAAGTAATGATTAAATCCATTTATTATGTGCAATATGTAAAACACAAATTAAAGTAGTAATATCAGTTCAAATATATACAAGAATAAGTGAACTTTCCAGGTGAGTGATACAAGATTCCAGTTTATCCAAGGAGGCATGGACAATCATACGTGATGAACAGCAAAAAGGAAAGTCTGGCTCAATCATAAAGTATGTAAAGAGAAGTAATGTATAATAAAGCTGGAAAGATAGTTTCAAGCACGTTGCAAAGGGTTTTAAATATCCAACAAAAGAGTTTTGATTTTATGTGATAGGGAGCCACTGCATTTATGGAGGAGGTAAGGGACATGGTCAGGCCTTTGCTTCCAGATTATTACCCTGGGGGCTCTGAATATACATAAGTACATGCATACACATTCATGAATATGTTAATTTGAAGGGCTACCTGTTTATAATAACTGGAAATTCTGATATCGACTTGTCATCATGGGAAATTTTCTAGTTTCTTGTTTGCCTTAGATTTTGATTGTGAGAATCTCTATTGCTACTAAATGGATGTGTGATTTTTGGTCGGCCCTTTAGATTCTAGACTCAAATTACATTCTTAGTAAAATGGGAAGGTTGGACTAGAAAATGACTAAGATTTCTGAGAGACTTAATTTTCCATGAATCCATAGCTCTCCTAGCCTCAATCTCCTTACCTGCAAGATAGGGAAAAGCCTATTGCACTACCTACCCTACCTTATGATGAAGATCTAATTAGATCCAAAGTGACATATGGCTTTGAGGTCAAGAAGGTCTGGGTTTAAGCCATCCATCTCCCATATTCTAGTTGTGTGACCATGGGCAAGATTTTTCCTCTTAGAACCTACCAAGTCATTGTCCAACACTGTAAGCCACAGCTGAGTGCTGGGTTGGCAATCTACATAAATGGAAAAGAGTGGAAGTATTTTCATGCACAGACCTCTCCAAATCAATGAAATTACAGATTCTGACTATTCTTCTCCCCTTCCATATGAAAGTATTTAACAATAAATGTAAAATATCACCACAGTGCCAATCACCACTATCATTATTAATCATATCAGTATAATCATGTTAAAGATGTTGAGTTCTTGTTGATACCTTTGAAAGGCTATTAAGAGGGTGTCTTCAGCAGCCCTACATATGTTCTTAAATTTTAACCCCAGTTTGTCATATCTCCCATATTTGAAATCATGTTAACATATTGGAGCAATGAGATGGGTTGCTCTCTGAACTGATCTAACATGTAGCTTTTTTTAAAAAAAAGAAATGAGACATCAGTTGCTGGAATGCTTCTCTGAAATACTTCACTGGAATGCAAAGCCTGACTCATGAAGAATGTTTTACAAGAACTTTCACGGCCTCTTTTACCTCCTTGTTTCTCAGACTGTAGACAAGGGGGTTTAGCATGGGTATGACGATCCCATAAAACACAGAAGCCACTTTATCATTTTCTTGTGACTCACTGGAAGAAGGCTGTAAATACATATAAAAGACTGTCCCATAGAAAATGGTGACAGCAGTTAGGTGGGAGGCACAAGTGGAGAAGGCTTTGTGCTTCCCTTCTGTAGATGGCATCCTCAAGATGGCAGCTAGTATGTAAATATAGGAGAAGCATACAACTAGCAATGTGCTTATCAGGTTAAAGCCCACAATAATGAATAACAACATGACATTGAGATCAATATTGGAACAGGAAAGCGCCAGGATTGGGGGCACATCACAAAAGAAGTGATTGATGGTGTTGGCATTGCAGAAGGACAGTGTAAAGAGAAAGCCTGTGTGTGTGGTAGCATTCAGGGAACTCACAACATAGGATCCAGTGACCATCTGGATGCAGGCCCTCTGGGACATGACTATTGGATAACGGAGTGGGTTGCAGATGGCCACATAGCGATCTACAGCCATGGCAGCCAAAAGGTAACATTCAGTTGTGGCAAATGTGCCATAAACATATAATTGTATCACACACCCTGAGAATGAGATGGATTTATCTGAGGCCAGGAAGTTTACTAACATTTTGGGAGTGATAGCAGATGTGTAACAGAGGTCAACAAAAGCTAAGTTTTGGAGGAAAAAATACATGGGAGTGTGAAGGTGGGCATCACACTTGATCAGCAGAATTATACCAACATTGCCCACTAGAGATATCGTGTAGATGAGCAGAAACACAAGGAAAAGGACATACTGCACTTCTTGGCCAACTGCAAATCCCAGCAGAATGAACTCAGTCACTGTGGTGCCATTTCCTTGGATCATGGCTTTCATATCATCTGAAAAAGAAGGGTACAGAGAGAATGACCAAGAGATTTTAGTGACTTCAGATTTGGAATGAAATATAAATTAGTTTAATATTGGGTCTTATTTCATAGAAATATTTTATTTTCATATCACCTTTATTTCTCTATTCATCTCTTCCAAGTACCCCACCACAGGAGCCATTCCTTGTAACCCTAAGACTGATAAAGAGGAGAAAATTGTTCAGCAAAATCCAGCCAACACACTGAGTGTGTCTTATTTTCACATGCTCTGAGTTACACTTTCTAAGGTCATCCCTCATGAGGCAGTTTAGGAATCTTGGGTTTCCTTGTGACTTTTAACGTGGCTCTTAAAGACAGTTTCCCAGGGAGATCAGGTATGTTTTTTCTTGGCAAAGATGGCAAGGAGGAGTAAGTGTCTATTCTCCCTGGTGCTTCTCTGAAGGGGAAAGCCCTTGTTTGTCTGTGCAATTCACAATAGCAACAGATAACATTTATTTCATACCCCGAAGTTTTAAGACTCTTTACCTATAGCAGTTTTTAAATTTAATCCTCACTATTGCTCTGGGATGTTGGTGTTTCCGTTTTCCTCATATTTTAGAAGAAGAAATTAGGAAAGTAGCGATTAAATCATTTGCCCAAAGTTTCATACAGATATACGAGACAGAATTTGGACTCAAGACTGCCTGACTCTAGGTTCAGCACTATACTTATTACATCAACTAGCTTCCCCCTTCTTATTTGATGTTAAAAAAAAATCTCATAGAACTCTAAAACAAACTATTAGTATTGGTAGTGCTGGTCATCCTGGAGGTGCTCTGGTGACATTTTTTCCATTGGCTAGTGTAAGAAAAGATGTGCATGGGGGGATATTGAGATCCAGGGAATCGTTGGTTGTTAGAGCTGGAAAAACAAGCCGAGGGCAGAGCTAGAAGGGTCCTTAAGAAAGGGAGTGTTAGTTCTGAACGGAGGGATGCTGGATCCTAGAACCTAGGATGATGTGAGACCTGGGAGGAACTTCAAAATGTCAGAACTGAAAGGTATGTTAGAGATCATTTAGCTGTCTCTTCGAATTAATCGATGAGAAAACAGGGGCCACAGGGAGCTTCGATGGTTTGTCTAAGGGCACTCTAAACTTTCCCCAACTCTGAGCCATTGGCAAAACTAGAATAGAGGCCATGCATCTTACTTCCAACCCAGTGCCTTTTTTTTCCTTTTCTTTTGCAGCCTGGATCTCCCTATCTTTTCGACACTACAGCAGTCACTCATTTCCCAATGTTCCTGGTAATTCAATTTCTGACTTGGCTTGATCATACCTTCTCCTGCAGCCTGGTTGGCCACTGCCCCTCATGGCTCCTTCTTGGAGTGCCAGTCTTAAGGGAGACTGACATTTGACTCTAGCCCCACTGTAGCTCACAGCTCCTGAGGTGAAGGGATCTATAAACTTTGGCTCCCATGAAAAGAGACACAACGGGTTTGGCCACAATCATCTCCCTTCCTCCCTCTGCCCATGTCCCCCTTGTGCCCTCATCTTCCTCATGCTATTTTTTCTCCCAGTGGCTACACATACCTCTCTGCCCCCATTCCATAAGTCATGCACATACGCCTACACTTAAGCCACATTTCAGCAGTGTTTACCATAGAAATCACTGGGTTTTTGAGTCTTACCTGATGTCCCACTATCACCTCACCCTATTGTCTCACCATTGGCCCACCCTTCTCTTGGCCACTATACCTACAGTGAGAACCTCACCCTGCTACAGTTAGTCTTTGCTTCATTGCCATCCCCTACCTCTTTTTCCCCAGGTGAAAGATTAGAGATCTTAGTTAGTGACTTGTCAAAGGAAAGTTTGACTCCATCTTGGTTCTTCCTCCCATCAGATCTATCCCCCCTCTCAATGCACCTGGTTCTTCTGGTGGCATGTTAATGCCATCCATGGCCCAGGCTCAAAATCTGAGTCATTTGACTCTTCCCATTCCCTTATCAGTCACAGCCAATACGTTTCCAGGCCCTATAGACTCTTCCTGTAAACACCTCTTGCCTCCATCCTGTAATTTTTAGGCACATAGCCATCCTGAGAATTCAGGCCCTCCTGACCCTGGGTCTGGTCTCCTGAGTTTCCTCCTAATGACTTTCTCTCTTTCCATTGTCTTCCTTATTCAACCATCCTTCACAAAGTTTCCAAAATTTCCTACTTCAGGCACGGAATACCCCTGTCCATCTCCAGAATATCGAATAGCTCCCCATTACCTTTGACAGTGTATATAACATGGAAATTCTTTCATTGGATATACAGGGACCTGGTTCTAACTCCCTTTTAAGTCTCATTTCTCATTCTTTTTCTTCATACACTCTATATTCCAGCCAAACTGGACATCCAGCTTTATGCAAATGTCCGGCTGCCTCATAGATCCTCCTTGAATATGAACAAACTCCTTTCTTGAGTGCCCAACTTCCTTATCTTATCTTTCAGATTCCTTATTGTTTCTACAAGGCCTTGATTAGGCCCCTGCATGCTCTAGGGAGCCAGCCTTCTCTGAAATTCACAGTGGACAACATTTACCTCCTCAATTTTTACTAGGGTTTCTTCTCTTTTGTTCTGTTTCTCTGACTCTGTCTCTCTCCCCTTTCCTCTCCCTTCCTCCCTCTCTATGTCTTCTTTGCCTCCCATCACTCACTACTTCTATACATTATTCTTAGCAAATGGCATATCCTGTCCCCTTCCTGTTAAAGAGAGGACACCTATTTTGAGGCAGAGGACGATGTGCTTTCTGTCCTTATGTCTTAAGCCCTGAGCACTAGGCCTTCCATAGACTAGAACATGGGAGAGTCAATGAAGAGCAGGAGGGAACTTCAG
This sequence comes from Gymnobelideus leadbeateri, assembly GCA_011680675.1. Lineage (NCBI taxonomy): Eukaryota > Metazoa > Chordata > Mammalia > Diprotodontia > Petauridae > Gymnobelideus > Gymnobelideus leadbeateri. The sequence continues at coordinate 338,781 of WOXC01002779.1, forward strand.
GGTCAATCAAGGACAGCCTTCCCATGTGGCTCAGTACATACTGAGTGACATTGAATTGGATTGATAAACTCCTTGTGTATCATTTCCTGTAGACTGCTAGGTGGTAGAGTGGATTGAGTATTGGCTTTAATGTCATGTAGTTTTGAGTACAAATCCTGCCTCAGACACTTACTAACTGTGGGATCTTGGGCAAGTCATTTAACCTACTTTGGCCTCAGTTTCCTCATCTGTAAAATCAGGAGAATGATGGCACCTCCCTCCCAGGGTTGTTACGATGATCACATGAGATAATATCTGTGAATTGCTTTAGAGGCCATAAGGTGCTATCAGAATCCTCGATCTTTCCTCCCTAGAAATGAGGGGAAAGGCTAGATGATGTCTTCGGTCACTGAAGTTCTAAACCTTAAGAGCTCTGATTCCTGTGTGGGATCTGTCCCTTGTCCTGAAGGTCAGTCAATAACTGCAGATGATCCAATGTCCTACCTTCACCAAGCATATACTCCTTTTTCACTGTGGCTTTGCTGGGGGTGTCCATCCTCAGAACCAGCTCCTCTGTCTCTTTGACCCTAAGCCTCCTTCTTCTTCTCTAAGACCCTTTCTGAGACACATGCAGTTCATTGGAGATAATGGGAGATTGGTTTTGGGGGAAGTAATCCCTCTCCACGTTCTCCTGCTTCCTTCTGCTCTAGGCTCCCTGGAGTCCCAAGGTGACATTTCTCCAAGTGCTCCAGATGTGGGCACACATATACCAGCTACCTGGATTAGGGACCTGCTCTCCTGGGCATTACTGGGCCCAGAGGATAAGGAAAAATCATGAGAAGGAGGGATCATTAGCTCTTCTCCTTCTGACCTCCCAGGAGTGCTGTTATTTTCCAGTTACTTGTGAATTTTCCAGTGGGGATTATCAATTGCATTTCTTGGGTATTTTAAAGTCTGCAAAGCATATAACTGCATACCTCTGAGGGCCAGGCACTGCTATTGCTGTTATTTGTTACTTTACAATTCCCTTGTGCTCATAGAACTAGTAAATCACCAATCACTCCATCAATAGATGTTCAATAAGCATCTTCTGTGTGTCATTCACTCTGCAAGGAAGTCAAGATTTAAATAGCACTCAACTGAATCTCAGTCTGGTGAGACAGAGTGGAGAAAGCTCTGAACTTGGGGTCAGGATAGATGAGCTCAAAAGCTATGTCAGACATTGCTAGATGTGGGTGAGTCACCTAACCTCAGCCTCAGTTTCCTTGTCTATAAAATGAGGATAATAACTGGTGCCATCCCATCAATCCTCTTGTGAGGATCAAATGATACAACATCAAGTGCTTTGTTAATTTAAAGCACTCCATCAATAATTAAAGTTATTATAGTTATTATTATTATTATTTTATTTAAACAAATGCTTTACTAACTCCTGTTTTACATCATTCATTTCCCCCAGATTTTGAGTTACAATTTTTTCCCCTACCCACCCTCCCAGAATAGCAGTCCCACAAGATATCGCTTCCTCCATCCTGCTCTCTCCCTTACCCCCTTTGACTTTTCCATTAGAGCAAGGTGAATCTCTGTGCCCCAATACCTGTACATCTTATCTCCCAATTACATGCAAAAGAGTATTGATAATAGTGTTCATATATATTTGAAACATTTAATTTTAAGACCTCGAATTTCAGATCCATTCCCTTCCTCCCTTGTCACCCATTCCCTCTGGGAAGATAAGTAATTCAGTATGTGTTGTACATGTATAACTATGCAAAATATTACCATAGTAGATATATTGTAAAAGACTGCTTATAATTCCCTCCCACCCATCCCACCCCCCACCTGGTCCATTCCCTACTTGATCCTGTCCCTCTTTTATAGTGGCTTCTTCCAACCACCCCTCCCCCCAGAATGCCCTCCCATCCATCATCCCTCCTCTCACCCCCCTTCCCCCTATTCTGCTGCAGGTGAGATATCCCATTTAGTATGTATGTCATTCTCTCCCTGAACCAAATTCAATGAGAATGTGGTTTTGCCTTTTTGCCTTCCTATTCTTCTCCTCTGCAGCCACTTCCCCTTGCTTCTTCTACATGAGATAGTTTACCTTACCCTGTCTCTCCCCGTCTCCTCTTGCCACTTTCCTCTCTCACCTCATAATTTCACCCCTTAGGTCTCATCCCTTCCCAACAAATTCAACCTATGCCCTCTATCCATGTATAACTGTAAACATATAGACACACATTCACATACGTATTCTTGTGACCATACACCCTTCTTCCATTATTTTCATACTGAGAAAAGTTTCATCAGTCACAGTTATTGTGTTTCCATGTGTAAATAGGTTAACTTTGATAAGTTCCTTTTGATTTCTTTTTCCTGATTATCTTCTCAAGTATCTCTTGCTTCTTGTGTCTGGATGTCAAATTTTCTATTCAACTCTGTTTTTTTCCTCAAGAATGCTTGAAAGTCCTCTGTTCCACTGAATGACCATATTTTCCCCTGAAACAAAATACTCAGTTTTGCTGGGTAGGTGACCCTTGGGTTCATTCCCAGATCTTTTGCCCTCTGGAATATCATATTCCATGCCCTTCAATACCTCAGTGTAGAAGCTGCCAGGTCCTGGGCTATTCTGATTGTGTTTCCACAATATTGAAATTGTTTCTTCCTGGCTGCTTGTAGTATTTTCTCCTTGACCTGGGGATTCTGGAACCTGACTATAATATTCCTGGGAGTTTTGTTGGGTTTTTTTGGCATCTTTTTCAGGAGGCAATCGGTGGATTCTTTCAACCTCTATTTTGCCCTCTGGGTCTAAAATGTCAGGGCAATTTTCCTTGAGAATTTCTTGAAGGGTGATTTCTAGGTTCTTTCTTTGATCATGGCTTTCAGGTAGTCACCTGAATAATTTTTACATTATATTTTTTAGATTATCTCTCCTGGATCTATTTTTTTAGATTAATTTTTAGATTATCTCTCCTGGATCTATTTTCCAGGTCAGTGGTTTTTCCCATGAGACATTTCACATTGCCTTCTATTCTTTCATTTGTTCGAATCTGCTTAACAGCATCTTGATTTCTCATAAAGTCACTAGCTTCCATTTGCTCCAGTCTAACTCTGAAGGAATGAATCTCCTCAGTGAGCTTTTGAGATTCTTTTTCCATCTGGCAAATTCGACTTTTTAAGGCGTTCTTCTCCTCATTGCCCTTTTGGGACCCCTTTGCCATTTGAGTTAGTCTATTTTTTAAGGTGTTGTTTTCCTCAGTCAGGCTGTTGACCCTCATTTCATACTTTTCCTGCATCCTTCTCATTTCTCTCCCCAATTTTTCCTCCACTTCTCTTATTTGATTTTTAAAGTCCTTCTTAAGGTCCTGTATGGCCTGTAATCTGCTCATATTTTCCTTTGGGGCTTTTGGAGCAGGATTTCTGACCTCACAGTCCTCTGACTGTTTCATGCTTCGATCCTCTTTGCCCCCCAAATAGGAGTCTAATGTTTCATTTTTCTGTTTATTTTGTTTCCTTTGCCTTGGCATGGTGCCACTCAATTACTTGACTTTTGGGCTTGTTGCCACAGTAGAACTCTGCCACCAGCCAGGGGAGTTTCGTCCCAAATGTGTGGGGGAGCAACTTCTGTTTCTGGCAAGCTGGAAACCTGCCCCACGACCTCCCCCCCAGATCCCAATCCAGATCCAGGGAGGTTAAAGCAAGAGAGTTTACCCCCCGAGACTGATCGCTGGATCTCCCTACAGTTCGCAGGCCAGGAGCTGGAGCCGCCACTGAAAACTGGAAAATGGCGTGTCTCCTCAGAGGCTTCTAGCCCCCAGGGGAGGAAGCCCAAGCGTTCCCCAAATACTGGTCCCAAAGTCCATAGGGCACTAACCTCTCATTTTGTCTTAGGCATGTCTGTGTCGACCATTCTGGAATCGCCACAGCTGCTGGTGTTCTGGGGTCCCTGCCGCCGGCTGTTGGCCTGGCTGCCCTGGGGCTAAAACCATGGGACCTGGGCTCAGCTCTCCGAGCAGGCTCCCAGAGTACTGCACTGGCCCTTCCTGCAGGGCTGCTGAGCTGTCCTCAGTGGGAGGTTAGCTTCTCTGTGTTGTTCTTTGGGTGCTGGGGCTCCAGAAGTTGTTCAGAGTCACCTTTTACATAGTTTGGAGGTAATCTGGGGGGAGAGAGCCTTGGACGTGCTGTTTCTACTCTGCCATCTTGGCTGGGCCCCCTCAGTTATTATTATTTTTAAGAGAATGATGCACAGAGAGAGTGCGCTCTCTCTCTCTCTCTCTCTCTCTCTCTCTCTCTCTCTCTCTCTCTCTCCCTCTCTCTCTCTCTCCCCCCTCCCACCCTTTTTGTGTCTGCCTGTTTATCTCTCCCTCTCTCTCCCCTGAATGGAAGAAATATGTTGTATTCATGATTTTGGAATATCTTAAATGGTATGCAATTAGTCTTGTGTTATTCAAATTGGGCAATGGATAATCTGTCAGTTACCTAATAAAAATAATTATTTAGCCTTTTTTTAAGGACCAAGCCCTCTTCTAGGACCTTGGGATACAAATATATAAAAGAAATCAACCCTGCTCTCAAACATTTTGAATTCTCTAGGAAATATTTATATTTACCCAAATATATACATAGAAATTAGGAGATATGTCTAGGAGGACACTAATCAGAGGAGAGGGGTGGGAGAATGACCCAGAAAAGGCTTTTTTTGGAAGAGGTGGTTCTTGAGTAGACTCTTGAAGGGAGTAAGGGAGTCTTCAAGGTAGAGATAAGGAGGGAGAGCATTCCAGGCATGAAACATGACCAGTGGGAATGCATAGAAACAGAACATAAGATGCTGTGTATGATGCATGGAACAACAAGAAAGTCATGGGTGTTTGTATGAAGGGTCGTACTGTATTAGTAAGTGTAGAAAAGCAGCTAGGAGTCAGGCTTAATAGGGCTTTGAAGGCCCAGTCATGAAGTTTACATTTTATCACAGAGGCAAAAAAGCTCCTGGGTTTTGTTGAGTAGGGCCATAATATGGTCAAACATGCTGAGTAAGATGAATTGGAGTCAAGAGTGGTAAAGAAAAAGGAAAACTCAAGGTAAAATGGAGATGATATTCATATTATCCATGAGTACATTCAAGATCCACACAGAGTATATTGAAAGTAACCTTAGAAAAGGAGACATCAGCATCTGGGGAGACTGGGAAAATCCTCCCAGAGAAGATGAGACTTGAGCTAAGACCTGAAGAAAGCCAGGGAACCCAAGAGGCAGAGGGAGGAGAGAGAATATTCCAATTTGGGAGGCAGCCAGTGCAAAGGGCTGGAAATGGGAGGGAGCATCATGTGGGAAGCAAAAGAAGTAGGACTATATGGCTGGACATAGAGGGCAGGGGGAGGAGTAATAGGAAAGAAAGATCAGAATGGTCCTGGCTGTGATGAGCTTTAAATGCCCCCAAATTAGTTCATATTTCAACCTTCAAGTAATCTGAATACATTGGACTTTACTGAGTAGGGGAGACATAGTCAACCCTGTTCTTGAGGAAGATCACTGCACTAGGGAACCATAGGTTGAGAACAGAAGATGACTTCCTGATTGCTCTTGAGGGAGAAAGTAGCTGTTAGTTTACAGTTTTCAGCTTATCCCCTTCATACAATGTGCTGATAATACATATGGACATTACACATAATGAATAATGAGTAAATCCATTTATTGTGTGCAATATGTAAAACATAAAGTAGTTACATGAATTCAAATATTTACAAGAATATGGGAACCTTCCTGTTGAATGATGTAAGATTCCAGTTTATACAAGGAGACATGGAAAGTCATATGTGATGAACAGCAAAAAGGAAAGTCTGGGTGAACCATAAAGTATATAAAGGGAAGTAACATACAATAAAGGTGTAAATGAATGAATGAATGAATGAATGAATGAATGAATGAATGAATGAACAAACAAACAATAAATTAAAGAGTTTCAAGCAGGTTGCAAAAGGTTTTAAATGCCTAACTGAAGGGTTTTGATTTTATAATAGAGGTGACAGGGAGCCACTTAGTTCAGAGGGGAAGTAAGTTACATGATCAGGTCTTTGGCTATTACCTTGAAGGCTCTGCGTATACATAAATACATGCACATACATTCACATATATGTTAATTTGGAGGGGCTCCTTATTTATAATAACTGGAAATTGTGGTAGTGACAGCATTATGGGGGTATTTGTAGTTTCTTGTTTGCCCGTGAATTTTGGTTGTCACAGTCTCTACTGTTACTAAATGGATGTGTGACTTTGGGCAGGTCCTAGGACATATTTAGACCAAATTTGTTTCTTTCTAAAATGGACTAGAACATCACTAAGATTTCTGCCAGATTTAATTTTCCTTGAATCCATAGCTCTCTTAGCCTCAATTTCCTTACCTACAAGATAGGGAAAACAATGTTGTATTACCTACCTCACAGGATTATTATGAAGATCTAATTAGATACAAAGTGACATATGGCCTTGGAATCAAGAAGGCCTGGGTTCAAGCCATCCATCTCTCACATTCTAGTTGTGTGACCATGGGCAAGACTCCACTTCTTAGGACCTACCAAGTTATTCTCCAACACTGTGAGCCACAGCTGAGTGTTGGGTTGATAATCTACATAAATGGAAATCAGTGGAAGTATTTTCATGCACAGACCTCTCCAAATCAATCTAATTACAGGTTCTGACGACTCTCCTCCCCTTCCATATGAAAGTATTTAACAATAAATGTAAACTATCATCACCAGTGCCAATCACCACCATCATTATTAATCATATCAGTATGATCATATTAAAGATGTTGAGTACTTGTAAATAACTTAGAAAGGCTATTAAGAGGGTGACTTCTGCAGCCCTACATATGTTCTTAAATTTTAACCCTAGTTTATCATATCCCTCATATTTGAGATCTTGTTAACATATTGAAGTAATGAGATGGGCTGTTCTCTGAACTGATCTAATATGTAGCTGTTAAAAAAAGAAATAAGACATCAGTTGTTTGAATGTTCCTCTTAAATACTCCACTGGAATGAAAAGCCTGACTCATGAAGAATGTTTTACAAGAACTTTCATGGCCTCTTTTACCTCCTTGTTTCTCAGACTGTAGATCAGGGGGTTTAGCATGGGTATGATGATCCCATAAAACACAGAGGCCACTTTATCATTCTCTTGTGACTCACTGGAAGAAGGCTGTAAATACATGTAAAAGAGTGTCCCATATAAAATGGTGACAGCAATCAGGTGGGAGCCACAAGTAGAGAAGGCTTTGTGCCTCCCTTCAGCAGAAGACATCCTCAAGATGGCAGCCAGTATGTAAACATAGGAGAAGCATACAACTAGCAATGTGCTTATCAGGTTAAAGCCCACAATAATGAATAACAACATGACATTGAGATCAATATTGGAACAGGAAAGCACCAGGATTGGGGGCACATCACAAAAGAAGTGATTGATGGTGTTGGCATTGCAGAAGGACAGTGTAAAGAGAAAGCCTGTGTGTGTGGTAGCATTCAGGGAACCCACAATATAGGATCCAGTGACCATCTGGATGCAGGCCCTCTGGGACATGACTATTGGATAACGGAGTGGGTTGCAGATGGCCACATAGCGATCTACAGCCATGGCAGCCAGAAGGTAACTTTCAGTTGTGGCAAATATGCCATAAACACATAATTGTATCACACACCCTGAGAATGAGATGGATTTATCTGAGACCAGGAAGTTTATTAGCATCTTGGGAGTGATAGCAGATGTATAACAGAGGTCAATGAAAGACAAGTGTTGGAGGAAAAAATACATGGGAGTATGAAGGTGGGCATCACACTTGATGAGCAGAATCATACCAACATTGCCCACTAGAGATATTGTGTAGATGAGGAGAAACACAAGGAAGAGGACATACTGTACTTCTTGGCCAACTGCAAATCCCAGTAGAATGAACTGAGTCACTGTGGTGCCATTTCCTTGGATCATGGCTTTCATATCATCTGAAAATGAAGGATACAGAGAAAAGGACCAAGAGATTTTAGTGACCTCAAATTTGGAATAAAATAGAATTTAGTTTAATGTTGGCTCTTATTTTATTGAAATATTTTGTTTTCACATCACCTATATTTCTCAGTTTATCCCTTTCAAATACCTCACCCAAGGAGCCATTCCTTGTCACCCTAAGACTGATAAAGAGAAGAAAACTCCTCAGCAAAGCCAACCAACACACCAAGTCTGTCAGAGGATGCTCTGATATTTTCTTAAGCTCTGAGTTATGTTTTCTAAGGTTACCCCACATGAGGCATTTTAGGAATCTTGGGTTTCCTTGTGACTTTTAACCTGGCTCTTAAAGACAGGTTCCCAAGGAGACCAGGCATATTTTTTTCTCAGCAATTATAACAAGGAATGAATATGTATCTAGTCTCCTTCTTTGAATGTTGAAAGCCCTTGGTAAGCTGTGCAAATCATAATAGTAACAGATAGCATTTATCTGGCACCATAAAGTTTGGAAGATCCTTTATCTTTAGGTGTTTTAAAGTTTATTCCTCACAATTGCACTGGGATGTTGATGTTTCCATTTTCCTCATATTTTAGAAGAAGAAATTAGGAAAGTAACAATTAAGTGATTTTCCCAAGGTGTCACACATATATATGATACAAGTTTTGAACTCAAGACTGCCTGATTCCAGTTTCAGCACTCTATTTACTATACCCTGTAACTTCTCCATTTTGTTTGATGTTAAAAAAAATCTCATAGAACTCTAAAGCAAACCGTCAATGTTGGTAGTGCTGGTTATCTTGGAGATGCTCTGGTGAAATTTTTCCATTGCCTAGAGCAGGAAAAGATGAGTATGGAGGCATATTGAGATCCAGGGAACCATTGGTTGTTAGAGCTGGAAAATGAACCCAAGGGTCAGAACTAGAAGGGTCCTTAGGACAGGGAGTCTTAGATGTGAGTGAAGGGATGCTGAACCCTCGAATCTAGAATGAAATTCTGGGAGGAACTTCAAAATGTCAGAACTGAAAGATATGTTAGAGATCGTTTAGCTGAGTCTCTGTGTTAACAGATGAGAAAACAGGGGCCACAGGAGCTTCAGTGATTTATCTAAGGTCACTCTAAACTTTCCCCAACTCTGATCCATTGGCAGAACTAGAATAGAGGCCAGGCATCCTTACTTCCAACCTAGTTCCTTTTTTCCTTTTCTTTTGCAGCCTGGATCTCCCTATCTTTTCCACACTGCAGCAGTCACTCATCTCCCAATGTCCCTGGTAATTACATTTCTGACTTGGTTTGGCCACACCTCCTCCTGCAGCCTGGTGGGCCACTGCCCCTCATGGCTCCTTCTAGGAGTGCCAGTCTTAAAGGGGACAGACATTTGACTCTAGCATTACTGTGGCTCATAGATCCTGAGCTCAAGGGATCTATAAACTTTGGCCTCCCATGAAGAGAGAGACTATGGGTTTGGCCACAATCATCTCCCTCCCTCCCTCTGCCCATGTACCCCTTGTGCCCTCATCTACCCCATGCTCCTTTTCCTCCCAGTGGCTGCACATACCTCTCTGCCCCCATGACAAAAATCACACACATACACTTGTATACAGTGTTTGCCATAGAAATCACTGGGGTTTTGTGTCTTACCTGATGCCCCACTCTCACCTCACCATGTTGTCTCATCATTGGCCCACTCTTCTCTTGGACAATATACCCTGCTACAGTTAGTCTTTGCTTCATTGCCATCCCCTATCTCTTTTGTCCCCAGGTGAAAGATCAGAGAGTTTAGTTAGTGACTTGTCAAAGGAAAGTTTGAATCCATCTTGGTTTTGCCTCTCATCAGACGTGTCCCTCCTCTCAATGTACCTGGTTCTTTTGGTGCCATCTCAATGCTGTCCATCATTCAGGCTCAAAATCTGAGTCATTCAACTCTTCTGATTCCCTCATCAGCCACACCCAATAAGTTGCCTGGCCCTATAGATTCTTCCTATAAACACCTCTTGCCTCCACCCTGTAATTTTTAGGCATATAGCTACCCTGAGAATTCAGGCCTTCATGATCCTGGCTCTGGTCTGCTAAGTTTCCTCCTAATGATTTTCTTTCTTTCTGTTGTCTTCCTTATTCAACCATCCTTCACAAAGTTTCCAAATTATTGTGCCTCAGGCACAGAAGACCCCTGTCCTTTAGAACGTCCAATAGCTCCTCACTGCCTCTGAGAGTATATATGATATGGAAATTCTTTCATCAGGTATTTAAGGACCTGGGTCAAACTTCTTTCACAGATTTATTTCTCATTCTTCTTCTTCACACACTGTACATTCCAATCAAACTGGCCTTCCAGCTCCCCTCCAAGTAAGGCTGCCTCATCTGTCCTCATTGAATTTGAACAAGCTTCTTTCCTGAGTGCCCAAATTTTTTACCTTATCTTTCAGATTCCTTACTGTTTCTTCAAGGTCTTGATTAAGCCCCTGCGTCCTCTAGAGAGCCAGCCTTCTCTGAAATTCACAGATGAAAGCATTTTCCTCCTCAATTTTTATTGGGGTTTCCTCTCTTTTGTTCTGTTTCTCTGACTCTGTCTCTCTCCTCTTTTCTCCTTCCTCCCTCTCTATATCTCCTTTGTCTCCCATCACTCACTACTTCTATATGTTATTCTCAGTAAATGGCATGTTCTGTCCTCTCCCCATTAACAAGAGGACGCCTATCTTGAGGCTGAGGATGATTCTTTCTTTTCTTTTTGGAGGTCAATTGGTGTTAAGTGACTTGCCCAAGGTCACATGGCTAGTTTTTGTGTTAAGTGTCTGAAGCTGGATTTGAATTCAGGTCCTCCTGACTCCAGGGCCGGTGCTCTATTCACTGCACCACCTAGCTGCCTCAGAAGACGATTCTTTCTGTCCTTGTGTCTCAAGTCCTGAGCACCAGGCCTTGCATGGACTTGAGCACAGGAGAGTTAATTAACAGCAGGAAGGAACTTCAGGGTCAATCAAGGACAGCCTTACCATGTTGCACAGTACATACTGAGTGACATGAATTGGACTGATAAACTCCTTGTGTATCATTTCCTGTAGGCATCTAGCCGGTAAAGTGGATTGAATATTGGCTTTAATGTCAGGAAGTTTTGAGCTCAAATCCTGCCTCAGACGCTTACTAACTGTGGGAACCTGGACAAGTCATTTAACCTCCCTTAGACTCAGTTTCCTCATCTGTAAAGTGGGGAAAAGGATGCCAGCTCCCTCCCAGGGTTGTTATGAGGATCACCTGAGATAATATCTGTGAATTGCTTTAGAGACCATAAGGTGCTATCAGAATTCTAGATCTTTCCTTCCCAGAAATGAGGGGGAAGCCTAGATGATGTCTGAGGTCACTGAAGTTCTGAGCCTTAAGAGCTCTGATCCCTGTGGGGGATGTGTCCCTTGTCCTGAAGGCCAGTGTGTAACTGCAGAAGGTCCGATATCTTACCTTTACCCAGCACTTACTCCCTTTTTATTGTGGCTTTGCTGGGGGTGTCCATCCTCAGAACCAGCCCCTGTGTCTCTCTGACCCTGAGCCTCCTTCTTCTTCTCTAAGACCCTTTCTGAGACACATGCAGTACATTGGGGATAATGGGAGATTAGCTTTGGGGGAAGTAATTCCTCTCCTTGTTCTCCTGTTCCCTGAAGTCCCAAGGTGACATTTTTTCCAAGTGCTCCAAATGTGGGCACACATATACCAGCCACCTGGCCTAGGGACCTGCTCTCCTGGGCATTATTGCACCCAGAAGAGGAAAGATCATGAGAAGGAGTGATCATTAGCTACTCTCCTTCTGACTTCCCAGGAGTGCTTTTTTTTCTAGTTACCTGGGAATTTTCCAGTAGTAATTATCAACTGCATTTCTTGGGTATTTTAAAGTTTGCAAAGTATGTAATATATCTCTGAGGGCTAGGCACTGCTATTACTGTTATTCATTATTTTACAATTTCCTTATGCTCATAGAACTAGTAAATCATCAGTCACTCCATCAATATGTATTCAATAAGCATCTTCTATGTGTCATTCACTCTGCAAGAAAGTCAAGATTTATTTTTTGCTTTTTTTTTGGAGGGCAATTGGGGTTAAGTAACTTGCCCAAGGTCACACGGCTAGGTTTTTCTTTGTGTGTTTGTGTTAAGTGTCTGAGGTCGGATCCGAACTCAGGTCCTTCTGACTCCAGGGCCGAAAAGTCAAGATTTAAATAGCACTCAATTGAGTCTACATCTGGTGAGATATGGTGGAGAGATCTCTGAACTTGGGGTCAGGACAGATGAGCTCAAAAACTTTGTCAGACCCTTTTTAGCTGTGGGTGAGTCACCTACCCTCAGCCTCAGTTTCCTTGTCTGTAAAATAAGAATATTGACTGCTTCCATCTCATGGATTTTCTTGTGAAGATCAAATCATATAACATCAAGGGCTTTGTCAATCTTAAAGTGCTCCATAAATGCTTAGTATTATTATAGGTATTATTATTTTCAAAAGAATGTTGCACACCCTCATACCCACTCCATAGCACTCTCTCTCTCTCTCTCTCTCTCTCTCTCTCTCTCTCTCTCTCTCTGTCTCTGTCTCTGTCTCTCTCTGTTTAGCTCTCCCTCTGTTGAAGTGGGGAAATATGTACAATTCATGACTTTGGAATATTTTAAATGGTACGCAATTAGCCTTATTTTATTTAAATTGGGCAATGAGCAATTTGTTAATTAGTTAATCAAAACATAATTATTAATGGACTAAGCCCTGTTCTAGGCTCCTGGGATATAAAGGAAACCAACCTTGCTCTCAAGGCTTTTGAATTCTCTATGAAATATAAAAATTCATTCAAATATATACATAGGAAATATGAGATATGTCTAAGAAGACACTAATTACAGGGGAGGGGTGGGAGAATGACCCAGGAAAGGCTTTTTGGAAGATGTATTTCTTGAGTAGACTCTTGAAGGGAGTAGGGGAGTCTTCAAGGTAGAGATAAGAAGGGAGAGCATTCCAGGCATGAGACATGACCAGTGGGAATGCACAGAAATGAAATATGAGACGCTGTGTGTGATGGGTGGAATAGGAAGAAAGTCACAGTGGTTTGTGTCAAGGGTAATACTGTATTAGTAAGTGTAGAAAAGTAGCTAAGAGCCAGGCTGAATAGGGCTTTGAAGGCCCAGTCATGCAGTTTACATTTTATCACAGAGGCAACAAAAAGCTCCTGGGTTTTGTTGAGTAGGGCAGTAATATGGTCAAACGTGTACCTAATCTTGTTGTGCCCAAACTCAAATGACCCATCTCCTGATTAGAAGCCCACCATTAAGCCCCTTTATTTATTTGTCTTTGTCTCTATCTTATATCCTGTAATAGCTTGAAACAGCTTAATGCATAGTCTTGGGTATTGCCCAAGGCATAGTCCCAGGGTTATGGCACAAGTTTATCTTAAGAAGAGGCCACCATGTTCTGTTCCTGCTGACCAAGCAGGGTCCCCACACCCTGTACCCAGAACATGACTCTAGCCTGTACCCATCACCCAACACAATCCACCCTTTACACAGAGCTTGACCCCTAGCCTTTCTCCATTACCCAAAGACCCTTCCCCTGTACCCTCCACCCTGTTCTGGGAGGTACCCCTTTCCAGGAAAAGTTGCACCCTTGTTCCCTTGCATCATTAGCCCTGAGCTATAGATCTAACCAATGGCAATAGTTGGTTTCTATGTGTCATTGCTTATGCTAGTTCCTCTCCTAAGTTGTGATTTTTGTGGTTTTAGCCTTTATAAACATTGTATGTACCCTAATTTGGGTACGTAATAAATCCACACCTAAATTTACCTTGAACCCAGGTCTCAGCTCACTCTCATCCTCTGCACAACATTTTTGGAGGCCTCAGCAAGATCCTGGGAGTCCTAGAAGCCCTTTTGGGGCCCTAAACCACCCCCTTCAAGACCTGGGCTTGACTAGGCTGTCAGCATCAGCTGGTAGGTGTCCTTGACCATTCTACTCTCCAGAGGAGCTGGCTGTCTGAGACCCACTCCTGTCTGAGCCCATGATCCATCACCCCTTGGACCTGGCTTTGGCCACATTTTGGCCACTGGCTGCTGGTTACAGACCCAGCCCCTTAAATGGTGGGACCCTACAAAACAGAGACAGACAGCTGTACATCCTCCCTCAGCATGAAGCTTTGACCTTCATCCCTTATCCCAAACGATTTTGGGTCCCATCTGTTTAAGGAGGGGAACGATGGGGTGCTTGGGTGCCTGTGCTTGAATCCAAGTTTGTAATTTCAAAGTGATTATAGACCAAGTGGGCATCAGTACAATTGATTGCAATAATTAAATCAGAGATATTTATTTGAGAGAAAATAATGATACCATTTTAACACTAGGTTAATTCAAACTGTTTATAAGGAAAGAAATACTTTTAGAAAAATATTTTTGAAAGGTCTTGTGTGATAATTTCTGAAAGTTTATTTATGGAAATCTGAACAAAGCAGATAAGAAAGTTTGGGGACAAATGGGGTTTATCCAAGTCTGTCCTGTTTCCAGCTAGTTGATATTAGTTTTAGAATGGTTAAATGTGTTAAGAGAGAGTGTGAGGAAGTTATGGGAAAGCAGAGAGAGTGTGAGGAAGTTAAAGGAAGGCATTTCAAAAATTAATACAATTGACTGAATTAATTGCTAGGATTCAATCAGAAACATTTTTTTGTTAAGAAAATTTTTTAGTGTGAGCTTAAATTACTCACAGACATAAGAAGATAGGGAAATTTGGAGAGCAATTACAAATCTGTTAGAATAATCAGTTGTATTTCTGATAAAATATTAAATTTCTTTATAAACAAAAATGAAAATGTTTCTCAACCAATGTAAGATTATAAGCATATTTTAAGTTAATTATTGAAAATTGTTACTTAAGATTTAATGGGACTATTAATTAGCTGTTTCTTTGAGTCTAATTCCAAGTAAAAATATTAAGAAAAGCTACCCAAGCCACTGATCCATGGTGCCAGACCTTGTAGGATACAGGTATGAAGTACAAAGGAAGGTTGGGGGAACAACTGTTCAGCATGTATGGAGGTAGGATTCCCCTGACTCAATTTACCCATCAGCACCTAGCAAATTTCAAACTTGGCTCACTGCAGATTGCAGTTTGGTATACATCTTGCCTGGAACTGACATTCTAAAGTTAGGGAACTATAGTTCCCTTATTATAGTTTTGTCCCTATTTTTGTTTACAAGTTTCAATAATCAAACAGTTTTGACAGTTTAACAACGAATATGTTGAATTCTTGAATAAAATAGCTGCCTATTTGTATTTTTAAAAGTGCAATAGAATCAGACTTAATTATTTATTTACAATTAAATCAGACTTAGATAATTTTTCTAAATTGAAATATTGTTAAAATTTTTTGGCTATAACAAATTCTCTTTTATGTAATTCTAAGCTTTGAATATGTTTTATTAAAAACAGAGGTTTGAATTTTAGCTCTAGGATTGTATAAGAGTGTGGTAAGGGTATCACTTTTGTAACATTGTAAAAGAACACTATATTGCATTCCTTGAGCCCAACCCTGTGTGGCTAAGACAGCTCTGGCTGGCTGTGCCAGCTTGTATACATGAACTCTAGTCATCTAAAGATTACCCCTCTTCTGAGCCATGGGATTTGAAAAAGACAACATCAAAGGCAGACAGCTTTCCCAAGAACCCAGACCTGGCCTTTACTGAGACATCTCCTTTCCTGGCATAATTCAACCCTGTAGGAGTTACAGCTTTGCTTTCAGTGCCTCCCCTCTACAGTGTGGCCAAATGGACTCTGAGCTTTTATTTTTGAGCTCTATACATGTGCTAATTCTTTTGTTGTTTTTAATAGTGTTTGCTTTTGGTCTTTTTGTTTGTGTTTATTCTGAATCCCTATATAATCATTTTATCTGTGATGATAGTGTACTACCATGGAAACTTCCTTAGTTTACTTTTGGTTCTATGTTATCCTTTCTATTGTATTCATGTGTAGCCCAGACTTTTAGTCAATGGTTTGACTCTTTCCGGAAAAGAAGGGGGAGTGTTGTACCCAAACCCAAATCACCCATCTCCTGATTTGAAGCCCACCATTAAGCACCTTTATATATTTGTCTTTGTCTCTATCCTATACCCTGTAATAGCATGAAACAACTTAAGGCATATTCTTGGGTATTGCCCAAGGCTTTGTCCCAGGGTTATGGCACAAGTTTATCTTAAGAAGAGACCACTCTGTTCTGCTCCTGTTGACCAAGCAGGGTCACCACACCCTGTACCCAGAAAATAACCCTAGCTTGTCCCCATCACCCAATAACCCTTCCCCCTGTACCCTCCACCCTGTTCTGGGAGGGACCCCTTTCCAGGAAAAGTTGCACCCTTGTTCCCTTGCATCATTAGCTCTAAGCTATAGATCTAACCAATGGCAATTCTTGTCTTCTGTGAGTCATTTCTTATGCTAGTTTCTCTCCCTAATTGTGGTTTTTGTGGTTTTAGCATTTATAAACACTGTATGTACCCCAAATTGGGGCTGCATAATTTGAATTTATACTCCAGGCAGTCATGCAATTCATCAATAATTTGATCTAAATTCTTCTAATTCATCTAAATTTACTTTGAACCAGGTCTTGGTTCACTCTTATTTTCTGCACAACAAGCTAAATCACTTTGGCATCTGAGTAAAATGAATTGGAACCAGGGGAAGCTTGAGGCAAGCAGAGCAAATGTAAGGCCATGGCAGTGTTCTAAGGGAGAGGTGATCCAGGCTTGAATTAAGGCTCTGCCCGTGTCAGCAGTGAGGAAGGGACATATGTAAAACATGTTATAGAAATAGGAACTACATGATTCGGCCCCTCATTTCCAAAGATAGGAGATGATGTAGAATTAGGAGTTGAGATTTACAACAATGTGGCTGTGAAACTTAGAGATTGGAAGGCAAGTGGTGTCTTTGACAGAAAAAGGGAAATGGGTTGGAGAGGCATATTGGATATTTAGTTGAAAATGTCCAATTGAGTAATGAATAATTCACTAATCATTTAGTAAGCTTCCCAGAGAAGGTGAGACTTGAGCTAAGACCTGAAGAAAGCCAGGGAACCCAAGAGGCAGAGGGAAGAGAGACAACATTCCAATTTGGGAGGCAGCCAGTGGAAAGGGCTGGAAATGGGAGGGAGCATCATGTGGGAAGCAAAAGAAGTAGGACTATATGGCTGGACATAGAGGGCAGGGGGAGGAGTAATAGGAAAGAAAGATCAGAATGGTCCTGGCTGTGATGAGCTTTAAATGCCCCCAAATTAGTTCATATTTCAATCTTCAAGTAATCTGAATACATTGGACTTTACTGAGTAGGGGAGACATAGTCAACCCTGTTCTTGAGGAAAATCACTGCACTAGGGAACCATAGGTTAAGAACAGAAGATTATTTCCTGATTGCTCTTGAGGGAGAAAGTAGCTGTTAGTTTACAGTTTTCAGCTTATCCAGTTCATTACAATATGCTGATTACACATATGGACATTACAAATAATGAATAATGAATAAATTAATTTATTATATACAAGATGGAAAACATAAATTACAATATTTATAATAATTCAAATATATATATAAGAATAAGTGAGCTTTCCAGTTGAGTGATGTAAGATACCAGTTTATCCAAGGCCAGGAAGGTCATATGTGATGAACAGCAAAAAGGAAAGTCTGGCTGAATCATAAAGTGTGTAAAGGGAGCTAAGGTTTAATATACCTAGACAGGTAGTTTGAAGCAGGTTGTGAAGGGTTTTAAATGCCTTACAGAAAGCATGGAAAAGGTAAATGACATGGTCAGGCATTTGCTTCCAGAATATTACCTTGGAGGCTCTGAATAGACATAAGTACATGCACACTCATTCACATATATATTAATTTGGAGGGCTACCTATTAATAATAACTGGAAATTCGGATAATCTCTTGGCATCATGTGAATTTTTGTAGTTTCTTGTTTAAATGAATGTGTCCCTTTCAGCAGGTCCTATGAAACCTTTAGACCCAAATTTCCTTCTTTGTTAAATGAGAAGGTTGGAATAGAAAATTCCTAAGATTTCTGCCAGATTTAATTTTCCATGAATCCATAGCTCTCTCAGACTCAATTTCCTTACCTGTAATATAGGAAAAACAACGTTGTATTACCTACATCATAGGCTTATTATGAAGATCTAATTAGATCCAAAGTGACATATGGCCTTGGAATCAAGAAGGCCTGGGTCCAAGTCATCCATCTCCCACATTCTAGTTGTGTGACCATGGGAAACAGTGGACCACTCAGCACGTACCAAGTCATTCTCCAACACTGTAAGTCACAGCTGAGTTGGGTTGTTGGGTTGCCAAGGTCTAGGTCTAGGTCTAAATACACAATTGGAAATCAATGGAAGTATTTTTTTTTTGCACAAACCTGTCCAAATCAATGAAATTACAGGTTCTGACTACTCTTCCCCACTTCCATATGAAAGTATTTAACAATAAATGTAATCTATCACCACCAGTGCCCATCACCACCATCATTATTAGTCATATCAGTATGATCATGTTAAAGATTTTGAGTTCTTGTTGATACCTTTGAAAGGCTATTAAGAGGATGACTTCTGCAGCCCTACATATGTTCTTAAATTTTAACCTTAGTTGTCATATCCCCCATATTTGAGATCTTATTAACATATTGAAGTAATGAAATGGGCTGCTCTCTGAACTGATCTAATATACAGCTGTTAAAGAAAAGAAATGATATACCAGTTGCTTAAATGCTCCTCTGAACTATTCCACTGGAATGCAAAGCCTGACTCATGAAGAATGTTTTACAAGAATTTTCATGGCCTCTTTTACCTCCTTGTTTCTCAGACTGTAGATCAGGGGGTTCAGCATGGGTATGATGATCCCATAAAACACAGAAGCCACTTTATCATTCTCTTGTGACTCACTGGAAGAAGGCTGTAAATACATGTAAGAGAGTGTCCCATAGAAAATGGTGACAGCCGTCAGGTGGGAGCCACAAGTAGAGAAGGCTTTGTGCCTCCCTGCAGCAGAAGACATCCTCAAGATGGCAGCCAGTATGTAAACATAGGAAAAGAACACTACCAGCAATGTGCTTATCAGGTTAAAGCCCACAAAAATGATTAACAGCATGACATTGAGATCAATATTGGTACAGGAAAGGGCCAGGATTGGGGGCACATCACAAAAGAAGTGGTTGATGGTGTTGGCATTGCAGAAAGACAGTGTAAAGAGAAAGCCTGTGTGTGTGGTAGCATTCAGAGAACCCATAACATAGGATCCAGTGACCAGCTGGATGCAGGCCTTCTGGGACATGACTATTGGATAACGGAGTGGGTTGCAGATGGCCACATAGCGATCTACAGCCATGGCAGCCAGAAGGTAACATTCAATTGTGGCAAATATGCCATAAACATATAATTGTATCACACACCCTGAGAATGAGATGGATTTATCTGAGACCAGGAAGTTTACTAACATTTTGGGAGTGATAGCAGATGTGTAACAGAGGTCAACAAAAGCCAAGTTTTGGAGGAAAAAATACATGGGAGTGTGCAGGCGAGCATCATACTTGATGAGCAGAATCATACCAACATTGCCCACTAGAGATATTGTGTAGATGAGGAGAAACACAAGGAAGAGGACATACTGCACTTCTTGGCCAACTGCAAATCCCAGTAGAATGAACTCAGTCACTGTGGTGCCATTTCCTTGGATCATGGCTTTTATATCATCTGAAAATGAAGGATACAGAGAGAAGGACCAAGAGATTTTAGTGACCTCAAATTAGGAATGAAATAGAATTTAGTTTAATGTTGGGGCATTTCCTTAAAAAATCTTATGTTATAGAAATATTTTATTTTCACATCACCTTTATTTCTCAATTTTTCCCTCCCCACTATCCAACCCTAAAGGTCATTGTTTGTAACAAAGACTGAACAATAAAGAGAAGAAAGGTGTGCAGCAAAGCCAACCAACACAGCGAGTCTCTCTGAGGATGCTCTGCCATTTTCCTGCACACTCTGAGTTATGTCTAAGGTAGCCCCACATCAGGCAGTTTAGGAATCTTGGGTTTCCTCGCAACCTTTACTCTGCCTCTTAAAGACAGTTTCACAAGGACACCCAGAATGCTTTTTTTCTAGGCTTCCTGGTGCTTCTCTGAAGGGGAAAACCCTTGGTAAGCTGTGCAAATCCTAATAGTAAAAGATAACATTTATCTGGCACCCAAAAGTTTACAAGACACTTTACATTTATATATTTTAAAGTTTAATCCTCACAATTGCCCTGGGATGTTGGCATTATCATTATCCTCATTTTATAGAAAAGGAAATTAGACAGGTAGAAATTAAGTGATTTACCCAAGGTCTCAACATACATGTATGGGACAAGATTTTATTTCAAGACTGCCTGACTCCAGGTTCAGCACTCTCTCCACTATAAAACCTTGTTGCCTCCTAGTTTTACATTAAAAAAAAATCTCATAGAACTAAAAAACAAACCATCAATATTGGTATTGTTAGTCATCCTGGAAGTGTTCTGGAAACATTTTTTCACTGGCTAGAGTTGGAAAATATGAGTGTGAGGGGATATTTAGATCCAGGGAATCTTTTTTTTTTTTTTGTTGGAAAATGGCTACAAAATGAACCCAGGGTTCAGAGCTGGAACGGTGTTAACTCTGAGAGAGAACACCCTGGAACCTCAGACCTAGAATGATGTGAGACCTGGGAGAAACTTGAGAATATCAGCACTGAAAGGTGTGTTAGAGATCATTTGGCCAAGTTAATTTGTCTTAACAGGCTACAAGGAGCTTCTGTGATTTGTCTAAGGTCAGTCTTAACTATGCCCCTGCCCTGAACCATTGGCTAAACTAGATCAGAGGCCAGGCATCCTTCCATCCATTCCAGTGCTTGTATTTTTTCTTTTCTTTTGGAGATTGGATCTTCTAATCTTTCCCAGGCTAGAAGAACAGTGGCTACTCATCTCCCAATGTCCCTGGTAATTCCATTTCTGACTTAGGCTAATCCATACCTCATTCTGATGGCTCCTTCTAGTGGTGCTAGCCTTACTGTGGACTCCCACTTGGCTCTAGCACCACTGTGGCTCACAGCTCCTGAGGTCAGGTATCCATCAATCTGAGCCTCCTTCTCCAACAGGGATTACAGGTTTGTGCCACAATCATTTCCCCCCTTCCCTATATGCATACCCCACCTTTGCTCCTACCTTCCCCATTTTTCTTTTCCTTCCAGTGGCTGCACATACCTCTCTGCCCCCACTCCATGAGTCATGTACATATACATGTACCTAAATAACATTTCTACATTGTTTGCCCATAGAAACCACTGGGTTTTGGTGTCTTATCTGATGTCCCACTATCACCTAATCTCTATGTTCTCACTATTGGGCCACCCCTTTCTTGGCCACTGCTCCCATGGGGAGAATGTCACCCTGCTACAGTTAGTCTTTGCTTCATTGCTGTACCCTACCTCAACTATTTTGGTCTAGAGAGGTTATTGACCTATCAGAGGTAAAGTTTGTATCAATTTTGGTTCTGTCCCTTACCAAACCTGTCCCTCCTCCCAACTTACCTGTTTCTTTTGGTGGCATCTCAATGCCCTCCATTGCCAAGGCTCAAATTTGAGTTATTCGACACTTCCCATTCCCTCATCAGCCACATCCAATAAGTTTCCTGGTCCTATTAATTCTTCATATAAAACAAGTCTCTCCTCCACCCTGTAATTTTTAGGCACACAGCCACCCTGAGAATTCAGACTCTCCTTACTCTGGGTCTGGACTGTTAAGTTGCCTCCTAATGATTTTCTCTCTTTCTGTTGTCTTCCTTATTCAACCATCCTTCAGAAAGTTTCCAAAATATTCTTCCTCAGGCACAGAAGGCCCTTGTCCTTCTCCAGAATATCCAATAGCTTCCTGTTGCTGCTGGTAGTATATATAACATGGAAATTCTTTCACTCGAGGTAATTCTTTCGCTTGAGGACCTGTCTCTAATCTTCTAAGACTCATTTGGCATTATTCCTTTTCATCTACTCTGCATTCCAACCAAACTGGACTTCCAACTTTCCTCCAGAGTAAACCTGCCTTCTCTATTCTCTGTGGATATAAACAAACTCCTTTCTTGAGTGCCCTACTTCCTTACCTTATGTTTCAGATTTCTTATTGTTTCTTCAAGACCTTGATTAGGCCACTGCATCCTCTAGGGAGCCAACCCTTTCTGAAATTAACAGTTGAAAGCATTTTCCTCCTCAATTTTTACTAGGGTTTCTTCTCTTTTGTTCTGTTTTTCTGACTCTGTCTCTCTCCCCTTTCCTCTCCCTTCCTCCCTCTTTATGTCTTCTTTGCCTCCCATCACTCACTACTTCTATACATTATTCTCAGTAAATGGAATATCCTGTCCCCTTCCTGTTAAAGAGAGGACACCTATCTTGAGACAGAGGATGATGTGCTTTCTGTCCTTGTGTCTCAAGTCCTGAGCACTAGGCCTTCCATAGACTAGAACATGGGAGAGTCAATGAAGAGCAGGAGGGAACTTCAGGGTCAATCAAGGACAGCCTTCCCATGTGGCTCAGTACATACTGAGTGACATGAATTGGATTGACAAACTCCTTGTGTATCATTTCCTGTAGACATCTAGGTGGTAGAGTGGATTGAGTATTGGCTTTAATGTGAGGAAGTTTTGAGCTCAAATCCTGCCTTAGACACTTATTGTGTCAACCTGGGTAAGTCATTTAACCTACTTTGGCCTCAGTTTCCTCATCTATAAAATCAGGAGAATGATGGTACCTACCTCCCAGGGTTGTTATGAAGATCACCTGACATAATATCTGTGAATTGCTTTAGAGACCATAAGGTGCTATCAGAATCCTCGATCTTTCCTCCCTAGAAATGAGGGGGAAGGCTAGATGATGTCTGAGGTCACTGAAGTTCTAAACCTTAAGAACCCTGATCCCTGTGTGGGATCTGTCCCTTGTCCTGAAGGTCAGTCAGTAACTGCAGATGGTCCAATGTCCTACCTTCACCCAGAACTCATTCCCTGTTCATTGTGGCTTTGCTGGAGGTGTCCATCCTCAGAATCAGGCCCTCTGTCTCTCTGACCCTGATTCTTCAGGCTCTGATTCTTCTCTAAAACACTTTTTGAGACACTCCCAGTTCATGGGGGATAATGGGCAATCGGCTTTGAGGGAAGTAATCCCTCTCCACGTTCTCCTGCTTCCTTCTGCTCTAGGCTCCCTGGAGTCCCAAGGTAACATTTCTCCAAGTGCTCCAGATGTGGGCACACATATACCATTTACCTGGCTTAGGGACCTGCTCTCCTGGGCATTACTGGGCCCAGAGGATAAGGAAAAAATCATGAGAAGGAGGGATCATTAGCTCTTCTCCTTCTGACCTCCCAGGAGTGCTGTTGTTTTCTAATTATTTGGGAATTTTCCAGTGGTGATTATCAACTGCTTTTCTTGGGTATTTTAAAGTCTGCAAAGCATATAACTTTATACCTCTGAGGGCCAGGCACTGCTATTGCTGTTATTTATTACTTTACAATTTCCTTATGCTCATAGAACTAGTAAATCATCAATCACCCCATCAATAGGCATTCAATGAACATCTTCTGTCAGCCACTCTGTAAGAAAGTCAAGATTCAAATCCCATTCACTTGACTCTAAGTCTGATGATCAACAGTGGAGAGATCTCTGAACTTGGGGTCAGGATAGATGAGCTCAAAAATGACCTCTGACACTTGGTAGCTGTGGGTGAGTCACCAACCTCAGCCTCAGTTTCCTTTTCTGTAAAATGAGGATCATAACAGCATCCACTCATGGATCTTCTGTGAGGATCAAACAATATAACATGTCTAATGCTCTGTGAATCTTAAAGAGCTACATACATGCTTAATTTTATTATTATAGGCACTCGGTATTGTTATTTCCAAAAGAATGACACACATGTATGTAAGTAGAATTTGGAAAATATGTGCTATTAATCACTTCAGAGTGTCTTGAATGGTATGCAATTAGGCTCGTGTATTATTTTAGCTAGGCAATGGGTAATCCATCAATTAGCTAATCAAAAATAATTATTAATCCTTTCATATGGACGAAGCTTCATTCTAGGCACTTGGTATACTAATATATAAGTGAAATACATCTTCTCTTGAAGAGTTTGTATTCTTTTTTTTTTTTTTTTGCTTTTTGGAGGGCTATTGGGGCTAAGTAACTTGCCCAAGGTCACACGGCTAGGTTTTTGTTTGTGTGTGCTTTAAGTGTCTGAGGTTGGATCCGAACTCAGGTCCTTCTGACTCCAGGGCCGACGCTCTACTCACTGCACCACCTAGGCGCCCCTGAAGAGTTTGTATTCTAAATGAAAAAATAAATAGGTATATTCATTCAAATATATACATAAGACAGTTGAGGTATGGAGTGGGATGGAGAGGAACTGTGAAAAATTGTATTCCATTGTTTGAAGCTAGCCTCAAATGTCTAGGAAGCTGGACCTCTACCTGTTGACTCCCTGCTTAGAGACCCTTAACTAAGGACTTTGGTTAGTCAGACCAAAAGATTGATGCAAGGAGTTTTCTCACAATTATATATCTCAAGCAACCCATATGTCTTTTCTGAAATTTGGCCCTGTACTGGTCCATTAGTTATTGTTTCCATCTTCCTTTGCCTGAATACAGACCCTTGTGGGTAGTGGGACACCTCTTTCTGATTTCAGGGGGATACAATTGTTCATTCTTCTTTTCCAACTGGTAAAGTCCCTAATCTTTGCTTCAACTAGAAATCAGATTACCAAATTTTGTAGTCTGATTAATTGTCTGATTGCCTTATTATTTTCTTCTAATTACTTGGTCTTATTTGATTAATTTTTTAATGTATAAAAGATCTGTCTGCCCCTTGTATTCAGTGTCCAGGGTCAAAGCTGAAGAAGGCATCTGGTCCTGATTTGTTATGCAATTGGCACATGTTGCTTAATAAATCAACATGCTTGGAAGCTTAAACCATTGTTTCCTCAGTAGTTTCATCTTTCATCTCATATAATTTTTGATCAATTCAGCAAGCTTAAGTTAGGACTCTGGACCTCAAAAAAGCAACTTTCTGGAAAAGCTCCTTGGAGTACTTTGGTTAATCTTTCCGAGGGAATTTTTTCTCGAGGGTTCCCTCTGGAATTCTGTCTCCTGCTCTTGGCCCCCATTTCTTCTGAGCTAAGGGAAGGCTTAGGATTAAGGTTAAATTTTAGGTTTTATTGGGTTTTCCCCCAGGAGAGTGATAGTTTGGGATTATGTTTGAATTTAGGAAGTTTTTCCCTAGAACAGGGGTAGTTTAGGAAGTTTAAGTTAAAGTTTTTCCCCAGGAGAGGGGAAATTTAGGATTAAGTTTATATTAAGTTTTAGATTTTCCCCCAGGGGTAGAGAAGAATTATGGGTTTTCTAGTCTTAAAATACCAGTGGGTTTCCCCTTGAATAGATTTTTGGCAGCATTGTGGGCAGGGGATGCTCTCAATAGCTACAGGAATGACTGAACAGCACACAATTGAACTATGTGATATCTGATTTAATTCTGCAAGAGATTCAGCTGGCATTTTCTTTTAGTCCCAGTTTGGATCTTCTTATTATTTCAAGTTGGAAAAAAATAGGGCTAGCCATTGAAAAACCTCCTTCTTATCAGATGAACTTTTGGTTTTGCTGGGTACCTTAAAGGGAAGGTATCTGCCCACTTTCCCCAAAGGAGTTTCTTCTTTATATACTGTCCTTCTTATTTCTCTTCAGCCTCTTCCATCTGACACCTGTTTCTCAGCCCCTGCAGCTTGCCTCATGCTGTTGGGCAGGCCAGTATGTGTCTGTCACCATTTTGTCTGTCTTTTTAATTTTTTGAAAAATCTTTGTCTTATATTGTGATTAGGGGTGTTTGTAGATTCTGTTACCTTGGGAGATGTCTAAGGGGAAAACAGCCTGAAAAAATACCAAAAAGCTGCAGTTAAAGAGTTTGGCTTTCTGGGGAAGATTAATAAGGTTTCATATTTGAAGTAGTTGTCCAAGCAAGCAGAACTATCTCCCACTTTAAACTTTCAATGGAAGATTAGGTTTGAAAGGAAAAAAAAAAACCCTGCAAGATTCTATTTTCTGTCATTTCAACTCTGGACATATTGGAGTAACAGAAATAAAGTCAAATAATCAAAGAAAGGAAAACTTTTTCCTGGCTTATAGAACTGCAAAAGCATCTTAGTAGATCTTGGAGGTTTGGAGATTAAGGAGATTAGAGATTAGCATTAAGGATTTTTGGAGATTAGTCATTTTAAGATTTTAGGGGAGAGCTCCTGGGACTTTGGGTAGTTCCAGAAACTCATCCCCTTTTTTTTTGTCCTACCTGATAAGGTTAAGCAAAAGCTTAACAATATAGTCAAATGTCTTATCGAATTTTGGAGTACTGCTCTGTAGAATTTGTTTTAAGGAAAGAAAAATAAGAAATTCTGTAAAAGTTTTAGGGGTATATAGAATTTAGATAATTTCTCCCCTTGAAGATTGATAGAGCTTTTATTTTAGTGTAATAAAAAGGCAGCTACTTTGAAAGCTATCCCAGAATGAAGGGGACAAAATGGTATATGGTTTGCATTTTACAATCTTTCTGGAACTTTATAGCTGCCTCTTACTAACCTTTCCTTAACCACAAAAAAGAGAAAATCTTGTTTAAATCAGAGAGCAACTTAAGAATGAGTAAAATTTAATTAAGGAATGGAAAGGATGATTTAAACTGAAAAGGGACCTGCTTTTACCTTTGCATCCCATCTCAGAGATTTCCCTTCTGATCCAGATAAAGAAAATGAAATTATTTTCCCATTTTAAAGTATCTGCCCAATAATTTTAAAAGATCTGAGTTCATTTTATAAGTTAGATCCTCATGAATTTTGTATAATATTTTTATATCAGGTACAGAGTTTAGGTAAATATAAAACCAGCAAGTGGTATATAAAAATGGAAATTCTCTGAAGTTTTGGGTTTGGAGAATCACATTTTAAGAGATTGTACTAAATTGTATTAAATCTTGTTACTAGTAGATTTTAGCAGAGTTATTTAAAAATCTATATAAGTGATTTGGAACCAGATAATCAGAATCCCCTTAAGAGCTTTCCTGAAAATGAGACCTATGCCATAATGTCCAAGAAAACATATTTCTAAGGACCAGATGACCACATGGGGCATCTGGGACTCAAGAAAACACATGATGATTAAATGGACGTTGTGAATGGATTATTAGGATAAAGGGAGACTTGATGGCAGTTAATATTGATGATCATTGTTGCATTGCTTTGGAATTTTGTTTTATGATGTTTATATTTAAATTTTCTTGGTTAACTTGGTTACATGTAAATCTCCCTTCCCAAAATGAGTCCATTGTGATCCCTCCAAATAGTTTGGTCTGTAGTCTAACTTATGCAATTCTGATTATGAATATCTGAAAAACCTTATAAATTTGGCGGATAGATAAGAGATCCATGGAAGAAGTTGGCTGTCCACTCACCTATAAATCAGAAGGAGGAATTGAGGGGCTCAGAATAGCAAGTGGCAGTAGGAATTGAGTGAACCATACCAACTCCAATATATGAGCTGATGGAGAATTAGGAGTTGAGAATAACAATGAGGGTATGAAACTTTGAGAAGGAAAGATGCTTCCCTGTTTGCTCTTGAGGGAGAAAGTAGCTCTTAGCTTCCATTTGTCAGCCTAGCCCCTCTACATCAAATGCTGGTTACACAAAATACTATTACTAATAAAGAATGGTGAGTAAATCTATTTATTATTTATGACATGTAGTGCTACCCAGTCATTTCAATTGCATCTGACTCTTCATGACCCCATTTGTGTTTTCTTGGCAAAATTACTGGAGTGGTCTGCCATTTTCTTTTCCAGTTCATTTTATAGATGAAGAAACTGAGGCAAAAAGGGTTAAATGAACTTGCCCAGGGTCACAAAGTTAGTGTTTGAAGTTAGATTTGAAATAAGGGCTTTCTAACTCCATGCCTAACACTTATCTACTGCACCACTTAGGTGCTCCATAAACAGCATAAAAATCAGAAATTAAAGTAGTTCTATAAATTCAAATATATAGAAGAATAAAGTGAACTTTCCAGCTGAGAGTGATGTAAGGTACCAATTCATCCAAGGAGAGGGGGAAATCTCACCTAGAGAAGGATCATTTTCAGAAGATGCTATAATTTCAAGTAATTTCATCATTTCCAGGGAGATGATGGAGATGGCTTGTCATACTTGTCCATCATCCCAAAGCCTATCTCCACTTCTTTCTTAGAGTTCCTTTATTCATATTTTTCTCCCAAAGGCTGTCTGGAATCAGCACAGTAAGTCTTTTGTCCTTGTATGTAGTACAGGGTATAGAAAAATGGACTTGGAGTCAAGAAGACCTGAGTTCAAATTTTACCTTAAACACTTACTGTGTGACCCTGAACAAGTCATATAACCCTCCTCTGCCTCAGTTTCCTCTTCTGTTAAATAAAGATAATAATAGTACTTAACTCTCAGGGTTTTAGTGAGGATAAAATGAGATGCTTGTGAAGCATTTTGCAAACCTTGAAGTATTCTATAAATGCTAGCTATTATGTTTATTTTTATTTATGAATGTTTGCAGCATAGCACTTAGCATTCTCTTTGTTAATTAGGATTCAGGTATTCTACATATATAGCATGCATCACAGGATTGCTTATTGGGGGCACCACCCAATGAGTTCTTACATTTATTTTACCATAAATGTCTTTGATCCTCAATTTCTTTACTAAGTGATAGGGCAAATAATATTGTACTATCTTCCTAATAGGGTTGATCTGAAGTTCTAATTATATTATGTGACAAGTATTAATGTGTAGTGAATTCAAAAAAGGCTTTGCCATGGAGAAAAGAAGATCTAAAAGTTTGTCCTGTCTTTGACACTTTTTAGTTGTGTAACTATGAATAAGCCTTTAACATTTTGGAGTTCCCAAGCAAGTTTCTAACATGAAAAAACAGATTGTTGTGAACTTTAAATTGACTGTGGACTCAATGACCAGGAGCCATTTAGCCCATGGATCTGACAACAGCAATGGGCTGACAGTCTGAGACTGGCTATAGCCACTGACAGAGTGGGAAGCCAAAAAGAAGGTGGGGGAGCCAGGTCACTTTGTTCACCTGAGACTGTAGATGGCTGTAAGTTCTGGGACTCAGGGACTTCAGAATTTGGGAAGGACCAACACCTTAAAAGTAATCATCTTGTCTCTACTTAAACACCTCCAGGAAGAGGGAATCCACCATGTTTGAAGGGAGCCGTTTCCACTATGGAACAGTTCAAATTGTTAAGAAGTTTTTCCTGATGTTAAGATGTTTCTCTTTGCAACTTCTTTTCGTTCTTTCTATCCACTGTGCTGGGTTCTTTTCTGTGGGGTCAAAGAGCATAAGCCCTCTTCCACTTCATATTCTTCACCTGCTTAATGGTAGCTGACATATTCTTTTCTTTTATTGAACTAAATCCATAGTTCAACAAGTCAAAGGTTCATAGATTTAGAGCTAGAGGAAACTTTAGAGACCACTAAGCTCAACTCTCTCATTTTACATATGAGGAAACTGAGACCTAGAAACAATAAGTGATTTGCTCAAATCCTCAGAACAAGACAAATCTGGGGCAGGATTCAAACCCAGTTGTCTTCATTCTAAGTCTCTCACTTATGCCACATTTCTTTTACGGGATTCTCTTAGGACTCAAGATCCTTCACTAACCCATTTGCCTTCCAATGGCCATTTTCCAGTTGGTCAATGTCATTCTTAAATTGTGGTATCAAGGACTAAATATAGCACTAGGCCAAAGTACCACAGAACCATCATCTCCCTATTACTTGAAGCTGTGTCTTTTAATTTGGTCTAAGATGGCATTAGCTTTTCTTGGCTGCCTCATCACGGTATTTGCCATTATTCAGCTTGTCCACTAAAATTGCTAAATCTTTTCTATACAATTTGTTGCCTAAGCATGCCTCCCTCATCTTCTATCCATGAAGCTGACTTTTTGTTCCCAGCTGTAAGACTTTACATTTATCCCTGTGGGAATTCATCTTTTTTTTTTTTGATTCAACCTAAATCTTAAGTCTCTAAAATTAGATATTTTTCATCCTACCTTTAGTTTATTAATCACCCTCCACATTTTTCCTCTGAAAATTTAATGTGCATGACATCTATACCTTCATCCAAATCTTTGCTAAAAATTTTAAATCTTTTGAGGAAGAGTTGAGGATAATGCCTAAATTGTGAGCCTGTGAGACTGGGAGGAGGGTGAAAAGTAGCAGGGAGATTTGGAAGAGGGGAAGTTTAGGGATGAAAAGTCACAAGTTCTGTTTGGGATAATTCATGATATTTAAAGGGCAGGTGGTGATGAGATAATGAAGGAGGAATGAGGAGAGAAGTTAGAGTTAGATATCTTGATCTAGGAATCATATGCATAGAGATGATAATTAAATCAATGAGGGCTAATGGGCTCAACCAAATGAGACAGTATGAAGGAAGAATAGAATATAGGTGGAGGTTTTTGTAATTGCATCATAGACAGTGATCAAGTTCCAGGAGTCATACCAATTAATATAGTTATGTTCATGTATAATAGAGAAACCAAGCATTCCAATAAGGGCCAAATTGCACTAAATTAGAACTAAGCCAATATCTAATAAGTCTTTTGGCATCTTCTCAAAGAAATCATGGCTGGGCCTTTGGGAAGGGGAAGCCACATACTCTACAATGCTCCCAGCACCTGAGCCCAGACCCTGCAGAGAATGATTTGCTATATGCTGTTTTCACTGTGTTGAGGAGACACAATACTCAATAAGGTGTCTGAGACAAACAATTTCCAGGAGGCAAAAAGACAGCAGACAGTGTGGTTGCTTACTTTGATGTCCTTGATTGATTTTGCAATTCAATTTCCATTGTGAATCTTGTACCGAATGATTTTATGTATCAGAATGGTTTAGTCTGTGAGAAGATTCAATGGATGAGGGCTTCAGCCAGAGGTATGAATACCTGATGACCCAAAACAGCACCTCAAACCTGGGGAGTAGGGAAGGGTCCCAGAGTCATATGGGGGCTGGACTGTACCTATGTGATGTAAGTGCTAATCAACAGGCCTGAGCTTTGGGGTCCATTGACTTCTTCCCTTCTATATACATAAGGAGATATTCCTCATCCGTATAAAAACTGTACTTGAATCCTAACATTTTCTTAGGTAGTTGACTTAAATTTCTCCCCTCTTTCAGAGACAAACTCCTCAGAAAAAATCCAAATTTAAGCCAAGAAAATGCTGTACTTATTGCTTCCCTTTCCCCATATCCCATTCATTTTCCAGCCCCTTTTGATACTGATTCTTTCACAGTTCCCCCATTCCAGTGACATTGCTTTCAGCCAGAGATATCAGTATTCTCTTTATTACTAAATTCAATGGTCTCTTCTCAGAGCTAGTACTTTGGTACTTAACTGGAGCACTGGGTACAACTGATTATTACTATCTTCTGGAATCTCCTTTCCTGCTGGATTTTTATCCCAGATGAGTTATAGTTCTTTCTTTACTTGTCTGAATAACCATCTTGTTTTCCTTTGGAGATTCATTATCCAAGTTTGAGTTGAGCCCAGGGCCTTTTATTTATTTTTTATTTTTGCCTTTTGTTGTATTCTAAAGTGTCTAGTCCATGGTAAGCCCCTTTTTACTATGTGCTAGGTGCTATGCTATGCACTAGAAAGGAAAACCAACCAACCAACCAAAACCAAAACGAAAAGGAGCTGACCAGTCTAATGGGATTGATAACAACACAAATCATTATGTACAAATGTGATATATATGACAGATAAGCAAGGAATGATTTCAGAGGAAAGACACTAGGATTAAGGAGTTCTGGAAAAGGCTACTTGAGGAAGTTAGGACTTTAGCTGAGGTTTGAAGAACTCCAGGGAAGCCAGGGGGTGATGAGGAGAGAGTCCATGACATATATAAGGGACAGTCAAGTACAATAGTGCCCAGGATGTAGCAGGTGCTTCATAAATAGTTCTGATTTGATTGAATGAGATGGTTATAAGATTACAAGACCAGAGATTTAGAGCTGAAAGGGGCATTGGGGTCATCAAATGCAAACCTCTCATTTTTTTTTTTATGAGAAAACCAAGTTCCCAAAACTTGGAAGTGTCAGAGCCAGGATTTAAACCTAGATCCTCTGACCCTGAATTCTGTATGCTGAATTGGTATTGAATAAGCTATTTTTCTTCTCTTCCTTCTCGTCTATTGCTTTATTTGTGTTTTTCTTAAAACTCTTCTTACATTCTTTCAAGAAACTTATCTCATTTCCTAGTAAACTAGTGAGTTGAGATGTATTGAATTAGTCTAATTATCTTCTCTGACAGGACAAAGACTGACTTGTACTCTGAGAACACATAGGTCTCATCTAGTGTCAGCAGAAATAAGACCTTTGTGTATGCTGTGGAAGTCCCTGGATCTTTCTCCCCATTCTTCACACATGTTGAAAGGAGATACTGGGTCCTTTGTCTTCTTTTTGGCACCTTTCTGAGCTAACCACTTTAATAGACACTGAATATTAAGGCTCATTCTCTATTCTGGGGGTCATATGCCCAATGAAAGCTAGCGCTCTTCTGGGAAATAAATTACCTAGATTGAAAGAAAATCAACTTTTGCTAAAATCTAGGATTAGGGAAGGGATTTCTAGATCTTCCATCAAAGTCTCTCCCAACTGAGCTACTTTAGCCTCTTTTATTTTTTGGTCAATTCTTCAATATATTAGTGTGATATATTTGTGATCACATCAACTTGGAGCATCCTAACAATTTAGCAAGCATTTGTTGTCCCCCTAGTGTCTGTCACTAGTTACTGGGTATACAAGGACAAAAAATGGTATTTAAATGATAGCTGATTAAAGAAAGTGGAATAAGGGATTTTAAAGGTATTTTTGTTTTAGTATTTCCCAATTATATTAAGAAATTTAAATATTCTTTTTAAAATTTTTAGTTCCAAATTCTTTTCTTTCCTTTCACTTTCCCTTCCCTCTGAGAAAGCAAGCAAGATGATATCAATTACAATGTGGAATCATGTAAAATATATTTCCATATTAGCCATGTAGCAAAAGAAAACACAAGTAACATGATGCAAGAAAAACAAGTGAAAAAATGCTTCAAACTATACTTAGAGTTCATTAGTTCTCTCTCTGGATGTGTATAACATTTTTCATTATTGATCCTTTGAAATTGCATTGGATTAATGTCTTGATCAGAGTTCCTGAGTCTTTCACAGTTGATCATCATTACAATATTGCTGTTACTGGGCACAAAGCTCTCCAGGTTGTGCTCACTTCACTTTGCATTAGTTCATATATGCCTTCCCAGGTTTTTCTGAAACCATCTTGCTCATCATTTCTTATCAAACAATAGCATTTCCTCACAATCATATGCCAAAAACTTGTTCAGTCATTCCCCAGTTGATGACTATCCCTTAAATTTCCAATTCTTTGCCACCACAAAAAGAGCTGCTATAATTTTTTTGTAAAATTTGGTCCTTTCCCTTTTTCTTTGATGTATTTAGTAAACAGATAATAGTAATGTTGTTGCCAGGTCAAAGGGTATGCACAATTTCATAGCCCCTTGAGCACAGTTCCAAATTGTTCACCAGGATGATTGGTCCAGTTAATGCATTAGTGACCCTGTTTTTCCACATCCCTTCCAACATTTGTCATTTACCTTTTCTTCCATGTTAATCAATCTGATAGGTATGAGGTGGTATCTCAGAGATATTTTAATTTGCATTTCTCTAACAACAGTGATTTAGAGCATTTTTTCATATATTAATAGCTTTGGTTTCTTCTTCTGAAAACTGCCTGTTTATATCCTTTGACCACTTATCAATTGGGGCATTGTTCTTATTTTTATAAATTTGGCTCAGTTCCCTACATATTTGTGAAATGAGGTCTTTATCAGAGAAACTTGCCCTCAATTTTTTCCAGTTTCTTACTTTCCTTATTTTGATTACATTAGTTTTGTTTGTGCAAAACCCTTTTATATCATGTAATTAAACTTAAATAAAAGATATCATTAAGGAAACATATTGTTGAAAAGGGAGATGGGTTAGTAGTGCAGTGAAAGTAATGAATGGCAGGTATAGAGACCAATCTTGCTCTGGTAATCATGAAAGGTTAAACAAATATCCTAAATGCAGTCCTCCAGCAAGCTATGTGGGTCCTCTGTGGATGATTTATGGGAGAACACTGGTAATAATCATATATGATAACAAGGTATGGATGGATTGCTATCTATACCAGGGAATGGACTATCTCTATGGATGAGATCATGGGTTCACTGAAAAATTAAGGTAAAAGATTTTTTTGTCTGGACTTTGGATTTCATTGGTACAGGGTTGGCAAGTCCCTCTACCAATGCAGACTGATGGATTTTTACTACTAGAGAGTGGTCTAGGGGCACTAAGAGGTTAACTGATTTACCCACTATAATGCAGATAGTATGTTTCAGAGGTAGAAACTGAACACAGGAGTCCTATTCATTCTAAAGTCAGTGACCAATGTATGACCCCCACAATTCTTGCATTGGAATATATATGGTAGCAACCAATTCACAAAGTTTAATAGATACTGATTGAATTGAATTCATGGTAGACCTGAGATGCATTGAATGAAGACATTTTTTTCAATTCAATTTAATTAATACATTTATTGTTATTAAGAAGTCTATAACATATTACCCATGATGTCTTGCATTCAGTGAATCTCACATGAAAAGTTGCAATGGACCCAATAAAATATTAAAGCATCTAGAGAAAGGTCAATAGTATATATATTTGGTAGTTCTTCTGTGGGGGTTTTTTTTTGAAAGATATAGGAAAACAGATGTGTTTTGGAGAGATGTGTATGGATTTGGACTTCCCCCTACTTTTTCCATCTCTGCCACACCCTTATCTCTCATTTCCACATCAATTTATTGCCAAGCTCTTTTAATTCTACCTCAATATTTGTCCCAATATTTCTCTGCTCATATGGCCAAATTCTTGGTTCAAGTTCTCATCATTTCTCACCTAGACTAATGTCACAGTCTACTAATTAGACTCCCTATGTCCAGTCTCTTTCCTTTCCAATACACCCTCCATTCAGCTGTCAATATAATATTCTCCAATACTCACACTCCATCTCCCCCTTTCAAACATTTTGCACAAGCCATTCTCTATTGTTGGTATTCATGCTTACAATTCTCTCCGTGTGTATCCTAACTTCGTTCAAATCTCAGCTCAAATGTCATCTCAAATACAAATTCCCTATTGCATAACAAACGATAAAGGGCTCTCTGTTCTCAGCTTATCTTGTTTTCACTTCTCAGTGAAAACTCCCTCTCCATAAAATATAAATTCCTTGAAGGCAGGTGTGTGTCATATTTGGCTTCATATCCCCCAGTGCCAAGTCCTTGATAGGCAATTGGAAAACTGGAAGAATTCCCCAGAATGAAGGATCATGGATGAAGTATGGAAGAAACAGCACTCTAAGAAGGAGAAAATGCTCAGTTATGGGAGTATTAAAATGAAAGCCCTAAAGGTCTCTCCCTTAATCCTTGGTTGAAATAGAATTTTTAGTTTTGCATGTGATTTTCTCAGGTTTTTTTCCAAAACCAGGACCAGATAATTTCCCAAGAAAGAATAAACTCTTCGTTTATGTTGGAGCCCCTGGCACAGAGAACAGATCATTGTTAAGTAGGTAATTTATTCCAGGAATAATACAAGAGGTCTACCAAAAAGAAGACAAGGGACTGAGGATCTCACTTGAAAGTAAGACTAGAAAACAAGGGGAACTTTGCAGTGACTAGCAGAAAACATTCAATGTTTATGTTTCTGCCACAACTATGTATCACAAAGCCCAAGTTGGCACCCATCCCAGCAGAGAAGGCAGAAGGGCTGGACTGGCAAGTGCATTCCTATTTTATGATATAATAGGAAGAGGGACATGCTCCTTGGAAGAATGGAAGAAATACTTCAAAGAAGAAAAACAGAAGATAATGGATGAAAAAGTCATAGGGAACTCTTATGTTTAACCCAAATCAGCAGGATAGAATGGAGACGACTACGACCCAGGGGAGGAAGGGAAGATGAAAGACCGCTGAATGGATTTCCACAACTATTTACATCTTTCTGTAGATGGGGAAGCTGGGGCATTTTAGGAGGAAACTACTCCTTCTGCTCTAAGAAATAGAAAAGAGAACTGATAGGTTACACTGGGAGAGAAGTTGTCAGAGGAAAAATATGAACACAGTATTGATCACTAATGATAT
Organism: Gymnobelideus leadbeateri; assembly: GCA_011680675.1. Taxonomy (NCBI): domain Eukaryota; kingdom Metazoa; phylum Chordata; class Mammalia; order Diprotodontia; family Petauridae; genus Gymnobelideus; species Gymnobelideus leadbeateri. The sequence continues at coordinate 375,098 of WOXC01002779.1, forward strand.
TATCAATGGATATTTATACTTCATGCTTTAAAGTTTGCAAAGAGTTTTAAATCCATTATCTCAATAGAGCTGCACAAAGTCCTATGATTCAGGATTGCCTATAGAAATGATATTGTTATCTTCATATTATGGGTGAGGAAACTGAGACTCAGAGAGATTAAGGGACGTTTGTATGGTTCTGATGCTAGTAAGCAGGATTTAACTTCAGGCCTTTGAGTTCAACACTCTTGTACTCTATCCTGCTGAATGCTCCCAAGGAGCCCTTTTGTAATCTGATGTGGACAGTTAAGAGGGATTCTGTCTTCTTGAGATATGCCCCTGGTAATGGTGACGATCTCTACACTTGTCGATAATGCTCGCCCAATCCAGGTTATTCATGTAGGATTGTGTGGTATTGACAAAGATGATTGCTCAATCTTATTAGGTCCAGGCAGAAAATTATAAACACTTAAAAAAACCCCACTTAGATCTATAGAGGCAGAGAGATTTTCATTAATAATGTCAATAGAATATAGGGGATTCAGAAGAGAGAACTGTACTTGAAGGAGTGACCAGATGATTAGGAAGATGGTATTATGGGTAAAATCAGAATTTCTGAACTATGGCTTGAAATATAAGAATCATAATTTCCTGAACAGGAATGAATTCCTTTTGACAATGGCTATTAAACACACACACACACACACACACAAACACACATTTATTGTTCTGTCATTTCAGTCATTTCTGACTCTCTGTGACCCCATTTGAGGTTTTCTTGGAAAAGATACTAGAGTATTTGCCATTTCCCTCTCTGGTTCATTTTACAGATGAGTCAACAGAGTCAGACAGGGTTAAGTGACTTGCCCAGGGTCACACAACTAAGAAGTAAGTGTCTGAAGTTGGATTTAAACTCAGGAAAGTCTTCCTGACTTCAGGCCTAAACACTCTATCCACTGTACCACCTAGCTGCCTATACACAAATATATACATACATACATATATATATAATATCTATATACACATACACACATACACATATAATATTAATGTATATGTTCAAATTTTTTAGATTTTAGAGACTCCAGGTTAATGTATATATAGGCATGTATACATAATGTATATATACATATATAAATATAATGTGTGTGTATATATGTATATACGTACAGACCCATTTATATCTAGATAGGTAAATAGACATAGATGCATCTCTCTGTATATATTCACTTTAAGTCTCTAAAATCTAATAAAGGATCTTTGAATATAGAAAAGATGATAAACAAAAGGGATGGGAGTTAGGAAAAATCTGAAATGCCTAATAACCTACAGAATTTCAAGACCAATAGGAAAAAACAGGAGATGAGAAGTTAAGTAAGTCACGAGAGACAATATCCAAGAAGAATTTAGCAGTAAAACCCATGATGTCAGATGCCTATAAGTTAAGGCCAAAAGTACTGGCACTGAATGGGGTCAAGTAGAGATTCTGATGAGAGGATGAAAATCCAGCCTTCCATTTTCCTGAGAGTTTCTGGCATGGGATTCATAACTGGGACCTAAATACAAAAGCTTTGAAGGAAAAAGATAGATAAAAGTTGGGGTGGAATAATCTTATTTATTGTGACGTGGTAAAATCCAGGATCCAGAAGGAGCAACATGGTGGGGCCCATTGGAATGAGGGTCAACAAAGAAGCCGAAGTGAAATTGTCTTGAGAATCTGCTATCGACCGCCCAGATAGAAGGAGGCATTAAATGAGTTGGTAGGCCCCTAGCTGTGATATTTTAGCATCAGGGGACCTCAGCTATCTGACCCTGTTGGTGTTTTCTCACTTCTCAAAGTAGAACAGGTTGATAGATTTGTGATTTGCCATAATAACACTATCTTCTTTCACTGAATGATGTAATCTACAAGGGGACATCCTGTTCTAGACTTGATAATGCCTAATAAGAATATAAAATTTAGGTAAAGAAGGGACTTTAGGACTATCACTTCCATCCCCTCATTTTACAGATAAGGAAACTGAGGCAGTATCTGAGGCAGGCTTTGAGCCCAGATGTTCCTGACTCCAATTCCAACAGCCTCTCCTACTCCACCTTGCTGAGGCTGAACTGCCAAGCTCCCTGAGGAGAGCTGATCACCTTGATAGCATTGATGAGAGTGAAGAAGAGGAATGTCAGGCAGAGTCTGACACATATCCTACATTATGGAAGAGCAAATTTCAAGGGATTCAGAGAAGGGATAACTAGTGTCTGATGGTCTTTAATTCTATAGGGAAAGCCTAGTCTCCAAGTGGTGGGAAACGCTTAAGAAAGAAATTCAGGAGGCACAGAATGGAATTATTCCAAGCAGGAACAAAAAAATAAGCCGCTTTAGGAGACCAATGTGGCAGCCTGAGAACTCATTAATGACCTATAATTTTCCAAAGACATGTACAGAAGTAATGGCAGGTAGCTGAGGGTGAATACAGAACAGCATAGCAGTCTTAAAAGAATTGTGTCAGGAGTGAGCTGAGGCTGGTGAAGAATGCTAAGGACAAAAACAAGGGTTGGGGTTTTTTGTTTTAAAGCCATGTTAGACAGAAGAGGAGTTAAAATGTGATAGGATCGCTGCTCAGGGTGAGTGGAATGAAGACAACAGCCAGGGCCCAGCAATAGGCCCAGCTACTCAACCCCTCATTTACTGCAGTTTTTTTTCTTCCAAGGACAATGATCTGTGGCCAGAAACAAAGAAAAAGTGGGTGACAGGGAGTTAAAACCCAGGAAAGGGGACCTAGAGGGTACCTTGCCCCCCAATGACTTCAAGTCATCAGAACCAGACAAGGGTCACAGATTTAGCTCATAGTCTAATGGAGGAGAGGGGACTTGAACCCCCATCCTTAGGACCTAAAACTGGCACATGTTTTTGACAAGCTGCTTTCAATGATCTTCATCATTTAAATTACTTCTCCTTCCTTCCTTCCTTCCTTCCTTCCTTCCTTCCTTCCTTCCTTCCTTCCTTCCTTTCTTTTTCTTTTTGCTTTTTGGAGGGGAGAAGGCAAGGCAATTGGGGTAAGTGACTTGTCCAAGATCACATGGCTAGTAAGTGTTAAGTCTCTGAGGTTGGATTTGAACTCAGGTCCTCCTGACTCCAGGGCTGGTGCTCTATTCACTACATCACCTAGCAGCCCCCTTTTTTATTTCTTTTTTTTTTTTTTAAAGGCAACAGAGTTTTATTAATACAATAAACCATCAGGAAACATCCCCAGCAACACTGGTTCCTACAGTCTTTTGGGATTGTGAGTGACACTGAACAGAGTGAGGTGTATACATGCACTGATCTTTCATTGCAGAAAGCTCTAAAGCATTTCTTCCATGGAAGGAATAGTAGCTTTGGCTTCTGGTTCAACAACTTCCCTGAAGAAATGATTAGTAGCTGATATCCTTGAGACCTAGGTTATTTCCACCCTTTGTGGCCCAACAAAGACAGTAATGCTGCATAAGTTGTTCAAGAAGCTCCATTTCATCAAGGAATTCAAGTGATTCTATTCTGCTCACTTCAGCTCGGGGCAGATTGCTATATACTTCCATCATGTCAACCGCAGAAGCGTTCTCCCATCCATTTGACAGCAGACGTTGTTTCTGAGAGTCTAAAGATTTGCAGGTTTCAACTCCAGCCAGGTCACACTGTCGTCTTCGAAGGTTCTCAACCATGATCTGCCCAAATCTATCATCCATATTAACCTGTTCGTAGTTTATGAACATCGCTGTTTCAAAGGTGTTGGCTGCCCATTTTATAAGACTTGCGGATTGCTCCGGTGTCATGTAAACCAGTACACATTCTGCTATCAGCAGAGTTGGAAATTGTGTATTCATGTTACATTTCTTTAGTTTCTCTTCCAAGCTGTGTAAATCTCTGAGATCTGCTCCCACAATGGCAAATCTACTTGAATCCAAGACATGTCCATCTAGTAGAAAAGATTCTTCTGAATGTAATTCCTGGATTGGTTTTGATAGAGAAGATTTGGCTTTGATACTATATAGTTTTCTTGTGACTATCATTGGAAAGTCAACTTCAAAATATTTTTTTGGTAGAAGATTTTCATCCTTTAAATTCCAGAATGTAATATCCATTCCAGCACCAAGATTTATAACTTGACAATTGCATTCTGTCTTCTTTAGGAAAGCCTTTAGCAGCTGACTGACACCATGAACCCGAGCAAAGTACCCTCTGTTAATTTCAGGAGCCTTCCTTTCCTTTGACAGCCTCACAAAATGTTGAATATAAGGGTCATGCCAGTAGCCAACACTTACAGCTAACCTCTTGCACAAGGAGGCGTCATCACAAGTGCCGCGCACGCCCTCGCCCCCTGTGTCGCTGTCCGCGTTGGAGACAGGCGGCTCCCGGAGGCTACGGGAGGCCATGGCAGGCTCCCGTTCGGTATCCACATTAGACTCCAGGGTGGGCTTCGGGGCGCGCTCACAGAGGCGCGCTCCCAGGTGGGGACATGGACTCCCAGACCGGGGTAAGCAGGTGGAAAAGAGCCCCTTTTTTATTTCTTAATGAATAAAAATAGGTTTTTAGAATTAGAATTTTTAGAATTGATATTCAGGGGAAAAGATTTCTCTCTGTCTCTGTCTTTTTGCCTCTCTGTCTCTGTCTGTCTGTCTCTCCCTCTTTTCCTCCACCAGTGAAAAAAATAGAAAATAAAAATAATTGTTACAAATATTCCTAGTAAAAAACAATTCCTGTGTCGGTTGTTTTCAAAATCTCCATGTCTCATTCTGTACCTTATTCATCAGCCGTCCTTCTGTCAGGTGGTAGAAGCTTCATTATTGGTCCTCTGGGAATTCTGGTTGATCAGAGTTCCTAAGGCTTTCAAAATTGCTTATTATTATTGCAGTGTAGATATTATATAAATTCCCCTCTCTGTTCTGTCAGTGATCTTTGAGAGAACTTGGTACAGAGACCCAGAGAAACTGCTGTATGTCTTCTGATGACACCTTACATAAAAACTTTGATGAGTTAATATTGGCAGATTCCAGATGGCCCACTTTGTAGAAGCCCAGGAGATCTCCCAAAGTATTTGTCTAGGTGGCCCAGGCCTTCTGATTTTCCACCTGGGTCTGATGACTTTTCTCTTTCTCTAGGGAGGCTTCTGCCTCAGGGTCCAAGGTAGCAGAATGTCAGAGTTTGAGAGGAGCTTAGCAGCATCTGCTCCAACCTCTAAAGAAATCTCTGTTATGGTATACCTGATAGGTGAAATCTAGCCTCCACTTGATAACCTCCAAAGAAAGGACAGCCTCCACTTCTTGGGGCAGGGAGTTCTATTCAGGGATCAGTGATAATTGTGAGTAACTTTTCTTCTGACATGAAGCCTTAATTTTTCTCTCTCTAACTTCTACCCATTGTTCCTGCTTTTGCTCTCTGGGCCAAACACAACAAATCTAATCTCTCTAGCATGTGGCAGTCCTTCAAACACTTGAAGGCAGCTCTCCTGTTCTCCAAGTTTCCATTTCTCCAGGATATACATGCCCAGTTTTTCAACAGATCACCATAGATAAAGGATTGAAAGTCCTTTGCTGCCCTGGTTGCCCTCCCCTGGACTCTCTAGCTTATCCATATTCTTAAACTGTGGCACCCAAAATTTAATGCAATTCTCCAGAAGAGATCTGGAGGACAGAACACAGTGGGACTCTCAGTTCCTTATTTATGGAACCTCTGTCACTCAAAGTAGCCTCAGGTCAAAGTAGGATTTTTTTTTTTTGCTGCAACATTTACCTTACAATCCACTGAAACCCTCTGATCTCACTCCACCCCCCCCCCCCCAACTTCTCTCTTTCCGATGTCACTTCTTTATATAATCAAGAGTTCTTGCTTTTAGGTGGAGGGGTAATGAGGAGTGGCTGACCAATGACTCTTTTGGTAGCACCCCAATCTGGGGTTCTTACTAGCTTGGACTGGGTATGCCAACCAGCTCCACTACTTGGATAGCACCATTTGCACTTGGTGGACACCAACCATTTTTGCTTTGCAGAAGCACAAATAGGGATCCCAGGTGTTGTTGGCTGGATCCTGCTTTCCAAATTGAGAAAGAGAATCCATTATTCTTAGGTGGTCCCTTTCAGTGAATATTGTTTAGTTGTTTTCAGTAGTGTTTTACTTTTTGTGACCCCATTTGGGGTTTTCTTGGTAAAGATCCTAAAGTAGTTTGACATTTTCTTTTCTAGCTCATTCAACAGATGAGAAAACTGAGGCAAATATGGTTAAGTGACTTGACCAGGATCACACAGCTAGTAAGTCTCTGAGGCCAGATTCAAACTCAAGAAGATGAGTCTTCCTGACTCTAGGTCTAGCACTCTGTCAACTGCACAACTGCTGCCCTTTCCATGAATTGATAAGAACATTTGGCAAGTGGGTTTGAATCAGGCATGTCCCCTCGTTTACATGTAACATCCTCCACTGACCTGACAACATTTTTGGGGCATTTAACAAGGCCTTAGTTTACCCACAGTAAAGTCTAGAGATAAGAGACATGGGGGTATATGTGCACAGCCTCATAACAGATGGAGTGCATAGGCCTTGGTCTTGGGAGCAGACGGTCAGTGGAATGACTTTCTGTAGGACATGGAGTTCTCTGGTCACTGTTTACCTCTTTATTTTAAACCACTACAAGTATTTATGATGCTGGGGGTTTGTGCCAGTCCATGACCTCACTGATGTAGGTGTCCAAGAGTGATTCCATCCCTCATTCCTTTGGGTTAAAATAGATTGTGACATTGGTAGTTGGATCAGGAAGGCTCCCTACATGTCATACCTGGAGCTTTTGTCAGTGGCCTGGCAGCTTGGAAATCTGCCCAGTCTCATTCTGTTTCCTTGGATCTTGACTCTCAACTTCTTTGTTGCTACTTATGTGCTGTGTGACCTTAGGTAAGTCATTTCTCCATTCTGGGCCTGTTTCCTTTTCTGTAAAAACAAAATAGCTGGACTAGAAGATTGCTGAGATTTAACATTTGTTACTATATTTCTCTAAGCCTCAGTTACCTTAACCTATAAGGTGTGGAAAGTAATGCTGTATTACCTACATAATAGAGGGAATATGAAGACCTAATCCAATTTGTAAAAGGTTTTAATTACGCTGTAGTGGACAGTCAGGAATATCTGGGCTTACTTCTTGTCTTTGACACATTCCAGCCATGTTACCACTGACAAATCACTAAACTTTCAAGTACCTTGTGTAAATCACTAATACTATTAATTACAATTAAGTAGCACATTGTCAGGCCACATCAGTAGAGATCAGTGGATGGATTTTGCGGTACAGTGTTCTGTATCCTGATGAAGTTGTAGGCCCTGACCCTCCCCCATCTCCCCATTATGTGAAAGCACTATAATGACAGATAAATATCTATAATCACCACCATCATAATTGTCATCATTATTCTAATAATTATGTTAAAAGATTTGGAAATTCTATTTCTTTTAGAAATTTTTGGAAGGTTTACTCCAGCACTCCTACGCATCTTTCCAAATGTTGCCCCTGGTTTGTGACATCCATTTTAGCCAAGATCTTGGCTTTATAGTGAAGAAAGGAGGCAGATTACTCTTTGCCTGGATGCTTCTCTGGACCAAGTCATTGAAACTCCAGGCCTGAATCATGAGCAACTCTTTCTCATAAATTTCAGTGTGTCTTTGACCTCCTTGTTTCTCAGGCTATAAATCACAGGGTTTAGCATGGGTATGATGATGGCATAAAAGATGGAGGCCACCTTGTCATTTTCCTCAGATTCATTGGAAGAAGGATGCAAATACATGTAAGAGAGAGTCCCATATAAAATGGTCACGGCCGTCACATGGGAAGCACAAGTGGAGAAGGCTTTGTGTCTCCCTGGAGCAGAGTGCATTTTCAAGATGGCAGCCAGGTTGTATACATAGGAGAAGAAAACAAACAGTAGAGGGCTAGTTAGTTTGAAGCCTATGTTGACCATTAACGACATGACATTCATGTCAATATTGGAACAGGAAAGGGTCAGGACTGGGGACCATCACAAAAAATTACAGAAAGATTGAAAAGAAAGCAAAGAGACATTTACAGTGGCAGTCAGGGATCCCATGAAATAGGATACAGAGACCAGGTGGATACAGACCCTTCAGGACATGACCACCGGATAACACAGTAGATAACAGGTGGCCACATAACAATCTATGGCCATAGCAGCAAGGAGATAAACTTCAGTGGTGGCAAATAGACCGTAAATCTGCAATTGTATCAGACATCCCAAGAATGAGATCGACTTGTGAGACACAAGGAAATTCACTAGCATCTTGGGAATGATAGCCAAGGTATAACACAGGTCAATGAAGGACAGGTGTTGGAGGTGTGAAGGTGGGGATCAATACTGATGAGAAGCATCATGCTGGCATTGCCCACTAGAGTTGTTACACAGATGATGAGGAACACAAGGAAGAGGGCATACTGTACCTCTTGCTGAACCAAAAATCCCAGCAGAATGAATTCAGTCACCACAGTGCTATTTGCTTGTGTCATGGTCATCATGTCATCTGCAGACCAAGGAGAGAGAGAATAGGACCAAGGGGAGATTGCTGTTACTCAGATTTAGGAAAAAATGCCCTCTACTTTTATGTTGATGTTTTCTATCTTTCTAAAATCTAATTTTGTTGATGTCATTAATACACACACATGTGTGTATACCTTCTCCTATCCCCTATCCAATGAACCATCCTTTATAATAGATAAGAAAGGAAATATGGCTTAACAAAACTACTCAATATATCAACTGTGTCTGACAATGCAGTAACAATGATCATATGAGAAAGTGCTTGGCACAGTGCTGACATATACAGTAGGTGCTTAATAAATGCTTGTTTCCTTTCCTCTTCCTTCCTAAATATCTAAATCTAAATTATCTAACTTATTCCATGAAGCTATTGCTTCTTCAGACACTTTCCTCCCTCTTCTATGAAAACCTTGTAAGGCCTAATATGCCTAAGTCTGATCATTAGTCTAAGAAAGAGAGAATCAGATTCAGAAGTTCTGTACTTGCCTGGGCAGCCGAGACGGTATTTGTCAGAGATGTCAGGAGTCTGAGAATAGATAATGTTTTAAACATACACCTGACTTTAGTCCTATTGTGACTTTTCAGACAGATGACTCTGAAGACACCTTGTAACTAATACACTATGCATTATGCATTGAAATGAGGGCTGCCTCCTTCACAGTAGTCCCCTTAAGAAGAGACACACTTATTCCATCCTACAATTCTTTGCTTGGGGTTGGGCTTCTAGATCAGAAGGGCCTTAGGTACCTGTGCACTGTTAATAATATAGAGAAGTGGCAAATATTTCTGCTACTTCCAGTTTAATTTTGGGAACCATCAAAAAGTTATTTAAAGTCAATTGTGAGAAATGAAGTAGGGGATGGGAAAACAGAGAATCTGGGTAAAAAAACACTGCAAAGCAGATCTTCTTGTGCTCGGTAGCCTGGTTCTTAAAGGTGGCTTCCAGATGGCTGTGAGACTATGGGGAATGATGGTGGTGATAAAGTAGATAAGAGTCTACCCTCCCCGCCCCCCCAGTGACTGCTCTGAAGGTGATGACCATTACTTACTGACCTTTGCACATTCTAGTCTACTGATAAAAAAATTAAAATTAAAAAATTCCCTATCTCTGGTGTTACAGCTTATGGAGCCACTGCATGAATCTAAAGAAAGGCACTTCCTACTGACAGGGATGTGGGCATTGTATGGGCTTCGTAAGGATCTCTTGAATTGAATAGAATGAAAGAAGATGAGAGTCAAAGGGATATTGGGGTTCAGAGAATCATGGAATGTTAAAGTTACAAGGTTTCAAAGAAATTGAGTCATTAGGTTAGAGAAGGGGCCTACAAAATCGGACCTGAGAGAAAGGACTTCAGACACAGGACATGCAATGTTAGAATGGGAAGGTGCCTTAAAAAATCTAATGCTTAGCATTATAGGTGAGAAAACTGTGGTCCAGGGAGGGCAGATGATTTGTCCAAAGTCACACTAAAGTTGATTTTCCTTCCAGCCCTGAAGAACTACCGGGTAGCTAAGTCTCCTGTATCTGGATCAATGCTCTTTAATTATCCCCTGCATCTCTCTTAGGGGCAACTAGGTGGCACCGTGGTAGAGTGCTGGGCCCAGCGGCAGGAAGACCTGAGTTCAAATATGACCTCAGACACATGTTAGCTGTGTGACCCCGGGCAAGTCATTTAATCCTGTTTGCCTCTGTTTCCTCATCTATAAAAGGAGCTGGAGAAGGAAACAGCAAACCACTCCAGTATCTTTGCCAAGAAAATCCTAAATGGGGTCTCAAATGGCTCAACAACAACACCTTTCTTAGAGATGTGTAAACTGACACTAGATATGTGGTTCTACCCTTAGCACCAGGGCTATTTCTTCCCACTCTTTTTCAAATATCATTTTCTTAAACAAACCTCCTAATGATGCTCTCTGCTTCAAGCATCTCCCTTTATCAATCCATCCTCCACCCAGTTGTCAAAAGAACCCACCTCAGGCACAGATTTCACAGTGCCATTCCCCAAAAACATCCTGTAGCTCCTTATTACCCAGAGTGTAAAATAAAAACTCTACTGTCTGACATGTAAGGCCCTGACTCCAACCTGCATTTCCACCCCCCCCCCCCGCCTTTTTTTTCAACATTACTTCCCATCACGGACTCTCCACACTGGACTGCTGAGTTTTCCCAAACTCAGCTTGCCATTCCTGCCCCTACTCCATGCATATGAGCAAGCCCTCAAGCCTCAGGGGATTTTAATGCCCCTGCCCCTCACCTCACCTTTCTGAATCTTTCTATTCCCCAAGAATTAGCTCCTGCACCCCTCTCTGCTTAGATATCTCCAAATGAAAGCATTTTCCTTGTCTTCACATTTTCCCAGAACACTTTCTTTCGATCTCTGCTTTGCCTCCAGTTATGCCCAAGGCCTACACACTTATCTTTCTATATGAGTTACCCTGATGCCACCTCTATACTAGCTACACACACACTCTGTAAAGTTAAGGACTGTGCTCTCAATCTTGGTCTTCCCATACAAGGCATCACACTTTGCATATGCTAGGCCATAGGACCATAGATTTAGAGACAGAAAGGCCTTAGATTCCTTTAGGACAGCCCCATTCTGTCATTCAATAAAACTCTATCAATTTCAATGAACCTTTTTGGGCCTCAGCTTCTGTCTCTTCAAATGAAGGGGATAAAGTTCCATTTCAGTTCCACATCCTGAGATCTATAACTTGGAGATGATCCACCATTTTCCTTTCAGATCTCTTATTAACTAAGGAATGGCAAACTAGTTTTTGAGCTCATCCAATTAGGTGCTTCTTCTATAACCTACTGATGCTTTTCTGGATGTGAGAAAATTCTGGCCAGATGGAAGCAGCCCCTCTTGTTTCTCTTACCCTGATCCTTGAGGCTTGGCTTCTTCCCCAGAGACCCTGAAGGAGGCATCGTTCTTTGGGAATCATGGAGGATTTCCTTTACTTCAGGGAAAGTAATCTCCCTTTGGGTTCCCTTGTTTTCATTGGGTCTGAGCTTACTGGTGTCCCAATACGGCATCTCTGTAAGGTTCCAAACACGAGTGCACAGAAGCCAGCTAAGTAGCATTGTGATCTACTCTCCTGGGCATCTCTGGCTCAGGGGGATGGAGAAGGCTCGAAGGAAACAGTGCTTATTAACTGCTTTCCTGCCAACAGTGCTTTGGTTCCCATAAGAGTGTTGTTTTCCAATTACTTTACTTAGGGATTTTTTGGGATTTTGGAATTATAATTTAGAATTGCTAAAATTTGCAAAGCAAATTCCTGATTTTAACCTTGAGGTAAACTTCCATTTTACATATAGATAAACTGAGGTTTTCAGAGACCAATAGTCATACAAGTAGTAATCAATCAATGCCAAACAACAAGCATTTATTAAGCACCTGCTACATACCATACTATATACATACTAATAATTGACAGAGGCAGGACTGAGTGCCAGCTGATGAGGAAATAGTGAATAGAATGCTGGCCTTGGAGTGAGGAAGACCTGAGGTTGGATCCAGCTTCAGAAACCTATTATTTTTGTGATTCTAGGCAGTCACAACCTCTCTCAGCCTCAGTTTCCTCACCTGTTAAAAAGGAGGATAATAATAGCACTTACCTCATGAGAGACATTATTTTACTATTAATAACAAATTAATAAGTCAGGATCCAGGCTTTTCGCCTTTGTTTCCTCATTTAAAGCCCAGATCCTGTAAAACATCAGTCTTTGAAGGACTTGCCTGATTTCTGAGGTTACCCTAGTCCTCATGGAACAGGCTCTTCAATCTCTAGTGAGATGCCACCCAACTAGGAGACCTAACTTCTATTTAGAGTATAAAAGAATCTAGTCTGAACAAGTTCTTGGGACCCTGGGAGAGGAACTACTGCGCATGTATCCTCCATTAGAGTTTAGGGTGACCCAGCTCATGAAGGAGAAAACCAACCAGATTGGTCTGGATGGATACAGATTCTCCTGTCTACACTGCTGGAGGCAGCTGAGTTTCATGATCAAGCCACATTCTCAGCAGGAGGGACTGAAGACTTTCAGCCTACCTCCTCATTAAATGCCCACCAATCAGAGTTGATTTTCACTTGTCAGGGTCATTCACTTTCAAAAAAATAAATATTTAAGACTCTCAGGCTCTCCATGGGTTTGACTTACCATTGACCACCAATTTATTGATTGCCATGTAGCCTAATTAATAAATTGATTATTAATTACCCAGAAACTTTGCCTTTTGGGGATTTTTTCATTTATCACACTCACAAGGTTCTTGTAAATACCAAATGATATGATAAATGTAAAGTGGTTTTCAAATTTTAAGTCCCTGTATATATAATTAACATGTAATTATACATTTATTTAATTAATATAACTAATATATAATTATATATTTAATTAATTAATACAATTAATAGATTAATATTATTATATATTATATTTAAGTCCCCTATAATATGTATCCATTATTATTAGCATACATTTATTTAAGTAAAATGCAAGTATAACAGGGGTCTGGCATATGTGGAGAGTGTCTTGGATGTGTCTGTAGGAGGAAAGGCTTTGGGGCCGTCTCTATGAAAGGGCCTTGGTTCTTGGCCTCTGCGTTTGTTATTTTCATTTCAGGTAAAGGATAGTAACACTAGAGAGAAATGTGTCAATCGATACAGAAATGTAATTTTAGCCTCCGACACTTAATCCATACAAACAAAAACCTAGCCGTGTAACCTTGGGCAAGTTACTTAACCCCAATTGCCCTAAAGGGGCGGCTAGGTGGCGCAGTGAGTAAGAGCGCCGGCCTCGGAGTTTGGATGACCCGAGATCAGATCCGGCCTCAGAAAATGAGCACCCACGCATAAATCAAATGACTAGCCGTGTAACCTTGAGCAAGTTACTTAACCCCAATTGCTTTAAAAAAAAAAAAAAAGAAGAAGAAAATGTAATTTTATTTCAAAATAAAATGTTTGATTAGTAATAAATAAGACTTGCAACAAATAAAACTTGTCTCTATTTCCTTTACCTTATGAATAAAAAGTGTACTGTATCAGTTGACGTTGTGTCCTTCAAAGTATTTTAAAATTTCAGCCCTTCTAACAATGGAAAAGGGGGAATGCATATGGTAGGAGCTTAAGCCAATGGGAGTTAAGAAGAAATGCCACCAACCCCCTTAGAATATCCTAGAATCTTGGGGGGGAGGGCAAATATATAAATATATCTAGCCTGGAGGGTGAAGAGAGACAGAGAGACAGAGAGAGAGAGAGACAGAGACAGAGACAGAGAGACAGAGACAGAGAGAGACAGAGTGAGAGAGAGGGAGGGAGGGAGGAAGGGAGATCACTACACAAATATCTATCTTCAGTGGTGTCTTGGATTTGTACAGATATCATTCTGTCATTTTTGAGATTATACCCCATTACTGCTTTTTTCACCCTTTTATTGACTATGAGAACTACTCCCTTTTTTCTGAGGGATTTTTGCCCACAGAAGTATATGTAATGATCACTGAATTAAATTCACCCATTCCCATCCATTCACTGACACTCAAGATATTGATGTTTAATCTTTCAATATCCTGTTTGACCACATCGAGCTTACCTTGGTTCAAGATAGTACATTCTCAGTTTCTATGCAATATTGATCTTTATAGCATTGGATTAGCAAAGATACTGGTGTGGTTTTCCCATTTCCTTCTCCAGCTCATTTTACAGAAGAGAAAACTAAGGCAAACAGGGTTGAATGACTTGGCCAGGGTGACACAGTTAGTAATTGTCTGAGACTGAATTTGAACTCAAATCTTTCTCACTCTGGGCCCTGTGCTCTGTCCACTTCACCATGTAGCTGCTCATCTATTGCCTTAGAGAGTTTATATTAAATAAACAGTTATGAATACTAATCACTTTGAGCCCTCTTTGGGAAAATAAGGAGAGGGTTGATATCTATGTTTGTCTCTGTCCTCTTTGAAGGTGAGGCAAAATTCACGTTCCTGAAAATGTTTGGAAAAATAACCAGCCGAGTATAATACAGTATCTCTTAATAGACAGACTGTGGGAAAGGAAATGGAGGAAAGAGCAGAGCTATTCTTGGGGCTTCCCTCTGTTCTTGAGGAGATGGGTGTCTCTGGAGGAGTCAGACCAAGTCTTCTGCTACAAGATGCCTACAGATCTGATGGCCTTTCTCAGACCTTCCCTTTTCTAGCAGAGCTCAGTTCTACCTTCTCTTTCTCCTTTCTCCAGATGTTTCTTCCCTCTTTCTTTCTCAGCCCTTGCTGGCTGTACTTCTTCACCTCCATTATCAGAGTCTCAAAAGCTCTCTCCTCAGCTCTGAGCTGGCTATTCCTTTTGGACAACATCCATGGGGAGTGACCAAGTCTCTTACCCAATCAGAAGGGACTTCCCATTGCCCCTAATGAAATGTCTTTCATTAATTTAAAGAGATATCAAAACCTTTTTATTCTAGTGAACAACCAAAATGTCATTCTATAAATGTATCAAGGCTTTTCTCTTACTTTAAATTGAGTGGCAGGTGGTGGTGACAATTCAATTTCTCATTGAACCCTCACAATTTGTCTTTGGTTGGACCATGCAGCTCCTGCTTACCATGAACGGACACTCTACCAGTAGTCTGGCATTGTGCAGTGTTCCATTTTCCTAATACCTTGACAGTCAATGTCTCTGCTGCCTCAAGTCAGTTTCATTGCCTTGGATAAGTCATTTCCTCTTTTTGGAACTAAGTTTTATCTCTGTAAAATGAGATCATCACTAAGATCCCCACCAGATTTAACTCTCTGTGACCTCACAGAAACATTTTATTTTTATTGATATTTCATTTTTCACTTTTTATCTACAAAGTGGAGAAAATAATATTATACTGCCTACCTAATAGGGTTATTCAGAAGACCTAAATCGGTCACATAAGAGCTTTTAGGCCATAGTGGAGAGTAAGGAAGATCTGTATTCAAGTCTTGTCTTTGACATATTCCAGTTGTGTGACCATGGCCAAGTCACTGAACCCATCAGTGTTCCCCAGAAACTCTCTGCCATACTGTCAGACATGTCACAAGTTGACCTGCTGCATTACAGGTCACTGGAGACAGTTTATCCCACGGGAGTTTTCTACACTGATATACTCATAGTATTCAGTCCCCCATGCCTTGCAAAATGTGAAAGCATTTTAGTAATAGATAAAAGGAAGCCAGAACAACAACACCATTATATCCATCAATAAGGTTATTAATTATTATAATTATATTAAAATTTTGAAAATCTTTGGTCACTTTTATAGGCTATTGGAAGGTTAATTCTGTATAGATCTTTGCAACTTTTGCCTCTAATTTGTCACATTCCCCCAAGCTGAGATGTTGCCTATCTATTAAAAAAAGAGGCAGGATAATATTTTCCTAGATGCTTCTCTGAACTGGGCCATTGGAATAGAAGACTGGAATCATGAGCAACTCTTTCCCAGAATTTTTGCTGCCTCTTTGACAGCCTTGTTTCTTAAGCTGTAGATTATGGGATTCAACATGGGAATGATGACCCCATAAAATACAGAGGCTACTTTATTGTTCTCCTGAGACTCATTGGAAGAAGGTTGTAAATACATGTAAAGAAGAGTCCCATATAAAATGGTGACAGCTGTCAGGTGGGAGGCACAGGTGGAGAAGGCCTTGTATCTTCCTGTGGCAGAGTGCATCTTCAAGATGGCAGACAGGATGTGCATGTAGGAGAAAAAGACAGCCATCATAGTGGCTGACAGGGTGAGGCCTGAAATGAGAATTAACATCATGACATTCATATCAATACTGGAACAGGAAAGGGCAAGGATTGGTGGAGCATCGCAGAAAAAGTGATTGATTATGTTGGAGTTACAGAAGGGTAGGGAAAAGAGACAGGCGATTTGGATGGATGCAGACACAGAACCCATGAAATAAGACCCAGCCACCAGCTGGATGCAGGCTCTTTGGGACATGATCATTGGATAGCGCAGAGGTTTGCAGATGGCCACATAGCGATCTATGGCCATGGCGGCGAGAAGGTAACATTCGGTGACAGCAAAGGTTCCATAAACCTCTAATTGCAGCACACATCCTGTGAAGGAGATAGATTTGTTGGATACCAGGAAGTTCAGTAACATCTTGGGAGTGATAGCAGAGGTATAACACAGGTCAACAAAGGACAAATGTTGGAGGAAGAAATACATGGGGGTGTGAAGTCGAGAATCAATATTGATGAGGAGGATCATGCCAGCGTTGCCCACTACAGATGTCACATAGACGATGAGAAACCCAAGGAAGAGGGCATACTGCACCTCTTGCTGAACCAAAAACCCAAGGAGAATGAATTCGGTCACTATGGTGCCATTTCCTTGTGTCATGGCTACCGAGAGATCTGCAGATGAAAGAGACAAAAAGGACAGAGACACCCACAACAAGGGATGAAAATAGCCTTTAGTCTCCTGCCATGACAGTTTATTTTTTTAAAATGTATTTATTTACTTTTAGTTTACAGCATTCAATTCCACAATCCCTTGTGTTCCAAATTTTCTCCCCCTTCCTTTCCTGCTCCCCCCATAGAAGCATGCCATGATAATTTATTTTTAAATTTTTATTGATATTTCATTTTTATATTAACTTCGTTTATGAATATATCCATCCTCCTTCCACTGCCCAATGAGCCTTTTCTTGTAATAAAGAGAAATAAGAGAGGGGAGAAGAATGAAGGAGGGTAGGAATGAGCATTTATATAGCGTTGACTATGTGATAAGGATTTCACAAATATTATCTTTTGTGAGAAAGGAAGAGAAGATGGAGAGTGGTTACATTCCCCAAGTCCCAAGAGCTTTGTGTGGCAGACAGCATAAAGCAGGAAGTTGTACCCTAGCACATCACTCCCTAAGTGAACCAGGAGGCAAGGCAAGGTTCCAGCTGCCCTCTATTGTAATCAGTCTGGGGAAGCCAAGTCCTTCCCTTGTGATCAGGTCAACCCTTCCCACTCTTCCTCCCTCTGAGTCCCTTCCCAGCAGACTCCCACACTTCTGGCCTCACACAGATAGCTAGTCTAATCCTTCACCCCCTCTTTCAGGCTGGGAAACCTTCCCTTCCCAGCATTGCCTGCAGCTGGAATGGGGCCACACCTATAAAGTGAAGGAGTCAGACTGACTGATCCTTAACACCTCTCCTAGCTCTCAATCCCACTGTCATATGCTATTCTTTATTAATTTTTTCTCCAGTTAACAAGCATTTATTTTTTCCATGCTACTTCCAAATCAAAAGAAAAAAAAAGACAAGCCTCTTTAACAAAAATTCACAATAAAGCAAACCAAATGGCCACATTGTCCTTGTCCATATTAACAGTGATAACCAGCATTTACACAGTGCTTTAAGTTTTGCAAAGCTCTTCCCAATGTGCTAAGATGATCCTTACAATAACCATGGAAGGTAGGTGTGATTATGAACTCCCTTTTATAGATGAAGTAACTAAGGCAGACAGAGGTTAAGTGACTTGCCCAGGGCCACACACTTAGTGTCTGAGGTTAGATATGAACTTCAGCACTCTGCCCACCAGGCTTCCTTAAATATATTTCTCATCTTGCTGTTCTTGCTTCCAAGTCTGTCTTTTTCTCTTGGAAATCCTGTACAGCCTGCTGTGCTTGAGGCTGATCTCCAGTCTGTGATTAGGTAATCTGGTTCAGGATCTCTGCTCCGGCCTGGGCAGCTGGTGAGGAAACATTTCCTAGGGATTTCGGGATTTTGAGGAGGGAGGGTAAAAGGACCTTACACCAGAACTACAGGCCTATGTAGTGGGGGGCTGTTGTGCTTACCCAGAAGTTTTGCTCAGTCATGTCTGACTCTGTGATCCCTTTTTGGGGTTTTCTTGGCAGAGATGCTGGAGTGGTTTGCCATTTCCTTCTCCAGATCATTTTAAGGATGAGGAAACTGAGACAAACAGGGTTAAGTGACTTGCCCAGGGTCACACAGTTAGTAAGTGTGTTAGGCTAGATTTGAACTCTGGAAGATGAGTCTTTCTGACTCTAGGCTTAGTTCTCTATCCACTCTGTCTCCTTGCTGCTTCAGACCAAGAAATTATTTATTTTTTACAAATAAATCCAGGATTATACATTACAATTAGATTTTCTGCCTTTACTGTAGTCCTCCTAAGAAGTGGTGTGCTTATTTCAGTCATGGATCATTTGTTCAAGATGTGACTGCTCTCCCTGATCAGAATTAACTATAGAGTCTCTGTACTATTAAATGGTAGAAAGTCTCACTTTCCGCTTTTGCAGGAGGGTTTAATTTATAGAATGTTAAAGTCATTTAGAGCCATTTAGGGAGGGATGGGTGGATTATGGTGGATCAGGCCCTTCTGAGTAAGAAACAAGGTAGGCCTGGAAAGCAATGAGATTTCCCTGGGCCTGGCTACCTGACTTGGAAGGCTATTCCCAGGGAAGAGGCCCAGCATTTATATTCTGAGCAATGGCAGCAAGGGCATGAGGGGAGGGCTTGGCTGAATGAGAGTGCAGGCACCTAAAGGCAGGACTGGATAGGGGAGAGCCCTCACTGTGCCTTTCCCTTTCTAGTTTGAGAATAGAAAATACAACTCAGTCCACTTACTGCACTGATTCTCCCCTTAGGGCAAAGTCCCCCCAAATCTCTAAAACAAGATACTCCTACTGATGGTGCTCAGAAGAGGATTAATCAAGGCTGGCTGGCTGAGTGGGACCTTGCTTTGTGATTTCATCAGGCTACGGGAAGCAGAGGTATGAAAACTCCCTCTATCAATGCAGGTCTGCACTTTGCAATAGGGAATCTTGGAGAGTTGCAGAGAGCAGTGAGAATGCAAGGTGACTTGTCCAAGGTCACTTAGCCTGTATATGTCAGAGGTAAGGCTTGAGCCCAAGCTGTTCAGATTCTGATGCCTACTCTCTATCTGCTTTGGCATGGTAGCTCTGACTAGATGGAAACAAGTTTGGAAGGGGCATTTGTATTTAAGAATCACAGAATTATAGAGCTGGCAGAGCCCTTAGTATGTACTACGTTAGAGTTGAATGAAGGGCCCCTAACCCCCGGAATGTAGAATGGCCCAGCTGAAAGGTGACATGGAAGCTGGCCTTTCCCAGCCCTCTGGGCCACAGATGAGGAATCTGGGGCCTTGGGAGGTCAGGAGACTTGTCCAAGGTCACAGTATTCTCTGTGTTCTCAGCCCTGGAGTCAGTTGAAGCCATAAAAGGGGAACTCGGGTGTCCAGACACCCAGCTCAGTGCTCTTTGCATTATTTCCTACTACTTTGCCCAAGGGATACTGAAACCACTAAGAAAAGGGTGTTTCTGTCATTAGCTCCAGGGCCTGTGCTCTTCAGTCTCCAAAAGTCCTGATTCTGAAACCCAAGGGCAGCACCTGGCCTATGGAGGACTGGATGTGGAGTCAGAGCCTCAGGGCCATGTCCTGAGAACAGGAAGGGATGTCAGAAGTGACCTTGTCAAGCCTCATCTGTCAGACCAGGAAATTCAGACCTAGGGTGAGAGCCCTAATGAGGCAGGGACTCTGAGGCCCTGGGGTCCCTGATGTCTTGGGCTGGGGTGGATTCTGGGGCACTGGGGAGCCGTTCTCTCCCAAGTCAGTCTGGAGTCTGGGCTGGCCGAGCTTCAAGCCTCCTGGGCTTCTTTGCACCTGCTCTTTCCTCCCCCGTTTCCTTGTCCTGGTCCCAGAGGCTGTACCTGTAGCCAGATTGCCATGGTTAGGCCGCTGGTCACCATTTCCCCATAATTGCTGCTGCAGCTTCAGGCTAACCAGCCTTTAGTGACTGTGCCCATGGGCAGACTGCCACCCAATTGCTGCCATTCCTCTGCTAGCCCAGTGTTCTTCACCCCTCACACACCCCTCCACGTCCCAAATGTATTTACCCAGTTACTGTCCTAAAATAGCTGGGCCTAGAGAAGTTACTGACTTATAGAAGTTTAGGTGACAGTATTTCCAGGAAGCATAGCACAGTGAATAGACAGAGTCCTAGGCCTAGATACTGGCAGACTTGTAATAAATAATAATATAAATAAATAAACAAACAAATAAATTAATAGATAAATAGACGAATAAACAAACAAGCAAACAAATAAGCAACTCAGATGCTTATTTGCCTTGTGATCCTGGGCAAGTCACTTAACCTTTCTGGACCTTAATTCCCTCATTTGGAAAATAAGAGCATTGGACTGGAAAGCCTCTGCAGTGTCTTCTATTGCCTGGACCCTGTGATCCTGGTGTCCCTCTTGGCTCTGTTCCCTACCAAACCCATTCTTCCCTGTTCCTGCTGATGGCATCCCAATCTTCCCCATCATCCGGACTCAGAGTCTCAAGATATTCTTGACCTTTCTCATTCCTTCATGTCATGTCTAATTAGTTGTTGAGTCCTATCACTTCTATGTCTAGAAACCTTTGTCTATCTCTGTTTTTCTGTCTACACAGTCACCCCACTGGTGCAGTATAGACTCCCACTGCCCCCAACCTGGATGGTTATCGTAGCCTGATAATGGCTTCCTTTGCTTCCAGAATCTCGAGTCTTCAATCTGTCCCCTACCCAGCTGCCAGAAAAACCTGCCTAAGGCCGGTGTCCCACCTGCTGACTCAACGACATCCAGTGGCTCCCCTTGTCCCAGGCTGGTCTATACCATAATTACTTCTTAGCCTGGAGTTGAAGGCTCTGGCTCCACCTCTCTAGACACCTTTGGCATGAATCCCCTTCACTCACTCTATATCCCAGCCAAATCACTCTGCTGGTTGTTCCCCAGACTGACCATCCCATCTCCCTCCTCCGAGAAGACACACAAGCCTCTGACTCCTGAAACGACATGCTTTCTCATCTCATCCTTCAGAATCCTCATGTCACTTCTGCTCACAGCTCTGACAGCACCTAATCTGGAAGTCTGACCCAGGCTGAAAGTTGCTTCTGCCTTCTTGGACTGTTTTAGACCACTTTATCTCAATTTCCCATTGATTTTCCTTACTCATTACCTTCCATCACTGATCTGTGCCAGGCGGATAGTAGGCGCCTAATAAATATTTATTGACTGAGTTGCTGGCGTATCTGAGCCTCATGTGGACCATGTCGGAATGCAAACTCCTTCAAAGACAGGACTCTAATTTGTTTTAATCTTCGAATCCCTGACACTTAGAATCATGCCTTGCACAAAATAATCCATAGGATTTAGAGCTGAAAAGGCCTCAGGAGCTCTTTGGGCTTGTATTGCTTGATGCATTTTCCTATTTTGAATTATCAGTTATAATAATACTTAGTATTTATATAGTGCTTTATGTCACTATAAAATGATATAATACTTGTAAAGTGCATGGCACATAGTAGGTGGTGTATAAGTTTGTAGTCACTTTCCCCTGCTCTTCTATCATATGGTTTAAAAAGTGCTTCTTCACATTATCTTCACAACCATCTTGGGAGGTAGGGGCTATTACTTTATCCCCATTTTAAAAATGAGGAAACTGAGGCTGACAGAGATTAAGTGATGCCCAGGGTCGAACTGTTAGCTGGTTCAATGCATAGAGTTCTAGACGTGGAGTTCAATTGACCTTACACCCTTACTAGCAGTGTCATGCCAGATTTGAACTCAGTTCCTCTTGAGTGCAGGTCTAGAACTTTGTGCATGGAACCACCTAGCTGCCTCAGTTTCTTCCCTGCAAAGGAGAGGATGGCCTAGAAGCCCCACAGGGACCATTTAGTTGTAGATTCTAAGAGCTCTAACTCCCAGAGGTAATATGTCCATTCCCCAGCAGGTCAGTTGGTAACTCAAGAATGCTGCCAGTCTTACTCACTCAGCCTTCAGCAGGGTCTCTTACTCCCTTTTCATTGTGCCTTTGCTGGAGGTGAAAGGATTCTGCTCAGCCTCAGAACCAGCTCTTCTGTTTCGTTGACACTGATCCATCCTCCATGCTCTTTTTCTCTTCAAAGATATTAAACATCCACAGTTCATTGGAAATAAGGGGAAAATGGCTTCATTTCAGAAGAATTAATCTCACTCTGGCATCCCCTGCTTCCTTCAGGTCCACGCTGACTGCCATCCTAGGAAGGCATCACTCCAGGTCCTCCAAATGTGGGCACACATAAACCAACCAGATGGCACTGGGACCTGCTCTCCTGGGCATCTCTGGTCCCTGGGGCTGAAGAAAACTCCAGTGAAACAGCCATCATTAGTTACTTTCCTGAAGGCTTGGAGCTGAGCTTCCCAGAGGAGTCATTGCTGTTTCCAAATTACATAAGAATTGTGCAGGAACAAGAATCATAATTGCAGATCACATTTACATGGTGTTCTAAGGTTGTTAAACAGTTCTCATTATAACCTCCTGAGGCAGTGCCAATAATGCCATTATCATTTTACAGTTGGATAAACTGAGGTTTGTTGACTCACCCGTAGTAATCAATCAATCAAAAACATTTAATAAGCATCCATGGTGTTCTGGGGAGTATGATAGCAAGTGCTCCAGGGGTGGGGATTCAAACTTCAGGCACATTTTTTGTAAGTTCAGTCCTTTGTCCTTTTTTTTGTGTGTGTTATGAATATAGCCACTTAAGAAACAGACATTTCAATATAAAACAGAACAAGTAAGCTGATTGTATATGTAGTCTTTTCTCTGAATCCTTGATATGCATTCACATGCCACAATTTGGTCAGTCATTCTCCAGATGAATCAGGCCATCCACCTAGTTTCTAGTTTTTTGCTACAACAAAAAGTGCTGCTGCAAATTTTCAGTTACACATGAATCCTTTCCTTCTGTCTTTGACTAGCTTGTGGAATATACCTCTTAGTGGTATTTCTCAGGCAATGGGTATGCACAGTTTAATGAATTTCTGTTCATACCTTTCAGAAATTCAAACCTGAATTGCCTTTCAGAATGGTTGAACCAATTCTCCAAAAGTGAATGACTGTCTTCAAGGTATGTCTCTTTTCCTATGGCCTCTTCACATATTGTCCCGTTTCATCTTTTTGTCATCTATATCTCACACTTGCTTTAATTTGCCTTGTCATTACTAGTGATTTACATTTTTTAAATAGATTGATAACTTGCATTTCTTCATTTGAAGATTTCTTTTTCATATCCTTTGAACACATCTCTTGGAGAATGACTTTTGTTCTTTTGCATTTATATCAATTCCCTTAACACCTTGGATATCCACATTTGTTGAAGTTTTTTTCCTTAGCTGTTTTCCTTCTAATTCCATCTGCATTGACTTTGCTTCCTCACAATCTTTTCAGTTTTATGCCCTCAAAAATTGCCCATTTCATCTTCCTTTTTTAACCTCTCTCTTTTGTTTAGATAAGGATCCTCTCTTAACATACTTGTGAGACATTTCCCACCTTTCAACTCTTGTGTTAGTATTATTATGTTTTAATTAACATTAATATTTAGGCTATTCATATATTTGTAACTTATTTTGGAATATGGTGTAACATCATGGCCTAAACTTAATTTCTGCCAACCACTTTCCAATTTTCCAAGCAGTTTTTCTTGAATAATTTATTATTCATTAGACTTCCACCTTATTAAATAGTTATTAAGTCAGCATGGGAAGGAGGGTAAGGGAAGGTAATAAGCATTTAAATGGCACCTATTGTATGCCCTGTGCTAATTCTTTTGCAAATATTGTCTCATTTGAGCCTCAAAACAACCCTCTGAGGTACTTGTTACAATATCTATTTTACAGTTGAAAGGAATTTAATGTAGACAGCAATTAAGTGTCTTGCCCTGGGTCACACAGCTAGTAAGTGTCCAAGGCAAGATTTGAACTCAGGTATTTTGATTCCAAACAATCAAGCAATAAACATTTATTAAGCAACTTCTACCAGCCAGGTTCTGTGCTAAGTGCTAGGGATTAAAAAAAAAAAAAGG
This sequence comes from Gymnobelideus leadbeateri, assembly GCA_011680675.1. Lineage (NCBI taxonomy): Eukaryota > Metazoa > Chordata > Mammalia > Diprotodontia > Petauridae > Gymnobelideus > Gymnobelideus leadbeateri. The sequence continues at coordinate 399,518 of WOXC01002779.1, forward strand.
CAAAAGACAATCATCCTCCGGAACCTTATAAGCTACTGGGAGAGACAACATGCAAATAAAAATAAATACAATAAACTCTATTCAGGATAAATAGGAAATAATTAGCAGAGAGAAGGCGCTGGAATTAAGAGGGGTTGGGCAAAGCTCCCTGTAGAAGGTGGGATTTTAATTAGGACTTCAAAGAAAATGAAGAAAGACAGTGGTAGAATTGGAGGAGGGAGAGCATTCTAGGGATGGGAGACAGCCAGAGAAAATGCCTGAGGGTAAGAGGAGGTTCTTTTTGTTGGTGCCATAGTTGGGAAGCCAGTGTTACTACATGGAAGTGTGAAGAAGGCTGGAAAGGTAGGAAGCAGGCTAGGTTAGGAAGAGCTTTAAATGCCAAACAGAGGATTTTGTGTTTGGTCCTAGAGGCCATAGGGAGCTCCTAGAGTCTATTGAGTAGGGGGATGACATGCATTTAAAAAAAATGCATTTTAAGAAAATCACTTTAGTGATTGAATGAAGAATGGATTGGAGTGGGGAGAGACTTGAGGTAGGCAGATCCACCATTAGCCTATTGCAATAATCAAGCTGTGAGGGGATAGGGGCCTGTACCAGAGCAGGGCAGTATGCCACCTATTACCTTATCCCATTGATGATCTTTTTTATTTTTAACCAGTCAAAAATAGTTGTGATGATTATTGCTTCACAAAGTAATATGAGAATTAGTACTACTGGGTCTCTGCTGCTTTTGATTTTTTTTTCATTTTTTCCCTTGAGATTTTTGAACTCCTGTTCCCCCATATGAAGTTTATCATTATTCAGCTTGTTTCCATAGGAAAACCTCTTGGTAGTTTGACTGGTATGGCACAAAGTCTATAAATCAACTTTGGTAGTTTCACTCTTTCAATGATATTTGCACAGCCCAACCATGAAAAATCAAAGACTCTATAATTATTAGTAGAATTGTTTTAATTAATTTTAAATTTGAATCTTTAGAGTTTTTTTTTTAATGTAAACCAATCATTCAATCAACTGACAAATTTTTACTAATTGCTTACTGTACACCAGGGCATGATATCATTTTATATCATATTATATGATAATATAATATCACATTATCACATCACATTATAGTATATCATATCATATGTCATACCCTATAATACTCTCTCCTGTTCTATAGAAAATGCTTGTGGTAGAGGAATAATTTACAACCACTGGCTACTGGAAATCTTTCCCTCCCAGAGTCTTCCTGAAGTTCCACTGGGGTGTGTAGCTCTCTGCTGGCCTCCTGTGCCTTTTGTAGACTCCCTACTTGGCATTTTTCTCTTCCCCGAGGGGTCACCCTCTCTGAAGGAGTCTTGCCTCTAGTGAGTAATACTCCTAGTTGGATGTGTTACCTCTTGCCTGGGGAGTCTCACTTTTGTCAGGGTCAGTGTCTGTCAGGTGAGTGAGTAGGGCAGAGGAGGAGATAAAAAAGGAAGCTTTCTTCTCTCCTTTTCCATGAGTGAGCCCTCTTAGCAGTTTCTAGATTCTAAATTCTGATTCTAGAACTGAAATCCTCTAAACTGGAGAACTTCCCCCAGTAGACTTGTTCACCATTTGAGTGAGCTCACTGCTTCACTGCCTACTATTTCTATTTCACAAGCCTGATTGATCAACAAGGATTTATTAGGCACCTATTAACAAACTAATTCCTAGCAATATAAATACAATGAATAAAATAATTCCTACTGGAAGGGAGCTTGCATTCTAATGGGGAACACAGCTAGGACTTGCATATACATGCAAACATACACACATGTGTATGTATATATAACATGTATGCACACAATATATATGTACATATGTATGTACACACATGTATACAAAAGATGCATGTATATATACAGACAGAATAAATGTAAAGAAAATAAATGCAAATTATTTAAGTATAAGGTATTTTAGGAGGGAGAATACTACAGTTGGGGGGAATCAGAAATGACTTCACATAGAATGTATTGTTCAAGCTGTGTCTTAAAGAAAGAGAGGGCTTCTATGAGACGGAAATAAAGAGGAAAGACATTCCAGGCTTGGAGGTAAGTCATTTTAAAGGGTCATGTATGAGAAAAAGAGAAGACTGGTTCAGCTGAATCATTAAGAGTGTGAGGAGGAATAATGACCAACAAAACTGGAAAAATAATAAATGGTTTAAAAGCTAAGCAAAGGAGTTTCTCTTTGATTCTCTATGCCTAGATATATGTCTGGTTCTTTCAGCCAATCACAAACTGTTTATTATATGTCACCTTTTGCCATTGTCCTCTGGTTGAAATACTTGAATCCTTTTGGATTGAAACAAGGTCTAATTCATTTCTAGGTTATACTTTTGACTGATTAATTCAATCAAAGTTTTTGAGTCTCTTGTGACTACATTAATTGGTGGTAGGATTGGAACTACCAGTAGTATATGTGTTTCTTGCAGTCAGGGAATATTTCACTTTTTCTTTGTTCCTTCAATGCCTTGAACATAATAGACAACCAGTGAGTAAGTGTTTAGTTAGAAGACATTCCCATATTGGTAAGATCATTGATTTATTGATATATTGACATGGTGTTTGGATGAAAAGCTAAAATAGTTCAGTGGGGAGAGTGTTAGCTAAAGTTTTAAATGTTCCTTGTTTAAATCTGATTATTTGCAGATGGTGTGAATCATGTATCATATTGCCTTAGGTTTTGTTCAAGTCAGTATCATGTGATTAGTCATAAGAACTCTTAGTGATCTACTGAAGTCTTAGCTCATGTGAGATAAAGTTTAAAAAGATTAGGAAAGGAAGCAACCAAGAAGACAAAGGCTGAGACAGCATAGAGAGCTAAGAGATTTGGGCAGTGACTTGTAGAACACACTTTAATGTTTGAATTTCTGCCTAGACAAAATAGAACCTATGTATTCACAAAGTACATGTTCATTTTTCTCTTATTAGAAAAGGAAAAAGGTTGATGGTCTATCTCTGCTCTCTGGTTTACTAAAAAAATACACAGTGAGATAAATGAAAAGTCTGAGAGAGATAGAGTTTCAGTGTAATTAATAATTTATTACTTAGGTTAGCAAATAATCAATAAATTGCTGGTCAGTGGTCTCTCTCAACCAAAGACAAACCATAAATGACTTTGGAAAAGCAGGTGCTCCTGACAAGTAGAGATCAACCTTGACTGATGGACAACCAATGAAGTAATGGATTTTTAAATGAGGAGGTAGTCTGAAAGTCTTTAGATCCTCCTACTGAGAATGTGGCTTGACAATTAGACTTGGCTGCCTCCAGCTAGCCAGACCCAAGAATCCATCTCCACCCAGATTACTCAAATTGAAAAATGGGGGGATTTCCTAAAGAGGAGGCTAAATTTTTTTTTTTAAAGCAATTGGGGTTAAGTAACTTGCTCAAGGTTACACAGCTAGTCATTATTTATGTGTGGGTGCTCATTTTCTGAGGCCAGATTCGATCCTGGGTCATCCCAACTCTGAGGCCTGCGCTCTTACTCACTGCAGTCTTGTAGCCGCCCTGAGGCTAAATGTTTTAGGGCTGGAATTCACCCAGATTAGATTCTATTTACACTTAAATCAGAAACTCGGCTAGTTGGGTGGGGTCCTGTTCAAGATTGAGTCGAATTTTCCCAGAGCTTTAGGTCAATCTCATCATCAGCCTTTAAGAGACTGACTGACTTATAAGGGCTAGTCCCTGAATAAGAATGTAAAAAGAAAAACAAAAACATAGATACCAATAATAATAATTGGTTATTAATAAAATTGAAAAATAATTACTTCTTTCAACAATGTTCTCTTGAAAAAATGGCAGAAAAAGAGACCAAAATATACAAAATATTCCTACCTTTTCCCTTGCCCTTCCTTCCCTTCCCTTGCTTTTGCTTGCTTGCCCTCCTTCCCTTTACTTCCCTTCCTAGACTGGATCACCTGATCACCTGATCACCAAGCTCACCTGGAGTTGCAAAGACCATTAATGTTTTGTCCATTTGCACTGTTGACTAGAACAGAAGTTTTGACCAGCTCTGTTGTGGAACTGAGTCATTTCACCTCCCTTTAGGCAGCCTAGTGACAGTCCCCTGCTTTCCCTATTTCATTGAATAGTCATCTTTCCCCTGAAAGATTATGCTCAGTATTCTGGGTATTTGATTCTTGTTTGTAATCCCAGTTCCTTTGCTTTATGGAGAATCATATTCCAAACCCTCCAGTCCTTTAACATAGAAGTCGATAAATCCTGTGTAATCCTGACTGTGCCTCCTTGCTATTTGAATTGTTTCTTTCTGGCTGCTTATAGTATTTTCACCTTGAACTGATAATTCTGGAATGTGACTACAATATTCCTTGGGTTTTCATTTTGGGATCTCATTCAGGAGGTGATCAGAAGATTCTTTCAATGACTATTTTACCCTCTAGTTCTAGGATATCAGGGCAGTTAAACTTGATAATTTCTTGAAAAGTGCTGCCCAGGATCTTTTTTTTTTTATAGCCTCATATGATAGTCCAATAATTCTTAAATTATCTCTCCTAGATCTATTTTTCAGGTCAGTTTTTTTTCCCCCAATAAAGTATTTTACATTTTCTTCTATTTTTTCTTTCTTTTGAGTTTGTTTGACTGATTCTTGATGTCTCATAATCATCAGCTTCTGCTTGCCCAATTCTAATTTTTAAGGCATTATTTTCTCCAGTTAGCTTTTGTAACTTTTTCCATTTGGCCAATTTTACTTTTAAAGGAATTGTTTTTGTCAGTAGATTTTCCCCCCGTTTGTTCTTCAGTTAATTTTTATGCTTTGTTTTCCAAGATGTTGACTCTTTTCTCATAATTCCCTGCATAACTCATTTCCCAATTTTCTTCTACCACTCTTACTTGAATTTTAAGATCCTTTTTGAATTCTTCCAAGAGGACTTTTTAGGCTTGAGGCCAATTCATATTCCCCTCTGAGTCTTCACATGTAGGTACTTTGACATTGTTGTACTCTTCTGAGTTCGTATTTTGATTTTCCCTGTCGCCATAGTAGCTTTCTATGGTTAGGGTTATTTTCTGCTTTTTACTAATTCTTCAGTCTATTTTTTAATTATTAAAGTTGACCTCTGCCTTGGGACACAGGGGGCACTACTTCAAGCTGCTTATGTTGGGGGCCAGGGGCCTGGTCATTGGCTGCCCATGCTAGGCTTCAGGTGCTTGTGGCTTGGTCACTGCACTGGGGGTGGCCTGGTCTGTTCTGCTGGGGTTCTAGGGCTCACAATTTGCCTTCTGCCATGAGGCTGGAGGCCTCACTGCTGGCCTGCTGAGCCAGGATTGAGAGGCCTCAGTTGCTGATCTATGCTGTGGCTGAGAGCCTCTTGCTGGCTTATCCAAACACCTTCTGCACTGGGCTGTGCTCCCTTTTCCCCCAAGCAAGACAGACCTTTCATGAAATCCATCTAAGTTATCTTAAGCTGAAAAATTGTTTCACTCCATTTTTCTGTGGGTTCTATTGCTTCAGAATCCTTTTAGAAACTCTATTTAATATTGTTTCTGAGGGAAACTGGGGAGAGTTCAGGCAACTTCCTGGCTTCTCTCCACAATCTTGGCTCCTAATAGTGGTTATTTGAAAGATATAATCATCTCACACAAGAAGGATCAAGTCGTATCTAGAAGGCTAGCTTTGGAGTCACAAAACCCGAGTTCAAGTTTTTCTGACACATTCTGGCCATGTTATTGTAAGTCACTGAAACTCCCTATGCTCCCAAATCTTTTTCCAACAAGATCAGCTGTAGATGAACTGCAAATCTGTATCAGTGGAGGAATACTGAGGAGGGAATTTACCCTACAGTTCCCTACATCAAGTGGATTCCTGGTCTGGTGGTAGTGGAGATGCAGCCTAGGTCAGTGATAAGCAACTTTGAGGGTAAAAGTACATTGAAATGTTAAGGCAGAAATCAGACTTGATGATCAAAATTGTGCTAACATTGTTCAAACCCAAGAGATGATTTTTTTTTTACCTTGGCATGCTCTTTATTTTTTTCTATGTATTATACGTATGTTCTTTATTAATTTGTTTGTTTACTTTTAGTTTACATGATTCAGTTCCACAATTCCTTGAGTTTCAAATTTTCTCTCCCTCCCCCACCCCCCATGGCAGCATGCAGTCAAGTATAGGATCTGCAAATACTTTCATATCAGATATTAGTCAGGTTATAAAGAAGGATTGTATCAGATGGAATGAACAATGGGAAAGAGGAAACAAAACCAAACAAGAAAAAGACAGAGAGCAGGTAGTTTGCTTCAATCTGGATTCAAACTCAGTTTTTTCTAGTTCTTTCTCTGGATGTAGGTATCTCTCTCTCCATCATGTGTCTATTGGGGTTGACTTATAACCCTGCATTGCTGAGAAGAGTCCAGTCTATCTATCAAAGCTGGTCATCACACATATGTTGTATCTGTGATTCTATACAAATTTCTCTTGGTTCTGCTCTTCTCACTCAGCATCAGTTCGTATAAGAAAGAGATGACTTTCTAAATCCCATTCTGATGCTATTCTTGCTGACACCTTCTTCTGGCATAGGAAATTCAATACCAGAAGGCTTGGTGTGCCTGAGCTTATGATCCATGTTTGATGCAAATAGCCTTTTGTGAGTGACTTAATGAGTGTCATTTCTTCTATTGAGATCAAGAAGTTAATTAGGAGCTGATACTCCTACTTCCTTCAGATATCCAGTCAGTGTGGTAGGCTACTGTTTAATTCACTGTCCTTAATTTACCTAGCTATTATGTTTTCAATAAATGTCCTTTACTGAAGATTTCCTGAGTCAATCTAATTTTGTCTATGAGAGAATACATTGGGTGGAGCTCCAAAATAACATAACAAAACACAACTAGTATCATGATATCCCAGAGTTCCATGGAAGCCTGATGACACCTATGCTACATTTGGGGGCCTTGTCTAGGACTGTTTGTGAAATTAGTGCATGAGGGAGACCATCTACCTGTAGCATCCCACATCTCTACCATGAGGCACTTGGATTCACTCTCTGAGCTGGTTCACTCGCTCCAGCCTCCCTTTGAGTTAGCAAATTGAGGTTTCCAGAGAAGGACCACTACTACAAGATTACACTCAGATCTCTCAGAGTAAGTCTGTGGAGGGGAATATACTTCTATCAAGTTTTTAGGCTCCTTAGTGATGTAATTCCTTTTACATAAAACCAGCCAGTCCCAATGATGACACATTTAGGTCATAAACATAATTACATATTTAGCCATAGGGGGAAAACAACAATAACGACATCCCAAGTACTCATGTATTAAAGTAAATGTAGGGATAATCAAGATAGAAAATTCACAATTAACCTGGGTCACATTCTCCCACCAATATACTCAGTATCTGTGGGGACAGCAGGAGCACATTTACAGAAACCTGCCAAGGATGTAAGTGAGAAAAAATCCATGTGACTGGGATGCCCCCACCCTGCTTTGTCCACTGTGATATCATCATTCTGCCTTAGAAATTATCCATAAAAGTTCTTCGATAAACATTGCATCTGGGTTGGATGAGGGCTTCTACTTGTAGTCTGACCATACTTAACAAATACCTCAATGGACTTGATATCTCAGTCAAATTAGCCAATTCAGTGGGCAACTTTTCTGATGTCTGCCACTAAGTTTTTTTTATCACTTATCTGAACTAATACCTCTTGTCGACATGTGGCAGTATAGAAGAAGTCTTTAAAACAGTTCTGAAATCTGTTCTTTCATCATTCTTATCTTTGCACTCAGATTCTGGGTCTTCTTTGTATATTATCCAGCCTTAGCTTAAGGTTAGTTAATTCTCATCTGTTTGTGAGCAGATAAATGTATTTGTCCCCTATCATGGGACAATTCTGGCATGTACATTCCCTCAGTTATTAACCTAAAATGATTGAATTCCTCTATTCTTCAGATACACATCACTAAAGCACACTGCATTCTCCAATTGCTTCAATGTTCAGTAGCTTGTCATTCAAAATATGTAACTGTTATCTCAGAACTCTTAGGGTAATAGCTTCTCTTAGAACTCAGGAAGGTCCTAAGCCCCAGAAAAATGAACTGTCAAAGCTAACAATACCTCGATTGCTTTTTTCTCAGAAGCAGACATGCCCTAGACTTCCTCCTGACATCAGTATTAATTATGTCAATCTAACTCTATCTGCCCACCTGCTTCAAATGCAAGAACTTATTAAAGTTTTCTCCCTCCCCTTTCTCTTCTTTCACTCTCCTTTCCCTTCTTCCTTCCCTCCTTTCCCCTTCCCTCCTTTCCTACCTTCTCTTTTCCCTGCTCTCCCCTCCTCTTGCTCTTGTCTCCTCACTTCCCTTCTCCCTCTTCCCCTCCCTTTACCTTTCCTTTTCAAAGCCACATACCCTGATGTTACTCTCAGAGGCCAGATTTGTCTTTCAGAAGACTACTATTCCGATCTGACCTATTTGTTATCAATGATTTTTTTTTCTATTGCTCGAATGACATTTTCTGTAACGGTATTTGTAGTCAAGGGCTAAATAGTCCTGCTGTGCTTTACATCTAGAGTCTGATGACATTTCATGGTTCTTGACCATCAAAGGCTAATTTTTTTGAGGGGGAGAAACCTATTGATAGATGATTGTGGTATTACATGAGCCTATGATGCTGAGAACCTTTGTGGGACATAATGAAGTAGCTAAGGAAAGTAAGGATTAAGGAAAAATGGCAACTGCATTATGTAAACTGGACTAAACAGTGGTACAGTTTGGGAACTTGTTATTAACCTCCTCTTCCTCTTTCTGACTAGGAGATAATGAGTAAAAAACAAAACAAGACTGAGTCTTCCTGGTCAGATGAATGATGCTGATGTAAATTGCCTCTGGGGAAGGACAACATTCTGTTTCTCAGTTCCTGCTTCAGAATCACTGCCCCTTTACTAGGCAAGGACCTGGTGTATACACAGTCCTTAAGAAGCTGGCATCCTGTGGAAACAGTTACTAGGAATATTCCTTCAGCCATTTAGCAACACTATTCCATGGGACTCAGTGGAAGCTATAGTCCTCTTCATCGAGGCACCTCTATCCTCTAAATGAGGAAACCTTCGCTTCCTGGCTGGAACTTGTCCTAGACGTATTGCCGTAAACACCAATTATTATTAGAGATTCTCAAGGCACATCTTTTTGACATAGTGTATAGATCTAAAAGGAAAGGATCCAAGTTTATAGGATGAATGTTTGTAGATGCTGGATAGCCGATTTTGTAGATCTGGGAATACTCTTGGAACTTGTATAAAGTTCTCACCTTCCACCTGACAGGAGACAGAGTGATTACAGTTATCCCTTTTACATAGTGACTTTCCTACTGTGGTTTCACTATATTGCAGGTAGGCATAAGAAATTAAATGGGAGTTTTGAGGAAGCCACATATGACATGCAAAGGCCATCAAAAACACAGAAACTTTAGAAACTCAGAAATGCATAAAATATATGCATAGTATTGTATAATATCAAAATATCTTATCTTTTAATGCTACAGTCATTCGGACTTCTTCTTTAGTACTAAGGGTTGGCTGAACATTCTTATTCAGATTTTCAGATTGCAGTGGCACTGTGCCCCCAGCCCCTGAGATGAAATCCTAAAGCCTGTATGCCTGATTTATCCTATACTGAGATTGTTTATAAATAGTTGTTTGCATGTTGCCTCTCTCATTTTTAGACTGAGTTCCTTGAGAGTAGGGACTGTCTTTGGCCTTTCTTTGTATCCCATAGTAGGCATTTAATAAAGACTTATTGTTTAATTGACTAAGGATAAAGAAATTGCTCCAGAGCTCCATAATCAGGATGCTGTTTATATGGGGCACTTTAGACAGACCTGAGTGCTCTGGAGGACTCTACATTATGTCATGTAGTAACATATCTATTGTTGTGTTTAAGTGAAGAAAGCAGCTTCCTCTCCTCTCCCTACTTATCTGACCTCTCCTCTGTCTCCTTTGCTGGATCCTCCTCCAGACATGCCCTCTAACTATAGATATCCCTCAGGGTTCTGTCCTGAGCCCTTTTCTCTTTTCCTTCTAAACTATATTCGGTTATTTCTTCAGCTCCCATGAATTTAATTATCGTCTCTAAGCTAATCGTTTTTCAATCTACCTTCCTGCCCTAGTGTCTCTGCTGACTTCCAATCTTACTGTCTCCTACTGCCTCTCAGACATTTTGGACTGGACGTCTGGTTCATCTTAAACTCAACATATCCAGAGCAGAGCCTACTATCTCTCCCCCAAAACCTTCTCCCATCTTGCTGTACAGGGCAGCTCCATCCTCCCAATGCCTCAGGCTTGCAATCTAGGAATGATTCCGGATTCCTCACTATCTTTCACACCCCGTTTCTGTTGCCAAGGTCTGCCAATTTCTCCTTCACAACATTTCTCAAATATGTCCCCTTCTCTCTTCTGATATGGCCTTTGCCCTGGTGCAGACCCTTACCACCTCATGCCATGATTGTTGCAATAGCCTGATGGTGGTTCTGCCTGCTTCACTCTCTCATCATTTCAAACCACTGTCCATTTAGCCACTAAGGGGATTTTCCTGAAATGGAGGTCTGATCATGTCACCCCACCCTATTAAGAACGCCCCCTCTCCCCCAAGTACTTCTCTTTTACCTTCAGAATCAAATACAAAATACTGTTTGACATTCAAAGTATTTCATAACCTGGACCCCTCCTACTTTTTCAATCTTCTTACACCTTAATCTTTGCTATGTATTCTTTGCTTCAGCACCGCTGGCCTCCCAACTCTTCCATGAACAAGACCCTCCATGTCTCAGGCCCTGGAATTTTCTCTGGCTCTCTCCCATGCCTGGAATATTTTCCCTCTGCTGCTCACAGTACTGACCTCCATGGCTTTCCTTAAGTCTCAACTAAAATCCCACCTTTGAAAGGAAGCTTTCTCTAACACTTGTAAATTCAGTGTTTTCCCTTTTTCTGTTGTTTTCTACCTATCCTGTATATAGCTTGCTTTATATATATATATATATTTGTTTGCATGTTGGCTTCCCCATTAAACTGTAAGATCCTTGAGTGCTTTTTTTTTGCTTTTTTAAAATTTTTTGCTTTTTTAAATTTTTTTTGCTTTTTTAAATTTCCCCAGCAACTTAGCATAAAGCTTAATTGGCACATAGCTTAATAAATGTTAATTGGTTAGTTGAGTCAATATATCTAACAGGAAGAGGAAAAAGATATGGCCACAGGAAAAAGATATGCTGAGGAAAATGCAGCAGAGCTTCTCAGGACTATAGGGGATCACCCCAACTGTAGGTCTTAGATACCTAAGTAGAGGTCTACGCTGTAGACAGACAGACAGATGATAAATAGGTAGAAAAATATTAAATACCCACTATGTATCAGTCACTGCCTTAATACAAATTGTTCATCTTCATTTTTGAAGAGGACCAATGACATCACAGGGTAATATTCTGACCTGTGCATGAATTGGATTTAAGTGAAGCAGAGGTGCACACAGTCATTAGCCTCACCCTCCTTTTCAGAGTCATTGAAGCCTAGTGACAGGACAAAAGTCAGGATGAATGGTGATGGCCTGAGATGCAGTTGGATGACCTTGGTGTTTTCAATGTCTGACCAAGCTCTAAGTGCTTCAGAGTACTGCTTCGGTCACCTTTATGGCCATTGGAACAAATTGTTCTCATCTACCCATGTTTGGGGTAGACGCGCCTCCCCCCCAAATCAGCAACGGATTTGAGGCCCCTCAGTTACCCTCACCCTGGTTTAACCTGTCTGCCAAGATGGTTTTACTGGGGTGTGGGTGCTGTAAATGCTACAGTTTCTTGGAGCCACAGGAAATACAAGAAAAACAAAAAGACAAAAAGTACTTTCCCTCAAGGAGTTTATATCCTATAAAGGAGAATTTGAAGAGGGAAAAAATCTGGAGAGGAAGAGGCAGAACATGGAGGACTCTGGAGAGTCAGAAGTAGACCTGGTAGAGAAACTGCTTAACTCAAATAAGGCTTGTTATTAAATGAAAGAAGTAATGACAAGCATTTATTTTTTTTTTTAACTTTTTATGTATAGTATTTTATTTTTCCCTAATTACATGCTAAAACAATTAAAAATTTTTTTTTAAGTTTTGAGTTCTAAATTCTATCCTTCCCTTCTCCCTCTCTGAGACAGTAAACAATTAGATATAGGTTATACATGTACAATCATGTAAAACCTCTATATTAGTCATTTTGCACAAGAAAACTCAAAAGGAAAAGAATGAAAGAAAGGAAGTGAAAAGTAGCCTGCTTCAGTCTGTATTTCAAATAGTATCAGTTCTTTCTCTGGAGGCAAATAGGATGCTTTGTCCTTAGTCTTTTGGGATTGTCTTAAATCATTGTATTGCTGAGGATAGCTAAGTCATTCACAGTTCTTCACAGGACAATATTGCTCTTATTGTGTACAACACTCTCCTGGTTCTGTTCAGTTCACTTTGCATCAGTTCATATAAATCTTTCCAATTTTTTATGAAATCATCCTGCTCATCATTTCTTATATCACAATAATATTCCATTACAATCATATACCACAGCTTCTTTAGCCATTCCTCAATTCGTGGGCATTACTTTGATGTCCAGTTCCATACTGGACATCATGGACCAATATTAGGAAGCTAAACATGAGGCTGAGGATTGGGGCCTCCAATCAACAAAGAACTTAATACTTGTCTCACCAACACTCCCTGGTTCTTTCTACCAGGGCTTATAGAACCCCATACAGTAATAAGATTGGAAGAGTAGAGTGCCCTGCCATACTGGACAGTGGCTCTCAAATAAAACTTGTAATTCAGCTCTTCCATGAAGGACATCTGCAGTATATACCTTTATTCTTTGTGAGTATCTGGGGTTGCTCAATTTCTGAACACCTTGTACATTCATGTGTCCATGGCTGAAGCTTATGAGAAGATGAAACCCAGGGGTGGAGGAGAGAATACCAAAAGCAAAGAAGACTGCATATTCAGGGTACGGCCAGAAAAGTTTGCTCTTGGCCCCTCTCCAGTGTCTGAGGAATCAAAAGATCTTCTGAGAAGGAAACTCAATCTGGCAGCTGGTGTGTTCTTGCTGTGTAATAGATGTGTGGGATTTGCCTGAGGAGTAATGCACACAACTCTTCTCAGTGGCTTCTGACCTTTGGGAGAGCAGTTTTGGAAGACTGCTCCATCTGAAATGTAAGATCTTATGAACCCCCTGAAGGAGCTGTAAGTAAATGGAATTTCCATGGTGTTATGTAACCTGCTGGCCTTGCTCATAGCTATGGAATAGAAGAAGGCAAAGATCTGGATATACGTCTACATCAGACAAAAGCTTTAGGATTGACCAGGTCACCAGTGCCCCATGCTAAAAATGCCCAGTGGGAGGGTGGTCTGCAAGACAACCAGTATCCCAAGTTCAAGATATCCCAGGTGTAAGTGTATAAGGAGGCATTTGCAAGGCAGCCAGTGGTTTTCAGTGTTGGAGCAGCAATGCCTTTTATCAGAGCTTCAAAAATGAAACAGCCTCAGTCTTGAGGACCTTGTGTTAGATTGAAGAGAAAACCTGTAGCCACATAAGTTTAGAAAAAAGGTAAAAAGTGTAAACAATCACTCAGAGAGTCAAATCCCACAATAGACATTGTTCAGCTTTGTGACCCTGCAAAATTCTTGGGGCCATTAGTATCAAGGACATGTACCAATGGATCATAGATGGGTAGATTTGAATCAGGAAGGGACCTTAGAAGTCATTGAGCTCAGCCTCCACATTTCATAGATAAGGAAACTGAAGCATCACACAGCTAGTCAGTGTCTGAGGCTGGACTTGAGTTCAAGTTCAATTCAAGAAAAAGTTCAACTTCCAGAGCTCAAGTTCAATTTTCCATCTGCCATCTTTGTGCTTCTGTTGTCTCTTCTCTAAAATGGGGTAATGATACCTGAAGCTCAAGTACGATAATGTACGCAGAGAACTTTGTGAATCATAAAGTTCACATGGCATTCAGCTGATCAACACATTTTTATCAAGAATGTTCTTTGTGCCAGGCCCTGGGCTATGAACATGATGAATCACATACTGTTGTTTTGGTTGGTCAGGTGATTGGACCTAGGTCTGGAAGGGATGCTAGCAGATATCTAGTAGGACCTGAGGAGTTAGAGCTGAGAGAGTGTCCTCATCCTACAAAATTGGAAACTGAGGTCCAGAAGGGCAAAGTAACTTGCCCAGGGTCTTACAGACAGTAGCAGCTGAAGCAGCCTTCCAATGCAAATCCTCTGATTCCAAATCCAGAGAGGTTGGCACTGTGAGTTTTGAGTTTGCCCATATACAAGAACCACTTGGCCGTAACATTTACCTGCCACGTTCTAGGCCCTGGTTCCCAGACTTAGGAGGGCGTCTCTCAGGTCTCTGGGGCCTGCTCAGTCTCAGGCCAAGATTGGGGAAAGCTGGCAGCTGGAGAGGAGAACCTAGGTGAATCTGGCCACCAGGTGGCACAGTGGCTAGATCACCACACTTGACATCAGGGAATCCTGAGTTCAAAACTAGCCTTAGATAGTAGTGGTGTGACCCAGGGTAAGTCACTTAGCTTCTGTTTGCCTCAGTGTCCTTAAGTGTTAAAATGGTGGCAATAATAGCATCTACCTTGCAGTGCTGCTGTGAGGATCAAAGGTGATAATATTTATAAAAAGCACTTAGCACAAATGCCTGGCACATAGTGAATGCTACATAAGTGTTAATGGCTTTTCAAGTATTAATTATTATTATACATTAACAAGGGTTGTTTCCCTCAATCTACTGTGGTCTTGTTCAGTTGTGTCTAACTCTTCATGATGCCTTTTGGGGTTTTCTTGGCAAAGATATTGGAGTGTTTTGCCATTTCCTTCTCCTGCTTATTTTACAGATGAGGAAACAGAGGCAAACAGGTTTAAGTGATTTGCCCAGGGTCATACAGCTAGTAAATGTCTGAGGTTGGATTTGAACTCAGGTCTTCCTGACTCCAGTCCTAGCACTATATCTATTGTGCCACCTAACTGCCCAAGTCCACTCTACCTTAGGAAATAGCTAGCATTTATATGGTTCTTTAGAGTTTGTGAAACATTTTACAAATATTATCTAATTTTATTTTCATAACAACCCTGGGAGGTAGGTGCTATAATTATTCCTATGTTACAGATGAGAAAATTGAAGCAGATAAAGATTCAGGGGTTTGTCACAGGGTCACACAGCTAGTGAGTATCCAAGGTCATATTTGAACTCAGGCTTCCTGACTCCAAGTGGAAAGCTCTACACACCATAACGCCTTTGACTTGAACATGACTATCTTCCTGTAATCCAACCTGCAGCCCGATCTCTCCTTAGATGGAAACTCACTGTGGCTGATACATTGAGTTGGTGGAAAGAAATTCTTGGAGAGTCACACGTGTGGGAGACCTCAAACTGTCTTGATTTTCCTTCACAGAAGTCTAGGGCTTGAAACCTCAGCAAGACAAAGAGAGCTGGGAAATTCCAGGAACACAGAACTGTTAAGAATCTCCCACAATGGAAAATTTCCTCTCCATTTGCCAGAGAGGCAAGGTGACATAAAGGCACTGGCATCAGGAAAATTTGTGTTCAAATTCTACCTCATAGGCTTAGTGGCTCTATAACCATGACCAAGCCAGGGTTTAACCTCTCTGAGTCTCAGTTTCTTTAGTTACAAGATGGAGATCATAACAAAGGTAGTTGCAAAAGATCATCACAAGGTAGTTGCAAAAAACAAATTGTAGGAAGGAGTGTGCTATTTCGAAAAGAACAACAAATCAAGCAAATCAAATACTAGCAAATTCCTGCATTGGTCATGGGTTCACATTCTGATTAGGACACTTATTACCTTTGTGACCTTGGACAAGTCACATCACAGTTTCCTCATCTATGAAATGAAAAAGTTGAACTCACTGTCCCTTAAGATACCTCTCCTCTCTGATCTCATGTTACTGGGATCACTAAGATCACTCCTAAATTGAAGATGCTACAATAAGATCTCAGGTCCAGCTCTGAGTCCAAGGTTCTATTTCAGAGGAGATAATGAATGTCAAATCAAAGTGCTCTGAAAATGAGCAATGATTGTTAAGAGAAAATGTACCTCCCTAGGCCTGCTGCTTGGTGCTTAGAGTTATATAATTCCATTTAAGACCATGAGCATTCATTAAGTATCTACTGTGTGTCTGGCCTTACGTCACAAAGACAAAACAGTCCCCTGAAGATTGACTTTCCTTAAAGGTAAGACTACAGGCTAATTATGTCACTAGAAGGCTTGGTCTGGTTGTCCAAGAGATGCTCAACCATGTCAGCCACGGCTGGGGCCTGACCATTGTTGGAACAAAAATACACTCTCATTTTCAGACTTCCTTATTTAAGAGGAAAACATGGAAGAAGAAATGCCGTGATACTTTTGGAGGAGGCCCCTTTGATCCTGGTACAGATTCTTCTCTCTCTACCAGCTGCAATGCTAGTCCTGTAGCGCCCTGTGTGATCTCTATAACTTAAGGCTCTCTTGGTCTTCAGGAGCCATTGTGGACATGCCTAAGCTAACACATAGCTTTTGATTCTAGTTCTAGGAATGGGTCACTAGCAAGTGGAATTCACAAATTCAAGCTTTTTAAATGTTCATTTCTGTGTTGGATTGAAGGAAAAGATATGTTTTCTTCTCCCTCTAATCCAAAACGGATTTAAAAAGCAGACATTCAGATTAAGTATAAAAAAGATATCCTGACTGTGTTCTTTTTCTTCTTTTAAAATTTATAATTTAATTCATTATATTTTTATGGTCAGGTTTATTATTTTGTTATTTGTTCATTTTTTCTCACACTATTTCCTGATTTTAAACTTTATGTTAAAATTGGGCTCTTAGAATATGAGCTCCTTGTGAGCAAGAACTGTCTTTTTGCCTTTCTTTGTATTCTCAGTGCTTAGCACAGGGCCTGACATATAGCAAGTGCTTATTGACTGACTGACCCTCCTCCACGTTATAACCCTTTAAATACCAGGAACCAACTATCACATCCCATGCTCAGTCATCTCCTCCCTGGGTTGAAGATTACCAGTTCATTCAGCTGACCTTTATATGGCACGACCTCAATGCCCTTCCCCATCTTGGCCACCCTCCTTTGGATTTCTTCAGACGATCATTGTCCTACCTAGAATGTTGAACTCAGAACTAATACTGTGATAGAGCAGATGTAGTTCTAGACGTAGAATTAGAGAGCTCTAGGCTTGAATATCACCTCTGATATTTTTGCTGTTGTTTAGTTGTTTTCAGTCATGTCTGACTCCTCTTGACCCCATTTGGGGTTTTCTTGGCAGAGACACTGGTTTGCCATTTCCATCTCCTGCTCATTTGGCAGATTAGAAAATAGGCAAAGAGGGTTAGATGACTTGCTGTTATGGGAAGGGGAATTTAATATCTTCCCTGCTCCTAGACCCTTTGATAGGCTTAAGTGAACTCTGAGAACCTTCCTTGATTTGAAAATATATTCTGCCCCCTAATAAGCTAAATGTGGTCACCTAGAGCCTGTGGTGGGAGGCTTGGTTTTACTTTGTGATTGGGCAATGGATCAAGAGAGTTGTGATATTCTCTGATCCAGGAGAAGGCTATATACATACCCTGATGTGAGATTTTGTTTTGGGGCTCACTTTGAGAAGAGTTATGTGATTCGACCAGATGAGACTCTGGGCAGCTGCTGAGCCCCCTGGCTTTGAAAACCCAGATGCTGAGGCTTTGCTTTCTGGTAACTGACTAGGTATGGATGTAATGGTCAGACTGCTGGAAACCTGTCTAATGATCTGTTTCTCCATCTGTATTTTTTGTCTGCTTGTAACCTCTGTATTCTCTGAAGTTCGGGGTGCAGACCTTTTTCCCCTGAAGTAGGTAAATGACATATGTTTGATTAAAGCAAGATTGTTAACCCATTTTGAATTGCTTTCCTTTAAAAAAGCAGATCTAAGAACCTGTGTTGGCAGCCATCGTGGGTATGCTGGGGTACTTGCTGCTACACTTGCCCAGGGTCACACAGCTAGTGAGTGTCTGAAGCAAGATTTGAACTCCCAACAATTAGCTTTCCTGACTCTAGTCCTGGCTTTCTATCCTCTGTGCCACCTCTGATACTTACTAGCTGGCTAGGTCTGGGCAAGTTATCAGACGCAGTTTCTCTTCTTTAAAATGGGGTTAATGACAGCACCTGCCTTCTAGGGCTGTTGTGTGGATCAAATGAGATAGCATATGTGATGCCCTTTGCAAACCTTAGAGCACTCTATAAATGTCAGCTATGGTAACATGCTAAGGACACTACTCAAATTTCCAAAACAAATACTCATCTGCTTACATATTGTATCCCACCTATTGAACGTGAGCTCTTTAAAGACAAGGACTGCCTTTGGTTTTATCTTTGGATCCTGACAGCTAGAATGGTTCTGTTCAATTAAAGTCACAAACAGTGATTACATTCCTTCTATGTTCAGCACAATGTACTGTACTGCCACACTCGACTGAATAGATACTTAAAAAATCTTTTTTGGGCTGAGCTAGACAGAATTGGTTTGGATGAGACCTGACCAGGGCAGCAGGATTGTCACTGGTCTGGTTCTTATCTTGATGGCTTTGGAAACCACAGAGTTCTTCAACCTTTTCCTAGGGTCCTACCCCACCATAGAATGGAGGTGACTCTGAGGTTGGAAGGCTATTTATTCCACTGGTGCTCAAACTCTGGATGAGACTACTGATCTGGGGTGTTGGCCTGCAGACAGACTTCCTTCCTTGAGGATTATCTGGGCTAAGCCTGGAGAGAAGCAACCATAGGAATCTGGCAGAACCCACCTTATGAAGGTCATTTCCTAAGGCATGCCTACTTTGTGACCTTTAGGGTGGTGGGCAGTGCTCTGAATGATACAATCAGGTCTCTTCTGAACTATTAAAAGATTATTTTCATCAGTAACTGCTCAAAGGTCCATCAGCATCAATTTCACTCTTACTGTATTCAGACCATTTATTGACCATTGTGAGGAATTGCAAAGGAACCAATGAGTTATGCTCTGGGTTGTTTCTGCTCTCTGGGGAGTTTACAGATCTAGCAAATAAAAATATTAGGTTCAGTCAGACATGAACATTCCTCATCATGAAGGGATGCTGAAGTAACCAAGGAGTGTGGGAGTAAATGGAAGATTCCTGAGTGGGCAACATGAACAAAATCATGGATGTGTTGCATAGTAATCTCTGCCTAAGCCATCATCACATAGCTCATATGGATATGAAGATGCCCTTTGTTTCATAAGAGCTCTGCTAGTGAGCACAGGCTTGGGTTAATTTTACCATGAAAGAGCAAAGGACCCTAGTACAGGAATCAGAGTCCAGGTTCAAATCTTGACTTTGACCCTTACCTGTGTGACCTCAGGCAAGTCACTTAACCTCTCTAGCCCTCAGTTTCCTTATTCATTACAGGAAGGGGAGCAGAACTAGATAATTTCTTAGTTCTCTTTTAATTTAAAAATCTCAGAACTTGATATTTTGCTGAGTCACAGTTTCCTTGTATACAAAACAAGGATGATAATATCTACACTATGTATTTTGTAGAGTTGTGAGAGCCCAAGATTCCACATGGGCAAATGCCTTACCGTGAGACAAATGTAAGCTGTCATTACTGTCTTCAGCATCATCATTGTAATGATAATTATTGATTGCCAATTCTGATCATGATCAGATTTATTAATCAATGATTAATGGTTGCTGTCATTTCAAGGACTTGGGCTCTTCTTCAATCTTTGTTAGAGACTTTGGGAAGGATTATTCTAGCACTCTTACACGGCTTTCTGAATTTTACCATTGGTCTGTAATGTCCTCCTTAGTTGAGAGGTGTAACATTAATGGAATATGAAGATCTTGCCCATCCACTAATAGGCCTATGTGAGCACATGTGTTCAATCATGTATGTCTTATTGCTTTGAGCTCTGGCCAAGCTGTGATGCATCCTGAGTCACATAGAGCCCATTGGGGGAGGAACTTGCCTAAAGGGAAGCTTGCTTAGGGGAAGCTTGCTTGTAGGAAGACTTTCTCACCTTTTGGTACTGAGCTAAGTAGGCACTGAGTCAGGAGGGTTGTGATGCCTTCTGACTCTGAGTCTATTATCCAAAAGTCTATATATACTCTGAGGTGAGATTTTGCTTTTGGGGCTCACTCATGAGAAGGACCTTTTGATTCCCTGCATAGGACTTGAGTAGCTGTTTGTTAAGAGTCCCCTGACTGCTTAGATGTTTGTGCTCTCCCACTCTGATGGTATGTGTAGGTGTTTGTAGTACTTTGTTCAGACAGTTGGAGTCCTGTGTGTTGAATCTCTGTGCTTATTTCTTTGCTTGCATTTTCTACTTATCTATAATTAATGTAAAATTGTTGAGCCCCTTTAAAGCTATGTTTCCTTTAAAAAAGCAGATCAACAGACTTGTGCTAGCAGGCCATCCTGGGTATGCTGGAGTGCTTGCTATTAGAGGATGCTATCTGCCTACGGAAGGAATGGGAGAGAATGCTATCTTCCAGGCCGGTCTTATAAAGCAGTACTTTGAAGTTCAGGGCTTGCAAGTCTTGCCCATCCCTTTCAAAGCCTCTTTGACCTCCTGTAGCGGCAAGCACCCCAACATCCCCAGGGTAGCTGCCAATATAGGTTCTTAGATCTGCTTCTCAAAAGGAAAGCAACTCAAAATGGGTTAACAAGCTTACTTTAATCAAACAAACACACATTACCTAGTTCAGGGGGAAAAGGTCAGCACCCTAAACTTCAGTTACAGAACTTACAGATCAAACAGACAGGCTTCCAAACTGTCCACCCATTATATCAATACCAAATCACAGTTACCAGAGAGGGAAGCATCAACATCTGGGTTTTCAAAGCCGGGGGGCTCTCAACAACGGCTTCCCAGAGTCTCATCTGGTCAAATCACACAACACTTCTAAAAGTGAGCCCCAAAGCAAAGCCTCTCCTCAGGGCTTATATAGCCTTCTCTTGGCTCAGAGAATGTAACAACCTCCTTGACCCACTGCCCAATCACAAAGTATCAAGGTGTGGGCTTTCCTGAAAAACAAGCCTCCCACCACAGGCTCCAGGTGCACTTAAGCTAGGGGCAGGGAAGATCTTTAAATCTGCATTTCCATTACACCTCCTTATTCCTTAGGCTATAGATCAGGGGATTCAGCATGGGGATGATGATGCCATAAAACATAGAGGCTATTTTATCATTCTCTCGGGACTCACTAGAAGAAGGCTGTAAGTACATGTAAGAAAGAGTCCCATAGTAAATTGTGACAGCAGTCAGGTGGGAGGCACAAGTGGAGAAGGCCTTGTGTCTTCCTGCAGCAGAGCGCATCCTCAAGATGGCAGCCAGGATGTAAACATAGGAGAAGAACACCACCATCACAGTGCTTATGAGGTTGAAACCCACACAGACAATCAGCAACATGACATTGATATTAATTCTGGAACAGGAAAGGGCCAGGAGTGGGGGCACATCACAGAAAAAGTGATTGATGGTGTTGGAATTGCAGAAAATCAGAGAGAAGGTGAAACCTGTATGAATAGAGGCATTCAGGGATCCCATAACATAAGACCCTGCAACAAGCTGGATACAGGCCCTCTGAGACATGACCACTGGGTAGTGCAGGGGGTTACAAATGGCCACATACCTGTCTATGGCCATGGCAGCAAGAAGGTAACAATCAGATGTAGCAAAAGTAGCATAAACCAACAATAGGATCAGGCATCCCAAGAATGAGATAGCCTTGGGGGACACCAGGAAGTTCTGCAGCATCTTTGGAATGATGGCGGAGGAGTAACAGAGATCAACAAAAGCCAAGTGTTGGAGAAAAAAGTGCATGGGTGTATGGAGGTGGGGGTCAGTCCTGATGATCAGAATCATACCAACATTGCCCACTATACATGTGACATAGATAAAGAGAAACACCAGGAACAGGGTGTACTGAAGGTTTTGGGAATGGTAAATCCCCGCAGGATGAATTCAGTCACTGTGCTGCTATTTCCTTGGGTCAGGACTATAGTAGATGTATCATCTATGGAAGAGAGGCATAGAAAAAGTACCAAGAAAAGAGGTGAGCTCATCATGACCCCAGACTAGGGATGAATGAGTATTGAGTTTGCATCCTGAGTTTTTGGTGGTTCACATTCCAAGTTTTGTTTTGTAAGGCTAGTATACATAATATGGTTTATTTTCCCCCAGATATGTCTTTGATTTGGATAAACTACTCTCTCATGGGCAAGGGGACCTGAGCTATGCTCCTGTGGTTTGTTTGAACTGATGGGTTTTCATAAGTGAACCACAATGATAAGAATCTTATAACAATCATAAGATTTTTGTTATTAGCCTGACCTCCTTCCAAGCCATGAGATCAGACAGTGGTTATATAGTGAAATGAATGAAATGTTTCTTATTAATTTAGAGAACAACAACAACCCCCACAACCAAAGTTAGCATTTCTATAGCACTTTAAAGTTGCTCAACACTTTATGACTATCTCATCTGAGCCTCACAAAAGCCCTGGGTGGCAGATGCTACTGTTATCCTCATTTTATAGAAGAGGAAAATGAGGCCAAGAGAAGTTAAGTAATTTAGCCAGGGTCCCACAGCTGGGTCTTCCCAACTCCAAGCCTGGAGCTTTACCAGCTGTACCTAGCTGACAAATCCCCGAACTGGACTAGGGAACCTCTAAAGTCCTATCCAGTTCTCTATGGATGGACCTTTCTGGGAGAACCTTGGAGGGTTGGGTGTACCTGAGACAGTCAGGCTTAGTTAGGACAGTTTCTTTTCAGAAATAATCTCTCTGCCTATTTTGGGGTGTACACTGGTCTGGGGAGCTAAAGAGACATTTGTTAAGGCACCAGGAGGGCACATGAATCCCATTCCATGACTGATCGCAGATGGTGGAGTTTCACAGGGGTCACCTGAAGTAAGGTGATAAAGTTTTAAACAAATGCCCCAGAGCTTACACATCCCTTTGAGGTCTGTACCTCTTCACAGTAGTACCCCTTGAAATGACTACACTTATTTCAACGTTGCCTCTATTACTGCTCAGGCTGAGAGATCAGATCCTAAGCCAGGGCAGCCTAGAGAACTTCTGGCCCATTTATTGGACTATGCCAGCCCCCCTTCACTAGAGGGAACTCTCTTTCCATAGCAGCTAGGTTAAATTGTGGAACCAGACAAGAATTGCTTGGAGTCAAGTCTGGGAAATAAGGTTGGGGAGGCATTCCCTTTGGGGTTATATCCCTTTGTGGGTTTAAAACAAGATGAGATTGTGAAGCAAAGCAATGAAGCAGATTGACTTGTGTTTGGAAACCTGGGTCTGAAAACGCAGCCAGAGAAGGGTTCAGACATGGATGGTCTGAGCAGTGATGTCATGGGATGGTGTTGGGGGATGAGTTCCACGGAGCTGATCAGAAGGGGAGATTGATCCCTTATTCAAGTTGATTACAGATGTATTTATTAATGCTGTTCCTACTACTATAAGGCAGAGAGGAGGCAGTGATTGAGGGCACAGAGAGCCCACCACAGGGTCAAAAAGACCTTGGTTGAAGCCTTACTTTTGATCCATACTGACTTCTCAGAGCTCTAGGCAATTTTTTATGACTATAAGCTGCAAAACTGGGGTTACTTGCATAGATAGAGGGATTTTCCTCACCATAAATTTCCTATATCAATAAAATCCTAAGTCTTCTCTTCCCTCCTTTAGATAAAGAAGCACAAGGCATTGGCTGGGCAAAAAGACAAAAAAAGTGTCTGTCCTTGAGGAGTGGACATTCTACCAGGGACTTATAACATGACCACAAATATGTAAGTGCTGGGGGAAAAGAGAACCAAGGAGACATTCTAGAATCCTCAGATCATCAATCTGGAGCCAGAAAAGGCTTCAGATGCCAAGTAATCCATCCCCACAGTTCAAAGGATAAAAAAAATTAAAGGCCAGAAGAAGGAAGTGTCTTACTCAAGGCCACAAAATAACACCATCAGATCAGGCAAAAGTTATGGAAAGGATTATCTGTAAAAAGGCATGATATAAATTCATAGACTTAATGCATGGCATTTTTTTCTCTTTGGAAAGAATCTGGACCTGTAATTTAATCTATAAAATTCACCTCCTTTCATGCATATTAGCAACTTTTCTACAATTTGTAATCTTAGAGAGTGTCCTCAGTGTCCTGAGAAGCGGTGGAGCATAATGGGAAGGGAGCTATTCTTCCCTATGTCAAGAGTGAAATGGAGCCAAATATGAAATAGGGCCAAACCTCAGATTATAGAATAACCTTGTTTTTTCTTGAAGAATGCATGCTTTCCCAACCCTAACCACAATGTCATGTTGACCTATAAGATTCGGGAACTGAGTCAACTGCCTCAACTGCTATCCACGCTTCACCTGTTTGCTCTCACCCCTCCCCTATAGCCCATGAAGTTGGCATCAAGCCTCTATCTCCAAGACTCAACTAAGTCTGCTAGCCAATCATTTCCCGACAACTCCTTGTCTCTAAGAGTTAGCTGAGTCTCACTAAGCCAATCAGTGAGCTCAATATTTCCTACTTTCCCCTCATAATTGTATAAAAAAAGCACCCGAGGAGACACTCGGGGTCCTCCATCTAAAATGTATGGTTGGGCCCGGGTTCGAACTCGTAATAATTTTTTTTCTTTTTCTTGCCTCAGTGGTCTCGGTTTGTCTATTATTCAACTCCACGTTTCATATGGAGGCCCCAGCGAGATCCTCGACGCCTTGGAATTTGGACCCTAGGCTCTGCTCGGCGCCAGTAAGTCAGGCCTGACCCAAAATAGTGCTTTTTTTGTTAATTCTGGTCTATTTTTTTTGCTAGCAGTTTCGGGAGTCTCATGAGCTTGGTTGGTTCGGGAAGGGCGGGACGCTGCCAGTAACTTCCCGAACCCTGGCCGAGGGAGGTGACGACCCCCGAGGCCCTGGGGGTTGATCAGATTGTGGGTTAGAGTCCCACCTGATTAACCAACGTTGATCAGATTGTGGGTTAGAGTCCCACCTGATCAACGCTAGGGTTGTTAATCAAATTGTGGGTTAGAGTCCCACTTGATTAACATTAGGTAAAGCAAATATGATTTGTAGCTGGCCTCCATTAGCATCTATCTGGAAGCCAAGCAAACATGATTTGTGCCTGGGGATTTCTAACAATCCTCTGTGAGCTTTTGTAACGTCCCTGTCAGTTTCTCTCTCTGTTCTGTTTTTTTTTTGTGTGTGTGTCTGTGTGAATGAGTGAGTGTGTAATCTAACATCATGGAAGGTTTAAACTGCAGCTGGACTGCCGGACCTTCCTTTGGAAGGCTTTTAGCTCTCTCTCCCTCCTCCCTTCACTGATGCTGAATGCAGGCTGGAGAAGAAGAGAAAAGAGAGGTAGGTTTTATAAAGCAAGAAAGTTTAGAGATGGTATTTGGTGTTGAGAAGTGTGAACAGAAGTTTTAAGATCTTTATAAGTTTGAAAATCTCCTCCTCTTCATTCCACTCTGGCCAAGTGGAGTGAGGAGAAGGCGATAAGAAATAATGAGGGAATCTTCTCCCCTCAAATCAAAGAGGCAGGCAGATGAAAATGTAACTATTTCCTGCCTCACCTAAAAGAGGAAAAATCTGTGTATTAGAATAAAACTGTGTCAATTGAATTCATGTGAGAAGTAAAAAAGTGTCACTCCTAATTTGATGCTAAAGATAAGTCAGAATTCATTTTACTATTTGGCATTTAGGCAAACTGGAATATTTTCTAAGATTTGATAAGAAAAAGGGAATTTTCTTTTGGGATCTCTAGTAGTGAGAAAGGGGGAAGGCGCCCCCCACCAATATCACTTGCTGGAAAGAATATAGGGAATTTGAGTTAAGCTCCCCGACTTGAAAAAAAAAGGGGGGAGCTGCAACACCCCAGCCTCTGTACTTGGTAAGCCCAATTTTTCTATCAGTAATTTTTGTATGTGATGAATTGGAAATGCAATTAATGTCATAATGTCATTGTGTTATTATGGTATCTCTAAATTGTAAAATCCTCTTATACTGTAAAAGTTTGAGTGACCATTATGAGCCAGAAATGTTAGATAAAGCAATTTTCATTCTGAATTTTGTTGAAACTAAAAGATGGAGAAAAGTTTTGTAAAACAGCTATGGTATTTTATCAGTTTTGCTAATTTTGTCTTCTGTTTATTTTATGTGAATTGGATTTTTTATGTTATAAGATTTGACAATTTAAAGCTGTTATATTTGGGATACAAATAGATAGTAATAATGCTGCTGATATTTATTGTGATAGCTGGTTGTTCATTTAACTTTTTGGCTATTCTAGAAATATGCAGTGACAAAGTTATAGTTTCCACATTACTAATGATGAAGTGAATGTACACAGGGAATTGGAAAGGCATTTTGTAGAATTCTTATTGAGCAAATGAGAAACTTGGGGAAAAAAAGAAAAAAATATAGAGATGTGGTTTTCAAGCTTGCTTCATCTAAGGATGTATTTATGATAATTTGAAGGTTTATGGATCACCACATTCACCATCTATGTGAGATTCAAGAATGTAATTAATTTTTAGTGATAAGTTGATCAGGTGTGTGGCAAGAAGAAAATTTTAGTTCTGTGTAACTTCAAAAACTTGATTTTTAAGGTCACCAGATTGGTAATTCTTTGTTTTTATTTCAAAGTTCAATTTTAAGAACATGATAATTGTTTATGACATTGTTACTGGTAAAAAGTTGTATTATCTATGCTGTATAAGAAGCAGTTTTTTTTTAAAAGTCTCAGAGTATTGTAATTTGGGAAATCATAAGCTTCCAAGTCTGTCTTTGTTTAAAAGGAAGTTTCAGTTAAGATTGTTTAAAACTTGTAAGATTGTTAATTAAGTTATTTTGGCTACTGTTTCAATGTTAAAACCTAAAATTGTAATTGATTACTGTATGTAGAAAGGAGGAGACTGGATGAAAACTTTATTCAGACTAGTTCTGCCCATTCAGAACAGTCCTCCTGCTTGTATGAGAATTGGCTAAGTGGGGGGCATCATTATTAGCCCTTCTCCCAGTCTCTCCTCCTTAGAATTCATATACATTTTCCTTATGTTGTAAAACTGCCAAATCCCCTAGAAACTATCTCTAATAGGCAAGGTCATTCAGCCTGGGAAAGGAATTTGTTTAAGTGTAGTTTTAAATGAACCTAACTTGCTAATAAGTTGCAAAGATTAGAAGGATTTCTATCAATTGGCTTTTAGATTTCAGAAGGAAAGAGGGTAAATGGAATTCTTTACATTTGTGAGACCTGATAAATCATCATTGCTTAGTGCAGCTCCATGAAAATAATTAACTAGCTCTAAGCTGTGATCAGTGAAGCTTGTTGTGTGAGGTAAAAGGCACTTGGGACCATAACTAAATTTTATTTTGAGTTTGAATTTGGGTATAGTTGTCTGCATTAAATCAGTATCTCGGAGAAAATGCCACAAGCTACTCAGAGAGAATGTGATCCTGCACTGCTGATAGGTGGAAGTCTACATTTGGTAAAGGCCGAAGGGACAATCTTAGCCTCTGTCTGGGATGGGATCCCTCCTGGCTCAGTTTACCGATGGTTTTCCTTTGAAAAGGAATGTTTCCCACCTATTCCTGAGTCTAGCTATAAGATGGAACAGATACTGCATGGTTGGATATCTGTGACTTTACCTGAATTTAAACAGAGTCAAGGATGTTTTATCCTGTCATATTTGGAATGTCACATGTCCCTGTTTTTTTCCTTCTATAGCAAGTTTCCATGATCAGAACACGTAGTCAGTAACAGATATGAGTTCTTTCGTGTAAGCTTACTGGAAAATCTAATATTATTTTTCATTTGGAATTGGAACATGTGCAGAAAGTATGCAAATTGCTTAAGGTCATTTTGAAAGTTTTCAACTAACTTTCTTCATAAAAGTTTAGTGATCAATTATAAATCTTGAAATTGTTAAGAGAAGGGAAAATACTTTTAGAAGAAATTTTCAAATCTCTAGTGTCATTTTAAGAGGCCTATTAAAACTTTCATTTGCAAGAGAAATTTATTGCTAAACTAACGTAATGAGTTGTGAAAACAGAAGAGATCTGGCTCTTTTGATCCGAATTTGTAGTTGTTTCATGCTCTAAGCAAAAATTAACATTTGTAACTGAATGTATGTTAAGGATTCAATTTCTGAATTATCTTTCTTCCTGAGTGAATCTGTATTCACTGTATACTGTATACTGTATATATAATCTGTGTACCCAGCTTCCTATGAAACATAGATCTACCCAAATGATTTTGGGTCCCAACTGTTTTAAGGGGGATATGATTAGGTCCTTGGATTCTCAGCTTTGACTTCCTTGAGCAGCCGGCATCTGAAATTTTCTCAGAGCTCAGAACTCAAGGCTGAGAAAGTCCAGACCATTCCCTAACATATGGAAGATTACCACCTATTCTTCCTCTAATCTGGGAAGACCTAAAAGCTGAAATCACTAACTCTTCCCTTTATCAAGTTCCTTCAGGGTCTGCAGGCGATTCAGAAAAAAACTCCTTCCCTCAGCTCTCCTGATCCTGATCCCGATCCGGAGTTATGCCTCAGCTTACCTGTTTCAACCTGGGGATTCTGTGCTGGTAAAAAGAAATTCATGGTCTGGAGCAGAGGTGGAAGGGACCACACGTCACGATCCCCACTACACCTACTGCTGTCAAAGTGGACTCTATTCCCACATGACAACATTACACCAGAGTGAAGCCTGCTGTTTCTATGCCAGTCGCTCTGGGGTCGTCAGGGATGGCCTGAGCCAATTACGAAAACGTTTGGCTGACAGGGAGGAAGCCCGCCAAGCCCAGAACAATTGGTATCAGTCTCTTTTTTCTTCATCCCCTTGGTTGACTACTTTACTGACCGCTCTCGCCGGCCCTTTGGTTTTATTGTTTCTGGCCCTTGTTTTTGGCCCGCTCCTTCTCAGATCTCTTTTTACCCTCCTCAAGTCCCACACTGATGAATTGCGCATCTTGTTCCTCCGATCCCTTTACCAGAAGATCCCTGAGGAACATTGTGTTTGAATCTAGGATTCGATTCCCTTAGATAAAAAGAAGTGGGGAATGAAATGGAGCCAAATATGAAATAGGGCCAAACCTCAGATTATAGAATAACCTTGTTTTTTCTTGAAGAATGCATGCTTTCCCAACCCTAACCACAATGTCATGTTGACCTATAAGATTCGGGAACTGAGTCAACTGCCTCAACTGCTCTCCACGCTTCACCTGTTTGCTCTCACCCCTCCCCTATAGCCCATGAAGTTGGCATCAAGCCTCTATCTCCAAGACTCAACTAAGTCTGCTAGCCAATCATTTCCCGACAACTCCTTGTCTCTAAGAGTTAGCTGAGTCTCACTAAGCCAATCAGTGAGCTCAATATTTCCTCCTTTCCCCTCATAATTGTATAAAAAAGCACCCGAGGAGACACTCGGGGTCCTCCATCTAAAATGTATGGTTGGGCCCGGGTTCGAACTCGTAATAAATTTTTTTCTTTTTCTTGCCTCAGTGGTCTCGGTTTGTCTATTATTCAACTCCACGTTTCAAAGAGGACCTGAATTCAAGTCTTGCCTTTTAGATATACTGGATATGTGACCCTGGATCTTGGATACAATAGATGCCTAGTAAGTGTTTATTGAATTGATTAGACCTACCTCACACACCCAAAGAATTGTAGAACCATTAAACAGAACTGTTAACTCTTGGGAAATGTTTAGTGTGAAGGTGGGCCAATCAGAGAAGTACCTGGAGTCAGAAAACTGCAGGATGTTGGTTCTGGAAGAAAATTAGGAAAAGAGAATATGGAGAATTCAAGATAGATGACATTGTAGAAAGCATCCAATCCAAAAGTCTCGTCTTGCCAGAGAATGAAGGACCCCAGCGCGGCAGAGACATCTTGCCCCCAGTCACCTGGTGAGTTAGATGTAGAGGTGACAGTGGAAGCAGGCACTGTGGTTGTCCTGCCAGTCCTCTTTTCTTAGACCCTAATGCCTGCCTCCATACACAGATGGTGAAAAGAGAAAGACATTTTTGCATTTAGCAGAGGCTTCTACAAGCAGTGATTTTCTAGCAGCCTTTTCAAGATGCCTCTCTCTCAAGCCAGTGCTTCACCTCTTTCCTTTTTGAATTGATCTGGTCCTTCCCCTGAAGGCCAGTAATTTGCTCAGCAATGGGAGAAAGGTTAATGACTCACCCCATTATCAAGGTCCCCTACTCTCTTTTCATCTTTGTTTTGATGAGATGAGAGTCTGGGTAGCCCCTTACCTCCTGGAATACACCATCCTGGGGACAATGGGGCTTGAATGCTTCCTTGGTTTTCTGGGGCTCTCACTTGGGATTTTCCTACTTCTACCAAGTCCAGACTGGCAGCAATGCTAAGACAGCATCCTTGCAGGTGCCCTGAATGGATGTATACATAAGCGAGGTCTGTGGACTTGGGATGAATTCTCCTGAGCCTCTTCTAACCCTGGGGACTGTGGAGAGTTCAGGAGAAAATTCCTCATTGGCTACTGTTGGGCTGTCTCAGAGGTGGGCTTCCCAGAGGAGTGTTTCTGTTGCTTTTCAAGACTCTTCTCAGGGGTTTGGTTTGAATAATAATTATGGTGAGAATCAGTGTGGTATAGTAGAGAAAGAGCCAGCCATTGAGCCAGGAAGACAGGGCTTCCACAGCCCCACTGACATATTTCTCTCTCATTCTGTATAGGTCACTTGGCTTCTTGGAGCTGTAGAAACTCTCCACAATTCTAAGCTGAAGAATAGATACTAATTTACATTGATAAGGGGAGCATGTTTACCTGGGAGTTTTCTACCCCAATGAAATCACCAGTCCAATACTGACTGCAATAATTATAATGTTGCTGTTCAGTCATTTCAGTTATGTCTGTCTCCTGGTGATCTCATTTGGGGTTTTCTTCTCAGAGATACTAGAGTGGTTTGTCATTTCCTTCTCCAGCTAATTTGGCAGATGAGGAACTCAGGCAAATAGGATTAAATGATTGCCCAGGGTCACACAACAAGTAACTGTCTGAGGCTGGATTTGAACTCAGGATGATAATGTTTCCTGACTCTAGGACGAGCATTCTATCCACTGTGCCACCTGGCTGCCCCAATAATTATAATAATAAATAAGAATTCTGTAATGCTTTAAAGATAATCGTAGCTCATTACCATAACTTTGTGAAGCAGGTGACATAATTATTACTTCCATTTTGCAGAAGAGAAACTGAGGGAGGAAAGGTTGTGATTTACCCTTCTTCCCAGCTAGAAACCATCATCAGTGTGATTTGTGCTCTGGGTTCCTGACTCCAAGAACATCTTCTTTGCATGGTTCCACACTGCCTTTCATTAAGCCACACAGCCCTGGTATCAATACAATTGATAGACTCTAATGGAAACATCTAACAGTGCCCCCAAAGGGACAGGATTTAGTGAAAAGAACACTAGCTTTTAAGGGACAAGGACTGGGTTAAAAGCCTCTCTCTACTACTTACTACTTGTGTGACATTGGGCAAGTCATTTCTTCTCTGAACCTCAATTTTTTATTAGTGAGATGAAAGGGCTATTATGACAATAAGGTCCAGGATTTCAAGGGACAGAAAGAAAAGTGTCACATACCAATTGATTTAACTGTGAGGTGTGGTTATAGCATATCTGCCTAATCAGTGAATGTACAGCAGAAGGGAACAAACCCCAGGTTCCAGCTCACTGCCGTCTGGGACCCTCAGTTTGGCTTAGTTTGTGGAAATAAGAGCCCTGTGTATGACCACGACCCAGGCAGTGCCTTTGCAAAGGCTTGGCGAAAAGAAACTGAGGGCTGAATTCAGAGCATATCAAGTAGGTAATTCAGAGGTATTCCAAAGGAAAGCCCAAAGTGGAGGTATCTGTGAATCCAGAGGAAGGAAGCATTGTTTTCTTTTTCCTTCATCCCAAGACAAAACAATAAGTCGTCTTGGCAACCAGGTCAGATGGTGATACGGGAAAAGAGACTGCCTTCCAAGAGCTAATAACAGTCTAATAACGGAGCTACACCAGATAGGTAAATAAGCAGGATACAAGCTATAATATCCAAGCAGGGGCAAAGATAAGCTACACAACACTCTAGGAAAATTAGAGGGCAGAGTAATGGAGGAGGGGTTGTGTGGAGATGGATTCCCATGCTCTACAATGCTTCATTCTGCCCTCTGGAAGTTTCTTTTATTCTTTTCCTTATGTATCTTGGCTTTGGTTCTTAGCTGTGTGACCTTGGGTAAGTCACAGTACTCAGCCTCCTCCCTTGCAAAATGGGCACGATAGTACTTGTGCTATCTACCTCACAGTATGACATGAGAAAAGTGCTTTGCATGCCACAGACAAGTATAAATTTCTTTTGTTCTTACATGGTTAATAAAGCTGTCTTGAGAAAAGTTCCACCATGGTTGGACTAAGGTGAAGTAGTAAAATGGGCAATACTAGGGTGGGACTGTTTATAGTTAGCAGCAATAGCGACATACTGTGGGGGTTCAAGATCAGACATGGCAGAGTTGTTTTTGATTTTTTTTTTAATCTGTGTCTGTGATTTTATTAGCAGAGGGAATTCCTTGGTGTAGATACTCCCTCTAGTGACTCATATAGATAATTCACAAGTTATTCAATTCAGTTGAATCCAAAAGATATTTTTAAAGATCTACTAAAAGCCAAGCACTGTTGACTTGGCTGTTGACTCAGTATAAATAAAAACAACAACAGTCTCCAGTCTCAAGTAGCTTAAATTTTATTGGAAAGAGTGTGTGTGTAAGTGTATGACTGTTACCTGTATTAGCAAAGTGGATATAATTTCATACATTGGGATTAGTCACTAGAGAAGTTTTATTTTTAGGGAGTGTGGGTTTTGGAGTTGAAGGTAGGTGGAGAGATCTTCCATTTTGGTCTTGGATCACATCAGTAGACTAATCCTAGATATATACCACATTGACTAACACCACTTAAATAGGCAGAGAAAAATACACTTTTGTAATCACAGTGGTGCTGAGAATGTCCTTCAATCTTGTCTTCAAGGAGTTGGTAAGAATTTAACAAACTTTTATTAACTTTCCCCTATCTGGCAAAATACAGCGCTAGGTTCTGGGGATACAGAAAAGAAACAATTCCTGCCCCCAAGGAGCTTACATTCTAGTGGAGGACATAGAAGATAAATAGAGACATAAATATAAGATAATTTGAGGAAAGACAATATTGATGACCCAAGAAGTCAGGAAAGGGTTCTTAAGGGAGGTGAGACCTGAGTTGAGCCTCGAAGGGTAAAACTATATGACATGTATATTTTCTTTCTTTCTTTCTTCTAAAGCAATTGGGGCTAAGTAACTTGCTCAAGGTTACACGGCTAGTTATTTATGTGTGGGTGCTAATTTTCTGAGGCCTGAACCAATCCCGGGTCATCCCAGTAGAGTAGGGAACTTGAGATAGGGCCTTGGGAATGATGAGCAAAGGGATTTTGTAAAGAGGAGAGAGGAAAGCATGCTGATCTCCAGTGATCCTTTAACAACCTTCCTGGCTTGGACCAGTGGGCATCTGGAGCTCTGGGTGGCCATGGAACCAACAAAGACCTGGTTTTGTGTCTTGCCTCCTGCGTTTGTGTAACTGTGACCAAATTACTTCTTTTCTCTGGGCCTCAGGCTGCTCAGCTGTGAAATGTGGCTCCTACCAGACAAGGTGCCCAAGTGCTTTGCCAACTATATGTAAATATCAGCTCTTTTTCACTAGAAAATGAAAAGACATGATTTTGCTTCCCAAATAGACATGCCATAAACAGTTCCTCTCTCCTCCAAGCAATAACTCTCCCTGTTTTCCTTTCTACTAATAGTACAGTAGAGTAAGTGTTGCTGCTGATGTGATTAAATTTTTGGGTCCTAGGTTCTTCATTTGTAAGTTGTGTATGATGATACTTGCATCAATTTCTTCATAAGGTGGTTGTGGAGGAAAGAAAACCCTCTGCAAACCTTAAAAGCTCTGGAGAAACGTGAATTTCTATAGCTTGCCTAAATGACTCACTTTGCTCCATTCTTTCTCAGTGAATCACTTTTATGAAATGCTTTATTATCCATTGCACTCCTTTCAAAGGAGATGGACCAGAATGGGCCTGTTGAAAAGACTAAGTCTTGATGTGCAGAAAACAGAATCCCATATTCCCTTCTCCCCTCTGACACAAACCAGTCTTTTTCTTCTATTTCTTATTTTGAATGATAGTCCTGCAAGACAAGGTCTGGTGCTTCTGTATCTGTGGTCTGGACAGCAAGTTGGCATGGTCAAAGTGCTCCAACAGTCAAAGACAATAAAGCAATGAAAATACCTTCCCCATCCCCCAACCCGTGCCCAAGATCCAACTGCTTGTGTTTCATCTCAGGTGTAGTAGTAAGCATTCACCCAGAGATCGCCAGACTTCTTCAGTGACCTATAAGAAGACAAAACAAAGATAAGGTCAGCTCAGCCTGAGCACTCAAATTGGATAGCTGTTTCACAGTGGTTTGGACCATGGACTTCCTTATTGTGTTCTCTTTCTCTCTATCTCTCTGTGTATCTGTCTCTGTCTCTGTCTCTCTCTGTGTGTGTGTGTCTCTCTCTGTGTCTCTGTCTGTCTCTGTCTCTCCCCTCCCATTTCTAGTGTAAATTGTATTTAGGGACTAAATGGCATGAGTCATGATCCACATAGCCATTCATGAACAGCCCCCGCTTACATCTATGAAGACATAAGGGGAGAAACATCCAGGGCCCTAGCACTGGGTGCTGCCATTAACTGCTCCATTCATCGTGATCCACCCACTCCACCTTTAGGCTACTCAGCACCATCTCTAGGCTAGAATGATTGATAATACACCAGTCCTGTTCCTAGTATCTGGCTCTCCTGAGTCCCCTAGAAATCTGCAGCCCTTGGTGGAAATCCAAGTTTGGTCAGCTGGTTCTTCTCTCCTGCTCTTGTACATCAAGAGTGCCCAGGGACTCGCTTACACCTTCTTTCATGTCTACACCACACAGAGCCCTGTTCTCCCCACCCTTCAGGTCTCAGCTCAAGGTCTGGCTTCTTCATGACGATAATTCCAGGGCCTTCCCTCAACTGATTTCTTCGTGTCCTGCATGTAGCTTGTTCGTGCAGTTGTTTGCAACTTGTTGCCCCCATTAGACAGTGAGTTCCTTGAGAGAACAGTCTTTGTGTCACCAGCACTCAGCATAGTGCCTCGTACCATAGTTAGTACTTAATAAATATTTTATTGCTTGCCTGATGAATCCTTTCTCAGCATTTTCAGGTCCTAGGGATTTCACAGAATAACAGAATAGGGAGGGATCTCAGAGGCCATCTAGTCTAGACCAAACTTGAAAAGGAATTTCTTTTATGAAATGGTCCCCTGGGCATCCAATAAGGGAGGAGGCCACTATAGCCTAATACAGCCTCTTTTACTTCTGGATAAGCCTAATTATTAATTTTTTTTATATATAAAACCCATTTTGTCTTTCTGCCAGTTCAACTCATGGCTCCCAGTTCTTCTCTCTAGGGCCCAAAAGATTAAGTTTAAACCCTCTTCTTTTATATATTTTTCAAATGCTTGATGTAACCTGGGTCTCAAGACTAACATTAGGAGGATAAACAATAGGATTTGGCAACTGATTGGATATGCTGAATGAGTGAGAATCATGAGTTGAGGATGACCTCAACATGGAAAACTTTGAAGATGGTGCCCTTAACAAAAATAGAGAATTTCAAAACAGGGGCTGATTTTTTTTTTTTTTTGCTGGTGTGTATTGGGGGTGGGAGTTACTGAGTTTCTGTTTTGGATAAGTAGAATTTGAGGTCTCTATAGAACATCTAATTCAAACATTTAATAGGCAGTTGGTAAGTTGGTGGGCTGGAGTTCAGGAGAAACACTTGACTAGATTTAGATATCATAGAGTCATTTACATAGGCATAATCATTAAACTCAGTGGCAATTGATGAGGCTGTCAAATGAAACAGTGTAGAGACAGAAGAGGCCCCAGGGTATCCTCACAGTTATGGGGAAAGGTATCAATGATGATCCATCACGTGAGGCTGAGAATGAACAGGCAGGTAGAATTAGACCCAATCCACCAGATTTCCCTGACAAGTGTAGAATATAATGAGATAATTGTCTCATTCCTGGATGCTATTCCTCAAAGAAGACCAAGGTTTTATTAGCTATCTTGTTACCACCTCGATCTGTCTATCCTTGCTCTGACCTCCTAATTTATTTCCACATCGTTAGGATTAATTATATTCTGTGTCCTGGTCCTCTTCTATTCTCCTTCTTTGCCATTTCTCTTGGCGATCTCATCAGCTCCAATGGATTCAATGATTCTCTCTTTGTGTTTGAGTCTCAGATCTATTTACTTGTTTATAACTTCTCAACTGACCTTCAGTCTTGCATTTCCAGTTGCATACCAGATATCTCTAAATGGATGTGACATAGACATTTCAAATTCAGCACATCCTAAACTGAACTTATCTTTCATTCCAAGCCTTTCTCACTTTCCTAGTACTATTGAGGAATCACCATCCTCCAAGTTACCTAGGTTCTCAATTTACTCACTCTGTCTCACCCTCCATATAGAATCAGTGTCATATCCTGTTTTTCTAACCTTTGTAACATCACTCATATAGCTCCCTGGCATTACCATCACCTGGGGCAGGCCCTCTTCCTGTATTTCAGTATTGGTTGAGCTTCTCACTCTAGCCTGTACTTCACTCAGCTGTCAAACTGACCTTCCTAAAGTGGAGGTCTGGCAGCATCACCCACCCCCTATTCAATAAACTCCCCGTGTTACCTTATTATCTATATGATTGAATAGAAAATCTTCTCTCTGGCTTTTAAAGCCCTTCACAACCTGGCTCCTTTCCAACTTTCCAGTCTTCTTATACTTAGTGACACCAACCTCCTTGCCATTCCTCAGACTAGACATGCCATCTTCCCACTCCCAGCATTTGCCCTGCCTGGGCCTCCCACCTGGAATTTTCTCCCTCCTCATGATCACTCCTGGCTTCCTCCAAGTCCCAGCTAAAATCTTACCTTTTACAAGAAGCCTTTTCCAATTCCCCTTAACATGGTCGCTTTTCCTCTGAGGTAACTTCATGTTAGCCCATCTATACCTTGTCTGTCCATGGCTGCCTCCATGATGTTCCTCTCCCCCATTAGAAGTGAGCCTTTTTCTTTTGCCTTTCTTTACATTTTCAGCACTTTACAACTGCGTAAAGTTGTGATTGATAATTGATACAGCCTGTTTGCTTGATTTTATTTGAATTTTTAATTATTCCCCCATGTATTCAAATGCCTTATTGTGGTCTCCTTTGTTTGATTGTGAACCCCTCAGAGTCTGCAATGTTTAATTTTTCATGTATAATTCCCATAGTGGCTAACTCTGTGCTGGGCCCTCTGTGGGTCTTAAATGCCAAGGAACGCCTGGACAGACAGATTATGCAGGGAGAAAGGAACCTGTGAATGGTGAGAAAAATCTCTTACCTGACGATGTCCCCAAATGCTTTCAACATTGGCTTGTTCACGTAGTCAATTCCATGCTTGGCACATAATGACCTCACTAGTGGTGCAATTTTATAATAATTATGGCGGGGCATGGTGGGAAATAGACTGGAGAAACAAAGAGAAGGAAAATAATATTAAACCTAGACATCAGAAGAAACATACTACATTTTTGCTGATTCTTATAGGTCTGCTATAGGAATATATGGACATGGAACACACAAGATGGTGGGTAGGAGGGAAAAATGCATTGGTAGAGGGAAAACTCATCAGAAAGATCTCAGATCCATTATAGCACCAATGAGAACACAGCCATGAACATACACATATCTCTGTTCAGGAAAGTTCTAAGAACCTGTACTACTCTCACATTCATTCACCAAACATGTCTGTGAGACAGACCATGATTAAGCTTGGGACCTGTTGGGATAATGCCAATGAATTTGAATCTTAGTCCAAGCCAAGTGTAAATATGAAAGCAATGCTTTTGAGGAGAAAATTACATTGTATTTTATATAAAATATAAAAGACTCTTTGACTTATATGTTCTTTTGGATTATCTGTTGGAGTGAATGTCACTGACCTCTGGATAGATGGATATAGTAAGCATTAGTTAAAGGGACACCAGTCAGGGGACCTGCATTCTAATTCTAACTCGTTCATTAACTGACTGCGTGATCTTGGGCAAGTTTTCCAAGCTTTCTGTGCTTTACTTTCTGCATCTATAAATAACAGCCAATATTGGTTTACTTCCAAGGGTGTTGTGAGGATCATGAGACATAATGGTAACTGATGTTTATGTAACCCCTTAAATTGTATAAAATACTTTATATTTGTAGCTCTTTATTGACAAAGGGGCTGATGGGAAGTGTAGTTTTGTACCAGTGGGAAGGATAGACTAAAGGATATGGAAGGAGGAAGCACAGGATGGTCCTTCCCTCAACAGAATTGAAGAAAATTTTGAGCTCCATGTAAAGGAGAGGGCTATAGGGGTATGGACTAACATCAATGCCAGCAACCAGTCAATTGTAACGGGAGGGGTCCGATATTCCAAAGAAGTATAATCACCAGCAGGTGGGGCCTTGTTTAGCTTCCTGATGTGATTAGGGAGTGTTCTGCCTGGAGAGAATTTTGTGGTTTCTCTAATTTCACTAATACTGGGACCAGGTGAATTCATTCCTTCTCTGCTTCTCTCCTCATTTCCACCTCCCAGCCTAATTGCTACTCTCTTTAAACATTATTTGCTGTCTGTATTTTTATATGTTTTTATCTTCAGATAAAGGTAAGCTGATTTTTAAAAATGTATTCTGAATCAATGTTTATTATAAATCAGGGGCTCACACAATGGTGAAGAGACAAAGGAAACCCATAAGCAGAAGATTCTGTCTCCCTCCTCTCTCTCCTGTCTCTTGTTTTCTCTCCCTCCAAAGAGGACCTTCATGTTTATTATCTCATCATCTGACTTTCTGCACAACCATGTGAACTCAGTAGTGGGTTTAATCCCCATTTTACAAATAATGGCCTTGAGGCTCATAGACTTGCCTAAGGTCAGGCCGCAAGTACATAGAAGAACTAGGTTTTGAATTCAGGTCTTCTGAATAAATCTTTTTCACCTACCACTGTACTCTTGCTTTACATTTCTTTCTTTCTTTCTTTCTTTCTTTCTTTCTTTCTTTCTTTCTTTCTTTCTTTCTTTCTTTCTTTCTTTCTTTCTTTCTTTCTTTCTTTCTTTCTTTCTTTCTTCTTTTTGGAGGGCAGTTGGGGTTAAGTGACTTGCCCAAGGTCACACAGCTAGTTTTTGTGTTAAGTGTCTAAGGTCAGATTTGAACTCAGGTCCTCCTGACTCCAGGGCCTGCACCACCTAGCCACCCCCAAGCTCCATATTTCTAATGTGAAAATACTACAAATGTGAAGGATGCTCCATCCCACACGCAACCATCATGGCTGACACAAAGAAATAGAACTAAGGACTTAGCTGTCAGGGAGATTGACTCCCTAACGTGGTACCATTTTTTTTTTCAATTTCTTCTAAAACTTTATCTAGAAATCTAGTAAATGTCTGGAATATGTAGCTGGGCCTGGGCATGGGAAATTGTTCCTCAGTCTTAACGATAAAGAAGCAAATATCTAAATTCTAACTATCTAATAGACACTTAGATCATCTAAAGTAAGATTTAGACTATCTAAGGTGAGCATCATAGTATCAGGGAAGAATGTGTTATTCAAGAAATCAGCTTTCCCTGGAGTTCAGCCAATGAGTCAGTCCTATGTCCTACCAGTTAATGTTAACACGATTTTCTAAGACTACAGGAGTATAGATTTATCTACTATGGTGCCTTTCCAAGATAGGACCTCCTTCTCTATACCTTTCCTGATCCTCCTTGTCCATAAATGCCCTCCTCTTCGACCCCTGAAGAGAACTTTGTTTGAAAACACTCTAATTTGATTCTTCCTTTAATATAATGTCTCATAGCTATTTATGTTTCATATCTTATCCCTCAACTAGATTGCAAGCTCTATTAAGGGGAAGTAGTTGTGTAAATTATTTATTTTGCTCAGCTGATAGGCAGTGGTGTGGTCCAAAGGATGTTGGAGTTAGAGTCAGGAAGGTGATGGTTCATATCCCACCCCAGGCATTTATTAGCTGTGTGATCTTGGACAATTAATTCACTTAACCTATTAGGGTTTCAGTTTCCTCATTTGTAAAATGGGAGTGTTGGAATCGATGTCTTTTCAGTTTTCTTCTAACCTAAATTTATTATCCCAGGGCTAGCTCAAGGCCCTGTATACAGTAGATGCTTAATGAATGTTTGCTCTTGCTGAAAATTTCTCTTCTCTTCTCTCTCTTTTCCGATGTGTCATATTCCATAGACTGTGGACTATAACCACAGTGGGGAACACGGATGACTTTTTCTTTTTAACTCCTACTGAGCAAAGTTGGGCTCCCCCTACTGGTGTCCTGTCAAAGATGTTTACTCAGCTTAATTACAGTGAGAGGCTCCATGTTCTATTAGATGCAAGATGGATCTAGGAGTCAGAAAGACCTGAGTTCAAGTCCCATCACCTCCGCATGCACCAGCTAACTCTGTAAGACTCTTAGTTGCTACTAAGATGCTACTAATATGTATTAGTAGAGGAAGCTGCCTAATTAAAAGGGAGTTTCTGTCACAGATAAAATCACTGTATGGAATGATGATGATAGAGATAGTGGTGATGTCTGCCTTGTAATAGACATGATAAATGCCTGTTGATTGATGGCTAATAATAATTCATATTGATGCAACATCTTAAATTTTGTACTTTGCACACATCCTCTCATTAGAGGTGAAGTAAGTACTACAAATATCCATTTTGCAGATGAAGAAACAGGTACAGAAGTTAAGTGACCATGTTCACACATAGTAAGTGTCTTAGGCGGGATTTGTTCCCATTCTCATTGTAAGTGTGGATGGTTTCATTCTTTGTACTAGAGTTTATCCTAGAACAAATTAGGTGAAGGAACTAGGAATGTTTAATCCAGAGGAGAGAAGAATTACGGACACTTTGGTCAAGTACTTATTTGAAAGGCTGCCACTTCTACTCACTGTTCCTAGTTTTGTTCTCTAAAGCTAAGCAAACCAAGTCTAACCCCTCTTCCAAGTGATAGCTTGACACATAGTAGGTGATTGATTAATACATACTTGTTGATGGATTAATTCCTGTCTTTTTAATTCAGTGCTCCATCTTCTTCCTCAGATTATGTTAAGGTCATCCAGATGAGGTAATAAGGAAAGGAGTTAAATGACCTTTTCTATCCCTATTTAAGCAAAATTTTCTTTCTTACTCACTGGTGTTCAATTTGGAAGTTGAGATGTCCAGAGAACCAGTCATTGAAGAAGGATTGTTTAACATTACAGGTGGCCAAAACCTGCCAAGAAAAAACAAATCATGATATTTGACTTCAGTGAGTGTGAATCATGGGGTCTTCCTTCTCCCATATCTCAATGTGTCTCATGAGAGCTCCTTGTATAATAGAATCAACAAATGTCAGAGGTAAAAGGGATAGTAAGGGGACATTATTTTCCAGTTATGCATAAGCCAGAAGCAATATCTATGAAATACTGGACAAGTATCCACCTACCTTTTGCTTAAGGAAATCCAATGATGCGGAATCCATTAGTTTCTCAAGACAACCCAGTCTATTTTGGAGACTCCTAATTACTAAGAGATTTTTCCCTGCCCCTTATTTTGAGCCAAAATCTTCTCCTTTTGCCCTCTTTTCCAACTACTACTAGCTTTGTCCCTTTAAAGTTAAGTGGAAAGTTCTAACTTGTCTTCCAAGTGACAACCTTTCAAATAAGCGCTTGAAGACAGCCATCATGCTCCTAATTCTTTTCTCCTCTAGCTGAACATCCCTAGTTCTTCCATTTAATCTTTATATGGTATGACCTGGATATCATTCACTGTCATGATCATCTTCGTGCTTTCAGTTAATACACATGTTTGCTGAAACTGAATGTCCAGAACTTATTACAATACTTCCAAGGTGGTTAGATGAGGCAGAACACAACAGCTGAATCCCCACTCTAGTCCTATGCCTCTTAATGCAGCCTAGGATTATATTAGCTTTTGGCAGCTGCCATAATATATTATTGACATGGTAATCTACTAACTCACTGCAATCTTTTCTGGATGAACCATGATGTAGTCATGCTTCCCTATCTTCCTGGGAAGCTGTTTTTTAAACCCAGGTGTAAAACTTTATATTTCTCTTTATTGCAATTTTCATTCACACAGTGGGGACTGTTGAGTATATTCTGTGTGAAAGGTATTGAACTAGGTGCTGAGGATTATAAAATAGATATTTTTCCTCAAGGAGATGGTAATTTAGCAGGGAAAATATACAAATGCAATAGAAAGATGTACAGGGATATACTTCAACATAAGAAGTAACTAGTCAGTGTTGTGTAAATGGTAAAAGTTATTTCCAGAGATTCAGAGATATGAGTCACTTCTGGTCAGGAGATCAGGGAGGCTTCACATAGGTGGTGCCATTTGAAATAAGTGTTGAAGGATGGATAAGATTTCACTAGGCTGAAGGGTAGGGAAGAAATTCAAGGGTGTGTTTGTGTGTGCGTAGGGATAGAAAAAGGAGAGCATTGCATGAAGCTAGATCCAGAGACACATCCTTAAATGTGGAACATTCGGTCTTCTCAGATAACAGAACAAAATGACATTTCATTCAACTCTTTTCTAAGGTATTATTTAGCTCTAACTATGAAGGATGTTGGTCATTGTTAGGTCATTTGTCATCTTCACATCTCTTAGAAAGATTACTGATTGCTGATTATGTAAACATCGAGGAGGGATCAGGAAGATAATTGTATTCTTTTAAAATCTTAAAAATGCACAGGAGTCAGGGGTCTTGATTCAGCTTCATCACAAACAAGATGTGTTACCTTGAACAATCTTTTTGCCTTGCCAAGCCTCAATCTCCTCATTTTGAAAATGAAGGCTTTAGACTAGATAGTTCACAAAAGTCCTTTAAGATGCTATGTTCTAAAATTCTGTGTTTGAAGTTCAAGATACAAGATCATAGATCTTAAGCTCCCCTCCCCTTCCCTCCCCTCCCCTTTCCTTTCCTTTTCCTTTCCCTTCCCTTCCCTTCCCTTCCCTTTCCTTCCTTCCTTCCTTCCTTCCTTCCTTCCTTCCTTCCTTCCTTCCCTCCCTCCCTCCCTCCCTCCCTCCCTCCCTCCCTCCTTCCTTCCTTCCTTCCTTCCTTCCTTCCTTCCTTCCTTCCTTCCTTCCTTCCTTTTTTCCCTCCTTCCTTCCTTCCTTTTTTCCCTCCCTCCATTCGATGTTCTAAGGTTTCCATTCTGTATTCTATATTCTAAAATGGCCCCATCCCCCACAGTCTACACTAACAAGATTGTTCAAGACTCATATCCTATATTCTAAGCTCTCAAATCTCTTCTAATTCTGACAGTATATGTTCTAAGGTTTCTCTGAACCCTGATATTCTATGTTCTCCATTCTAAGATCCCTCTTTCCTCTGACATTTGTCTTTGCTCCCAAGAGTCTCCCACATCACACATTAAATATCCTCTGCTCACAAGTCTCTTTCAGCTCTGACATACTATACTCCACAGTTCCTACCAACTCCCACATTCCAGACTCTTAGGTCCCTCCCAACACTGACAGTCTATCATCCACATTGTCTTTGATCCATTCCACAGGATGCCATTATCCACATTCATCAACTCTACTGACTTAGTGGTTGGTCTGGGAGGAGGTAACCATTATTACCTGTGTGCTAAACCAGTCCTGGTTTTCCTCTTTACTCATCCTCATTGGAATGTGGCTCATCTGAGTGACTAATGCGATCCAGGGGCTTTCCAGCAGTCTTTGGAGAGAGGATCAGGACAGGTGATGAGACAGTCAGCCATTTCCATGCAGATCCTAGGCTTACTTCCCATTCATTAACAACA
Organism: Gymnobelideus leadbeateri; assembly: GCA_011680675.1. Lineage (NCBI taxonomy): Eukaryota > Metazoa > Chordata > Mammalia > Diprotodontia > Petauridae > Gymnobelideus > Gymnobelideus leadbeateri. The sequence continues at coordinate 443,552 of WOXC01002779.1, forward strand.
CTTATTAAATGACCACCATGTAAAAGACACCATGTGCACTAGGCAATTTGACAGGGTGGAATATGAAGGGGAAAAACCAGGAACAAAACTGGAGAGGATTAGAAAGGCCTTGGAAGTTCCTGAATAATGGTTTCTGCTGGACTTGGCTACCCTTTTATGACTAGTACTATGCTATCTTTCCTTTTCAGAGATGTGCAAGCTCTGCCCCTTCCCCAGACCCTATTACATCTGTGTGAACTGAGGCAAGTTACTTCCCCTCCTTTGGGGCTCACTTACCTGTTTTCTGAGATAATGGGGCCAAATGCATGATCTCTTCTCTAAGTCCTATGATCCTATATCTCAAGAGATGTAGGATAATGCCCCATGTACTTGGACTAATGGTGATCCATCTGCCCCCAAACAATTCAAAGAGTTTTTAAGACATTCCCATTTTATCAGCCACATAAAGTAGACGAGGTATTATTGCCTCCATTTCAGAAACAAACAAACAAAACGGAGACTCTGAGAGGTCACGTAGTGAATGACGGAGTCAAGATTAGAACCCAGGACTTCTGATGTCTGGACCAGCATTCCTCCTACCTCCTCATGCTGCCTCTAAAACCCTGGTTTTATTTTGCTGATGGATGGAGCAGAGTATTCAATAATGTTAAAGATGCAGGAAATTCCATGATTTGAAGTCATTTCATAGAGGAATTTGATCCAAAGATAGCACTGCTTTGGAACATAGAATGTTGAACTAGAAGAAACTCCAGAACACAGAAGATGAGATGTTAAAGGTGGGAGGAAGTTTATAATATAGAACACAAGCTATTAAGGTTGAAGTGTTATTAGAACATAGAACACAACTTTTTAGGCCTGGAAAGGCTCCCTAGAGACCATTCAATCCAATCCATTCCCTTTTACAAATTAGAGTGACTATGATTGTTGTCCATTCTCAAAAAGGACCAAAGTGACATCACTGTGTTGGGGTCAAGGTATAGTGTGTCTGACTGTGGTTGATCAGACCAATATAGAGCTCCGAAGGCTCTAGCCAGGTTGGGCATATGAAAAGTAGGTATAGTGACTTCCTTGAGGTAACACATAAGTGGTAATCTAAAGAAGAGGGCTTGTTTCTAAGTGCTATCTAACTTCATGCCTTTAGGAAAGCCGTTTCTCCTCTCTGTACCTCTGTTTCCTCAGCTGTGAAATGAGGTTGTGGAAACTCTTTTGACACTTAGTTTTGTGATTTGGTTCAACTGAGTCCCACTATTTCTATAGCCAATCTCTGGCCATTTCAATCTGTCAGTCAACAAGCATTTATTAAGTGCTTACTGTATGTAATTTTACCTCAGTTTAACACTATGTACACTGCCTCAATGCTGGAGATATAACAAAAAGCAAAAATGCAGTTTCTATCCTCAAAGAACTCACATTCTAGTGGGGAAGACAACATTCAGATGGCTATGTACATGCAAGACAAGGCAGGATAAATGAAGGCAATTTCAATGGGAAGGCACTAATAGTAGGAGTATTGGGAACGGCTTCTTGTGGGAGACAGAAATTGACTGAATCTTAAAGGAAGCCAGAAGTTAAGGAGAGGAGGAAGAACAGTGAGAGCCATTGGAAAGATGATCCACACACTCAAGTCTGTCCAAATCATTTTGCAAACTGGTCTTTGCTTTTCCAAACAAAATGAAAAGTGGGAAGAGGGGGAAAAGGGAGTAGCTTGTTCAGTGAGGGAGCAGGAAGGGAGCACACTCCAGAGGTGCAATAGAAGAATTCTCAGACAATCCCAGTATTTTATTGTCTATTTTTAAGGCCTGAGATAACCTCTGGGATAAGTGTATGCATGGAGGTCACCTGGGCTTTGTTGGGCTCCCTATAGCCCTAACTGGGGGATAAAGGAGCTGACAGTTTGGGCTAGAGCAGGATTTTATGGTCTTCTCTGTGTCATATACCTCTTGATCAGTATGAGAAAGCCTATGGGACCTTTCTCAGCATAATGGGCATAAGTGCATACAAATAAATACACAGAATTACATGGGAAACCAGTTTATGCATATACAACTTTATAAATGTACATTTATCAAAATAATAACAATAACAGATAACATTAATATAGTACTTTAAGTATTGCAAAGCACTTTACATATGTTATCTCCTTTGATTTTCACAATATCCCTGGGAGTAGGTACTATTATTACCCCCATTTTATAGATAAGGAAGTCAAGGCTGAGAAGTCAAATGACTTGCCCAGGGTCACATAGCTACTAAGGGGCCAAGGCCATCTTTAAAACCTGACCTTCCTAACTGCAGGTCTAGCACTCTGGACCCTGCTTAACTGCCTCTATTTGAAAACAAACAAAAAACAAAACCAAGTTTTCAGACCCCAGGTTAAGGATCGCTGGGAGAGAGGAGTAATGAAATTCATGATTCACTTACTTGACCAGATATATGAGAAGTACGGTCCCAATAATTCCATAGTAAGATCTGTAGGTGATGAAGTAGCGGATGTAAAAGCTAACGATCCAGGCAAGTTCCTAAAAGAGAAAAAACAAAACAAAACAAAACTTCAGGTTGGATGGGGTTGGAGTTATGTCCAGTCATCAGTTTAGAGCTGGAAGGGCCTTGGAGAGCATGAAGTCCAACCTACTCATTTGGCAGATAATGAAATTCTCATTGAGAGAGAGATTGGGGATCGTGTTTAATGTCATGCAGCTAATAGATATTTGAAGTAGGGTTTAAACCTGAGTCTTCTTCTTGATTCCAGGTCTAGCACTTTGCCCACTGTGCCACCCTAGCTTCCTCAATAAGTCAGATTTCCACCAAACCAGGGAACTCTGGAACTTCAGGTGAAAAGTCTGATGCTTTATCCCCTGAGCTATCAGACCCCACCCTAGGTTTGACCACATCCCTTTACAAGGTAAGTATCCCCTACCTCTGTCACCAAGGAAACTTGAGGAGTGGTCTGTACCCTCTATTGGCCTTGGCTCCAAGGGCATAGTCTATGACAGGAAGGTTGCCACTCACCCCCCATTCCTTCCGAAGGAACGTCACTTGCATGGATTGCATGTTGAAATAGACTGGCATGAGGAGCGGAAGCCCAACTGGAAGGGAAGAGAAAGTGTTGAGTAAGATGAAGAGATGCTAATACAATGAAGATAGAGATAAATGGGCATCCAGCCCTTTCATTGGGCACCCTGCACCTCAGGTCCTGGCTGAGCTAGCAATATTAAAAAATGGCAGCAATTTCTAGAAAATGACTATTCTAAAATGACTGTTCATGGAATCATATGGTGTCAGAGTTGGAAGGGCACTCAGAACATAAAACATTAGAACAGAATGGGACCTTGGAATGCAACCATAGAATGTCCTAGGTAGAAGGAACTTTAGAACATAAACTGTAGAATGTTAAAGAGGGAAAGATCCTAGAACTTAAAGTTCAAATTGGGAAGGGCCTTAGAACATAGACTATTAGAGGTGGGAAATTACTTTAAAACATAAAATTTCAGAACTGGGGATGTCTGTAGAATGCCAAACAAATGCCACAGGTAGGAGGTACCTTTCAAGTGCAGAACACGGGATGTCATGTAGACTTACCCACATAAAAGTATAGATGTTGCTTTTCATAATCAATATACTTGATTTTTTTCTTGCCATACTGAATGGAGAAAGAAAAAAAGCAGAAATACAAATTACTCCTGTTATTACAGTGTGCTATATAGTGAAGAGTTCACATACAGTGTAGTGAATGTTTGTGTTGACTTTAGAGGCAGTGAATTGAGTACAAATTCCAGTTCGGGCACTTACTCCCTGTTTGCTGTTGGGCAAGTTATTTAACTTCTCTGCACCCTGATTTCTTGTGGGTGGTAAGTGTGAAATATGGGGTTGAACCAGATAATGATGATGATGATGATGATGATGATGATGGTGGTGGTGGTGGTGGTTGTGGTGATGGTAATAGCTAGACTTTAAAGTTTTGCCAAGCACCATGCAAACGTAATCTCAGTTTCTCACAACAACCCTGTGAGGGAGGTTCTAGTATCATCCCCATTTTACAGGTAAAGACACTGAGGAAGACAGGTAAAGGGATATGGCCAGAGTCATAGAACTAGTAAGGTTCTGAAGCTGTATTTGGACTCATCTTCCTGGCCAGAGTCATCACTTTATCTATTGTGCCTCCTCTCTTCCAACAAGAGCCCATATTTATAAGCCCTCTCATATCATCCATCTGAAGTAGATCACAAAGGTCTTGTTATCCCTTTTTACAGATGAGGAAATAGAGATCCAGCTTCATGATATGATTTGCCCCGTATCATAAAGATAGTAAGCATGGGAGGCAAGATTTTAATCTGGGTTTCTTGACTTCAAATTCACCTCTAGTCATTACCCCACAGTCTTCCTCTCTTCCCTGCCTTGCCCATGCCTCTTCACGATTACGGCTTCTTATCCTCTCTTCAAAAAGAGCCACCTGGACAATTCTGATGAGAGATGGAAAGACTGAACAACTAAAAGAGCTATTTAACTCTTGTGGATGGAAGGAAAGATGAGAAACTATATTTTATTTTCACCAAATCCATGTCAATCTTGGACTCTTCTAGGAAAACCCAGAATCATAGAATTTTAGAATGCTGGTGCTAGAAGAGATGTTAGAACACTATATAGAATGTCATAGTTATAGGAGACTATAAATCATAGTGTTAGTAGGATGAGGGTCCTTACAGGACAATGTTAGAAGTTAAAGGATGTGAGGCAGAGTCAAGATCATGGAGTGAAAGGAAGCTAGTTGTGTGGTGAGCTTCAACCTACAAGCTCCTCCAAACCAATCCAGAAAATTCACCAGACTGGAAACTGATAGGGAGATCTTGAAAATATCAGAGTGAGTCACTTGTCTCATCCAGGTCAGCAGAGGGAGACAGACAGGTAGGTCTGCGGGCAAGAGGGACAGGTTAGGTTGGGAATGGGCCCTCTGAGAACTCCAGCACTCAGGGAAAGAGGAGATTCCAGAAACTCCATCAGACCCATACTGAGGCACTGCTATGGGAACAGGTGTAAACTGGCAGCTTTGTCTCTCACTACCCAGTCTTGAGTCACATATCTAGGACAGACTAAGAAATGGAATTCCTTGGTAGGGAACCCTGGGCAATGTGCCAAGAATGGAGGAAGTTCAGAAACCATAAATCAAGTACCAAGGAGCCAAAGTCAGGATCATATGATTTAACAGTCCCTGCTCTAAAGGAAAGGGGCAGAGTAGTAGAAAGACCATTAGACTTGCAGTCAAGGAAGACTCATCTTCCTGAGTTTAAATCTGTCCTCAGACTCTAGCTGTGTGACCCTGGGCAAGTCACTTAGCCCTGTTTGCCTCAGTTTGATCATCTGTAAAATGATCTGGAGAAGGAAATATGTATATGTATGTGTGTATATATGTATATCTATATGTGTATGTATATACTCATATTATATATATCTGATATCTGTCATGGTCAATGTGTCTTGATTTACTATACATGCTTGTAATGGTTTTGTTTCTCTCGGATTCTCAGTTGGGGGAAGGAGTCTGGATGGGAGGACGAGAAGGCATATCTTGGTTGATTAAAAGAATATTTTTAAAAGAAGCAAAAGGATCACTGGAATATAAGAAAAGATGAATTTAGAAGTAGAAGGGAAGACAGGACAGACAGAATCACAGCATCTTAGCCCCGTAGAGTGCTACACAGGTTATTTAGCTTAGTTGGTATCTGAACAAGAATTCCCCTCCATACCTGACAAGTGGCCATTTATATGTATATTTTTGAAGTCTTCTGGTGAAGGCAGTCTATTATTCCTCAAGGGAATAATACTCTGATTTTAGATGAGGATTAGGATTTGGATCAGGAAATCCTTCCTTACAATTACCTTAAATTCATTTCTCTGACATACTGTTCAGAACTAGAAGGGATCTTGAAATTGTCTAGTTTGACCTTCTCATTTTATGCACAAGGAAGCTCCATCCCAGAGAGCCTGTGAATAGTCAAGGCTCTCACAAGAAGTGAGTGGAGGAGCTATATTGAAACCTTGCTCTTCTGATTCAAAATCCAACACTCTTGCCCCATGCTATTGCATTCAGCATTTTGTCTTAGTTCTTCCCCCTGAGGCTGAGCAAACTAGTCAAATCTTTCTTTCTCGTAGTAGATCTTCAGACACTTGAAGGCAGCCATCATGGGCATGGAATGTTGAAACACAGAACAAAGAATTTCAGAGGTGAAAAAGAACTTAGAAAATAGAATGTCCCAGTGTGATGGCTAGAAGAGCCCTTAGACTATTGAACATGGAGGAATTGTGAAGCCTTTACAAAGGTTCAAGCATTAAACAACCAGTGTCTAGAACAATGAGCCCACTCCCCAACTCAGAATGCATCCCTGCCCCTTAAACCATGAGCCAAGGTGCTGAATTATGATACCAACAGGTGATCTCAGCGGGTGAGCAAGATGCAGCCCTCAGTAATTTGGCGGGAGGCCAGAAAAAGTGTCTTCCACAGCCAGAAAAACCTGTTTTCATAAAAGAGTCAAACTTTTTTGCCTTTGAATTTCAATGAGTAGGTAATTCCTCTGACTCAACACCCTCCCTTTTCTTTTTAAATTTTGATGAGGACTTTTCTCATTTGTCTTATGGGGAAGAGAGTAATCTCAAATTAGTAGCTGCAGCTCAGTGCCCAGCCCTCCATCCTGGGTGAGGGTGTGTAGTCTTTTGAGATCAACTGTTTCTTGGCTTCATTGAAGACAAGTGATCATGAAGTTTTCAAGTCAAGCAAAACTTTCCATTTTGAGATTTTAGGTCAAGTCAATAAAAAGTGTCCAAATTCTTCAGAGGGAACAGCAGTCATGTAGACTAAGGAGGCAACTTTGGAATGTAAAACATGGAACGTAGAATGCTGCATCTGGAAGGAGAACTAGAAGGTACTTAGACTCTAAAAGGTCAGAACTAGAACATATTCAGAGAATAAAATGTCAGAAGTTGGAGAGACCATGGAGCTTGGAATGTTAGTCCTTTCGTTTTAGATGAAGACATACAGGCCCAGGCAGATGAAGTGCATTATTCAAGATCAATAGTAAGCATTGGGGTCCAGGTTTAAACTTGGATTCTTTGACACCAAAAACAATTCTCTTTCCACTTGGCAATGTCCCCATCTTCTATGATATTCTTATTTTTCTGTGAGGTCCCTAAAGGCAGGTACCCTGTCTTATCTAAACTTTCTATGTTCCTCAGTGTTCAGTCCAGGGCTTAGCATACAATAAATGCTTAATGGATTTTTTTTTGAGTGAACAGATGCATAAATTGATTCAACAAACATCAATTAAGCACCTGCCATGTGTAAGGTCCTGCAAAGGGAAAAATAAACCAGTCCCTACATTCTATAAAAACTCTACATTCCATGAGGGGGAAACAGCATGCAAATGAATAAAGTAAATACAAGTTAACTTGGCAGTGGTATAGGGGAACACCAACAACCAAGGGACGATTCATTTCAACTGAGTCTTGAAGAGAGAGAAGGATTTCAATGGGTGGAGGTGAGAAGGGATTGCATTCCAGAAAAAAGAGAGCCGGGGCAAAGGCTAGATGATTGTGATGTGACAAAGTATAACGAACTCATAAGAGCAAGGAGTCTTGTTTTGCTAGAACATAGGGTATGTGAAGTGGAACAATGTGAAGTCAGTCTGAAAATTTGTTTGAAGTCAGATTATAAAGGGCTTTAAATTTCAAAGAAGCCTGTATTTTATATGAGAGCAGTCAAATTAAATGTGAATTGTTCAGTTGTTTGAGTTGTACCTGTCTCTTTGTAATCTAATTTGGGATTTTCTTGGCAGAGATGCTAAAGTGATTTGCCATTTCTTTCTCTAGCTCATTTGTTTTACAAATGAGGAAACTGAGGCAAACAGGGTTAAGTGAGTCTCCCAGAGTCACATAGCCAGTAAGGGTCCGAAGCTGAATTTGAACTCAGATCTTCCTGATTCCAGGTTCAGCATTCTATCCATTGTGCCTCCTAGCTGCCCCCAATATAAAATTATGTGATTTAATTATCCTGCATATTTCTTCAATGTGGTGTAAGGAGGGGGTTATTTTCTTCAAATTCTCTTGAACCCAGTTCTTTCAAGTATGTCTTTGAATTTCTATAATGTCAGTGTACTCACTCTAAACATACCTTGACTGGTTGTGACTCCCCAAGCACAAAAAGTGGTCCCATGTCAATATCTGGGTCTTTGGGATAGATATTTGGCTTTGCATGATGCTGGAAGTGACGGTAATTCCACCACTTTGCAGACATGCCCTTTGGAGGAAAGAAGATACAGCAACAGGAAAATTTTGGTTGAATTCAAGATGTAATTCAATCTAATCTCATCCCATTCTATTCCTTCCTTCCTCTTCCCTTTGTTTTTCCTTCCCTGCCCTTCCTTTCCCATCTCATTCAATAAATATTCTTGCATATAACTACCATTTGCCATTAGAAACGTCCATTCATCTCTGCCTAGTCAAAAGTGCCTCTCAAAGCTTAATCTGCTGAAATGCCTAAATAATAAGTTGGGAGGGGCATTGTTAAAGCTTGATAACAAATGATAGTTATCTGGGTATGTGACTCCAGGCTAATATAACACTTCCTCACATGTGAAGAACAGCTTTCTCAGATGTGGTTGATCTAACTCCCACAGTACTGGGAGCTAGATAGGGCAGTTATTAGTATGTCTCTATGGACATATGGGGAAACTGAGGCTCACTGAAGTTAATTAATGGCAATGACAGAACAGCACCCAGGTATTATGGTCCAGCAGAAAATGTGTCAGAAAATTATGGCGTCCCAAAGTGCAAGAAGGGGCCGACAGAGTTCACCTAGCCCAGGGATTCTTAACATGGGGTCCATGAACTTTAGAAAAAATATTTTAGTGGTTTTATTTTAATATAATTGGTTTCTTTAATAATCCTGTATAATTTTAAACCTTTAGATATGTCATTTGGAGAAAGAGTACATAGAATTCATCAGACTACTACAATTTATGGAAGAAAAAGATAAGAACACCTGATCTAGCCTAACTCTCCTCATCTTAATAAGAAGACTGAGACCCAGACAGAAGAATCAATATGCACAGGGTCAGGCAGCTACTTGATGGCGGCTCTCAGACTCCTGCCTTGCTTTTTTGACTAAATTTCCCACACTAATGGTCTTTTCACTATGCATCTTCCTTCTTTACATGTAGCTAAAGAGACCTCAAAAGCTTTCTTGGTCCAGTTCTTGGCTTTTGGAAAAGCAATAGCTCAGTGAGTAACTGTGACATTTGAAAACATCTCCAAGGTAAGAATGTCCACAGTCTGGGCAAAATTGCATTATGTTCATTTCCCTGGAAATATTTTTTACTCTGCCCTGGTGTTATTTCCTCCTTAGAAAATACTGTTAAAATCCAGCTTCCGGTCTTGCTGGGAAACTTTCTGAGGACTAGCTCTAATTAAAGCTGGACTAGATAAATGGGGGACTATAGATTTGTAAGTTTTTCAGACTGTAATTGACCTTAGAGTGTTTTAGTTGGAAGTGAGACCATGTGGCTCAAAGGTCTCATCTGATATTGATATTGAGCTGATAAAATGGAAGTTCAGAGAATTCAGGTGACTTGCCCAAAGATGCACAGCTTCCTAGCTGGCAGACTGGCGATTCTTGACTCTTGGTCCAGTACTATTTCCACCAGAGTCCTACCTAAGGGCTTTTGAACTCTTTAACACCATCTCCAAGCACCATGTAGTGGACAGACTATTAACTTTGGAGGCAGAAGACCTGGCTTCCAATCTTGTGTTAGCTATTTGCTACTTAGGTGAATAGGGCAAATCACTAATTTTTATGGCTTCATTCTTTTCATCTGTAGAATGGGGAGGTGGGAGTAGGTGATCACTAAGGTCACTTTCAACTCTGACTCTGATCCTGACTCAGCATTGCCATGGCTCTATTTTGTGGCCAATGCCCACCTTTAATGAATGAACATTCAGACTGTGTGTGTCTCCTTTGGCCGACGATGGAGATGAGACAGAGATCTAGGTTATATTGTAGTATATATAATATATGTAATATTATTACATATCATATATGTATTATATATAATATACATGCATACATATATCTATACCTATATGTATACACACACAAAAGTCTAATGCTGTGGTTTGGTGTGGGTGAGCAAGGAGAGAAGTGCCCAGCTCTACCTTATTTTTCTCCAGCAGCTTCTCTAGATGACCTGACAAACACCTTTGGAACAGAAGACTGTCTCCAACTTGTTATTATGAAAACAGTGTGGGAAATAGCCATGAGGAGTTGTCAGATAATTTTAAAACAAGTTGATACGGAGTCCTGTTCACTCCCTAGCACATATATGTCACCTGGGATATCCTTAAAGAGGAACATGGGAGAGTTGTGACTTGGAATCAACAATTCTGGCAGATCATTTCACTAATGGGTACTTAATTTCTCTATCTGTAAAATGGGAATCATGATCCTTTCTTTGTATCATAGGGCTATTGTGAGTACAGCATCAGATAATGAGAGTAAAGTACCTGACAAATATAGAGTAGGAGTGGCAGTTATTGAGGGTCCTTGCAGCATCTCTAAGACAGAAGACCCGGGTCTGCTACTTAGTAGTTGAATGAACCTGTAGGAGTCATAACCTCTCACTTCCTCATCTGTAAAATGGGCATGATGTTATGGCTTCAGTCAGAAGATATGGATTTCATTTCCATTGATGACATTTTCTATCCATGTCACTGAGGGCAAGTCTCAGCTGAGATTTAGATGTATTATTTTGAGTTAGCAGGGACCACAGAGATCATGAAATATAACAGCTTTGCTTTGCACATGGGGAATCTGAGTCCTGGAGAGGTGATGATGGTGATGGTGACTAATACTAATAGCTAGCATTTATGCAACATTTTAAGGTTTGCAAAGTGATTTACAATTATTATCTCATTTGATCTTCACAATAACCCTGAGAGCTACACACTATTATTATCCCCATTTTATAGATGAGGAAACTGAGGTTGAAAGCAATTAAATGTCTTGCCCAGGGGTCATGCAGCTAGTATTACAAGCAGTACTTGAACACATAGTCAGTGAAAGCAGGATCTGAGCCAAATCCTTTTTTATTTCCACTCTACCATTAGTTCATTTTACAAAGGACTTTCCTCAGCTAGAAAGAGCCAGTATTAGCATCCCATTTTAAAGATGAGGAAACCAAGGCTCACAGAGGTTAATGATTTGTGAATGACCACACTGTAAGCCAAAACCCCAGTTTCATGATTCCAGAACTACTGGGCACTTCAGGACTACCAACGCTTAAACTCACTGATCCTGGCTCCTAGTTGTCAAGTGGGAATAATGATACTTAATGACAGTCATTGACATTTATGCAGAGTTTTAAAGAGTATAGAGATTTTCCCACACTAATGTCCCAAAACAGGAAGTATGTGTAATATTTATTTGTAATATTTGTAATAATTATTTGACAGGTGAGGAAACTGACTTCAGATTCGGGGTCACACAGAAAACAAACCAGGAGTCAGACCTAGGTCTTCAGACTCTAAATTCAAGGATCATTCACTTAAACTGCCCTTTCAGAAAGGATTGTTAGGATATCCAAACTGAGTGCTCTTTCTTTGTATTCTTTGGGAGAGACTATTGGACATGGTGGGGGACTATTTGGATTTTTTGAGGAGGATGTCAATGAGAATCAATAAAATTCCTTATAAAGGTGCAATACATTACTTCATCTCTCTACTAATTTAAATACTCCCCCCATTCTTTCTATAATGACTCAGAAAAATAACCAGGCTTGTTTAGAACTTTTGTACTAAGTAGGAATGAACAGGAAGAGAGTCATTATCTCTTGGACGTGCATGGCTTTAGGGCTAGAGTTTCCCAATAGCCATCTCAAGTGTTCAGAAAACCTGATCTTCCTTCCCAGTTCAGAACCATTGAAGGAATACATAAGGCCCTTCTCTGAATTGTCAGTACCTTCAGATGCCCCATCACAAAATAATGCATGAGATGATTCCACTTGGATTTCTTAAATATGGAGAGATGTCCTGTGTCATGCTGCAAAAATGAAGCTTGAGCCTAAGGGACAAGAAGTTAGAACTGTGATGAGACTGAAAGCAGAGTTGGGAAAACTTGGAATGTAGGGTTAGTGGCAGACCGTTTCTGTTTTGGTATCTGTCATCAAAGAACCAGAATTACTAAATTTGGAGTAACCTAATGAGGCTGGCCACAAGATGCCAAATATTGGGCTATTACAACTCCCAGAAATTATTTTCTAAATAACTAGAAAATTGTCATCTGCATTGGTGGAGTAGTCATATTTTTCATAATAATATCAGATTATTTGGAAGTAAAAAGAGCCTTAGTGTCCATGAAGTTCAACCCCCTAATTTCTCACATGAAGAAACTAAAGCACAGAGAGGGGACATGTCATGTACAAGGTCTCACGGTAAACAACAGAGCCAATTAGAATCTTAGTTCTCTGACTCCAACCCAATATTCCTTCCTTTATAGCATGCTGAATTCATTAGGCGGGATTACTTGGCCTAATGATCTTGTGACTATGTAGTCATTTTTAGTTGTGTCGGACTCTCTGTGACCTCATTTGAGGTTTTCTTGGCAAAGATACTGGAGTGGTTGTCATTTCCTTCTCCAGCTCATTTACAGATTAAGAAACTGAGGCAAACAAGGTTAAGTGATCTGCCTAGAGTCACATAGCTAGTAAGTGTCTGAGGCCAGATTTGAACTCAGGAAGATGAATCTTCCTGGTTCCAGACTAATGCATCACCTAGCTGCCCTAATGATCTTGGAGACAATTCTGAACTTCAAGACAGTTCTAAAAGAGATTCAATTCAATTCAACTCAGTTTAATAAACATCTATTATCTTTCTACTTTTTTCAAGACTGTTTGCTCAGTGCCAGGGAAAGAAAACTGAAACAACAGAGTTGCTGTCTTCAAGTAGCTTACTTGATGTACTAAGGGACATAGAGAGGGCATGGGATGTATATACAAGTGTATGACAAAAGCTAGAGTGTGATAAGGGCAAAGAACAGAGGAAAACTACCTTGGTATGATTGAGAGACAAGATTACAGGGGAGAAAATCTGAGGTTATGGAAGATTCAATGGATTCAGGTAGGTGGCATTGCATATATCTATTGACTAATGGAAGCAGAAGGCTTGGGCCTAGGCAAGGAAAAGGAGTACTATACCTTCTGCCCAAGGATCAGATTTTTCATGGAACTTCTTACCTGGGAAACTGTGAGTAGAAAGGAGATAAGCAGTGTTATGAGCCAACCATTGCCAAAGCTTCTCAGTATAAACCAAACCAAAGCTTCCAAAAATAAAATCTGGATGAGGTGCATGAAGAAAAAGGGGAGACTGGGCTCCAGCAATTTCTGGTCCTCAATTGTCTTCCTCAGGGCCCTGAAATCTTCTACCAGCTGGGTCTGAAAACAGAAAACAATATTATATAATAAATACATCTGGGGGATACAAAATCAAACCAAATAAAATTCAAGGTCAAGAAATAATGGGAGAGTGAGGTTAAGCTAAGGATTGAGGGGTGGGTGTCTCATAGAAGAGATGACATTTCACAGAATGACAGGATTTCAGAGTTGGAAGGGACCTTGGAGCTGTCTTATGGAATCCATAGGGAGCCTCCCCTCATCCCCATCTTTTCCCTATTTACCTTCTTATGCTTCTCTTGCTTCTTATATCATCCCCAAGCCTTCTCTGGGAGGTCTCCCATGGGGAGAGTCCATTACCTCCAAAGGCAGCCCATTCCACTTTGGGGTGGCTCCAATTGTCAGAAAGTTTATTTTTACATCTACCCCAAATCTACCTCACCATCTTTTACCCATTTCTCCAAGTTCTGCGTTCTGGGTCCACATGCTAGTCTTCCAAGGGTTTGAACATATCTATCAGTTCCCCTAGCTCTTCCTCCTCTAGGCTGGTTTCTTCAGTTCTTTTCCATATGAGATGGATTAGACAGTTGTTATAGTCCCTTCCAACTCTCAAATCATGGGATTCTGGGCAATGATCTCAAGTCCTTTCTATTTTTTAAATTAAATTTTATGTTTATTTTTAGTTTACATCATTTTTAGTTACAAATTTTCTCCCCATCTTTCCCCTACCCACCACCCCAAAACAGCAATCCCACTGTATATTCCCTTCCCCAATCTGCTCTGTCCTATATCCTCTCACCCATTCCCCACTCCGACTTTCCAGTAGGGCAAGATGGATCTCCATACTGCAGTACCTGTACATCTGATTTCCCAGCTGCGTGCAAAAAATGATAATATATGTTTTAAACATTTGATTTTAAAACTTTGAATTCCAGATTCTTTCCCTTCCTCCCTCATCACACACCCTTACTGGGAAGATAAGCAATTCAATATAAGTTGTACATGTGTAGTTACACAATACATTTCCATAGGGGATATATTGTGAAACACTGACTATATTTCTCTCCATCCTATCACACCCCTCAGTGGTTCTATTCTCTTCTTTGACCCTGTCCCTTTTCAAAAGTGGGTGCTTCCAACTTCCCTCCCCCCAGCCTACCCTCCCTTCCATAATCCCCCCTCTCATCCCCTTCCCCCCTACTCTCCTGTAGGGTGAGATACCCTATTTAGTGTGTATGTCATTCCCTCCCTGAGCCAAATTCAATGAGAATAAGGTTGACCCATTCCCTTTTGCCTTCCTCTTCTTCCCCTCCATTGTAACCATTTTCCCTTGCCTCTTCTATATGAGATAGTTTACCCCTTTCTGTCTCTCCCCATCTCCTCTCATATTCCTCTCTCACCTCTTAATTTCACCTTTTAAGTATCATCCCTTCCTATTAAATTGGTCCTGTGCCTTCTATCTATGCATACCTGTACACATATAAACACATATTCACATATGTATTCATACGCCCATATACCCTCCTATATAGACATATATATATGTGTATATATGTATGTATGTAAAACACACACACACACACACACACACACACACATATATATATATATATATATATATATATATATATATATATACACATTTTTATTCCCTTCAACTATTCTTATACTGAGAAAATTTCCCTAAGTTACAATTATTGTTTTTCCATGTAGGGATATAAACAGTTCAACTTAGATAAGTTCCTTATGATTTCTTTTCCCTATTTACCTTCTTATGCTTCTCTTGCTTCTTATATCTGAAAGTGAAATTTTCTATTCAACTCTGGTTTTTTCATCAAGAGTGCTGGACAGTCCTCTATTTCATTGAATGACCACATTTTCTCCTGAAACATTATACTCAGTTTTACTGGGTAGGTGATTCTTGGTTTTAATCCCAACTCCTTTGACCTACAGAATATCATATTCCAAGCCTTTTGATACCTTAATGCAGAAGTTGCTAGATCCTATGTTATCCAGATTGTGTTTCCACAATATTCAAATTGTTTTGTTTTTTTTTTTTTGGCTTCCTGTAATATTTTCTTCTTGATCTGGGAACTCCAGAACCTGGCTATAATATTCCTAGGAGTTTTCAGTGGATTCTTTCAATTTCTATTTTGCCCTTTGATTCTAAAATATCAGGGCAATTTTCCTGAGAATTTCTTTAAGGGTGATTTCTAGATTCTTTTTTTGATCATGGCTTTCAGGTAGTCCAATAATTTTAAAATTATCTCTCCTGGATCTGTTTTCCACGTCAGTGGTTTTTCCAATGAGATATTTCACATTGCTTTCTATTTTTTCATTTATTTGGATCTCTTTAATAGTATCTTGATTTCTCATGATGCCATTAGCTTCCATTTGCTCCATTCTGATTTTGAAGGAATTACTCTCTTCAGTGAGGTTTTGAAATTCTTTTTCCATCTGGAAAATTTGGCTTTTTTAAGACATTCTTCTCCTCATTTTTTAGCCTCTTTTGCCATTTGTGTTAATCCATTTTTAAGGTGTTATTTTCTTCAGTCAGGTTGCTGACTCTCTTTTCATGATTTTTCTTGCATCATTCTCATTTTTCTTCCTAATTTTTCCTCCACTTCTTTTACTTTATTTTCAAAATCCTTCTTGAGCTCCTCCATGGCCTGTAACCAATTCATATTTTTTCTTGGAAGCTTTTGGTGCAGGAGTTCTGACTTTGTTTTCTTCCTCCTATTCCATGCTTTCATCCTTTTTGTCCCCCCCAAAAGAATCTAAAGTTGTATTGCTGTGCTTGCTTTGCTTTCTTTGCTTGCTCATGTTGCCACTCAAGTACTTGACTTTTGAGCTTTTTGCCACAGTAGAACTCTGCTTCCAGAGGGGAGAGTTTTGTCCCAAATCTCTGGGGTTTTTGCATCTGCCAGAGCTATTAGAAGGGTGTTATCTCTACAGCCCCCCAAACTTCTGGCTCACTGATCACACATCTTGGGACCACCACCCAAGACCATGATCCAGATCCACCAAGGTTAAAGCAAGAGGAATTACCCTCAATGATCGCTTGGCCCTGCTATGATCTGCAGGCCAGGAGCTTTGAAGCAGACATGTGGAGGCCTCTACAGGGCCACCACAGCCTCCACCACTTCTTGCTCTGGGGCAGAGGCCAGACCACACCTCTGTGCCCCCCAGTTCCAACAGAGTTCTACACTGACCTTTTACTTTTTCTTTGGTATTCATGGATTGATATTTCTGGAAACTGCCATAGCTGCTGGTGATCCACTCTCCTGAAGTCCACTCAGCTGCTGGTTGGGGCTGCCCTGGGTCTAAAACTGTGGGCCAATGCAGGGCTAGGCTCTACTCCCAGTGGACTGTAACAGACCCTTCCTGTAGGCCTGCTGGGCTGTCTTAAGTGGGATATTTGTTTCTCTCTGTCACTTTGTGGGTTCTGTAGCTCTAAAATTTTTTTAGAGTCATATTTTATAGGTATTTGAGGTGGTTATGGGGGGAGCTCATGGAATTTTCCTGTTTCTATGGCTGCCATCTTGGCTCTGCCCCCATTTCTAATTTTTAGCCACCACAAAAAGAACTGCTTTAAATATTTTTGTACAAATAGTTTTTTGTTCCTTTTTAAAAAAAAATCTCTTTGGGATACAGACCTGGTGGTGCTATTGCTGGATCAAAGGGTATGCATAGTTTTACAGCCCTTTGGGCATACATCCAAATTGCTCTTCAGAATGGTTGGATCTGTTCACAACTCCACCAACAGTGCATTAATGCCCCAGTTTCACTTATGCATTTCTTAAAATGGTTACTTTTTTCCATTTCCATTTTTGCAGTTATTGAGTATGTGGTAAATGGGGTCACAAAGAGCAGACTGACATTCACTCTCCAAGAACTTTGTTCAGCTGTTTCAGTTGTATCCAACTCTCTGTGACCCCATTTGGGGTTTTCTCAGCAAAGATATTGAAGTGGTTTGCCATTTCCTTTATAGATGGAGAGCTGAGGTAGACAGTTAAATGACTTGCCCAAGATCATATTCTAGTAAGTGTATGAAGACAGATTTGAATTCAGGAGGATGAGTCTTCCTAACTCCAGACCCAGCATTTTATCCACTATGCCACCCAGTTGTCCATAATATAGTTTCCTTGTTGTCTTTTTTTAGGTTGTTACTGTTTTTGTTTTTGTCTGTCAGACATGATTGCAACTCTTGCTTTTTTTTTTTCAGAATTCACTTAAAGCATGGTAAATTTTTATTCTGTGCATGTGTTTGTTTTTTAGTTGCTTCTTATAAGCAAAAGAATTTAGTTTAGTTTTCTTATCCAGTCTGTCACTTTTTATTTTTATTGGGTTGTATAATCCATTCATGCTTAAAGTTATGAGTTAGATGTACATTTTCCTCCATTTGTTTCTAATATTATTTTTTTCTCCCTAAATCAGAATTTACCCCCTTCCTCTATAAAGCCAGTATTTGTTTCTTCAGTGTTTCTTAGCTTAAACTACTTTAAGGCAATGTTATTATTCCCTTTTGCTCTCTTTCCCTTATTCTCAAGTTTCATTCCTTCTATTTGTTACCTCTTGCATTAGTACTTGGGTTTCCTTTATCTATTACATTTTACCCCTTTTATCTTGCTTTCTAATTCTCCTTCTCTTCTTTCAGTTAGGTAGTGAAGTTAAATCACTCTTCCTATGTTCCCTCAAACTGTCTTCATCAGTTTTGCAATTCCATTTTCTATGCCTTTTTCTGAAAAGGATTTCTTTCTCTCATTCTCTTCATTATTTCCATTCTCTCTATGCTCTTCTAGGCTTTAATTCTTTGATTCATGTATCTTAAACTTATTCAATTCTTCTTTGATATCTATATTCCTCATATAATTGTTTTACATTTTTTGTTTTCTTTTCTAAACAGTTTCTATGTTATTGCCTTGTAGATATTGTCCCCTGACCCTCTTTTTTCCTGTTGTTCTTTGATCTTAGAAATACTCATTCCTGCAGATGACAATGAAGATAGAAGTATTTGCCCCAGGGTGGGAATTTTCCTGTGTCTCTTATAGTATAATGTGTACTAACCTTTGCTCTCCCCATGATTATTCTACAGCTAGCCAACCTTTGCCTCCCCCTTTGCCATGACATCTCATACATGGGCCTATGCCCTCCCAGTCTTCTGGTTGCCAGTATATCCAGGAGCTCTGATTGTCCTTATGCTATTTCAAGATGAATAGTCTCTCCAAGCACCAAATCTCTGCAGATTATAGTCTTTGTAAGATCCCTATATTTCATTATATAATATCTCCCCTCCCCCATGAGAGTGTTTCAGGACTTATTTCCACTACTGAAACAATATTTTCCCTTTCTTTCTTCACATTTTAATCACTTCTTTTGCCTCCTTACCTTTGTCCTGGAGGTTTTCTTCTTTCTGACATGCTACAGTTATTTTTTCCTTCATTATTGACCACTGACTTGATTAGCACACATTATATATTTCTTTCTACCTTCTTCCTTCTCTTTCCTCTTTTATGTACCTCCAATATGGAATTTGGTTTAAAAAAAAAACACAACCAAACTCCATACTAATTCCAAGGCCTTTTCCTCCATCATTGCTTCTACTTAAGATTTGCTTTCCCCTTTGTTTCCTTGTATACTTTTAGGAAGAAAACTCTTAATTGTCTCTGGTGATATTTTGCTATTGTTGTTTTTATTGCTAACACCCAAGAATCTTTTCATTTTTAGGGTTTTGTTTACTTTACTGGAGTAATGCATTTTGTTATCTTGTACCTTCCTGCCTTCATTCACCTTTCTTGGATTTTTATTGTCTTCAGTGTTTTCAAAATAAATAATTTTTGTGAGGATATAAAGGTAATATTCTAAGGCATTTTGCGAACTTTAACACACTATAGAAATCATATCACCATTCCTCTTGAGGTCTTTGGTAATTTCAGTCTTCCTCCCCCTTTATATTCCCATACTGATCATTTTCTGACTCCTTCTTTGGTGACAGTGGCTAGACCTCATATTTTCCTTCCCCTCTTCTCACACTTAGCCTTATTAGCCTTAGTCTCTGTTCCCCAGTAACTTCTAGGGGATCAGAATTAATCCCATCTGTATGCCAGTCCCCTTTGCTTCAGGACTAGTGGATCCATACACACACTGGCATCCTTCTCATACCAGTTCCTTCTTTTCCTCAGAATAAAATTGTAGCAAAGAGTGTTGCCACACAGGAGTCTAAGGAAAAGCAGGCTTCTATCAAGTGGAATCAAGTCAAAAAGCATTTATCAAGCTCTTTCTATGTATCAGCCACTGAATTAAGTACAAACTATAGAAATGCAGGCAGAAAGAAAGTCTGTTCCCTTGAGCATCTTACTGTAAGGAAGGAAGTTAACACAGAAAAGGAAGCTGGACAAGTGTGTGTGGGAGGAAGGTACTATATGCAAACACATTTTAGAAAAAAGTCTGAGAAGAGAGGAGAATTAGCCAGGAGCAGAATGAAGATATGGGTGTCTTAGTCATACTTCTTAAAATAGATTTTCTTGGAGGGACCAGTCAATCAGAGAGGACACAGAGGACAGAGGGTACTTTTAATATGTGAAGTCTGGGAGTGGGGTGAATTCAAGTATTAATCACCTCATCTTACAGATGAGTAAACTGAGACTTAGAGAGATGGACTGTCATACATATAGTAAACTATCTTCTACCTTTTAATTTTCTGTGGCACATTTGGTGGTGGTGGTGGTGATGATGGGAATTGATAAATTCAGGCAATCAACAACTTTTGAAAAAATGCTCAGTCTTACTAATAACAAGGGAAACACAACTTAGAACAACAAAGATTATAAAAGAGGAAAATGACAAAGGGTGGTGAGGCTGTGGGAAGACAGGCATACTAGCACACTATTGGTGGAACTATAAATTGGCTCAGCCATTATGGAAATCAACTTGGAATTATGTCTATAAAGTTACCAAATTGTGTAACATCTTTTAACCAGCTACTTCACTATAAGAACTACTATCCTGTAAAGAAGTCAAAGAAAAAGGAAAAGAATCTATATGTACAAAAATACTTATAGCAGCTCTTTTCATGATAGTCAAAATTTTGATATATGAATGTAATGGGATATTATAATGTCATGAGAAATGGGCAGTTTCAGGAGCAGCTCAGAAAAATTATATGAACTGATGCAAAGTAAAGTGAGCAGAACTAGGAATACAATTTATGTAATTATAAAAACTTTATACATAAAAAAAAAACTTTAAAAGACTTTTGGGCCCTTGTCATTGTAATGATAAACAACGAGTCCAAACAAAGGGAGGTAGAATATGCCATACATCTCCTGTCAGGGAGGTAATAACCTTAAATGCAAACAGAAGCATATGATTTAGACATGGCCAACATAGGAATTTATTTTACCATATTAAGGATGTATTAAGGGATTTGTTTTTTCTTTACTTTTCTTTTCTTTTTAACTTGTTCAGTTTGGAGGGATAGGGCGTGGAGAAGATTAATAAAAAATATTTATTTAGTTTTAAAAAAGAAGTAATTTAGTCTGACCCTTGAGGAACACAGGTTGTTTTGTTTTTCCCTTTGTATTCTCAGTGCTCAACACAAGGCCTGGCATGGCATACCTGCTTAATATACATGTAGCTTTTGATTGATTAATCTCAAGACATCTCTATAAATAGGGCATATTCTCCTCCTTCTGAGGTTTGTCATCATGGAGGGAGGAGCTGGGTAACTTGGATCCTGTCCCTAGCTGTGACCTTAACTTAGGTAAATTACCTAGCCTTTCTGAGATGAAATTTTCCTATCTATAAAAAGAGGAAAATAATATTTGCACAATTTACCTCTCAGTACTTTTATGTGGAGATGAGATGATGCAAGTAAATGTACTCTTTAAAGAGTTATGTATATGGGCAATAAGGTGTAATTTCTTAAGAGTTAGCCTCAAATCAGGACAAACAGGGTTTGAATCCTATTTATGACAGAAAACTGACTGTATGATCTTTGGAAATTTGCTTAACCTTTCAAGGCCCCAATCTCCTACACTCATACCAGCAGAGCCATGGTCCATATGTATTAGTAGAAATTTGCTATACCAATATAATCATAGATTTGGACAAAGGAACTATATAAGTGTCAGATATTATCGTGATAATTATCTTTGAAAATTTATCTATAACTTAATCTATGTGCTATTAAGGAACTCCCTCAACTTATTCTGTTAATATCAACATCTACTCTGTAATTCAATACCTTAGAGAGTATTTCCTTTTCTTTTTTTCAGCCAGTTGAGGTGAAGTGACTTGTCCAGGGCCACACAGCTACTAAATGTTTGAGGCTGGATTTGAACTCACATCCTCTTGATTCTTGGGCTGCTCCTATTTCCACTCCATCACTTAACTGCCCCATAGAGAGTTTCTTAGGGACACTGGGACTTTAGTGAACTTATCTCAGACCTCAAAGTTGGTAGGCTCTAGAGGCAGGATCTTCTGACACTGAGGCCGACTTTCTATTCACAGTGAAATGCTTTCTCTCATGATCACCAGGAATAAAAATCTAATCGGTGAACAAACTCACTTTGGGAGAATTGTTACCTAGTATGTGTGATCTCGCCTTTTCCTCAGAGAATGATATTCTGGATATACTCCAGCCAAGCAGTAATAGATAAGTGATGATACAATGCTCTTTGTTCTACTCCAAGGGCAATTACTATGATCCATATGAGTTGTAGGGTTGGGAGATGATATATGTGAAAGTACATTAAAGTGTACAAATATAACCTTCCTCCCTTCCTTCTTTCCTACTTTTCCCCTCTGTCTCTGGAAAGTAAATGTAACATTTGTTGAAGCTAATTGATAGGTTAAATTGAACTGAGGAGTTTGTCACTGGTGGCTAGCAATGTGTTAAAACACATCAGAATGGGGACTGAGCCAAAAGTATTCGGGAAATGATATTCTGACCCCACAGGATATGATGAGATTCCTAAGGTAAGACCCCTAAGGGTAAGACTAGTTGGCTTCTGTCTTGGGGTGTGAATCCAGAGTACTCAGGAGGAATAGCTGAATAAATGTGACTATTACCTTCAAGGCCTTTCAAGTCTTATATTCATTTCCCTCTACATTGAATACCACAGGAGCAGATCCTGGTTGTTCTCCCCTATAGACAGATAGCTCTGGGTTTTTCATTAATGTTCAGCAGGGACATTTTATTTCCCAAGCAGTCACTGCCCATTGAAGCAGAGACACCACTTACATTCTTGTTTTTTTCCTGACTGGGCTCCCCAGGGGCCAGTTCCCCAATCAGTAGGGGCTTTAGGTACTTCTGCACCACTGCCTGGTCCAGGTGCATGGCCAAGAAGACATCCTGAAATGGGAAGAACAGAGGAACAAAGAGAGAAACATTAATTTTCCACTGATCAATTCGACTTGTACCATCATCCTTTTATGTTTTCTCCTTCCTGGGGGCCTAACTTAGTGCTATCACAACCCATTAGGGATCCCTCCACAGTCCCTCTCTCCAAATGCTGAATAATCCTCTTTAGGAGGGATTGATAAGGTAATGATCTTGAAGACTAAGCTCTTAAAAAGGTAAAAATACATCTGAAACCAGTCACTTTATTTAATGAAGTCCAGATGAAAAGTCTTCCTTGCAAACTGTAGGTGGAGCCTCTGAAAGAATTTGGCACATGAAAATCTGATAAAATGGAGAGAATATTCTCACATTACAAAATGATTATTCAAAGAAATATCTTATGAAACAATTCTTAACTGTATACAAAGTTCTTTGGGCAAAAGGATTCTTTGATTCAGCACCTCACCAGTTTCCTTTAAATACCAAGATTCGCCAATCGATCTTAAATAGACAATGTGGCATTAGGGGTATAGGACCAGATTTAGAGCCAAGAAGTCCTGGGCTTTAATTCTTCCTTAAACACTTCCTAATAGACCCTGAGCAAGCTACAAGCTGTCTGGGCCTCAGGTTCCTTCTCTCTAAAATGGGGATAATAGTAGCACCCAAGGATTAAAATAGTACTTATTTTATAGGACTGTAGGAGGATCCATCAAGAAAATGTACAAAATATCTTGCAAACCTTAAAGTGCTGTAGATATTTCAACTGTCTTAATCATTATTATTCTAATGAATTTGATCTTTATATAATTTTTAAGATCGTATCTACTGTGTAAAGAGTGGTAATCTGCCTAAGTAACAAATCAGAACTGTGGGAGGTTAAATCTTCCTGTATCTCCCTCGACTGGCTTTGAAGAAGAAGGATCCCTAATATTTATTTAGCATTAACAATGTGCCAGGCACTGTACTAAGCACTTTGTAATTATTACTTATCTGATCCTGACAATAACCCTGGGAAGTAGGTACTCTCATTATCCTCCTTTTACAGATAAGAAACTGAAGAAAACAGAGGTTGGGTGATTTTCCCAGAGTCACATAACTAGTAGTGTCTGAGGCCAGGTTTGAATTTAGATCTTCATGACTCCAGGTCTGTTGCTCTATAAATGCTTGTATTGGTCTTCTTGAGCCAATGACAAAGCTCTGATCATGTGTGTTTAGTCATGAGTCCAGGACATTGTCTCTACCCATAGATCACTCCAATGCTGTGCAGAACATATGTATAGAGTTGCAAAAAGGAACTCTGAGCTCCTCTGATGTAGTCCCTTCGTTGTATAAACAGAGAAATTAAAACCCTGGAAACCTGAAACTTGTCCACCTGGTGTATAAAGAGCAGCCATTAAACTCAAATTCAGATTTCTAACTACCATATCACACTTCTTCTATTAGAGAAACTTGTCCTATCAACTTCACTGGAAACGATTATAGTATAGGGACTAGAATGCTGAACTCATCATCGGCACAGTGCTGAGTTCAAATCCCACCTACTTCTGCTATTTTCTAGCCCTGGAAAGGCGGTTGATTAATTTACTCTCCGGGAGCCTGGGTTTGCCAATATGTAAAATGGAGATGATAATAATGCTCATCTGCCTACCTCACAATATTCACACGAAATATCATGTATTAAGCTCTTTACAGATGTTAAAATGGAGAACCATAGAAATGGAAGATATAAAAGTTATTTTCCCGTCAAATCCTGAAACTCTTTTGGCAGTGAAAAGCTCAGCCTTGCCTTGTTTATGAGATTGTAGGATTATACATTGTAGATTGTTGAGTCCAATCATCACGTTTTACAGATGAGGGAACTGAGGCCCAGAGAAGTTAAGTTATCTGGCCAGGGTCACATGGCTAGTAAATGCTTAGGGTGGGATTTGAATCAAGGACTTCCTAATTCCAAGTTTTTTCACTTTATTCTGCTTTCTATCTACTATACCCCTGTGAGGAAACACCAGATTTATAACTAAGGAAATATGTCCAAGTTTTAGGAGCTAAAGAATACTTATTGAGTTCTGGCTGTGAGAGCTGAACTACAAGGAGAGCTGAGCACCACAGAATCAACACTTTCAAATTGTGGAGCTGGAGAAGACTTTTGTGAGTCCCTTGGCCAGCAAGCAGGTCAAATCAGTCAATACTTAAAGAAATTAATTTATGTTATTCACTGGAAGGTCAAATACTGAAGCAGAAGCTGAAATACTTTGGTCACATAATGAAAAGATGAGACTCATTGGAAAAAGGATGCTGTTGTTGGGAAAGATTGAAGACAAAAGGAAAAGGGGATGACAGAGGATGAGAGGGAATAATAGTGTTTTGGGAACAATGACCATGAGCATGGACAGACTTTAGGAGATAGTGGGGGGCAGAAGGGGCTGAAATGCAAGAGTTCATGTGGTTATGAAGAATAAGCCATGGTTGAAAAATGTGAAGAGGTCTTTTTAGACTCTGGCTTACCTGTCACTAACTTTTAAATTTCTCTCCCTGGTTATTTTCAAATCATGTTTACAGAAGTCCTGTGGTTGACTGGGTTTCGATTCATTTCCTAAAATAGTCATGTACAAATGAAGCGATTTATTATGCAAAAACGGCTTTTAAAACTTTCTCTAAGAGTTGAATGGCTGAACAAAGACAACATTTTATAGCAGCATTGGAAAGTGGAATAAGCTCAGGACTATGAGGACTGAGATTCGAGATCTAATCTTAACTCTGGCTAATTAACTTTGTGTAGCTTTGAGAGCTAAAGAGATGACTGGCCTCAGTTTACTCCTCTGTTAGTAAAATGGTTTCTGAAGCCCCTTTGAGCTCCAGTATTCTACTTTTCTGGGATACATACTACTCAAAGGACACCAGATCCTAAACTTCTCTGCAATAAGAGAGCTATTGAGCTATTTTAGCCTTCTTAATGAGAAATAAAGTTCCCCTAGGTTGTTAGTAGAATGGTATAAGGGGAGATCATATGACAAAAAGAAAAGCAGTGAATTTGGAGTTAAAAGGAACCTAATTTTAAACCCTGGATCTGATAGCTACTAGTTGTGTAACCCTCAATGAGTAACTGAATTCCCCACAGCGCTAGTTTCTGCTTTTATAAAAAGGAGGATAACAAGATTCACACTAACTTAAGCACATGAGTGTGATGATGAAAGTTTTACAGTTTATAAGGCACAAATCCAAGGAGAGATGTGAACTGTTCTTAATAATGAAATGAAAATTGGATAAGGAAACAAGACCCATGCCACTAACTAGCTGGGTGACCTTGGGCAAGGTTCTGTACATGTCTGGGACTAAAGGAGGGTGTTGGCTCTCTCCTAGCTTTGACATTCTGTATTTTATGTTCTACCTTCCCTCCCAGTTTCATCATTCTATGTTCCACCTCTGACATTTTCTGTTCTAAGGTCCCTTTGAGCTCTGTTCTAAAACACATTCTAGCTCTGATAGCCTGTCTTCTATGTTTTAAGGCCCTTTTCAGTAATAATAATAATAATTCATATAGTAGCTATGAAGTCCCAGACACTATGCTAAACTCTTTTTATGAATACTATCTCATTTGTTATTACAAAAACCCTGTTAGGGTGCATAGTAATATAATCCCCATTTTGCAGATAAAGAAACTGAGGTAGGCAGAGATTAAGTGACTTACCCAGGGTCAAACAACTAGCAAATGACTAAGACCAGACTTGAAATCAGGTCTTCTTCATTCCAGGGTTGACACTCAATCCCCTTTGCTACCCATTTTATGACCCAAATCCAGATTTAGAAACCATGAAATACTAATCATGAATCAGATGAATTGAGCAAGCAAAATAATCAGATGGAACAAGTCTGAGCTTCTGAATAAGTGCACACACTTGTGTCTGAATGTGAAGGGATAGAAAGATGGCTGGATGTGTGATAAGAAGACATAGCTCCAGACCTTAGCTCTACAACTTCCTTGTAAAGCCTTCATTTCCTCATCTACAAAGTTGGCATAACAACACTTGTAAAGTATTGTGTAAGGCCCAAATTAATATGGCACACAAATTGCATTTTATAAACATAAGCTCTTATTATTATTTTGGGCATTCATCCAGAGACACAGTGCCATGCACAGACATAACCAACTGTTTTCATTGCTTCTTCAGAACTCTAGTGGAGAAGATGGGCCAATCCCATTATGGCCAATATCTTTCCTTCCCACATCTTTTTATAACAGAAAGATTTCTAGATAAAGTCGAACTCCTGGAATAATATTCATTACAATGAAATTCCAAGATAAGAAAATAATTTGCATGGTTTCATGACAAGACACTTCATGTAATGAGATTATACATTTAAAAAATGAAAATCTGGCTTTCCTCCCAAAATGGCACCAAATGTGAAGAAAGAAACAGAGATAAGGAAGGAAACGACATCTTGCTAAAAGGTATCATAGACAATGAAGTAATATCAGTGCCAATATATGCATCAATTGGCATATCAACTAAATTTTTAGAGAATTTAAATGAGTTACAGGAGGAAAAAGACAGTAAAACTTTACTAGAGGGGAACTTCAACTTTCCCCTCTCACGACTAGATAAACCTGACCCCCCCAAACAAGAAAGAAGTGAAGGAAGTGAATAGGATTTCAGAAAAGTTAGATATGATAAACCGATAAAGAAAATTGAATGGGAATGGAAAGGAATATGTGTTTTTGTCAGTGGCATTTACACAAAAATTGCTCATGTATTAGGGCATTACAAAACCTCATAATAAAATGCAGAAAGGCAGAAATATTAAATACATCCTTTTCAAATAAAATTGCATTTAATAAAGGGTCATGGGAAGATAGATTAAAAATTAATTGGGAAAATAAACAATCTAATCCTAAAGAATGAGTAGGTCAAAGAACAAATCATAGAAGCAATAAATAATTTCACTGAAGAGAATGAGAACAATGAGACAAAATTGCAAAATTTGTGGTCAGCAGCCAAAGTAATATTTAGAAGAAAACCTGTATATCTTAATGCTTGCATGAATAAAATAGAGAAAGAGTAGACCAATGAAATGGGCATGGCACTAGAAAAAATTAAAAATTGCCAATTAAACACTAAATTGGAAATCCTTAAAATCAAAGGAGAGATCAATAAAATTGGAAGTATGGAAACATTTGAGCTAATTAATAAAGGTCAGAGATGGTTTTATGAAAAAATTAAAATAAATAAAATATTGGTTAATTTGATTTTAAAAATGAAAGATGAAAACAAAATTACCAGCATCAAAAATGAAGATGAAATTAAAGCAATTATTAGGAGCTATTCTACTTAGTTATATTAATGTAAACCTGACAATCTAGGTGAAATGGATGAATATTCATAAAGGTATAAATTGCCCAGATTAATAGAAGAGGAAATATAATACTTAAATAATTATTTCTTAAAGAAAGAAATTGAACAAACTATTAATGGACTCCTTAAAAAAATCCCCAGGGCCAGAGCAGTTCAAAAGTCAATTCTACCAAATATTTAAAGAACAATTAATTTTTTTTTTTTGCTTTTTGGAGGGCAATTGGGGTTAAGTAACTTGCCCAAGGTCACACGGCTAGGTTTTTGTTTGTGTGTGCGTTAAGTGTCTGAGGCCAGATCCAAACTCAGGTCCTTCTGATTCTAGGGCCGATGCTCTACTCACTGCGCCACCTAGCCACCCCAAGAACAATTAATTTTAATACTATTTAAACTATCTGGAAAAATAGGTGAAGAAGAAGTCCTACCAAATTCCTTTTATGATACAAATATGGTACTGTTACTTAAACCAGGAAGAGTGAAAACAGAGAAAGAAAACTATAGACTGATTTCCCTAATGAATATTGGTACAAAAATTTTAAATAAAATACTAGCAAAGAGATTACAGCAATATATCATAAGGATTATGCAATATGACCAGGTGGGATTTATATCAGGAATGAATGACTGGTTCAATATTAGGAAAGCTACAAGTATAATTCACCATATCAATAACAAAACCAACAGAAATCACTTGATTATCTCAATAGATGCAGAAAAATCTTTCAACAAAATATAATACCCATTTCTATTAAAAACACTAGAGAATATAGGAACAAATGGAACTTTCCTTAAAATGGTAAGTAGTATCTATCTAAAACCATCAGCAAGCACTATCTATAGTGGGGATAAACTAGAAACCTTCCCCAAAAGATCAGGGGTGAAGAAAGGATGTCCATTATCACCAGTATTATTCAATATTGTACTAGAAATGTTAGCTATAGCAATAAGAGAAGAAAAAGAAACAGAAGGAATTAGAATAAGCAACAAGGAAACAAAACTATCACTCTTTGTGGATGATATGATGATACATTTAGAGTATCCTAGAGATTTAACTAAAAAAATTGGTTGAAATGATTAGCAACTTTAGCAAAGTTGAAACATAAATCCACATAAATCACCATCATTTTTATATATTACCAACAAAGTCTGGCAGAAATAGATAGAAAAAGAAGTTCCATTTAAAGCAAATATAGATGATATAAAATACTTAGGAGTCTATTTGCCAAAAAAAAAAAACCAGAACTATATGAACACAATTACAAAACACTTTCTACACAAATAAAATCAGATGTAATAAATTGCTCATGGATAGGCTGAGCCAATATAATAAAAATGACTATTCTACCCAATTAATTTGTTTGTTCAGTGCCATAACAATCAAACTACCAAAAATATTTTATAGGGTTAGCAAAAATAATAAGAAAATTCATCTGGGAAAATAAAAGATCAAGAATATCAAGGGGAATTAATGAAAAAAGAGTGAGAAGGAAAGTAGTCTATTTGTACCAGATCTCAAACTATATAAAGTAATAATCATCAGAACTATCTGGTACTGGCTAAGAAATATAATGAGATACAGTAGTAAATGAAAATAGTAATCTAGTATTTGATAAGTCCAAAGATTCAAGCTTTTGGGACAAGAACTCACTATTTGAAAAAAAATACTGGGAAAACTGGAAAACAGTATGGCAGAAACTAGGTATAGGCCATCATCTTAAACCGTATCCACTATCTAAAATATCAACTATGAATGATTTAGCCATTTTCAGCAGTACAATGATCCAAGGCAATTCCAAAGGAATCATGATGAAAAATGCTATCGACCTCCAGAGAAAGAACATCTGAATTTGAATAGAAGAATACTATTGGACTCTGAATGCAGATAGAAATATACTATTTTTCACTTTATTTTTTTTCTTGGTCTGTGTTTTCTTTCACAGCATGTTTAATATGGAACTATGTTTTGCATGATTGGACATGTACAATCTATATAAAATTGCTTATTTTCTCAATGAGGGGAAAGAGAGGGAGAGAATTCAGAACTCAAAATAAAAAGAATGTTAAACAATGTTAAAATGCATATTAAAGATTGTTTTGACACATAATAGGGGATATAAAATAAAATATTAAAAAATAGAAAAAAGTGTTGCAAACTCTAAGACATGGAGATTAAATTGAATAATTCTAATGACAAAAAAATTGAAAGACTCTCTCTCCCTTTCACTATGTACATGTATATGTGTGATGCATAAGTATATTTCTTTACAAAGGAAAAGGAATTCAAATAACCCAAGACTATTCATCACCCAATAGAACCAGAAGAAGGAATGAAGAGCATAGGAACCAGAAATCCAACAAACACAAGGTGATCCAAACCATTAATTAAAAAGATAGCTGTTCAATAAAAAAAGAAATATTCAAAGCATTTATAGAAAGAAAAGCAGGCCTGAATAAATATTTGTTTCATAGGCACCCCAGACAATAGAAATAAAGAAAGGTAAACAAATACAGCAACCAAAGGCAACATAAGAAAATAACAACAAAGAGACCATGAAGAGATTTATTTTGAAAAGTACATGGAGAGAAGGGGGAAAGCAGAAGACCAACAGAAGCGATGATAGAGAAACAGGCTTTGAATATCATGGACTAAATAAACCTCACAACCCTTCATCTACTGGTAAATATTGTGGGTGTATGTGGTGGGGTTTGGGGGGTACTAAACTATGAAATAGGAGAGCATATGAAAGGGGAGAGGAAAGGAAGAAGATACTGGGTAATATATGATATACCATAGTATACATAGTCAAGTCAAACATTAACATTAAAGGGAAAATAACTTCTGTAGTGTCTCAGGAAGAAAATGGGCAAGGAAGAAAAAGGAAGTATTGAAATAGAGGAAAAAAATCATGTTTTAGTAGTGGAGGTGGTACCGTTAATAAACACTCCTATAAGATTAGGTAAAATATTCTCTGAAGGCAGATTTGGACCTTGCAGTGGGTATAAACTGCACAGATTTGGTGCTTAAAGAGACTACTCCTCCTACTGCAAGGAAGGGGAATTAGCTTTTCTGGGTCAACTGAATCCAGAAGAGTGGGAGGGTATAGTCCCAGGGAAGAGATTGAAAAGCAAATGGATAAACAATGATCATGAGAAGGACTTAAAAGTTAATAATAAATTACATGATCAGGGACATAGAATTTCTAGTATTGATCAATATCCTCTCAATCATCAGCAGGAACTGGTATTTCTAAGAGTTAAGTACAATAGCAAAAGGGAACCAGCAGGTTAAGTCAAGACAATTTATAAATTGTTTTGAAGAAGAACTACCCCCTCCCAATTAGATTCAATTTTATGAGAAATAGAGTGACCAAAGAAGGACTAAATAATTGTAAGGGTCATGACTCAAAGAATAAATCAAGGATAGACAAAAGGGGAAAAGAAATAATGAAGATTACAAAGGGAAGAAATTATTTTTAGAAATGTCATAGGAAATTAAATTTAAAAAATCTAATGAACAAAGTTATTTACAAAAGTAAATGAAAGAGAAGAAAGCAGGGGAATTTTACTTGAATACTCAACTTAAGAAAAATGGAGGGGAAGGATTAAATAATGAGATAAAAAGAGTAAAAAAAAAGAATTAAAAATTAAGAGAAACTCCAAAATTTGGAAAAGTGATAACAAATAGGAGGGGCAGTAGTTGAGGGTGAGGGTAAGCAACTGGTGGAAATAAGGTTGCCTTAAATAGATTAGACCAAAATAGCTGAAACAAAACAAAACAAAGTATTGTGCCTACAGAGGATGAAGGAAAAGTTCCAACTTAGAAAAATAAACAATATTAGAGATAAATGAGGGAAATAAAATTTAACTCATAACTTTAAATGTGAATGGATTAAATAATTCAATAAAAAAGAAAAAGACATTGGATGAGAAAATAAAACCCCACAATCGGTTGCTTATAAGAAAATGGGAATCAAGGGACAGAGTCAAGATAGCAGAGTAGAAACAGGACTTCCTCACAGCTCCAGCTCCCACCTCCCCCAATTCATGTAAAAAATGACTCTAGACAAATTTTGGAGATACAGAACCCATAAAATGACACAGAGAAGCTAACCTCCCACTGAGGACAGCCCAGCAGGCCAGCAGCAAGTGGTCAGCACAGTGCTCTGGGAACTGAGCCCAGCCCTGCTGGAACCGGAGGTCTTAGCCCCAGAGTGGCCTGACCAGCTGCTGGCTGGAGGAACTTCAGATCACCAGCAGCTGTGGTGGTTTCCAGAATTATCAACCCATAGATGCCAAGGACAAAGTGAGAGGTCAGTGCAGTGTGGACTTTGGGTCCTGTGAATTTGGAATGTGATCTGACCTTTGCCCCTGGGGTGAGAAGTGGCTGAGGCCTGAGACCATGCAGCCCCTGGCACATGGCAGCTTCAGCTTCTGGCCTGCAGAGTGTAGGGGGACCAAGCAACCAGTCTGAGGGGTAATCACTCTTGCTTTAACCTGCTTGGATATGGATTGTGGTCTAGGGTAGAGCTCCTGGGGTGTGCGACAAGCTTGCCAGAGAGTGTGGAGGCTTCAGAGAGGGCACCCAACTAATACCTTCAGCAACTGCAAAAACCCCAGCATTTGGGATAAAGCTCACATTTCTGGTAGCAGAGTTCTACTGTGGCAAAAAGCCCAAAAGTCAAGCAATTGAGGGGCAACATGAGCAGACAAAGGAAGCAAAAGCACACAGAGCAACCCAACTTTACACTCATATTTTAGGGACAAATAGGATCAAAGCATAGAACAGGAAGAAGACAGCAAAGTCAGAACTCTTGCAACAAAAGCTTCCAACAAAAGAATAAGCTGCTTACAGTCCATAAAGGAGCTTAAGAAGGATTTTGAAAATCAAATAAGAGAAGTGGAGGAAAAGTTGAGAAGAGAAATGAGAATGATGCAAGAAAATTATGAAATAAGAGTCAACAGCCTGACAGAAGAAAACAACACTTTAAAAAATAGACTAACTCAGATGGCAAAAGAATCTCAAAAAGGCAAAGAGGAGAAGAATGCCTTAAAAAGCCCAATTTCCAGGTGGAAAAAGAATCTCAAAAGCTCACTGAAGAGAATCATTCCTTTAGAATTAGATTGGAGCAAATGGAAGCTAGTGACTTTATGAGAAATTAAGACACTATTAAACAGATCCAAACAAATGAAAAAAATAGAAAGCATTGTGAAATATCTCATTGGAACAACCATTGACTTGGAAAACAGAAAACAGATCCAGGAGAGATAATTTAAAAATTATTGGACTACCTGAAAGTCATGATAAAAAAAAGAACCTAGAAATCCTTCAAGAAATTCTCAAGGAAAATTGCCCTGATGTTTTAGAACCAGAGGGAAAAATAGAGGTTGAAAGAATCCACTGATCACCTCCTGAAAAAGATCCCAAAAAGGAGTATTATAGCCAGGTTCCAGAGTTTCCAAATCAAAGAGAAAATACTACAAATAGCCAGGATGAAACAATTTCAATATTGTGGAAACACAATCAGGATAACTCAGGACCTGGCAGCTTCCACATTGAGGGATTGAAGAGCTTGGAATATGATATTCTGTAGGTCAAAGGAGCTGGGATTAAAACCAAGAATCACCTACCCAGCTGTAATGGAAATGCAGATTTAAAAGATCTTCCCTGACCCTAGGCCCTTTGATTGGCTTAAGAGACTTTGATTGGCTTTAAGAGACTCTGAAAACCTTCCTTGATTTGAAAATATGCTCTGCCTCCTAATAGGCTGAATGTGGTCACATGGAGCCTGTGGTGGGAGGCTTGGTTTTCAGGAATGACTACACCTTGATGCTGTGTGATTGGGCAGTGGATCAAAAGGGTGGTTACATTCTTTGAGCCAGGAGAAGGCTATATAAACTCTGATGAGGGGCTTTGCTTTGGGGCTCACTTTGAGAAGTGTTGTGTGACTTGACCAGGTGAGACTCTGGGAAGCCGTTGTTGAGAGCCCCCCGGCTTTGAAAACCCAGATGTTGATGCTTCCCTCTCTGGTAACTGTGATTTGGTATTGATATAATGGTTGGACAGTTTGGAAGCCTGTCTGTTTGATCTGTAAGTTCTGTAACTCTGAAGTTTGGGGTGCTGACCTTTTTCCCCTGAACTAGGTAATGTGTGTTTGTTTGATTAAATTAAGCTTAACTGATTTTGAGTTGCTTTCCTTTTGAAAAGCAGATCTAAGAACCTATATTGGCAGTCACCCTGGGGATATTGGGGTGCTTGCTGCTACACCAGCAAAACTGAATATCATGTTCTGGGGGAAAATATGATCATTCAGTGGAATACAGGACTTTCAAGCATTCTTGATGAAAAAAACAGAGTTGAATAGAAAATTTGACATTCAGATACAAGAAGCAAGAGAAGCTTGGGAAAGTAAACAGGGAAAAGAAATCATAGGGAACTTATCAAAGCTGAACTTATATTCCTACATGGAAAAATCATAATTGTAACTTATGAAACATTCCTCAGTATGAGAATAGCTGAAGGGAATAGAAATGTACATATGTGTATATGTATATATATGTATATGTGTGCATATATATACATACATGTATATACACATACATATATATGTCTGTATAGGAGAGTATATGGGTGTATGAATGCATATATGAGTGTGTGTATATTTGTCTATAGGTATACAAAAACAGAGGGCACAGGATCAATTGAATAGGAAGGAATGATACTTGAAAGGTGAAAATAAGAGGTGGGAGAGGAATATAATGAGAGGAGATGGGGAGAGAAAGAATGGGGTAAATTATCTCATATAGAAAGGGCAAGGGTAAATTGTTACAATGGAGGGGAGGAACAGGAAGGCAAAAGGGAATGTCAACCTTACTCTCATTGAATTTGGCTTAGGGAGGGAATGACATACACACTAAATAGGGTATCTCATCATACAGGAGAGTAGAGGGGAAGGGGAAGGGGGGCGATAATGGAAGGGAGGGCAGGCTATGGTGAGGGAAGTTGGAAACACCCACTTTTGAAAAGGGAAAGGATTAAAGTAAAGAATAGAACAAGTGGAGGTTGGGATAGGATAGAGGGAAATATAGTCTGTCTTCCACAATATATCCACTATGGAAATGTTCTGCATAGCTACTCGTGTACAACCTACATTGAATTGCTTATCTTTCCAGTGAAGGTGGGTGACAGTGGAGGAAGGGAAAGAATCTGGAATCCAAAGTTTTAGGATCAAATGTTTAAAAAAAAAATATATATATATATATACATATACATATTATTATTAATATTTTACATGTAACTGGGAAATGAGATATACAGGCACTGGGGCATAGAGATCTACCATGCCCTACTGGAATGTCGAAGGAAGGATATGGGAGAGAACAGATTGGGGGAGGGGATATCCAGTGGGAATGCTGTTTTGGGGTGGTGGGTAGGGAAAATTGGGGAGAAAATTTGTAACTCAAAATCTTGTGGAAATGAATGATGTAAACTAAAAAATTAAAAAAAAGGGAAAAAGAGAAAATGAAAAGAAAAAAGACATATGTAGTAAAAATGAGGGTCAGTAATAAAATGTACTATGGATCAAGTGAACCCCTCAAATATCAGGAGTTGACATTATGATCTCAGATAAAGCAAAAATAATCACAACATAAAAAGAGATACAAGGAAACTACATTGTGTGGTAAAGAATCAGAGACAAGAAACCTATATCAGCACCATTATGAAATTCAAATGCTCTAGATACATTGCCATCTAAATTCATAAATACTAATTGAACTCCAAGGTGAAAAAAGTTTAATGTCCCTCTTTTTAGTTTTGAATGTCTAGCAGAAAGAACCAAAAGGGAAAGTCATGAGCTGAACAAATTGCTAGAGAAACTAGACATAAAGACGTTAGAAAATTTCTAAATGGGACTATTTAGGATCTGAACATATCCCACGTACCCTTAGAAAAGTGCCCCTAAGAGGAAAGCATTTTGTCACTATACCACCATCAATTTTCCTCTCACCAATGAGTCTTCTCTGAAAATTAAGGCTAGCCTGACCCTGGCATTAATTGTGAATATTAATGCCAACAAACTTTAGATCAAGCATGTTATAATGAAGGTACATACCACCATTATGGTCACTCCCCAGAAACAAAGAAGGGATAATTCCAACTTGACTCAGACTACGTTGCTGGGGACATTACCAACAAACGTGGAGTAACCTAAATTACATTCAATTTGCTAGTTTCTTAGACAATACATTTTTCTAACATTATAGAATAATAAGAAATGACATTTGGACTACACAGGATAATATCCCTATACAGAGATTGTTAGATCTTAGGATGTTGCTGGGAAGCCTATAGAACTCTTCTACCTTTTTTTTTTTTAAAGAAACTCATAAAACTTGAGTTTATGGTTTATATTTCACTTGCTCATGACTATGAGGATGATTATGGAGCACTAATAACTACACTGAGACAACTTTGAGTATTATTCATGCTGCGAATTGTATAGAATCCAACAGAGAGAAACTCATCACTGGAAGGTTGGCCACTAAGAGATGAATTCTTTGGTAATGCAGACTTCTGTATTGCATTCATCTTGTTTAAGTCTTGTTTGTACATAGTTTTTTACATGTTGTCTCCCCCATTAGACTGTAGGCCAGCTCATTGAGATAAAAGTCTGTTTTTTATCCATATCTGTGTTCCCAGCACTTGGTACACTGTTTGTGCCACACCGTAGGTCCTTAACAATAGCTAGAATTTATATAGTACTTACTATGTGCTTGGTATAGTGCTAAGTGCTTTATAATTATCTCATTTGATCTTCACACTAACCCTGTGAGGTAGGTGATATTATTATTCAGTTAAGTGATCTAGATGGCACAGTGGATGGAACAGTGGGCTTGGAATCAAGGAGATTCCTTTTCCTGAGTTCAAATCTGGTCTCAGACACTTACTAGCTGTGCGACCCTGGAAAGTCACTTAACCTTGTTTGCCTTGGTTTCTCGTCTGTAAAATAAACTGAAAAAGGAAGAAATACTCCAATATCTTTGCCAAGAAACCTCCAAATGGGCCTATGAAGAGTCAGACACAGCTGAACAACAGGCAACATGACTAGCAAATATCAGAAGCTGGATTTCAGGTCTTTATGACTTCAGACCCAGAACTCTACTCACTGTGCCACTACTGGCCCTTAAATCCTACTTATCTCACTGATTGCCTCTCTCTAATGTCCTTATTATGTATTATAGCTATCTGTGTGTGCCATGGGTATGCATGCATGTACACACACACTCACACTCACACACACACACACACACATATTGCTTACCTCAATAGAATGTAAGCTCCTTGAGGTGGGAAATTTCACTTTTGTGAAATTTTCTCTGTATCCCCAACCCCTAGCTCAGTGCCTTTTGCATAGTATATGATCAGTACATGCTTGTGGGACTATTGAATTTCTCATGAGACTCTAAGTTTGTCTTTTCTAAACTGGAATTTCCCAGGTCTTTGCACAATACTCTGCATAAAGTAAGGCTTTGATGAGTGTTTAATTAGTTTACATTTTCAAAAATTTGAATGTAACTTACAGTTTATAATTTCCTGGCAATATTCCTGTGAAAGGGGGAGTGGCAAGTTTTCTTATCCCTAGTTTACCTATGATGAAACTAAAGCCTAGTCAGGTTGAATGGTTGGCCCACAGTCACCTAGCTTGTAAGAGTCAGAGTCACCCACGACCTGGACTCCAAAGACCTGGATATACATATTATACTTTTCCTATTACACTATGATTTCTGGAAATGGACTAGATAAATACAACATAATTATAGATCACATTTAGGGAGTTCTCAAGGGTTTTAAAGGTCTAATACAAACATTATGTCACTTTAACCTCATGACTTAGAGAAGATCAAAGATCAAAGAGGTTAGTTAAGTGATGTCCTTAGGTTCACAGAGCCAGTAATTGGTCCAACCCAAACCCAGGTCTTACCAACCCCACGCCCAATACCCTATTCCCTCTATCTTATGTCTTTATGATTCTTTTCTCAGAAAGACATCACCTGGTATGCTATTCAGTTTGTATATGTGCAGGGCTGAAGTTAGTTTTCATCTCCTGGATTAGTGTACTGCCCTTAGGACTTCTCATCAAGTCATGTTTCTCTCCAGGGAGCTTGGGATTCTTAGGGAGTCACCCACAATATAAGGTAGAGTTGAGTTTTTCTGTAGAGGGGTGGAGCTTAAAGAATAGTTCTGGGCATCAGTCAACAGTAGGACCTCCTTCCTGACAGCTGTCAAGACCATTCACTGCTGTTCTTTTTATTCTACAAAGGTCAACCTCCTATTCCATGGTCTCCACTATCCCCTTCTAATCTTGGCTCTTCTCTTGCTCCTTTAGAATCAGGTGATGTAATTACAAACAAAGTACTAGACCTAGAGTCAAGAAGATCTGAGTTCAAATTTTGCTTGCCTCAGACAAACAAATCATTTAGTTTCAGTTTCCTCATTTGTAAAATGGGTATAATAATATCACCTCCCTCACAGGATTGTTGTGAGGACCAAATGAAATAATGTATGTAAAATGCTTTGTGAATCATATAGCACTATATAAAGTCTAACTGTTACTTAGCCCATCAGGGTTTCTTTGTCTGAAGTTGAAGAAGATGAAGACAAAGAAGAAGATGAAGAAGAGGAAGAAAAGGAAGAAGAGGAAGAAGGAGGAGAAGGTGAAAAATATGATGATGAAGAAGAAAAAGAAGAAGGAGAAGGAGAAGAAAGAGAAGGAGAAAAGGCTGGATAATCACTTGTTGGAGATATTGGGGGGAGGATTCTTTGTCAGATAGGGGTTGGATTCTGAGGGTCTCTGGAGTCCCTTCCAATTCTGGGAACCTGTGTGACATGATTTCAGTACTACATGAAGAATATTTGAAGTACATGAAAACATATAATACAAGATTTCTTTCCTTGAGGCATCAGCCCAGACATCCTGAAAAACTAGTTTTTAGTGGTAATGGTGAAAAAGGATGGGCCATATTACAGAGAAGTGTTATGGGAACTGAGGGGCTTGGAATGAAGAAGGTCAGCAGCCTGAGATATACTTACAGAAGAAAAATAAAGAACCAAGCTAGGGAGATCTGGAATATTTCATTTTGGGACACTGAGAATCAAAGGTACTTTCTACCTGGGTTAGGGGACCTGCTTCTTGTTATGGCTTGGGTGCTAATTAGCCCAATGACATTGAGCATATTCTCTGCCCTCTCTGGAATTTCCTTTCTCTACCACATCAGGTTGGACTAGATGATCTCAGTGGCTCTGAATCTCAACATTTATGATTGAGAAACAGTGGTTTGCAGTTCGCCCCTCACATTAAATTATTGGCCTCACCTTCCTGTTATTTCCTCATGGAAAGCTGTGGAAATGTAGGAGAAATTGGGATTTGGTGGAAAGAATCCTGGACCTAAGAAAGGAGAGGTTCCTGACCTGCAATAACCACGTCTCTACCCCTTAACCTCTCTTAGTCTCATTCCTCACCTGGAAAATGGGGACAATAATCTCTGTAACCACTATCTGACAGAATTGTTATGGTGCTTAAAAGAGACAAGTCATGCGAATGATTTTGCAAACCTGAAAGCACTACAAGGTGTCCCCATTAGAACTTAAAACTGCATGAATACTTTGGGGATATACTGTATTTTGATGTCAACTCATATTAATGCCAGGAAGTTAGATGGCACAGTGGATAGATGAAGAACCTGGAGTCATGAAGACCTGAGCTCAAATTCTGCTTCGGCATTCTCTAGTTGGGCAAAGCACTTGACCTTGTACAGAGCCATGTATGTAATAGATTCCTAATCAGGGCATGTTGATGTGGCTCTTAGGAGCTTAGATGTAGATCTGGAAGAGAACCCAGAAGACATCTAATCCTACTCCTCCCCCATTTTAAGGATGAGGAAACTAAAGTTAAATGACTTGTCCTAGGTCACAAAAGAGACTGACTTTTAAACCTGGGTTCTCTGATACCATGTTATTGTTACTCAGTTGTGTTTGACTTTGGGTAACCCCATATGAGTTTTTCTTGGCAAAGATACTGGAGTGGTTAGCCGTTTCCTTTTCTAGATAATTTTACAGATAAGGAAACTGAGGCAAATAGGGTTAAATGACTTGCCCGGCATCACACAGCTAGTGTCTGAGGCTGAATTTGAACTCAGGTTTTCCTCACTCCAGGTTGCATGCTTTACCCAATGTATTACCTAGTCCCAGCTTTGATACTTAGCATCTTTTCACTAGTGCCTTTCCCCTGAGAATATCTCCAATTTACCTTATATGTATCTTGTTTGTGTATTGTTTATGGCATTAGATTGTGAATGCTATGATGGCAGAGACTTTTTGGGGGTGCCTTTCTGTGTATCCCCAGCATTTAGCTCAGTTCCCAGCCCCCAGTATGTACTGAATAACGCTTGTTGTTCTGACTTGAGCATTTCCGTAGAAGACTCTACCCACTTCGGGTGTTTACCTTAAAATCCTAGGGAGTAGATTTGAGCTGGAAGGGACTTTCCTAAGCCCTCTAGCCAAATCCTCCTCATTCTGGAGCTAAAGAAACTGAAGTGAAGATAGGCCATCAGCTGTTGCCATTGAGAGCGATGGTAGTAGCAGCATTAGGAAGTATTTTCCCCAAGGACACATGGTTAATAACATTGAGTCTAACAACTGAGCATATTGAGGTTTACAAAGTACCTCCATAAAGCAGATCTTACAGAACCTATTCCAGTGTCTAAAGTAGGATGCAAACCAAGTTCCATCTGACTCAATGTCCTTCACTGTCACACCATGTAAAGGTAGATAGGTGGTGTGTATCCTAGACTCAGCACCATATATATATATATATATATGAGAGATCTCACTGTCACTCAGCTTTCTCACTCTCCAAGAAGCAAATGTGTAAGGAAAACTTCTAGGAATGCATGCCATAAGTACAGTAATTACAGGGAGAGGTCGCTCTTTGGGTGGTTCACTTAAGAGGGGTGTGTTAGGAAAGGAGAAAAATGACCTGATTCATGATGCATTCCTTCTAAACTCCCTCCACCTGTCATAAGTTCAGAAAATTTGGGAAAATAATGCAAAAGTAAATGCAAATAAAATAATGCAAAGACAAATGCAAATACTGCAAAACAAATTATAAAATGCAAAATGGTAGGATGAACTATGCTGCTGCCATTGCTAATAAAAGCCAAATAAAATATCCCATACTTAGGCTGGAGCAATTGAATGAAACTAATGGCTAGTGGGAATGGCAGTAGAAATGGTTTCTTGGTCTGATTTTGCCTCTAACCAGCTATGAGAGATTCAGGACCACAGAATGCTCAAGCTGGAAAGGATTCGACACTGAGTCCAAGCAGACTTTTGAGACCATCTGGTTCAGGGTGGCACAGTGAATAGTGCACTCTGCCTGAAATCAGAAAGACTTCATCTTCCTCAGTTCAAATCTGACCTGACACTTACTAACAGTATGATCCTGGGCAAGTCACTTAACTCTGTTTACCTCAGTTTCCTCATCTGTAAGAAAGAAATGGAAAACCACTCCAGTATCTTTGTCAAATGTGGTCATGAAGAGTCTGACATGACTTAATAAAGTTCAGTCCCTTTCTTTTCACTTTGGAAACCAAAGTATGAAAGGTGATTGTATTCACCCAAGGTCACACCAGGTAGGAGAGCTGGCATTTGAACCCAAATCCTCTGATTTTAACTTAAGTGAGTGTTCTTTTTTTCACTGAACCCCATTAAAAGGGACATTAACATACAATTTCCTCCTAGGAATTAGATAAAGGGACTGACTTTCCTGAGGTCACATAACTAGTGTTGTGGCAGGATCCAAGTTTTGTGACTACAAGTCTCAAGTCACTTCCTCTCTGTGGGCCTCAGTTTCCTTGATTGTAAAAGAAAAGGGTTTGACTAGAGGGAATCTTACTTAGATGTCAGAGCTGGAACGGACGCCAAAGACTGCTTGTCCCTCCCCCTCATTTTACCTGGGCAGAAAACGGGGCCTTAGAGAGGGGAAATGACTCATCCAAAGTCACAAGCTCATTAAGTAACCAAGCCTGAATCAGTAAACTCACGTCTCCTGACTTTAAATCCAATGCTCTCCTAGTTACTTCATGAAGATCTCTAAAATTCTTCAAGATTCACTATTCTATGATCCTAGTCACATGCTGTTTGAAAACAAAAAATCCTCAATTATGCCCAGCTTTTCTTTTAAATTATTAGAGTGGAAATGAGGAAGGAAGATTTTTCTTGGTCATGTATATTCAGGGGTGTGCTGTAGTGAGGTCTAACCCACTTGAACTAGATCGTCACATTTTCATTGTGAATATTCACAAAACAGGGCCTGATTCACTGTTTTGTTGATTGTCTGGGCTTCAGAAAATGATAGGGAAAATGTTAATAATACAGATTAAGCTTAAAAGTATATCCTACGTATATTTTTTCCCTACTAGAGAGCCAGTTGTTAAACATTTGCCAAAACACCATGGTATTATATAGGGTCTATTAAAATCCCTTAAATATCCTGGCCACTTCCATCCTCATCGTTCTGTGCTAACTCTGGAGGTTAAAGCTTGTTGTCATGATTAGCCACCACAGGTTGAAAGGCAAATAATAACTCAATAATACGCAAACACAATACAGAGAGCTTTAAGTGCAAAGTCTTTTACATAGATTTCCATTATGCAGCTAGATGGCCCAATGAATGGAGTGCTCAGCTTAGGGTCAGAAAGACCTAAGTTCAAATTCTGCTTCAAGAAATGACTTAGTTGTGTGATCCTAAGCAAATTAATTGACCTCTCTAAGCTTCAGCTCCTCATTTATAAAATGGAGATATTTGTTATATCAAATGAGATAACTTATTGAAAATGCTTTGGGGGAGGGGAAAGAGAGAATAAGATTTATATGGTACCTACTATGTGCCAGGACTTGCTAGGTACTTTGCAAATATTATCTCACTTGACCCATACAAGAACCCTAGGATGCAGGGGCTATTATTCTCCCCATTTTACTTCTGAGGAAGTGGAGGCAAGCAGAGGTTAAATGACTTGGCCAGGGTCATGCAGCTAGTCAGTATCTAAGGTCAAATTTGAACTCAGGTCTTCCTGATACCAAGTCCACAACCATTGAGCCACTTAGGTGCCTGAGGGTTGTCTTTGCGATTCCTAGAGCACTATTTCAGTGTTTGTTATCATTATTATTTTGTCCTTTGCTCCTTACAACAACTTTATGAACTCAGGGTTATTCTATTCCATTTTATAAATGGGGAAATAAAATCTCAGAGAAATCAAATGCATGGTGGTTCCAGAGTAAGTGTGTGGGATGGCATTGAAACGTGGGTGTGGCACAGTGAAAGGGCACTGGCTCTGGAGACAAAGGGTCCAAGTCCCACCTCTGATGCTTATTATCTGGGCCTCAGTTTCCTCCCCTGTAAAATGACTGGCATGGTCTATCTGATCTCCAGGGTTCCTTTTAGCTCAGATCATAGGATTAACCCAAACACTAGCAATCACTTTTAGACCTAGAGGTTTA
Source organism: Gymnobelideus leadbeateri (assembly GCA_011680675.1). Classification (NCBI taxonomy): domain Eukaryota; kingdom Metazoa; phylum Chordata; class Mammalia; order Diprotodontia; family Petauridae; genus Gymnobelideus; species Gymnobelideus leadbeateri. The sequence continues at coordinate 487,223 of WOXC01002779.1, forward strand.
TTACATTTCCATTTCTGGCTGGGCTGGATCCTACAAGAGCAGTGTTGGAATGGGTGAGACAACTTCAAGTCTGAACGTGTCTTTGCAGTGCCTTTGGGCCATGGGCTGAGCCATTCCTGCCTTCCCCTACCCCACCCCCAACAGACACATGAGCAACACATACACACAGCCACATACGCATGCACACACACATGCACTCTCATACACAGACACACAATCTCACACTCAGACACACTCACACATACAAACACACACACACACTAATATACACATATTCACACACTTACTGAACACTCATACTCCCACACTCAGACACACACCAACTCACATGCACGCATAAGACTTATGTACTTACACACAGACACATATACACTCACATACTCACACACAATATACCCCAGGCACACACTCACACACAAAGTTGCACATACACTCACAAACTCACATCACATTCATACACATACACAAGAACTCACACACACCCATGTACACATTTGCACACTCACATGCACACTCAGGTACTCTCACACACAGACACATACTCACATACTCATATACACAGTCATACCCACACACTCAGACACATACACACTCATACACTCACATACACAGTCACCCTCACACACCCTCACGAAGTTGCATATACATTCACATGTGCACTCATCTACACACTCACACACACTCATACACACATACATGCACACTCACACAGAGAGAGTGCTGCTGAGGGGTTCTGGGAGACACAGCTCCCCATTCCTTACTGTAGCATCTTCCCCAGCATAGTGGTTGAGGACCCGGCTGCCTCCGGGATGCCTGTCTGCCCACTTGGTGACATTGTAGACCTTCCTCTTGATCACCAGCCACTGGTCTGTCTTCAGGTTGTGCTTCTGGATTTCCTCCCAGCTGTACACCGGCAGTGTGCTGCTCTCTGCCATAGACTTGCCTCTTGCCTCTTGCTTCCCCTGAGGCTGACCATTGGCTACTGCTTTACCGTTGATCTCGTATTTTCCATTCACCTGCCAGCATCTCTTAATCTCCTGCACCCCGTTGACCTTCATTATTTCTGCACAATCCTTCATTCTCAGCCCCATGCTTCCTTTCTAGGTTGACCCTTAAGCCTTTTTCAATATTGCTCTCATTTCACAAGCCAAGCTCCCCCTTCACCCTTATCTAGAAAAGTCCTTTTTTGTTGTTAGGAAAGTTCGATTTACTCTTTCTGTACCTTTGCTCCCCCAGCCTCCAGCATTGCAGCCTGCCCTGAAGGTAAATACACTTTTCTTTCCTCAGTGGATGGATTTCAGTCCATGGAAAGATGTGCCTCTTTTCTCTCTGGCTGAGTGTTTCCCTCTCAGCATCTTCCCTGATCATCTTTTAGTGTTTCTGACAGAGGCCAAAACCTTGGTAACCAATCCCAATGCTCATCTGTCAGGCGGGGGGCGGGGAGGTGTAGCTGAACTTTGGCCAGGATAGGGGAGTAGGTTTTGCTGAAACCTCCTGATTCTCTGGTCCTGCCTCCTTATGGGTGGTTACCTCTGCTTTCTAAGGGCTGGGGAAAGGAGCAACCCAAGATCTGATTCATCTTACATCCAGACTTTCCACTTCTTGAGAATGATGAGATATCAAAGAACTTGGGAAGTGTCCTGCTTTTGTCATTGGGAATGCTTTAGGCTTTTTCTTGAAAAATTTAGCATACTTTATTTTTAATGTCACCTTCATTTTTAAATCTACCCCTCCCTCCTTCTCCTACCTAGTGGCAACTCAGTGGATCCTAACTAGTTGTGTGACCCTAGGCAGGTCATTTCAACTTCACTCAGTCTTAGTCTCTTCTGTAAAATGAGGGAGTTATCTAGGTCCCCTGCCAGCTCGAAATCTGATCTGATCCAGAGAACCATTTTCTGTAACTAACAATAGAAGAGGGGTGTGTGTGTGTAGGGGAGGGGGGGGAGATCGGAACAAACAAAAGAACAATGAATAAACAAATAAATGAGAAGTGAGAAGGATAAGGAAAGGGGGTTCAGAAAGAGAAGAGGAAGGCAGGAGGAAAAAGAGAAAAGCAAAGGATGGCAGCATTTCTAGCCTGCTCACCTTTGCAAAGCATTGCCTAGGCATGAGGGAGGGCTCAGGATAGAGCTGTGTTCTCTGGGAAGGATCACTTTACTGGGGGGATGTTGTTACAGTGCAGTGTTGTTGTTGCTTTTTGCCCCGAGGCCAGCCAGGCAGATTGGTTCAAGATTAGCCCGTAGTGATGCGGGAAGGAAGAACCCAGAACTCCTCTTTAACTACTCTGATTTCTCCTTCTTGACTGAATTATGTGGCAATTCCTAAAAGATCTCAGGGAAAAAAATCCCAAGCTTAGGGATTGTCCTCTGATAAAACATACACATTCACACACACACCCCCTCCCAGAAACCTAGGCTTTGGTATAGTAAGCCTCAACTCCTTCTGGAAGACTTCTGGTGAAGGAAGAGAAATCATAGAAATAAGGATGCCAGACACAAAACTGCTCTTTGTTCTAGCTCATGATATATTATCTGAAGTTACAGGCAAGTAGATGTCGCATTGGAGAAAGTGCTTGTTCTCGACTTAGGAAGACCTGAGTTCGTATCCAGCTTAGATGCTAGCAAGTGTGACCCTGGGTAAGTCTATTCCATCATCTGTAAAATAGGAATAATAGTAGTATCTACCAACTAAGGTAGTTGTGAGGATAAAATAAGACATTTATAAAGTACTATGTAAATGCTAGTGATTGTTCTAAGTTTTAAGAAATCTCCAGACCATTTTTTTTTTTTGCAAACTGTGTTTGACTTGTAGCATGGATATACTGACATCTGGACAAGGGGCAGCTGTGGTATAGTGTAAATGAGGGTTGAATGATAACTAAAATGATAGCTCAGGCTTATATATCTATTTAGGGTTTACAAAGTGCTTTCCATATGTTACCTATGTTGATCCTGGCAACAGCCCTATTTATTAGGTACAATTATTATTTCCAAGGTGATCCCAATCAGTGCTCTTTCCCCAGCACCATGAGATAGGAGGGCAGCTAGGTGACCCAGTGGCTTGAGCACCAGACCTGGAGGCAGAAAGACACAAGTTCCAACCGAACCTCAGACACTTACTAGCTATGTGGCCCTGGGCAAGTCACTTAACCTTGTTCTACTCTGTTTCCTTATCTGTAAAATGAGCTGGAGAAGGAAACAACAAAACATTCCAGTGTCTTTGCCAAGATAACCCCAAATGGGGTCATGAACTGTTCTGGATATGACTAAAATGAGTGAGCAACAAATGGGATGGGAAATACTTCTTCAATCACTCTGTAGAGCTTGTAGGGAATTGTTCCACAGATCTCAGGATTTCTGGGCTTTTTCACATGCTGAAAACACTGATGGATGCCTCTGCCATTCCCTATCACTGTTTCTTGCACCTGGATGTGCAGCATCACCCATGACTACTCTATGTGATCCCTCTTAAATTCGACAGTAAGTCAATAAGATCTGACTGTTCTTTGTTTCCGCCCTCATCTTTTGTCTGTTGTTGTTTTCTCTTCTGGGTGATTTCCCTTCCATTCTCTGACTATAAAATAAATAAATAAATAAGTCTACATGACAATATCCTCCTCCTTATGAAACTTTAGTAGGTGAATAAGCATCACCCTGCTGGTGAACTACCACACAGGCTTATGGGGAATGTAGTGTCCAAACCGAGCCTGATGTCCAACCTAGCCACACACAGCCTTCTCCCCCTCAAAAACAAAAACAAAAATAACCAATCTTTTAAAATTGCAAATCTTATCCTTAGTCACCTGTGGGCACTTTTTCAAAAAGTCCTCAAATGGTTTCTATAAGGAGTAATTAAATATATTATATATAATAGTAATTATATATATATATATATATATCTGATAGAAATTTGATGTCATGAAATTGAAAAAAAAAAAAAGCCAAAGCACTATAGGTACTTTGACTTATTTCAACTGATTTTGTTTTGTTTTTCCCTTAAATCTTGGGTCTGACCATGCCACTAACCAGAGAACATCACTGGAGTTCTTTCCTAAGTCCATTAGAAAAGGTCTCTCTCAGTCTGGCATTTCAAGCTTTTCCTAGCCTGGCCCCTTGTATCTTTCCAGCCTTCTTATACCCTGCTCCCCTCCATGTACTCTGTGAACCAAGAACACAGCCTGCTTGTAGTTCCTCAAGAACAATACTCCATCTCTCATCTCTGTGCCATGCCTGGGACATTTCTTTATCTTCACTTTTTATACTGCTTCCCCAAATACTAATGTATTCCTCTTCCATATTACCTTCATCTACTCTGTATGTACCTAGGTATTTTCATGTTGTCTCCCACACTGGAATATTGGCTCCTTGAGGGCAGGGACTGTTTGGATCTTTCTTTGAATCCCCAGCACTGATGCATAGTAGGTGTTTATTGTTTGTTGACTGACTTTTGCTTACTTGAAAAATAAATACACATTTGTTTTTGTTGGGCTACCACCTCCACCTCCACATGTTAGAAGCCTTTGGGTCACTTGTTTATTCAAATGAAATCACAAGACTGATATCTCTGCTTGTAGGTTAAGGATTGAGTTCTTGAGTTCTCATAGTTCTACCTTTAGGTAAGCTTGAGAATCTTTTGCAGCTGCTGCCCAAGCAGTAGGCTTGGCTTGACTAGGGTGTGTTCGTATAAGCAGTATATCTGAGTCTATGGGCACTCTTAAATCACAGACAAATTCCTCTCTGTGAATAATGGCATCAGAGGTCTCTGTGTCACCCTCCTTTGGTAGCCATGGTTGGAGATTTCCAGTAGTAACCACCAACCACTGCTCTCCATTAAATCATAGGCTTGCCCATTGAGTGTTGAATCATGTCCACCAGGCCCCCCAGGGAGAAATGACCTTATTTGAGTGAAAAGTCCTGGATTAATGAAGGGCATTCATACTCAGAGGATGTTTGGAGGAGGGCAAACAGAATGGTATCTCAAGATCCTGATGTATGAGGATGGGTTGAGGAATTTGAGGATATTTAGCCTGGAGAAGAGAATACTAGGGTGGGGACTCGGTATAATAGTTACATTCAAGCATATCTATGATGCATATCTATAATCCTATGATCCTATTTGAAAGGCTGTCATATGGAAGAGGGTTAAGGTTTGTTCTACTTGAACTTGGAGAACAGAACTAGATGTGTAGATGCTAGATAAAAGCATGCATATATACACAGATGAGAAGGCAGATGCATGCATATACAGATGTATAAATATATGCATTCATATACAGATACATGTATGCATAAATATACAGACACACGAATTCATGCATGCATACATATACAGATACATGCAGATCTAGATACATAGACAAAGATACATACATACATAGATATATACATCTACTATGTGGTAAACACTGTAGCAAGCTCTGGGAACACAAACACATATCCCAAAACCAGTCCCTCTCCTCAAGCAGTTCCCATTTTTCTGGAGAGGACAAGTAGAGCTAGAAAGTAGAGAGCCAACGGGAAAGATACCCATGCTGGGGAAAGATTAAGGAAGGGGAGAAATCTAGAGAGTGGGGAGGGAAGCTGGGAGAGCCATGGTTGGAAGTTACAGAGGTTGGAAGTTATAGAATTAATTAATCAATCAACAACCATTTGCTAAATATCTGCTGTGAGCCCAGCACTGTGGTGGGTGCTGAGGAATCAAATACAAAGAAGGGAAAGACGTCTTAAAGAGTTCACATTCTAATGATGTGTTAGGACTTCCTGACAATTTGAAGGAATCAAGAGGAGATTGGGCTGCCCCAGAAGGTAGCAGCTCACCCATCACTGCAGGTCTTTGAGAGGACCCCAGGTGGTCCTTTATTAGATGTTTCACAGTGGGGGATTCTTGTTCATGACTTCTAGATTCCTGTTCAACACTGATACTAAGAGATTACTAGGGCATTTAGAAATAAAATCATGAGCTGGCCACTGCAAAGTGGACTCCATGCTCCTAGCGGCAGGGAGTAGAAAGCTTTAAAGTTCTATTGCCCAACAATCAGCCATCTAGGCTAATGATAGGAGCCTATCATGGGGAAAATGGGAAAACACTAAATCTATAATCAGAACTTGGGATCAAATACAGGCTCTAGCACTTACTATTGATCTTGGTCATGCCACTAAAGTCTTCTGGGCCTCAGTTTCCTTACTGGTATTAGAGGGCCGAACTAGATGATTTCAAGGTTCCTTTCCGCTCTTCTAAATCAATGATTCTATGAGTAACTATTTTCATCTTAACTGACTATAAGACTGTAGTAAGTCACTTCCCTCCCTCTACCCCTGAATCCTTTCTGGACCCTGGAAAAGTTTTAAAACAGAATAGAAAGAGTATGCATGTATGAAAATTTCTTTCCAACCTGGAAAGGTTTTGTTTCTTTTTTTAAAAATAGATATGAAAATAATTCTGAGGACAGGAACTTCAGAGGAATCTATTCTTAGAGTCCTTGAAAATTCTGATGAATTCCTCAGGCATTTCTCTTTAAATCCCTTGTAGTCTCAGAGACCAGATTCAGCCTTGGCCCCCAGACAACTCTCCTTTATATTCAAACAAACGAAAGATATGTTTTTGAGATAAAAGCTTGCTTTCCCACAGAATATTGAGATGTTTCCAAATGTAATATGAAATAAGGAGCTTTGATTTTTAGAAAATCTACTTTAGACTCTGGAGATGTCTTGAATTTGGGGTAGCCTCTATTAACTTTCAATTAGCTTGATCAAGTCTTTTGGATGACTGCCAGAAAATTTAATGTCAACAGATTAGCATGCTTCTCCATGTGTGAACAGTTTGTTTCTAACCTTGAGGGAAAGCTGAGCCAACATATGGTTGACCACAGTGGAACAGCTTTCAGAGATTTGGTGTGAACAAACACACTTACTCATCTGGGTCAGAACACTAACAAACATCAGGATTGCTTTGAAGAAAATGTTGGAGAAATTCAGAGGTTACTAAATGAAAAGTGAGAACTCAGAGGGTTTACCAGCAGGATAGTTTGTCTGTTTCTAAGATGGCAACATTAAGCTCCATCAAAAGTAAAGTAAGTGGAGCTTAGAAAGATGTAGGATTCTTGGCTCAGTAAGAAGGCAGGTGAAATTCAGTGTTATGCTCACAGTAACAATCCAATGATTTTTTTTTTTTGATGCTCTTCAGGCTTATAGGCCAAAGAGCTATGGTGCATCTCAACTACTCAGCACTTAATGGGGACACATTGATTAGTGACAAGGATATGATCCTAGAGAGAGGGGCTGAACACTTCCATAATGTTCTCAACAGACTATTATCAACCAAAGCTGAAGTCATGGACCATAAACCTCAGTTTGCAGTCAATCCTTTTCTAACCAAATTTCCAACCAAAGAAGAGGTTTTGAACATCATTAGGACTACTTTTATGTGGCAAAATGCCTGGTGCTGATTCTATTCCAGCTGAGATTTACAGGGCAGGATGTCCACTACTCATACAAAAAAATGACCGAAGTCTTCTAGATTATATGGCAAGAGGAGGTTATCCCCTATGAGTTCAAGGATGCTTACACAATCCATCTCCATAAAGAAAAGGAAATAAGCTTTCCTGTGACAGTTAATCACAGGGGCAGAGGGGGTCCTCCCTTCAAGAGAGAGTGTTCTTTAGTGGGCTGATTCTTCATCTGGAAGAGGTCATCTTCCTGAAAACCAGTGTGTCTTCAGAAGGAGCTGAGGAATAATGGATATATTTCCTGCCTGACAACTCCAGGAGAAATACTGGAAGCAGAGCAGAACAGAGGTCTACATACAACATTTGTAGATCTGACTTTTGATACTGTCAATTGTGAGGGCTTGTGGAAGATCTTGGCAAAATTTGGTTGCCTGGAGGTTATCAGTATTGTTACGTTAATTCTATGACAGCATGCTTGCACAGGTTTTGGATAACGAATGATGCTCTTGTGCTTTCCCAAGTCGCCAGTGGAGTGAAACAGGGCTGTGTGCTTGTTCCCATGCTTTTCAGTATGATGTTTTTAGCAATGTTTCTGGATGCCTTCCACAAGGATGCAAATGGCATCAAACTCAGTTACCATATTAACAGTAAATTGGTTAACTTGAATAAGCCACCAGCCAAGACTGAAGTGGAAGGAGAGTTGGTGCATGACTTTTTGTTTGAAGATGATTGTGCACTCAAAGCAAAGTTTCTGAGGCTGAGATACAACAGAGTATGGATCAATTCTCTGCTGCTTGTGCTAATTTTGACCTGACAATTAACACAAAGAAACAGAAGTTCTTCATCAGCCAGTACCACATCATCTATATATGATACCATCAGTTACAGCAAATGCAGAAATTGTGAATGCTATGAATAAGTTCACTTACCTTGGCAATATATTTTCTAGACATATGCATATAGATGATGAGATTTACACACACATATTGCCAGAGCTATCTTAGTGTTTGGGAGGCTCTGAAGTAAAGTGTGGGAGAGAAGAAGTATTAAGCTACCTACCAAACAGAGTACAGAGTTGTACCCTACTGACCTCATTGTTGTATGCTTGTGAAACCTGGACAATCTGCCAGCGCCAACTGCACATCTTCCATTTGAATTGTCTTAGAAAGATTCTAAGCTCACCTGGCAAGATAAGGTACCAGATACTGAGGTCCTTTCTCAAGGTGAACTGCAAAACATTCAAACTCTACTGTGGAGAGCAAAACTCTGATGAAATGGCCATGTTATTCAAGTGCCAAATGCCAGACACTGGCACAGGACCACCCAGCATGGCATGCCCTCACCAAAGAGGAAGGTGTACTGTATTAGTAAAGAAGAATAGCAATAGCTCAAAAGAGGCATGAGATCCATAAAGTTAGAGACATGTCCATTCCAGGTGTTCATACAGACTATTCATACCCAGTCTGTGATAGAGCCTTTTGAGCTCACATCAGTATGATCAGCCACAGTGGGACACATTGTACCTTAATCCCGACATAGTGACATCATTTTGGTCCTCTTCAAATAAAAAGGACAACAATTGGAGGAAGATAGAATATTATGGTTTATTAAGTTTAAGAGCCTCTTTCCTTAAATTAAGTGTTAAGGAATTTATTACTTCTCTTCAATAATAACACAAATTCACACTTTTGTATCACTTACAACACCTTTCCTTAAAACAATTCAGAGGAGTAGGTTCACATATGGATTATTATGATGAACATTCCCATATTTCAGATGAGAAAACTGAGAGTCAGAGAGTTAAAATTTATGTGCATGTTCACACAGAAATATAATGTTAGAACCGCAGCTCAAATCCTGATCTTTTGGTTATAAGCTCAGTGCTCTTTCCATTAGGCAACATTGCTTCCTTCTAAGTTGTCCCAACATTCCTTCCTTTGCCTCCTTCATTACAGGGGTGATCTGTTTTTCAACTTAATAAATTAGGGTTAGAGAATATAAATGTCATTGACAAATAGAAAATATGGTCAAGAACTGCCTTCTTCTGGCAAGGGGAGGCTGCCAATTATTTTGTATCTAAGGATAGGTAAAGAGGACACTAGGGGACAGAACTTAATGTTCTGTCATTAAGTTAAAGTGTTTATTTTGGAGGTAAATCATCTTGTTGTTGTTCAGTCATTTTTTTTTAGTTGCATTCAACTCTTTGTGACTCCACTTGGGGTTTTCTTGGCAAAGTGGTTTGCCATTTCCTTCTCCAGCTCATTTTACAGATGAGGAAACTGAGGCAAACAGGGTAAAGCGATTTGCCCAGGGTCACACAAGCTAGTAAGTGTCTGAGACCAGATTTGAACTCAGGAAGATGAATCTTCCTGACTCCAGGCTTGGCACTCTATACATTGTGCCACCTAGCTGTCCCCAAAACACCTTAAAATGTTAAAAAAATTCTCAAGCTAATGATACAAAATTAACCAAGTATGAAAATGAGCAACATAGGGCTAATATCCATTCAACAGGGGGCGATTAGGGGTGGTGAAAAAACCAGAGATGGGATCGTACAATGATTAATTGAAGGACTGGGGCTGTTTGGTATAAGGAAGAGGAGATTCCAGTTGGATATTAAAAAAAAAAAAAACCCTCACAATTCTAAGATGGAGAAGGAATGGAGAGAAAATAATGGTCCTGGGAAAGATCTGGTGGTTAAGGGGTGGGGGTGCAAGCCCAAGATGAGTCAGCGATATGATGTAGAAACCAAGAAAAGTGAATACAATCTTTTGCTGCATTAAACTTCCAGGAAGAGGGAGGTGGGAGTCTCATTGGATTTGCTATCTTCAAATCTCATTAAAAAAAATCAGGGTTAGTTCTGGACACCACAGTTTGAGAAGGGATTGTTTGTTTGTTTGTTTGTTTTTCTTTTTGGAGGGCAATTGTGGTTAAGTGACTTGCCCAAGGTCACAGGCTAGTGTGTGTGTATGTGTGTGTTAAGTGTCTGATGAAATATGAACTCAGGTTCTCCTGACTCCAGGGCCAGTGCTCTATTTACTGCACCACCTAGCCACCCCATGAGAAGGGCATTGAAAAGCTGGAGAGTTTCCAGAAAAGGACAACCAGGATGGTGAAGGAAGGGCCTTAAGTCCACACCACAGGAATTTGGGCTGCTAGTTTGGAGAAGGGTAGACTCAGAAGAGACATTAAAGAATTTGAAAGGTTATCATGTTCGAAGGGTGAGATTTCTGGTTTGGTCCCAGAGGTAGGAACCAGGAACAATGATATTAGGTTTTTAAGATGCGAATTGAGATTTTATGTCAGAAAACTCTTCCTAGCAATTAGAGTTGTTCAAAAGCATAGTGGGAGGACTGCAGAGTTGGTGAGTTCTGTCTCCTTGGATATATTCACACAGAAGCTGTTGCATTTCTTATATTGTGTGGTAGATCCTGAGATTCCTTCTATGTCTCAAAATCTGTAATTCTATGATTCTTAGGATGTCACTGTTCTCATAGAATATAATCCATAGCTCCCAAATGTTGTGTCTGGGTTGTAACTCCCTTCCTTCCTTCCTTCCTTCCCTGCATATTAAATACTTTGATCTCCTTCACCATGACATTACATAGTACTTTAACAATAATAATAATAATAATTAATAATAATAAATTTATTACCAGTAGATCCTTTTCCCAGATAGGTTAATTTATGGGAAATTATATACACTGTTGGACACACCTAAGACACATTCACTATGCATTAAATGACTGTACAATCTGCTGGCCCATCTGTCCAAGAGCCTGGTAGAATAATTACTAGGTGTAACTGTTGTTGGATCAGAGGAGTTTGAAGAATGTCCAACATTATTTGGTAATGTCTTGGCTCACAATAGATTCATTGTCTAAATGTTCACATTCAGCAAGAATGGGCCTCCTTCCCTAACCCTCTTCTGGCTCCCTTTCACTTCAGGATTGGCTGGTTTCAGGAACCACAAAGGCTGTGACTGATCCTTAGAGTATCAGCCCAGTTTTATGTGTCACCAAGCTAAACACTCCCTGTTCTCTTGGCTGCTACCATTTGGTGGCCTATTGGTGATGATGGATTGGAAAAAGGGAGGCATGGTGGTTATAACCATGCTTACATTCATGAGACAGAAGAAAGGAGCTTGCACAAACTTAGGATGGTACATCCTAGGCTAGTCTGGCAAAGATACCATCCCCCAAATTCAAAGGGAATTGAGGGAGAATCCCATGCCATGGAGGAGGTAGTGGGAGAAGATCGGAAAATTAAAGTGTACATGTTGGATGAAAGCTTGTAAATCAATCAATTAATCAATCAATCAATCAATCAATCAATCAATCAATCAATGTAAATTAAGCATCTGCTATAAGCCAGTGTCTATGTTAGGTACCAGGGATACAAAGCCAAAAATTAATTAATCCTTATATTCAGGGAGATAACCACTGATCAGAGAAGACAACATGTACACACAACAATATATAGAGTATATTTTGAAAAATGAAGGAATTTTACTGGAGGGAAGGCACTAGCAGTTGTGGGAATCTGGAAGGGATTCATGTACACCAAGGGGTCTTAACATGGGGCCATTTAAAGGGATTTGGAATTTAGATTAGAAAAAAAGAATGTTTTAAAGCATGTTTTTTTTCTTTGTAATTATACACATTTTATTTTATTTTATGCATTTAAAAACATTATTCTGAGGACTCTGTATACTTTGCCAGACTCCAGAACACAAATGTTAAAAATTTCTCAGGTAGACAGTGAAGCAAGCTGAGATTTGAAGGAAAGTAATTAATTCTAAGAGGCATGGGTGAGGACGGAGGGCATTCAGGTGTGGAGGGCAGCTTGGGTAGAAGCCCAGACTTGGTAAATGGGGTGTCATGTGTGAGGACAATAAAGAAATTCATTGGCTGTACCATAGAGTGAAAGGAGGGGAGGAATATATAACAGAGCCAGGTCACGAAGACTGTACAAACACCAGAGGAGAAGATACTTGACCTTGGAAGTATCAGGGAGCCATTGGAAGCTATCAGGTAGGGAAGTAATATGGCCCAATATGGGTTCCAGGAAAGGTTGAAGGAAAATTAATGAAAAGGTCATAGATTTGAGCTTAAAGAGATCCTCTTCTCATCTTCCCCAAAAAGGAATTTGGGGCCCAGAGAGACCCAGTCTCATAATTGGTCCCAGGCATGCTTAACTCACTCTCTGGCCTTCATCTCCTCAGAATCCTTGCCCCAGTGTCCTCTATTCTTCCTCCCTCCCCTTCATTTTCCAACTCCTTTTTATATGTTGTCTTCCCATATTAGTATGAAAATTCATGCAGGGCCAAGACTGCGTATTTGTTTGTGTTTACATTCTCAATACTTAATGCAGTGCCTTACATACAATAAATATTTAACAAATTGTCTCTATCTCTGCCTTTGTCTCTCTCTGTCTGTCTCTGTCTCTGTCTCTCTCTCTCTCTCCCTTTCTCTCCCTCTTGGTACCTGGCCCAAGGTCATACACATAGATCCTAGAGAGAAGAACTAAGATTCAAACTTAGGAACTTCTGGTTCCCAATTTTTCCACCGTACCATGATTCTTTCTCAATATTCTCAGAGGGTGTGTGGATTACATGAATGCTCCTTATGCTGATTTTGAAGAAAAGGTGTTCCATAGGGCCTCCTATTGTGGGTTAGTAAATAGGCTAGAGCATGTTACCAAAGATAATTTGTCTATAAGAGGGAGTATAAGATACATCTTTGGGAAATGTAATACCGCAAAAAGAGGTAAGCTACTATGTAGGGAGTAGATGGATAACATGTTGAAAGACTGAATATTGTATTCTTTTTTTTTTAAAATGCTTTATTAACTTCTGTTTTACATCATTCATTTCTGCCAGATTTTGAGTTACAATCATTTTCCCCCCTGTTTTTCCCCTACCCACCCTCCCAGAATAACAAGATATCGATTCCGCCAATCTGCTCTCTCCCATACCTACTCCCATACCCCCTTCGACTTTTCCATTAGAGGAAGGTGAATCTTTGTGTCCCAATGCCTGCACGTCTTATCTCCCCATTACAAGCAAAACAGTATTAATAATAGTATTTATATATATTTGAAACATTTAATGTTAAGACCTCAAATTTCAGATCCATTTCCTTCCTCCCTTGTCACCCATTCCTTCTGGGGAGATAAGTAATTCAGTATATGTTGTACATGTCTAGCTATGCAAAACATTATCATGGTAGATATATTGTACAAGGCTGCTTATAATTCCCTCCCACTCATCCCACCCCCCACCTGGTCCATTCCCTACATGATCCTGTCCCTCTTCTATAGTGGGTACTTCCAACCTCCCCTCCCCCCAAGGATGCCCTCCCATCCATCATCCATCCTCTCATCCCCCTACCCCCTATTCTGCTTCAGGTTGAGATATCCCATTTAGTTTGTATGTCATTCTCTCCCTGAACCAAATTCAATGAGAATGTGGTTTTGCCTTTTTGCCTTCCTATTCTCCCCCTCCCTTGCAACCACTTCCCCTTGCTTCTTTTACATGAGATAGTTTGCCCTACCCTGTCTTTCCCCATCTCCTCTTGCCACTTTCCTCTCTCACCTCATAATTTCATCTCTTGAGTATCCTCCCTTCCCAACAAATTCAACCTATGCCCTCTATCCATATACACACACATTCACATATGTATTCATATGACCACACACCCTTCTTCCATTATTTTCATAGTGAGAAAGATTTCATCAGTCACAGTTCTTGTTTTTCCATATAGGAATGTAAATAGTTCAACTTTGATAAGTTCCTTTGGATTTCTTTTCCCTGATTACCTTCTCAGGCATCTCTTGCTTCTTGTGTCTGGATGTCAAATTTTCTATTCAATTCTATTTTTTTCCTCAAGAATGCTTGAAAGTCCTCTATTCCACTGAATGACCATATTTTCCCCTGAAACAAAATACTCAGTTTTGCTGGGTAGGTGACCCTTGGGTTCATTCTCAGTTCTTTTGCCCTCTGGAATATCATATTCCATGCCCTTCAGTCCTCAGTGTAGAAGCTGCCAGGTCCTGTGCTATTCTGATTGTGTTTCCACAATATTGAAATTGTTTCTTCCTGGCTGCTTGTAGTATTTTCTCCTTGATCTGGGGATTCTGGAACCTGGCTATAATATTCCTGGGAGTTTTCTTTTTGGGATCTTTTTCAGGAGGTGATCTGTGGATTCTTTCAACCTCTATTTTGCCCTCTGATCTAAAACATCAGGGCAGTTTTCCTTGAGAATTTCTTGAAGGGTGATTTCTAGGTTCTTTCTTTGATCATGGCTTTCAGGTAGTCCAATAATTTTTAAATTGTCTCTCCTGGATCTATTTTCCAAGTCAGTGGTTTTTCCCACGAGATATTTCACATTGCCTTCTAATCTTTCATTTGTTTGGATCTGCTTAACAGCATCTTGACTTCTCATAAAGTCATTAGCTTCCATTTGCTCCAGTCTAACTCTGAAGGAATGAATCTCCTCAGTGAACTTTTGAGATTCTTTTTCCTTCTGGCAAATTCAGCTTTTTAAGGCATTCTTCTCCTCATTGCCCTTTTGGGCCTCCTTTGCCATTTGAGTCAGTCTATTTTTTAAGGTGTTGTTTTCCTCAGTCAGGCTGTTGACCCTCATTTCATAATTTTCCGGCATCCTTCTCATTTCTCTTTCCAATTTTTCCTCCACTTCTCTTATTTGATTTTTAAAGTCCTTCTTAAGGTCCTCTATGGCCTGCAACCCACTCATGTTTTCCTCTGTGGCTTTTGGAGCAGGACTTCTGACCTCACAGTCCTTTTCCTGCTCTATGCCCCTAAAATAGGAGTCTAGGGTTGCATTTTTCTGTTTCCTTTGCCTTGGCATGTTGCCACTTAATTACCTGACTTTTGGGCTTGTTGCCACACTATGGCTTTAAGGCCAGATAGAGGAAATTTCGTCCCGAACTTGTGGGAGGGCAACTTCCGTTTCTGGCAAGCTGTAAACCCACCCACGACTTCCACCCTAGATCACAATCCAGATCCAGGGAGGTTAAAGCAAGAGCGATTACCCCCCAAGACTGATCACTGGATCTCCCTACATTTAATTGCAGGCCAAGAGCTGGAGCTGCCTCTGAAAACTACAAAATGGCATGTCTCCTCAGCAGCTTCTAGCCCCCAGGGGAGGAATCTGACATATTTCCCCAAATACTGGTCCCAAAGTCCATAGAACACTAACCTCTTACTTTGTCCTAGGCATGTCTATGTTGATAATTCTGGAGTCGCCACAGCTGCTGGTGTTCTGGGGTTCCTCCAGCTGGCTGCTGGCCCTGCCGCCCTGGGGCTAAAACCTCGGCTCACAGGGACCTGGGCTCAGCTCTGCTCTGCACTCTGCCAGCTCCCAGACTGCTGCACTGGTCCTTCCTGTGGGGCTGCTGGGCTGTCCTCAGCGGGAGGTTAGCTTCTCTGTGTTGTTCTGTGGGTGCTGGGGCTCCAGAGTCCCCTTTTACATAGTTTGGGGGAATCTGGGGGCAGAGTGGCTTGGACGCGCTGTTTCTACTCCACCATCTTGGCTCCGCCCCTGAATATTGTATTCTTATCTTCAAAATCATATAAGCTTCCTGCTCTGTAATGTGTTGGGTAGTTATTCTCTGAAAGATTCATGGAAAGATATTGGCCAGAACAACATGGGGTTAGAGGGTACGGCCTTCTGCTGAGCTCTAGCTGTTGTCAATGCCCACTTGTGCATGTAGAGGGATTTGCCTTGGTAAGGAGAAGAGCTGCTGCCTTCGTGTAAGATGGGTAAAGGAGGGGATACCAAGGGAGGTATATGAGTGATGTGAGACAAAGAAAAGAGAAGAAGGACATCTTGAGAAAAGGTCTCAGTCTTTCCAGTGTGACACAGGGTTCTCAGCTGAGAGCAGGTGGGAAGGCTATGGAAGGTTGAGGAGGGATGAACAGACTTGGAAATGCTACTGTGGCCTCTGGGATAGTGAATTGATTAGTGAGGTGTAAAAGAGTTGTCTTGTTACAGTGAGGGTCCAGATTACATAACATAAATTAGTAGTGGACCTAGTCAGCAATTTATGATTTTCTTTAGTTTTGTTCATCAACACATGTTTAGGGGAGAAGGCAGTAGGTGGTGGGAATCACCTGAGGTTGAGTTTTGTCAGGGCAAGAAAAGGGGTGCAAGGAACTCAAGAAAACAGTGTAGAGTTTAATTGATTCACTTAGGAGTCAAAATAAGGGAAGGGAGGAGACTATAGCTAGGATAGGTCTGGGGAAAAACAATCCTGAGAAGTGGAGGGATTGTAGGTGAGGATGATGAACAGAGTTAGAAGTACAAGACAGAGCGAAGGATGGCGTGGCAAAAGATGATGATCAGACAAAGAAATTTCAGAATTCATGAACACAGCATAATGTCAACATCAAGGTTGTGACTGTCTTTTTGTAGCTGAGGTGGTGTGGAGGAGCTGGTCATGAGATAGGACAAAGCAGAGGAACTGGGAAATTAGAGCATGTAAGAATATTGAAGTCTCCTAATACAAGAACAGTAGTTAGGTTGGAGAGAATTACTAGAACTGAAGCACCAAACTCATTAAGGAAGGAATGAAGGAAGGGGAGTGAATTTGGAGGTTGGTTGATAACAGCTTGATCAGCTAATCAATATGGATGACCAAATGGCTTTCTCAATTAGGAAGTGTTGGAGATGAATTCTAGTCTTCCCTAAATCCTATCCTTTTAATAGAATGCCAGGCTCTCTTTCTAAAACATCTCACGTCTTTAAGACAATAAGTCCAAGAGCATTGATTTCATGGGCATCAGTGTCCTTGTTGAAGGAATGAGTCATTTTCCAATACTTCAGCATACAATTTGAGAGCTGAGATGGATGAACAATGCTTTAGCCCTTGACCAATCTCGTGAAGAAACTGGGCCTGAATTTCTCTAGGCTAGTTCTCAGATTTCAAACATAATTTGTCCCTAGGCATTCCAGCAGGACAGGATCAACCAGAGCTTTTGCTGCATTAGCCTAACCTTTTAAATTCCAGGTTCCTCTTAGATGTTGATAAGTCTTCCCAGTAGAAAGAAATATGCAAATATTATATGTATATATATATATATATATGTATATGTATATACACACACACATATATATATACACACACATATATATATATATGTATATGTGTATGAATGTAAAATATACCTGTATGAGAGGCAGTGTAGCTTAGTGGATAAAGAACTGGCCTCAGGGACAGGTATACCTGAGTTCAAGTCCCAACCCTTATCAGGAGTACCTATGTGACCTTGGACAACTCATTTAATTTCTCAGTGTTCTGGTTAACCTTCCCAGTTAAGTTTTTAACTTATAACTCTGTAAATTAAAGAGATGGCGTGGCCCTAGAGTGGAAGATAGGGTTCCCTTATTTGGAAGTCCTGCCAATAACATCCCAGGTCCAGACTGATTCCCTATCCCCATTATTAGATGAGATGTTAGTGGGGTGTGCCATCTGATCTTGGGCAACTCACTTAAATCAGGAGTTCCACATGCTACTGTGTAGCATTTAATTAGACTTTGGAATATGTATGAGGGACATAAGGAGATCCAGGAGGTCATTTAGTCGGCTACACAGTACAGTGGATCGAGTGTGGAACTTGGAATTTGGGAGACAAAATCAAATCCTGTCTCAGACTTTACAAGCTCGATGGCTCTGGGAAAGTCATAATCTTTGTTTGCCTCAGTTTCCTCATTTGGAAAATAGAAATAGTCTTCTATTTTCTCCCAACTCCTAGGATTGTGAGGATAAAATGAGGTAATATTTGTAAAATGCTTTTTGAAACTCAAAGCACTAGATAGATGCGAGCTCTGACTATGATTATTAAGTCTTTGATGGCATTGGATCATAGATTTAGGGTTGGTGGTAATCTTGGGCATCTTTTTGTTTATTTCCTTCATTTTACCAAAGAGGGAACAAAGGTCTAGTGAGGTTTAGTGACTTGAGCAGCATCATCCAATCATTCAATCAATCAATGGTTATTTATGAGAATCCTACCATGTTCCAGGCACTGTGCAAGGCATAGGTACCGAGTGAAAAAAGTGGGATTTGAAAATCCATGTCATATCCAAATGCAGCCATTGAATGAACAAGCATTATTAAATATCTACTACGCTCAGGACAGCTAGGTGGTGCAGTGAATGGAGCACCAGCCCTGAATTCAGGAGGACCTGAGTTCAAATGTGACCTCAGACACTTGACACACTTACTAGCTGTGTGACATTGGGCAAGTCACTTAATCCCCAATTGCTTTGCCTTCCCTCTTCCAAAAAAAAAGTTAAAAAATACCTACTATGTGTCAGGCACTATTCGAGACACTGGTGGCACAAACAGAAAAGGCAAACATTTCCTGCTTTAAAGACAAGACAACTTGTACATGAAGATGAATTTACAAAATAGAACGAGGGTGATCCTTTTCTGGGGGTGGGGTTGGTGGGGGTTAGACCAGTCTCCAAATCCAGCACATTACACTAACCACTGTACCACCTAGCCAACCATGGACGAATGGACTAGCTGAATCCAAGAGGATTTGAGAGAGTGAAGTGAATGATAGGTTGGACCAGTGAGTTGGGTCCAGATTGAGAAGAACTTTAAATGCAGAAGAGAGTACAGAGCATCCTGTATCACAGTCGAAAAAATTACATTCATCTGATGAGTGAGGTGGGGGGAGGAGGGAGAAAGCAAGAAACAAACAGCGATAAACCTAATCCAATAAGTTTAGTGATGAGTTCAGTGGAGAAATAGAGACCAAATACTCTCGGGGCAGCTAAGTGGAACAGCAGATAGAGGGCTGAGTCTGGAGTTGGCTAGACTTGAGTTCAGATGCTTGCTTGCTGTGTGACCCTGGCCAAGTCACTTCACCCTGTTTGCCTCAGTTTCCTCACCTGTAAAATGACCTGGAAAAGGAAATAGCAAACCAGTCCAGTATCTTTCTTAAGGAAACCCCAAATGATATCAAGAAGAATCAGACACAACTGAAATAACCAATTAACAATAGCAACTTTAGATGTGGAACAAGAGACTTTAAGAACCCTGGAGCAAGGACAGAGCCCAGCCAGCTGGAAGCACAATTTTCACTTCTATAAAACGGGCATAACTGTTTGCACAGTTTGTGTCACTCAGATGTTGAGGGTCAGATTAGATGAGGAAAGTGCTATGTAAATTCTGGTAATGATGTTGGAATGCTCCTCCTCCTTCTCTCTATCTGTTGGAATTCCTAGCATCCTTCAAGATTCTGTTCAAATGTTGGCCCCCTCCCTAACGCCTTCCCCTCTGAGGTTACCTTCCATAGGGTCAGTACATATCAAACAATCATTTAAATGTTTGTATGTTGTCTCTTTTATTAGAACATAAGATCTTTGAAGAAAGGGATTTTTTTTTTACTTTTCTTGGTGCTCCAAACACTTTACCCAATGCCTGGAACAGAGTAAACATTTAGTTAAGCTTTTTTGATTTGTAAAGAATCGTGCTGATGATAAAAATACGGCTAATAGACGTGAGCTCCCTGGTATCCAATTAGGATAATGATGCTGGGGAGTTTGGAAGGGGAGTAGGGGAGAAATGGGGCAGGGAGGCTTATGTGCTCAATAAGAATTCTGGGACCAAGGAAAAAATAACGATAGAGAACTGAGTGGAACTCAGAGTAGAATTCCTGA
The DNA here is from genome assembly GCA_011680675.1 of Gymnobelideus leadbeateri. Classification (NCBI taxonomy): domain Eukaryota; kingdom Metazoa; phylum Chordata; class Mammalia; order Diprotodontia; family Petauridae; genus Gymnobelideus; species Gymnobelideus leadbeateri. The sequence continues at coordinate 507,362 of WOXC01002779.1, forward strand.
GAACAAAGGAAAGGGGTATCAGGCCTTTTCTATAGGAAGAGATTAGGACAGGGGTGGGGAACCTTCGGGGCCTGTAGGCCGCATGTGGCTCTCTAGGCCCTTGAGTGAAATCCTTTGACTGAATCCAAAGAATTTGTTCTGTGAAGTTTGGATTTAGTCAAAGGGTTGCCCTCGAGGACCTAGGGAGCCAAGTGTGGCCCCCAGGCCGTAGGTTCCCCACCCCTGAGGTAGGGGAAGCTCAAATGGGAGACAGCAGGATGCAAAAACAACCAGAAACTTTCCCCATTGCAAGAATTCACCTCAGGGCAGCTCTGAGCTGAGGAAAGGGGGGGAAATCTGATCCTTTCTCTCTTCATCTTTCCTCTGATTTTTCATCTTTCATTTGATCTTTTCCCTCTTCCTTTTTCCTCTTCTTCCTCTTCCTCCCTCTTTTCTTCCTCCTCCTCTCTTCTCCCTCTCCATTCTCTACCCTCCTCTCCCATTTTTCACTCCTTCCTTCCCCCAGTACTCAGACCAATACACGGGATTACATTTTTCAGAGAACATTATAATTTAAATGTGCTTTTATGCATTGTTTTAATAACTTAATGTTGTTTTTTTTTTTTTTAGGCCAGTGCCCAAGCTCCTGGCACCATCAACCTGTCAGTACAAGACCAGGCTTGAAAGATTACAGGTTGATCTGAGAATTCTTCTACAGCTTTGGACTGGAACTTAACCTTTTTCACCTGAGCACCAGAGAGGAGGCTTCAGACCAACAGCTATCCCATTCTCCCAGGTGCCTATAGTCTCCCCTCATCCTCTTTGCCTTAGCCACCCACACTTTTCACTTTTCGTTAACTATATATATGTGTATATATACATGCAATAGAAACATACACACATATACATATATGTATGTACATATGTATGTATATGTATTTGTGGTGTGTTTGGAGAGAGAGAGAAAAAGAGAGAGAGAGAGAGAGAGAGAGAGAGAGAGAGAGAGAGAGAGAGAGAGAGAATTTACCTATATAGGTACAGATAATTTCTATCCCATCTCAATAGAACATCAGCACCCTAGATACCTAAGGTGGAAAATTGGATAGAATAATGGACTCAACAGTCATGAAGAGTTGCATTTGAATGCTTCCTTAGTTCCATGCTAGCTGTGTGACACTGGGAAAGTCACTTAGCAACTCTTTGCCTCAGTTTTCTCCTCAGTAAAATGGGTATAACAATAACACCTACCTTACAGAGTTGCTCTGAGAACAAAATGAAATATGGTGTGTAAAAAGGCATTTTCAAACTTTAAAGTGCAATGTAAATGTTATTTTTATTATTGATTGTGTGATGGGAATTATGGTTTTTATAATAATTGATATGTACAATGAATATACTAATAATATATTAATAATTTTGTATTCTGCAGACCTGACTCTCTGACTCGGGAGTCAGAGCTCACAATGCAGTTTAAACTAATGAATCAGAATTTTGACAGTGCTCACAATCACTGGACCTTAAGTGCAGCAAAACAAAAATTCCCATCATAGAACTCTGGTTTTGTACCCTGGGGAGGTGGTCACTAACTGGCTCTAGAATTATTGTATTGTGGGACTTGTAGGTTTCTTGTGGGAAATCACTAAATTATTATTTGCAATCCACCTTCCCCTCTCCTTCCATACTTGTGGTTTCAAGTATAACCTCTGCTTTGACTTCAGCTATGAGAACATTCCTCACTCTGATTAATTAGACTACTTGACTACTGGTACTCCAGTCTCTAGGCCTGCTTTGTGTGACTGAGCATTCTCAAGTTAGGGACTGACTCAGTAAAAATCCTGTTAACCAGGGCAATTTATTATTTTAGTTTTTTTATATGCAGTTGTTACTATTGTTCGTCCTTCGTTCTTGTAGAGGACCAATGACATCTCAAGTGATACCTTGCTTTGCCTGTGAACTGGATTTAAGTGAGGCAGAGCTGTACAAAATTGTCAGCCTCACTTTTTCCTCCAGAGTCATCAAAGTCCAGTGGCAAGATAAAGTCCAGTGTCTAGACTACTGGTGATGGTATGACCTTGGTCTTTCTAAAGTAAGGTCTTTTGAAGGCCTCAGTTTGTCTGAGGAAGCATCTAATCAATGACTAAGGCTAGGTAAGATTTGAGATAAAAGATGGACTAATTTACCATCACTAAATATCAACTTAGGAGGGGAAGACCCTCAAAGCTACTGGCCAGAACAGAAAATAATTTACACTCATTCTAAGACATCAACACCTAAACAATGAACTATAGAGATTTGAACTGGGGTCCATTATTGGCCATTTAATTAAAGCCAGAATGATTTGGGTTTAAAGGAATAGTCAAGTTCCTTTGAAATGGTCCAGAGATTCACTCACTGGACTCCTTTAAAATCATTTTAAAGCCTGTTTTCAGAGCTGTATTTCAAGAAATTATAAATGAATACTTGACAGGCAAAAAATAAATTGTCCCAGCTTTTAGAAAGAAATTTAACCCCTAGACCCCAAAATATCTTACAAGATTTAAGCAGCTAAAAGTTATATTCCTATGGCCAGAGCACCCACATGTAAGGATATGGTGCTTCAACTGGAGAGAGGGATCACATGTGGTTAAGGGCTGTAGTTGTGTGTGACTGCAAGGGAGATAGAACAGAGGTCTCTCCTTAACTTCCCTCACCCTTCTCCAAGAGACACTTTAATTCCAGCCACATGCTTTTTTTCCCCATAGTTAGTTCTGGGGATCTGCAAACCCTCTGCTCCTCCAAGGTGGTTTCATTCAATTGTTATGGTTTCATGGTATGTTGTGGGGTCATCTCAAAAGAATTCACAGACTCAGACCATCTCCAACCCAAGAAAAGATATTTATTGAAAGTGATGTCTCTCAGGAAGTGGGCTGAGTTTCAAGAAGGAACCAACAGTTTAGTGAAAGCAAGATGGGTTTTTATAGGGCAATAGATGCAATTATCTAATAGAATATATGAATATTAAAAAGGCAAGAGGGATTTGTCAAGGGATTAGGCAATAGGGGAGTAGACCCAGCCTTAATGGAACTGCACTTGTGATTACACACCATGCATACAGAAAAATCCTTTTGGAAGGGCATGTATATGTGATAATGGTATTACAATAAGACTTTCTATGTCACAAGTTCACCTAAAGAACAACTTTTACTATTACTGCACAGGTGTAAACTTAGGGAAAGTCCTTTCTATTGTTTTGAGGTCTACATTCTGCTTGTGCATCCTAGTGGTACTGCTTTCTAATTGGCTGCCTCTCTGTGGTCCAAGATAGATGGATGTGGTTGTGGTTGACTGCATGGACATGTCTGTTGTTTCTGTGAGAAATATAAGAATTGGGTTTGCGGGCAGTGGCTAGCTAGAGGTAGTGGCTGGAATCCCATCACATGGACAGTCTGCTCTTCTAGTGAAGTATTTTTGGAATATTGGGTCTGGGGGGAGGGGTCCTGTGATGTGGTTAAAACTAGATTATGTGGTTAAATCAGGCCATGCCTGCTATTCAGTAAGGTCCATAAAGAAGTTAGAACACTGGGGCTAGCGGTAGCTTTATTAAGATCCCACCATAAGGAGTGGTGTGGTCACTGCTTTCCTGGCTTGTTCTCTGGTCTATGAACAGCCACAATCATCCTTCTCCATCCTGGAACTGTGACCAGGGCCCAGGTACCCCACCTGTAGAATATGGATGATAATAGGACTTGCCTCCCAGGGTTGAATAAATCAGCTGCAATGATCAGATCTCTGCTTGAAAATGTCCAAGGCTGGGTAAACCACCACCAAGCCGGTGTCTTTACCTCCAAGGATCCTCTGACCTTCTCCTCCCCCACACTTACTGCTTCCTAGAATCTCTGGCTTCCTTCAAGGGTCAGATCTGGTGTTACTCTCTTCCTCCTCAAGTGACCTTGTACGTTTTAACCTAATGTAAATTCGTTGAAGGCAGGTCTAGACTTCATTGTCTTTGTGTCTATACTGCCTAGATCTGGGCTTTACAACTTAATAAATACTTGAATCAAATAACTTTGAATAGTTCATTTCTTTTCCAGCTTCAATTTCCTTTAAATCTTTATCTTTAAAAGGAGGGAATTAGACTAGATTATCTTGAGGTTTCCCTCCTGGTTTTAAATCTTATGATCCTGGAGCCCCTTCTAACTCTGAGGTTTTGTGAGATATTTCATTAGTGTAGAGGCTCCCTCCACGGAGATCAATGGCATTAACATACAAGACTAGAGAGCATTTGATCAACAAAAGAGTTTGCAAGGGTGGGTGGGTATCGCAGTGGATAGAGCACTGGCCCTGGAGGCAGGAGTTCAAATCTGACCTCAGACACTTAACACTTACTAGCCCCGTGACCTTGGGCAAGTCACTTAACCTCAATTTCCCTACCTCCCCCCTCCAAAAAGCAAAAAAAAAAGTTTGCAGTTTGATGGAATATTATATTTACGTGTGTCCCCAGAATGTGTTACCCAGTAAGTGTCAAATATGTGCTTTTCTATTGTTGATAGATGGCTTGACTGTTTTCTCTGTGCCTCAGGAAGATAAAGGGCTTGGATTCTGATAGTCTTTGTTCTGAAGGCACTTTGACATTCAATGTCCTAGCATTCTGTGTTCTGAGAAACACTTAAGCTCTGAAATTCTATGTTCTCTCATCCCTTTAAAGTTTTAAATATGCCCACAAAATGCACCTGAGGCAGGTAGTATGAAAAGGCATCTTTAAATGGTCCTGTTAAGCCAATCTTAGGCATTTCTGGATAAGGGGAGATACTTAGACCTTAGGATACAAGACCCCGAGGCAGAATAGTCTCCAGGACATTATTTTCATGGAAGGTGGAGGGGGTGGTGGTCCACAAACTCCAATCAGAACAATTCCCTATAAATTCTGAGGTTCTCTCAGATGCTCTTATTTTAAAGTAATTAACCTCACTGAGCCCTAGAAAACTACAGTGTTTTGCCAGTGAAGTCCATAGCTATGTGAAATAGATAGGTGCAACAGTCCACACACACACACACACACACACACACACACACACACACACACCCACACACACACACACTGATCGGATAACAAAATGTATATTGTTTTCGCTATAGTTAGTATCTGCACATAGTTGAGTCAGTCCATCTCTATGGGTACCCTGGGTTTGTGCTGCACATAGATAACAAGTTCATACTTGAATAGGAAGAGAATCAAATGGGTTCCATTTGGGAAATTTCAGTCCTTTTATGATACTCAGTTTACTATTCTTTAAATTCCTATTTCTCTAGCACGAACATTTTCCCAGTCATGCAAAATGGCTATAACTCTCAGTCTGGTAGTTTGAATTCAATCAATCAATCAATCAATCAACAAACACTTTTAAAGTATTTACTTCCTTTTTCTCTCATTCTCCCTGTGGGCTGTAGGATTTACTCAACCCACTTCAGGAGCTTAGTCAACAAGTGTTGTTGTTTGTCCTTCATTCTTGAAGAGGACCAATGACATCATGTGGGGGATGTCCCAACTTGTGAGTCAATAGGATTTAAGTGAGGAAGAGTTGCACAGAGTGATCAGCCTCACTCTCTCCTTCAGAGTGATTGATGTCCAGTGGCAAGATAAAAGTCAAGAAGACTAGCAGTGGTCTAGGATGTGGTGGGTGCCATTGGCCTTTTAAAGCAAGGGTCTTCCATCAGGAGTAGGGTGGGACTGAGTGAATGATGTATCAATTTGGGTACCTTTAAGTGATCAATATCATACCCCAAACTATATTACAACCCAGACAAGCCCAGGTGTAGGGCCTCAGTTTACCCTCTGTAATATGAGGGAATTAGACTTGCAGGATGGTAAATTGGATGGCTCTGGAGTCAAGGAACTTGGGTTCAAATCTTGCCTCTGTGTGACTTTGGATAAGTCACTTAACCTTCTTTAGTCTCAGTATCCTTAGTGATAAAATAGAGGAGGGGTGGGGAGAGGGAGGACTGTAGATGTCAGGTGATAAATGTTTTGGCTAATGAAAGAATTTGTTTTGTTTGTGCATATTTGTCATAGGGGTTTCATTTTCTTTTTCTTTTTTCAGTTGAGGGGTGGATGGGAGAGGGAAAAATTCTTGTTAATTGAAGAAAATAAAATTTAATAAAAAATATAAAATGAAGAGGTTGCACTCAGTGACCACTATGGCCCCTCCCAGCTCTAGAGTTAGGAGCCTGTGGTTTGTAAGGTCTCTTACATCAGTGAGACTATCTTTGACCCTGTGAGCTTCCTGTTTAGCTCCCTGGGCAGATTGCCTTTGGGAATTCCTGACTTGGATCTACATAAACCCTCAGTTGTAGATCTCCTGGATTATAGCCTCACCTCCACCTTCACTCCCCCAGCATGTGTTCCCTCCTTTCTCAGTCTGTCATTTACTGTGAGTGCTAGCACTAGAAACCATTTTCCTCATTCCTTCATTTCCACCAAGGAACTGGCAGATAAACCAACCTTGCTAAGTGGTTATAAAGTCATAAAGTCCAAACCCCAGCCCAGGCAGAGAAAGGCTCCCAAAAGAAGAACCCAGAGCCCTGGGCTGGGAACACTCTGGTTTTGTTCCAGATGAGTGAGACTTAGAGATTGAAGAAGAGCTGGATAGGTTGCAGGGGACAGGCAGGTACTGCAGGAAGAAAGAGTGGGGGTCAGCTGCCCAGCCTATTGGCTGCATAGTGATGATGGGGCTATGGGATTAGAACTGGACCCCTAAAAGGAAAAGGCCGTGTCTTTAAAGGCAACCCATTCCCTGAACTTCCCCCCACATTTCTACCTAGATTCTCAGTAATCCTTTTAACTGCCCTTTCACTCAGACCATTTAACCCCTTTCCTTGTTAGCATCTGGCCCACCCTGGTCTACTTGCCACTCCTTAATCTCCCACCCAGATCTTCTTACAGTATTTTCTTGTATATAAGTACCAACCTTACCCCCATTAAGTTGTAGACTCACTAGGAACTCTGCCCATTTCCTACTGGTGATACAGTGGTGCAGATGCATTTAGAATCTCACCTGCTTCTTTTGGTGTCATGATGCTGCAGATTTTCTAGGAATCTTGTTCACCTAACTGGTGTTACAATAAAACCTTGCTACTCTGAGTGGTTGAATTCTTTCAAGGCAGACCCCTTCTATCCTTGCATTTCAGGGTATCCAGCACCCCAAGCCACAACAGTGAGACTGATACATTATGTCATTAGGCAGGTGAAACATCTCTCAGAGTCTGGCAAACATCCATGGAAAAAGTCATGGACCATTAGGCCTGGCAACTTCTTCAGAGTTAGGGCTGGGATGACCAAGTGTTCTTATTATAGGACAGGCCACCTGCTGGGGGATCTTATTGTTGCTCCTCATTTGTGTCTGACTCTTTGTGAGCCCATGGACCATGCTGTCCATAGATTTTCTTGGCAAAGATACTGAGTTGTTTGCCATTTCCTTCTCCAGTGAATTAAGGAAAACAGAGGTTAAGTGACTTTACCGGGGTAACACAGCTAGTGAGTATTTGAGGCCAGATTTAAACTCTGATCTTTTGGACTCTAGACCCAACATTCTATCCACTGAGCCACCTAGCTGCCTAGGGGATTCTCTGGCCTATAGCAGATAGTGCCCTGCCCCATGTATTTTCTATTCCTTCTCTTCTCTGTGCCGTTTCACAGGTGACCAGTTCCCTAGGTCTGCAAAGTCACCTTCCCCTTTACACTTTGAGATCCTTGACTACCTCATCTTCCCCATTAGCCTTTCCTGAATCCTCCTGGTTAGTACTTTTTCCCTTTTGAAATGAATGTGTCTGCCCTTGAACTATATCTTTTATTGGCCAGGACTGAGCGTTCTCTTACTCTCAACTGCCTTGTACCTGGCATTACAATTTATTTGCTGTATGAATATTTTGTCCAGCACTAGAACAGAGGTTCCCTGGAGGCCAGGATGGTTGCGTATTTTTCTCTGAAAACAAACAAAAAGATGGCCAAGCACAGAACATGCCACATAAATCTTTGAGTCAGTGAATTGGGAGAGGGGTCTGACAGATTTTTGAAGACCTTTCCCCACCAATCACTCTCCACATGTCTTCTCTAGCATTAGTTCTGAGGAAGGAAAAAAAAAACTTAGGACTCAAATGTAACAAAAAAATAAATCAAATAAATTTTCTTTTAAAAAGAGCATTTGTTATGAAAGTGCCAGCCTGCATTGATGGAGGAAATTCCCTCATCCAGGCATTCCCCAGACCAACCAAGTCATAGCTCTAGTCCTTCTGCCTTGTGTCTAGAGCATAACAACTATTCATTGAATCAATGAATAAAAGGAGCAACTGTTAAGAGTAATTTAATCCAACTCATTAATTTTACACAAAGGAAGACTGAGGCTCAAAGAGCTTAGGGGTCTGGTCCAAGACTGGGAAGCTAGTGAGAAGCAGAGTCAGGAGTCCCATCTAACTCCTTTGATTCTAAACTCAGAGAACTAGTGTTCATCTCTGAATCTGAATCTATTCTGCAAGTCCTCTGAGGGCACCTACTTAGAGATGTTACTATTCCTGTAGTACCTGGCCAGTGGCCCTCATGGAATAGTAATTCAAAGAAATACTTGTAGAATGATTGTTTCTATCAGATCTCAACTGTGATTAGTGTGTGAGATTTCATCTCAAAAGGGAAAAAAGCATATATTGAAAAGAAAAATCTTTTATTGTATTTTTTCCTCTAGAAGTACATGTGGGACGACCACATTAGAATGATGTATGCTGATTCAACTGAACTTGCTGGTGAAAAAAGATTGTTCTAAAAAGCCTGAAGATATTTCCTGATCCTTTACACACTGCCCTGCACAAGGTATGGTTGTTTGGTCCTTCCTCTGCTTATAACTTCTCCTTCCCATTTCGTCCTTAAATGTCACCTAAACAACTCTGGTTGGTTGGCTTCCTTGCCAAACATTCTTTACACTTGTTTTTCCCTTCTTGGATAATCACTTTTTAATGAAACAATATTGTTCATAAGCTTTCACCAAGCATCTCTGTGACACTTTACAAAGGAGTTAATGTTGTGACTTGATGTTATCCTTGGCTGCCAGAACTCTCTACTTGTAGGAAAGTAGGTCAAGCATTTGCTAACTAAGGTGGTTTTCAGTCACTTCTGATTTTCCTATTATGGCAATTTATTTCTGTTAGTCCAATGTTGTTATAGTTGATATCTTTATCCATGTCCATTTGGGAGCATTAATATGAAGAAGGATTTGTGCTTTCGATTGTTTAAAGAATTCCCTTATTAAAAATTCCCTCTACCAATGTAGGCTGGCATCATCTTTGCAATTTATGCAAACTCTCCAGAAGGTTTCTTGTAGACACTAAGAAGCCGGTGACTAACATAGGGTACACACAGTCAATATGTCAGAAGCAGGGACTGAATTTAGGTTTTCTGACTCTGAGGCCAGCTCTAGAGTAAACATGGCATGCTGCCTCTCATTAGTACCGATAGGTTACTTAAGTAAGGTAGATTGGAATTGTTTTAATGTCATGCCACCATCTTTTTCTCATTGTTATTATTCTAAGTTTGCATTAATCTTTGCTCTGGCAACTCAGTGGTCTGACTGTACACAGACAGCTGGTTCAAGAATGCCTCCCACATCAGTAATGAGTTTTTGCCTGTCATAATAAAATCACTCTTATTCTTGTTTGTTTTCCTCTCTTATATTTCATATACCTGACCTATATTTTATGACCATTTACCCTTCAGACTTATGTTCACCTTTATGTTATTGTTCATATGTTTTCTCAGCTGTGTCTGACTATTCCTGACCTCATTTGGGGTTTTCTTGGCAAAGATATTGAGTGGTTTGCCATTTACTTCTCCAGCTCATTTGACAGATGAGGAAACTGAGGCAAACAGGGTTAAGTGACTTGCCCAGGGTCACAAAGCTAATAAGTGTTTTCAGCCATATTTGAACTCAGGAAGATGTTTTCCTGATTCCAAGCCCAGTGTTTCAACCAATGTGTCACCTAGCTACCCTATTTCCATTTTTACTTTATGTAATAGAGTGTCACAATAATAGTGATTTAACTTGGAGGGCCCTATTGAGTTTGCCGAATAGTTCTAGTTCTGTCTTCTGGAACAGACCTTTGTTCTTAAGTTGCAATTATTTTCATGATAAATTTTTTTCATAGTTATTTTATATATATTTATTATGAACAATCCTATGCACAGATCAAAATTGTATAAAATTGAAATAGGTAACACAGATCACCTTGTTTGGACAATCAAGTATTTCTATTAGTTCTTTAAATTTTGCAAAACATTTAATAAATACTGTCTCATTTGATCCTAACAATAACCTAGGGGTAGATGTTATTGTATTCTTAGTGTACATATGAGGAAACTGAGGCAGACAGAAGTTAAACGACTTGCCCAGGATTATGTAGCTAGTAAGTGTCTGAGGTTGGATCTGAACTCAGGTTTTTCTGACTCCACGTCCATAATGCAATCTTCTGTGTCACCTAGCTGTTTCTGACCCTCTGGCCATTACTATAAACTGAGGCATAAAATAGGGAAAGGTGTGCTTACCTAAGACATTTGCCACTGTCATGGCATTCATTGTTGTCCTTTTTCATCAGAGGACCAAAATGGCATCATAATGTCGATGTAGAGTGTGTCTGACTATGTCTGATCAAACTAATATGAGCTCAGAAAGCTCAACCACAGGTCAGCCACAAATAATCTATAGGAAAATGTCATGGCAGATATCCAGTAAAAAATATAAGCTGAAGAGGCATTCCCGGCAATTGTAATATTCTCTAAGAGCTCTTGGTCTAGTATGATGTCGTGGTGATTTCACCACATGAGAGAAGCCTGCAGAGACTCTTGAATTCCATAATAACTCCAAAGAATTTGGCCAAATAATTCATATGGGAAAAAACAAGTGGAAGAAGTATGCTTATTGTTCCCAAGTTCATCCCTCAGCAAGCAGAAGAATATGGCAGAGCTCTTCTTCTATGATCAATTAGATCAATTTGAAGACATTGCCAAGGCATGGAGCTAAGTCTTACTTCATGAAGCCTAATCATTGGAGTATAAGCTCTATGACTTTAAGTGTAGTCAAGACGATAGACAGAAGTCTTGTCATCTGAAGACCAGTTTGCTTAGGGGCACATTAAGGTGCACTGTCAGTTTGACCATAGTCTGATAACTTTATTTTGGGGTCAAGCAATTCTTTAAAACTCACTAAGGTACAGAGAGGATTCCATCTGTTTAAAGTGGAGGGTGTGATCATGCTAATGAAGTCAAAGACCTTGGAAGTGTCAAGGGATTCATTTTCATCTAATTTGTGAAAGGGGACTCACAAGTCCAAGAGATCACTGCTTTTAATTAACTGTTCAATGTCTATCTTAGCTTCTGCCCCCAATAAATGACTCAAACAATGAACATTTCTTTTTGCTTTTTGGAGGGGGGGAGGTAAGGAAATTGGGGTTAGGTGACTTGCCCAAGGTCACATGGCTAGTTTTTTGTGTTAAGTGTCTGAGGTTGGATTTGAACTCAGGTCCTCCTGACTCCAGGGCCGGTGCTCTATTTACTGCGCCACCTAGCCGCCCCTAATGAACATTTCTTAGTGACAGAATGGAAGGAGAGGTTGTTGATAGCCCCTTGTTACCAATTTCTGGCCAATCATATTGTTTTTTCCATCTATGATGCTTTAAGCTTTGCAAGCAATTATACCTTTTCCCCCATCTATGATGCTACCTTTTATTCTGGCGTTCTTCCTTTTTTTCCATAAAAGAGAGCTGTTCCTCTCATTTGGGGTCTTGGCTTTTCTGACGGAGCTGAGACCTTTTGGCAAATTCATACTTTGTCAATAAATTGTGCTTAGAACTTTGTGCCTCAGGTTACCTTGATTTCAATCATAATAGGACAAAACAACAAATTTAAGCTAATTTTATATTTTATCCTAGAGGGGCTAGGGAATCACTAAAGTTTATTGAATAAGGAGATGATATGATCACACCTGGGCTTTAGAATAATCACTTTGACTGCAGAGAGGATGATGGACCAGAGTGAGGAGAGTTTGGTGGCAAGGAGACCAACCATCAGGCTACTGAGATAGTCCAGGAGTGAAGTGATGAGGGTGCACCAGGTTGGTTGCAGAAACAGGTTCAGAGAATTTGAGGATGGAGAGTACATTAAAACATGGGAGAAGGGGATCAGAGAAAACATCCTAGAGGAAGTACTATTTAAGGTGAGTACTGAAAGTAGATAAGGGTTCTTGTGAGGCAGATAAAAGGAAGAAGAATATTTCAACTATCAGGGACCAAGTGTTCAAGTGCATTCAGATGAGGGATGGAATATGACATTTAAGCAACGTCCCTCAATTCTGAGTTCCCACTGTTTTTATCCTTGGAGCTGACTCCAAATGGCCACCTTTTCTCTTTAACTCATAGCCCTCATTAGTTATGGTCCAAGAATTCTCTAAAATAAACTTCAGGTCTAGCTCGTGTCTTGGTTTCCCTAATGTGATGACTTTAGAAAAACACTGCTCTAGTATATGTGGGAGAACTGGACTCCTCTACTACCTTTCATAGCTCCAACATAATCAGAGGTTTTAATAAATCCAATATTTGTGGAGTTCATTAAGATCAATGGCAGAAGAAGAAAACCTAAAAGGAGGGCCAAACAGTGACCTGTCCCCATTTGTTCGTAAGAATTTGCCGCTCATATCCACCTCAAAAATCTGTGTTCAAGGGATCTCCCTAACGTAATGGAAGCCATTTCCCCCCTGTTGATCTACCTGAAAGACAAGAAAGTGTGGTATCAATAAATAACTTTTCCCAACATACATTGTAAAGAAGGCCAATGACAGAGCTTCTGATAAAGTTGAAGATATTGGAGTCCTTTGCTATTTCCTTCTCTGGCTCATTTGATAGATGAGGAAACTGAGTCAGGCAGAGTCCAGTGACTTGCCCAGGGTCACACCTAGGAAGTGTCTCAGGGTAGATTTGAACTCAAGGAGATAAGTTTTCTGACTCCAGGCCCAGGAATCTATCCACTTTGTACCGTCTAAGGTCCCCCAAATCGCATTAGGGAGCCCCCAAAGAATTACAGGCTTACCTGATCCTTTTTCTAAATCTAAGCCTTCTCTTTCTATTGTTAGGTGATTTGAATTACCTGTGCAATGGCAGAAGTTAATTAGAGGAATTTTGAGTATCCTTTGGTATAGGAAGCAAAGAAAAATTTTGCCTAGATCTTCAACAGGATCATCTATGGTATTGAGTCAGCATGCAGGTACCCTTGGAGAAATTTTGTCATGCCCTATGTAAAAGGGGACTACTAGAAATCATGACTTGACCCCAGTTGGATGATGTTATTAAATAAGAAAAACATCGAGGAATTTTTATCCAAAACAGTTTAATTTCTCATTTGAAGTTGAGAGGACAACTTCCAGTTAAACCCAAGGCCCAAATACCTGTGGGTAAGGTCCTACATGCTCTGGTCTGTATTGACCAGATTTTTCCTCTGAAAAAGGAGCCTGATTTTCTTTTCCTCTTCTTTCCTTTATTGTTTTGGGTTGGAGAAGACCTTTTGCAAACATCAAGACAAACAATGACCTCTTATAACTCTGAAAATGTGCTTGTTAGATTTTGTCAACATTTATCTGAAAAATATGAAAAATGTTAATTCCAAATTTGAATGTGAACTTTGTTGCATACACTTTTTCCTGACAGTCTAGTATAAGACACTGGGAAAGACATTCAAAGAGGATAATGTTGGAATACCTCAAGTTACTGGACAGCTATCCAGGATTTGGGACTACAGAGTCTGCCAAACACCTTCCAGTAGATTTGATAAAAACAGCAAATATTAGAACAGAGGCAGAGTATAAGGGTGGAGGTTGAATCAATCAATAAATCAATTGACTCGATCAGTTCAAGTTGACTACTTAAACTAGTCAACAATACCCTTTATAATGCTCATACTTTTATCAGTGAGAATATCTCTGTTAAATAGATCAAACAGATTAACCTAAGTATAAGTGACCTAGTTGATCAAGTTAGGAAATTGTAGACTTTGGATAAAATGACACGATGCTTAACCAGAGGGCAGCCAGGTGACACAGTGGCTAAAGTCTTGGAATTTGAGTCAGGAAAACTTGAATTTGGATTTTTCCTCAGACATTTACTGGCTCAGTGTCTTTGGTTTCACTTTCTTTTTTGGGAATGATGTGTGTAATATTAGCATTTCAGAGTTGGTGTAAGGATCTTCCTAAAACTGAAAGTGCTATATAACTTTTATCATCATCATCTATAATACATAGGAAATAGTTGGGGATTTATTAAGAAGACTTAATCACACCAAGTGGGGCTTGCATAAAATTGCAAATCATTTCAGATCCCTGAATTTCAGCATCTGACCAGTCCAGATGAAATCCACTTAAGCCAAGTCCCTGAGAAAGAATCATTTAGGGGGAGAGGAGAAAGAACATAGTTTGTTGCCCTTTCACAACCTTGACCATAATAGAATGTGATAAACTTTGAAAGGTGGGAAGATTTTGAACTTTTCACAGGTGTTTTAGCAGTGACCCAGAGCTCACAACCACAACCAGTAAAGCATGAGTCTGCAAATAATGAAGTGAAGAAATAAACACATTTAATGAAATGACAGATAAGGGAAAGGCAAAATAGTAATCAAGCTGGAGGTATTCTGACATTATTGTCCTGGGCCATATGCACTCCTATGTTCTTGGCATCCAACTGATTATCATTATTTATAAATAGAACCGAGTGTGACTTTCAAAGGTAGCTACGTGGCTCGGTAGATAAGAGTGCTGTGTCTGGAGTCAGGAAGTCCTGAGTTCAAAAATAGCCTCAGATACTTATTAACTATGTGAGGCTGGGCAAGTCACTTACCTTCTGTTTGTCTTGATCTGTTGGAGAAGGAAATAGTAAACTACTCCAGCACCTTTGCCAAGGAAATCCCATGGAAGGTATGGTTTGCAGGGTCATGAAGTCATACAACTAAACAACAACAACAAGATGTTTAATAAATACTTTTTGAATTGAATTGAATTAAGCGAAACTACTAACTGCATCTTTATTCTGGGGGGCAGCTAGGTGTCCCAGTGGATAGAATTCTGGGACTGGATCAGGAAGACTCATCTTCCTGAGTTCAAATATGTCCTCAAACACTAACTAGCTATGTGATCCTGGACAAGTCACTTCACCCTGCTTCCCTCAGTTTCCTCATCTGTCCAATGAGCTGGAGAAGGAATCCAGTATCTATGCCAAGAAAACCATGAATGGGGTCAAGAAGAGTCAGATACCAGATGTGACTGAAAAAATGACTGAACAACAATAATGACTTTAAAATCAAAGAGGGGATTCTACTACAGGATTCTATTAATCATTTGATATATGTAGGTGACATTAAGATATTCAGCTTCTCTCAAAGACATAGTTAATGCCTACTTCCGTCTCTTTTGGTGGCTCCTCTGATCATGCCTTCTAACCAGAGGTGGCCCTCAAGGGTCCTCCTGGGTACTCTTTTCTTCTCCATTTATACCACCCAATTTGGTAACCTCATCAGCTCCCACAGATTTAATCACCATCTCCATGCTGACTATTCTCAGATCTACTTAGAAGCTTTCTGCAATGATATCATGAGGGAGATCCATCATTTGGACTTGAAAATGATGTAATTCATTTATATCAAGGAAGGAAATAAATGGAACACATTCAGCTTGAAGCCAGAACACATGCTGAATTAATAAAAGGAACCAATATTTACAAATGCCTTACTTTTCTGGGCAAGGCATGTGAATTATATGATCATTAAGTGGAAAGCTGAAGCAGTGCCTGATAAGACACTGATTGGCATCTTGAACTCAATACTTAATGGGAAGAATACATTGAGATCAATTAATTTCTCTGCAATACAAGTCGACTTTTTTCTGTATTTATAGAGCTCAGCACAATGCTGGGTCTGGAACATATAATGTTCATCCTTTACTTTTGAAGGGGACCACAGTGATGTCTTGACTTGCACATGAATTGGATTTAAGTGAGACAGAATTGCATAAAGTCATCAGCTTCACTCTTTTTTAGAGTCATTGAATCACAGTGGCAAGACAAAAGTCAAGACAATTGATGGTGGTCTGGGATGCAATGGGCAGTGGATGACCTTGGCATATTCAATGTCTGACCAAGCTCTGCTCTTCCACAGCGTCTTCTTCAGCTGCCTTCATGGCCATTGGAACACATTGTTCTCATCCACTCATTTTGCAGGGAGAAATCTTGACATACTTGGGGTAGACACCCTTTAACACACCAAGAGGTGTTACCCTCCATCTGGTTTAGCTTGTCTGTCGAGAAGGTTTTACTGGGCTATGGCTGCTGCACATGTTACAGCTTCTTGGAGCCACAGGGGAGAGTAGGGTGATGGATGGACACCATGGATGAGCAGCTCTGAAAAGGGCTCGGCAGTCCTCATACTGTTAAGCACTAGTCTTCCCTCCCTGAATATTCCATAAATCTTCACATAAAATATATGCTTAAAAGTGCTTGTTAATTGATTGTTTGAATGCATATCTTTTACATGATAAAATGCATTAAAATGGACTTATCCCCAATTGATAAATGGATAACGAAAAGGAAGTATTCAAAGAAATAAATTAAAGATATCTATATTCATATAAAATGCTCTAAATCACTATTGATTAGAGAAATGCAAATCAAATAGCTCTTAGGTACCACATCTCACCTGTCATATTGGCTAACGTGACAAAAGAGGAAATTGATAAATGCTGGAGAAGATGTGGGAAAATTGGAACATTGATGCATCATTGGTGGAATTGTGAACTGATCCAACCATTCTGGAGAACAATTTGGAACCGTGCCCGAAGGGCTATAAAAATGTTCGTACTCTTTGACCCAGCAATGCCATTTGTAGGGCTGTATCTCAAAGAAATCATACAAGTGGGAAAAAAGACCCATACGTACAAAAATATTTATAGCAGCTCTTTTTTGTGGTGGCAAAGAATTGAAAATCAAGGGGATGTCCTTCATTTGGGGAATGATTAAATAAGTTGTGGTATATGAATGTAATGGAATATTATTGTGCTATAAGAACTGCAGATGAACTTCATAATAACCTGGAGAAACATATAAACTGATGCTGAGTGAGGAGAGCAGACCCAGGAGAACATTGTACACAATTACAGACATATTGTATCTGTGATAACTAACTTTGATAGACTTGGCTCTTCTCAGCAACGAAAGGTTCTAAGACA
The DNA here is from genome assembly GCA_011680675.1 of Gymnobelideus leadbeateri. Lineage (NCBI taxonomy): Eukaryota > Metazoa > Chordata > Mammalia > Diprotodontia > Petauridae > Gymnobelideus > Gymnobelideus leadbeateri. The sequence continues at coordinate 524,611 of WOXC01002779.1, forward strand.
ACTCCAAAACACTCGTGATGGAAAAGGCTATCCACATTTAGAGAAAGAATTAGAGTGTGAATACAGATTGAAGTGAACTATTTTCTCTCTCATTTTTGTTGTGTTTTGTTTTATTTCTTCTTTCTCATGGTTCGTTCCATTGGCTATAATTCTTCCTTATAACTTTGACTATTGTGAAAATATATTTAATCTGAAGATATATGTAGAACCTATATCAGATTATATGCTGTCCTGGGGAAGGAGGGGGGAAGAGAGGTATGGGGATAAATTCAAAACTCAAAAACTTGTGGAACTGAATGTTGTAAACCAAAAATAAATAAATAAATAAAAGGAAAAAATGGACTTAGAAAGTTTCCAAATCTAAACACATAATGAAATACAGGACTCACCATCTGATTGCTGTTACAGAAAGATGAAAACTTCCTTGTTGAAAAGGAAAAAAAATAAAGGGGCGGGTAGGTGATGCAGTGAATAGAGCACCAGCCCTGGAGTCAGGAGGACCTGAGTTCAAATGTGGCCTTAGACAGCACACACACACACACACACACACACACACACACACACACACACACACACACACACACACACACAATACTAGCCATGTGACCTTGGGCAAGTCACTTAACCCCAATTGCCCTCCAAAAAGCAAAAAAAAAAAAAATGAAAAGGAGAAAGAAGCTTAATAGATGTTATCAGAGTATACAATAGACATGACTAATTTGTAGGAGATTTATAATGAACAAAGCACTTCAGGAAACAATAGTTCAAACGAACATCAGGTATATACCACTGGATTTGTCAGTTTAAAGTGTTTTGTTCTTATTTTTATTGTTACACAGAACACATTTCCTCTCCCTATAGACATTAAGTAACATTATATTGGCAAAGAAGCATTAAGCAAATCATGCACATTTGACTATAAAAATAGAAGATATTATGATAGCAATTTAAGATTAGGTCTTTACCACTAGAAACTATGAAAACATTATTGATCAGTGCTGATTATACAAAGAAGTAGGGGAAACATACTAGTGCAGGCTTCAGGAAAAAAAAAAAGAGTATATGCTGGATACCTAGATACACATAATTGGATGACAGCATCATAGACCAGGAAATCACTTTCCTTTATAACAGGTGATAAATCCCTGTACTACAGGTATCCTTGAGAATTCAGCAAATAAACTGAACTGAAACTAGAGTAGATTTTATTTTTCATATTTGTATGCTCAGAGCTTAGCGCCATACCTGGATCATGGGAAATGTTTAAAAAGGACTTATTCATTGATCCTTACAAATACAACTGTTGGGAAAGTGATAAATGTTGGAGATGTGGGAAAGTTGGAGTATTAATGCATTGTTGGTGGAGTTGTGAACTGATCCAACCATTTTGGAGAGCAATTTGGAACTGTGCCCAAAAGACTATAAAACTGTGCAAATCCTTTGACCCAGAAATAACCACTTCTAGGTCTATATTCTAAAGAGATCTTGCAAATGGGAAAATGGCCCACAAAAAATATTTATAGAGGATCTTTTTCTGGTGACCGAGAATTGGAAATTGAGATGCCCATCAATTGCGGGATGGCTGAACAAATTGTGGTATATGAATGTTATGGAATATTATTATTCCATAAGAAATTATGAGCAGGTGGTCTTCAGAAAAACCTGGAAAGAATTACATGAATTCAAGCTGAGAGCAGCGAGCAGCAACAGAAGAACATTGTACACAGTAAAAACAACATTGTAAAATGACTGACTTTAATAGACTTCGCTCTTCTCAGCAATGGCAGGATCTAAGCCAATTCCAAAAGACTCATGATGGAAAATGCTATCCACACCCAGAGAAAAGAACTATGGAGTCTGAATGCACATTGAAATATACTATTTGCTCTCTCTTTTTTGGTTCTTTCTTGTGGTTTCTCTCATTGGTTCTAATTCTTCTTTACAACGAGATTAATGTGAAAATATGTTTAATATGAATGTATGTGTGTAGCTTATATCAGATCTTGGGGGAGGAAGAGGAGAGGGAGGGGGAGAAAATTTAGAATTCAAAATCTTGAGGAAGTGCGTTCTGAAAATTAAAAATAAAGAAAAAAGAAAAACAAATAGAACTGTTGTTTATGAACTTCTGATGATATCATTGATTCATAAATGTTGAATAACAATATTTGTAATAGTTAGCATCATATGAAATATGCAGTATCTCCAATCTGCATGAAAATAAAAGCTTTCAAGACATTTTGTGAACTTATTAACACCAGGTGGAACAGGATGAGGTACAACCTGTCAGTCCTGTAGCCCTGCCTGCTATTGTAATTATCCAAAAATACTTTCAGGGATTCCAAGAGAAAATGAGCTTATATCCCAGCACTCTTATTCGATTCCAAAAGCTGTCATTTTATGTACCTGCACAAATTAAATATTAAATAATGATGGTAGAATACATCACTTATCTTCTGACAAATGTTTTCCCCTAAATTAACCCCAATAGGAAGACGGGAAAAATGAGAAAATAATAACAATAAAATGGTGCTTTATAGTATTTTAAATTTTGTAAAGTACTTAATGAGGCAACTAGGTGGTCCAGTGAATAGAATGCCAGGCCTGGAGTCAGGAAGACTCATCTTTCTGAGTTCAAATCTGGCCTCAGACATTTACCTGCTCTGTGACACTATTTACCTCAGTTTCCTTCTCTGTAAAATGACCTGGAAAAGGAAACAGCAAACCACTCCAGTCTCTTTGCCAAGAAAGCCCCAAATGGGGTCACAAAGAGTTGAATATGACCGAACAACGACAAAAGTACTTGATGGTGATTATCTAATTTGATCCACACAAGAGTCTTGTGAGGTAACCACTTTAATAATTTTGTTTATCTCCATTTCACAGAAGAGGAAACTGAAGTTCAGAGAATTAAAGAAGCTCATCTAAACTAACACATGTGGAAGGGAAGCATTAACCCTGATTTCTAGGTTTCAAGTCTGTTAGAGATATTACATATAAATGTGTACATAACATATATAAATATATGCATCTCTATGAACATGTGCGGCAGACAGGTGTCACAGTGCATAGAGTGCTAGCCTGGAGTCAGGAAGACTCATTCTCCTGAGTTCAAATCTGACCTCATACACTTATTATGTGACCCCGAGTAAGTCACTGTTTGCCTCAGTTTCCTCAACTGTAAAAGGAACTGGAGAGGGAAATGGCAAAGCACTCCCAATATCTCTGTAAACAAAGCCCTAAATGGGGTCACAAAGAGTTATACAGGACTGAAAGAAATGAACAACATAAAATAACATGAATATAGACAAACGTTGTTTGCATGAAGATCCAAAAAAGAGTTACAGCTGCTAAATGAAGCTCTCCCTGCCCAGTCAAGGTCTTTATGCACTATAAGAAACAAAGATAGAATTCTGACTCTCAAGGTTAAACTAAGACTAAGAGTTTTGATAACATTCTCTGATTTAGGAAACAGAAAAATAGCAATTTAACATATAGACCCTGGAGAATCATTTCTTTAATCCACTTTAAGGCAAGGCAAAGGAAGAATTCTATCTTCAGGGAGATCAAAGATCTTTCCTGGGATTTTGATTAAATACTGACAAGGTTGAGTTCAGTCTGATGAGTCCAAAGGTTTCAGAGCTGGAAAGAGAGACGGGGGCTGGGGTGGGGAGAGGGAGAGAGATAGAGAGAGAGGTGAGAGAGAGAGAAAGAAAGAGGGCAAATAATCATCTCCCAAGATTCTTCTGAGGTTCAAATGAGAAGCTCTTTGCAAATATTAAGGCACTATATAAAAGCAAGCTCCAACTCATTTTATAGATGAGGAAACTGAGACAAAAAGGGTTAAGTGACTTGCCCAGGGTCACATAGCTAAGAAGTGTCTGAGGTCAGATTTGAACTCAAGTCTTCCTGTTTCCAGGCCTTGTACTCTATCCATTGACACCTAGGTGCCACTAGTTCTGGTCATGAGCTAATTCGAATTTAGCCCAACGGATGTATGCCTTACAGACTAGTGTCCATGGCTGACCTGTTTCAGAAAACTGTCTACACCTTTCAAAGCTTCAGTCTTTGAAAACCCAGCATTACCTTATTGCTAGGATGAGCACTCAAAGGAGGCTATGTAGTGTGTTGGAAAGAGCCCTGTGTTTAAAATTCAGAGGGCTGGGTTCTAATCCCCTTTCTAATATCACCTTTGTGATCTGGGACAAGTCCCTTCCATGCTTGAACATTAGTTCCTCACTTATAAGGGAAGAAGTTTGGATTACATAACTTCTGAGGTCCCTTCTAGTGCTTGATTACTAGTCCTTAACCTGGGTCCATGGATCCCTCTGTGGTTAGTTTTTAGGAGACCCTTGAATTTGGATGGAAAAAAAGTACCTCTTTGTTTCAATATAATTAGTTTCATTTGTAATTCTGTATATTTGATGCATTTGAAAATTTGATTCTGGGTAGTTCACAGGCTTCACTGGATTGTTAAAGGGTCCTAGGTTTAAGTTAAGAACTCCTGAAGGAGATCTATGATTCTACTGGTACCTGTTTTAAGAAATATGAGAATCAATAGTGTTCAGTCCCCTGGGTGCCACACCCCTGACTAAGGATCATTTGGGTTTCAATTAATCCCTGGTCTAGTAGGCATTGTAACCTACAAGAGCTTATAATTCCCTGTGTTAGGTCTGAGCATCTTTATAAGAAGAATAAGTTATGAGTGTAGAAAGATTCTATTCCGGAAGACTGGAAGGACAACAAGAGTGGGTGTGACTTATGAAATGGCCCAATTCTCACAACTGCTGTTTTATTTCTCTTGGAAGGGTTGTGATAAATGAGTCAGGTGCCACCCATATGCTCATAATTGATTGTTTCTTTGATTCTTGGGTACAGGGTTCTGTCAGGTCGAGCTTCCCCAGGGTTATTGACTAGGGCTCAAGAGTCCCTCCCTGATTAACGATCCCTAGCAATGGCTTAGAGTTACATCAACATAAGTGGTTTCTGCAGGCTACGTGCAGGCGGCTACGTGCAGCATGTCAGCCATGTATCCTCCCATCAATGTGGAATAACTCTCCATCCATCATAGTAAAGTAGGAAGAGGGGTAGATCTGGAATCAGAGGACCTGAGCTCAAATCTCTTCCCTGTGACTTAACACCTGTGTGAATTTCCCACTTACTTTGTCTTTAAAATGAAGGGGTTGGGGCCATATGGCCCCTGAGATCTTTTCAAGCTCTAGATTGACTCCCTTGCCAAAAAGACACAAAAATCTGGTCTGGCAAGTGGGACTACATCGAGCATTTTCGAAATAACTGAACTGCCTAGTGCTTGTAAATCACTGTCAGGCTCAAAATATTAAAAGACTTATATAAGAATATAAGCACCTAGATAGCACAGTGGAATTAGGAAGATCTGTGTTCAAATCCATCCTTAAATACTTGCTAGCTGTGTGACCCTGACCAAGTCCCTTAACTTCTGAAATGGAGATAATAATAGCACCTACCTCTCAAGGTTATTGTGAGGATGAAATGGTATGATATTTGTAAAGGACCTGACACATAGTAGGTGCTAGGTAAATGTTTATTTTATTTCTTCTGGGCATTGCCTGGTTTATTTTTGTCTTTGCATTTCTCTATCTATTAAATATAAATGGGGGTTCCTATTGTGGTGAGTAGACATTCTACAGACTAGTTAAGAAATGTGTACAACGTACCAGGTACCATGCTAGACTTGAAAAGAAATCACAACATTAAAACAGCCTCTGTCTTCAAGGGGGAGGAGGAGATAACATGTGCACATATTGTAGTATATAAAATGGATACAACATAGTTACAAGGTGATTTGGGAGGAGGGTGTTGGAAACTGGGGAATCAGGAAGGATTTATGTTGAAAGTAGTATTGAACTGGCATCTCCAATGAATCTAAAGATTTTATGAGGCCGTAGTGATAGATTAGTCCAAACAGTGGGTATGCCCAATGCAAAGGCCAAGAAATTGGAAGTGGAGTGTCATACACATACTAGGAAGAGTAAGAAGGCAAGGTTCACTGGAATGTAGAGTGTTTGAAGAGGAGAAACTTGTGATAAGGCTGGAAAGGTAGGTTGGTTAAGGTTGTGAAGGACTTTAAATGAAAGACTGAAATATTTGCATTTGACCCTCGAGATAACAGGAGCCATTGGTGTTTACTAAGTAGGTGAGTGGCCGTCGAATGACTTTAGGAAAATCACTTTGACTAACTGTGTGGAGGATGCATTAGAGTACAGCAAGACCCGAGGCAAGAGAAATCAACTCAAGGGCTATTTCAACTGAAAAGCTATTTCAAAAAATGAGATGTAACTATTTTCAACTATTTGAAGGCTTGTCCTGTGGGGGGTGGGGGATCAAACTTATTCCATTTAGTTCCAGAGGATAGAACTAGTAGTAAAAGGTAGAAACTGTAGGGTGAGATTTATGTAGGATGTGGTTGCAGGTAGGGAGGGAAGAAGAAACTTCTTGACAACTGGAGCTAATGCCTCAGGACACTGTAGGAGCACAAGGTTATAGATCTGGAGCTGGAAGAAGCTTGAGAGGTTAGATAGTCCAATCCGCTAATTTTACAAATGAGAAAACTGAGCCCCAAGCAGGTAAAGTGACTTGCCCAAGATCACTCAAGTTTCTTTCTTTTAGAAATATTCAGTTCCAGACTAGATGAACTCTTCTTGGGAACCTTGTAAAGAGGATTCTTGTTCAGGTACTAGTTGACCCCTGCCATCATTTCCCTGTGACTCTGTGGAGAGGGGCTGAAGATGGCTTGGAGGTCAAAAATATGTGTCCCACCCACAGACCTCAGGATGTGAAATTCCATCAATTCAATTCAATTCAGCAGAAATTACTATGTATCAAGCACTGTAATAGGAGAGGAGATTTAAAAGATAAAAATCAAACAATAAAAATCCTCTGCCCATAGTAGTTTACTTTCCACTGAGCAGAAACATCATGTTCAAACTTTAGTCAATACAAGATATGTACGAAATCAATAGACAGAAATTGAGTTTATGAAGGAGCACTGATCACTGGCAGGATTGTAAAAGGTCTTTCATAGGAGGTGCTATTGGCTAGAGTTATACCTTGGAGTTACATGTCCTTACCCAGGTGTTCTCAAATATGCAAATCCTCTTTTAAGGGAGGAGTGAAGCCATTATGCTATCTGTAACTAGAGGTGAATCTGATAATTATATCTTCTTGATTGGGTAGTCCCTTGCTTGAAGGAAGCAAGCTAGGAGAATGGGTGTGCTAGTGGAGGTAGGGAGCATTAGAGATATTTCAATGATATCACAGTTTTCTGAGTGTGGTCTTGGCTGATGCTGCCCAAAAGATTTTTTACAAAATACCCTTTGCTTTTGGATTTTTGTCCCATTATTTTTATTTTTTATTTAAACAAATGCTTTATTAACTCCTGTTTTACATCATTCATTTCCGCCAGATTTTGAGTTACATTTTTTCCCCCGTTTTTCCCCTACCCACCCTCCCAGAATAGCAGTCCCACAAGATATTGCTTCCTCCATTCTGCTCTCTCCCATCTTCTCCCTTACCCCCTTTGACTTTTCCATTAGAGCAAGGTGAATCTCTGTGACCCGATGCCTATACATCTTATCTCCCAATTACATGCAAAAGAGTATTAATAATAGTATTTATATATATTTGAAACATTTAATGTTACGACCTCGAATTTCAGATCCATTTCCTTCCTCCCTTGTCACCCATTCCCTCTGGGAAGATAAGTAATTCAGTATGTGTTGTACATATATAGCTATGCAAAATATTACCATAGTAGATATATTGTACAAGGCTGCTTATAATTCCTTCCAACCCATCCCACCCCCCACCTGGTCCATTCCCTACTTGATCCTGTCTCTCTTCTATAGTGGGTACTTCCAACCTCCCCTCCCCCCAAGAATGCCCTCCCATCCATCATCCCTCCTCTCATCCCCCTTCCCCCTATTCTGCTGCAGGTTGAGATATCTCATTTAGTATGTATATCATTCTCTCCCTGAGCCAAATTCAATGAGAATGTGGTTTTGCCTTTTTGCCTTCCTATTCTTCCCCTCCTCTGTAGCCACTTCCCCTTGCTTCTTCTACATGAGATAGTTTACCTTACCCTGTCTCTCCCCGTCTCCTCTTGCCACTTTCCTCTCTCACCTCATAATTTCACCCGTTAGGTCTCATCCCTTCCCAACAAATCCAATCTATGCCCTCTATCCATGTATAACTGTAAACATATATACACACATTCACATATGTATTCATGTGACCATATACCTTTCTTCCATTATTTTCATACTGAGAAAAGTTTCATCAAACACAGTAATTGTTTTTCCATGTAGGAATGTAAATAGGTTAACTTTGACAAGTTCCTTTTGATTTCTTTTTCCTGACTACCTTCTCAGGCACCTCTTGCTTTTTGTGTCTGGATGTCAAATTTTCTATTCAACTCTGGTTTTTTCCTCAAGAATGCTTGAAAGTCCTCTATTCCACTGAATGACCATATTTTCCCCTGAAACAAAATACTCAGTTTTGCTGGGTAGGTGACCCTTGGGTTCATTCCCAGCTCTTTGCCCTCTGGAATATCATATTCCATGCCCTTCGATCCCTCAGTGTAGAAGCTGCCAGGTCCTGGGCTATTCTGATTGTGTTTCCACAATATTGAAATTGTTTCTTCCTGGCTGCTTGTAGTATTTTTCTCCTTGATCTGGGGATTCTGGAACCTGGCTATAATATTCCTGGGAGTTTTCTTTTTGGGATCTTTTTCAGGAGGTGATTGGTGGATTCTTTCAACCTCTATTTTGCCCTCTGGATCTAAAACATCAGGGCAATTTTCATTGAGAATTTCTTGAAGGGTGATTTCTAGGTTCTTTCTTTGATCATGGCTTTCAGGTAGTCCAATAATTTTTAAATTGTCTCTCCTGGATCTATTTTCCAGGTCAGTAGTTTTTCCCATGAGATATTTCACATTGCCTTCTATTCTTTCATTTGTTTGTATCTGCTTAATAGCATCTTGATTTCTCATAAAGTCATTAGCTTCCATTTGCTCCAGTCTAACTCTGAAGGAATGAATCTCCTCAGTGAACTTTTGAGATTCTTTTTCCATCTGGCAAATTCGACTTTTTTAGGCATTCTTCTCCTCATTGCCCTTTTGGGCCTCCTTTGCCATTTGAGTTAGTCTATTTTTTAAGGTGTTGTTTTCCTCAGTCAGGCTGTTGACCCTCATTTCATACTTTTCCTGCATCCTTCTCATTTCTCTTTCCAATTTTTCCTCCACTTCTCTTATTTAGTTTTTAAAGTCCTTCTTAAAGTCCTGTATGGCCTGTAACCCGCTCATATTTTCCTTTGGGGCTTTTGGAGCAGGATTTATGACCTCACAGTCCTCTGACTGTTCCATGCTTCGATCCTCTTTGCCCCCCAAATAGGAGCCTAATGTTTCATTTTTCTGTTTGTTGCCACTTAATTACTTGACTTTTGGGCTTGTTGCCACAGTAGAACTCTGCCACCAGACAGGGGAGCTTTAGTCCCAAACGTGTGGGGGGACAACTTCCATTGCTGGCAAGCTGGAAACCCACCCACAACTTCCCCCCCAGGCCACAATCCAGATCCAGGGAGGTTAAAGCAAGAGCGTTTACCCCCCAAGACTGATTGCTGGATCTCCCTACAGTTTGCAGGCCAGGAGCTGGAGCCACCACTGAAAACTGCAAAATGGCGTGTCTCCTCAGAGGCTTCTAGTCCCCAGGGGAGGAAGTTGACTTGGTCCCCAAATACTGGTCCCAAAGTCTATAGGGCACTAACCTCTCACTTTGTCCTAGGCATGTCTGTGTTGACCATTCTGGAATTGCCACAGCTGCTGGTGTTCTGGGGTCCCTCCAGCCGGCTGTTGGCCCGGCCGCCCTGGGGCTAAAACCATGGGACTTGGGCTCAGCTCTCTGTGCCGGCTCCCAGAGCGCTGTGCTGGCCCTTCATGCAGGGCTGCTAGGCTGTCCTCAGTGGGAGGTTAGCTTCTCTGTGTCGTTCTTTGGGTGCTGGGGCTCCAGAAGTTGTTCAGAGTCCCTTTTTACATAGTTTGGAGGTAATCTGGGGGGAGAGAGCCTTGGACGTGCTGTTTCTACTCCGCCATCTTGGCTCCGCCCCTTTTGTCCCATTTTATAGTTTAGTCTGTAGAGGACCTATCTCTTTCTATAGCCCTGAAAATTTTCTATAGTGGAATTCTTTGTGGGACCAAAGAGGGAATTCTTTGGGACCAAGGTGGTTAAAAGGTTTTCTAGAGTTCCAAGATCAAAGGCAATATAATAAATTCATGCCAACTTTAGTGGTGGTCTTCTCTGGTACAATATAGAGAGACATAAATCAGTAGTTCTGGAGACCTTCTTAGAACAAAGTACAGAAGATGCTAGACCTACAAGTGCAACCAGACTCTGGACTTACACTCTTAACCCATTTACTCACTAACAGATTAGGTTCCTAGAGCAAGGTTAGGAACATCTCCTCCTCAGGGGTCTAGGGGTATGCCTTAAGGTTGTGGGTATCTTCTCTAATGCTAAGGGCTTGAGCTCCCATTCCTGGGAACTCTCCCCAATATCAGTAGTCAGTGATTAGCTCCCAGGTTTCCTTTAACCTTGTAATAAGAAATTGCTTTTTACAATGAGATATTTACCGAGAAGGACAACTAGATGGTACAATGGATAGAGTGTTGGGCTTGGAATCAGGAAGACTTATGTTCCTGTGTTCAGATCTGACCTCAGACAATTACCAATGTTGTGACCCTGGGCAAGTCACTTAACCTTGTTTGCCTCAGTTTATCATTTGTAAAATAAGCTGGAGAACAAAATGGCAAACCAATCCAGTATCTTTGTCAAGAAAATACCAAATAAGGCTATGAAGAGTCAGGCATGACTGAAAAAAGAGTGAACAACAACATTTACTAAGTAGATACAACAAAAACTGCAGTAAAAATTATCACTCCAAAACAAGGCAACATTCTCTCTTCAACCACCTTGGTCTGTGAGCTTGACTTAGATTCCTGGAAAAAACTTAGAATGTATTATTAGAAGGATAATTATGGAACATCACAAAGAGACAACTGATCCCAAGGAACTAGGATGGACTCATTAAGAACAAATTATGCCAGACTAATTGAACCCTTTCTCTAGATTACTAGACTGGCACATCAAGGAAATTGTATTGATTTAGTTTACTTAGGTTTTAGCAGAATATTGAACAAAGTGCCTCCTGCTATTCTTCTAGGTAATATATAGAGATGAGGGCATGATAACTGTGGTTAGAGGGATTAGGAGTCAATTGAATTGATAGGTCCCCAAAGCAGCAACTTCAAGAAAATCCCAAGAAAAACCCAGTGGGGTACTGAAATAATGTAAACTTAGATCTCTTATCCATTTGACATTTTTATCAATGACTTAGAAAAAATACATAGTTGTTATTTTTAATACATTTTCAGATGAGAAATGCTAAAAATGCTAAGTAACACTTTGAATGGCAGAGTCAAGGTCTTCCACCCAACTCCCCCCACAAAAGCAAGACAAAGCAAAACAAAACAAAGACCTCATCCTAGGACACTAGGCATTTGCACATTTTCCAGAATATTCCTTGAGTTGTCTCTTATTGGTCCACTTTCTCAATGTCACTAGACATCCAGGCTCTCTTTCACCTCACACCTGGATTATTCAACAACCACCAATTAACTACTCTCTTTGCCTGTGATGTCTTCCTTCTCATCCATTTTCCTCATGGTCACTAGGTCATCTGTAAAATTATTGGGTTGGACTACATGGCTTCTCAGGTGCCTCCCAACTCTGAATCTAAGTATATGACTTGATTACCTCAAATTTATCTCCTAGCTCTGTTTAATTTTGTGCCTCAATGACCTCCAAAGTCCCTTCCAGCACTAAATTAAGATAAGACTCAATCACCTAAAATGTCTTTTAGCTCTTGTCTATGATGATATGATGATGACCTCTGACAGGTGGAAGAGAGACAAAGTTACAGAAGAATTGACATCAAAACTGCAGGAATCATAGCAAGCAACATGTATTAGACTTACACATCTGGGGATTATCTAGCTGTCAGGACCATCAGTATCCTGTGTGCAGCATATAAGGTGGTGGGGCATGTAGTGGGCATCCATCCTGAAGGAGAGCACTAGCTATCAAATGTGGGGATCTTACATGGTGTTCCAGTTACTAGGGAGAGGATATGGGTTCAATGGTGAGTCCACTAATCATATAGCAAGAGGAAAAAAGAACAGATTTGGGGAACAAAGCATGGACATGTGGTTTTGGAAAGAGTAATTTTAGGGAAGGGTATTGCATGCTATTTCAAATTAGCTTTGCAGATCTTGTGCAAATGTTGACTCAGGACATTCAGGGACAAAAAATGATTGGCACAACAATGTAGTGTCAATCTTGCCTAGGTGTGATAGCTTAGCAATCACAACTTCCAAGGTTTTCTTTCCCTCTAAGTGTATGATCTTATGATACTCAAAGATTAATTTCGTCATTGTTGCTTGTTTAAAAATCCAACAAAGGTTTCCACTATCACAAGCATTTTAAGTCTAAACACCTCTGCAGGGTTTTGAAGGCCCTCCATAATTAGGGCCTACCTAACTAGACAATCAAATCAACTTAATTCAACAAACGTTGAGCAAGGCAATGTACTAGGCACACCTATTCACCTAAAAAATTGGCTAAGCGGGGCGGAGCCAAGATGGCGGAGTAGAAACAGCATTTCCAATGTGCTCTGCCCCACACAAATTTCAAACAATGTGAAAGGGAGCTCCGAACAACTTCTGGAGCCACAGCACCCACAGAACGGCACAGAGAAGCTAACCTCCTGCTGAGGACAGCCCAGCAGCCCTGCAGGGAGCGACCAGCGCAGCGCTCTGAGAGCAGGCAGCACAGCTCGCCGGGAACCGACAGCGCAGCCCGCAGAGCCGAGCCCAGGTCCTCGGTTTTAGCCCCAGGGCGGCCGGGCCTTCAGCCGGCTGGTGGAACCCCAGAACACCAGCAATTGTGGCGATTCCAGAATTATCAGCACAGATATGCCTAGGACAAAGTGAGAGGTTAGTGCCCTATGGACTTCGGGACCAGTATTTGGGGAACACGTGGCTTCCTCCCCTGGGGGCAAAAAGATGCTGAAGAAACAGCTGCACAGAAGCCATTTTGCAGTGTCAGCAGTGGCTCTAGCTCCTGGTCTGCGAACTGTAGGAAGATCCAGCAATCAGTCTGGGAGTTAATCGCTTTTGCTTTAAACTGCCTGGATCTGGATTGTGGTCTGGGGGGGAAGTTTGGGGTGGGTATCCAACTTGCCAGAGTGGTTGGAGGCTTTACAGAGGCCACCCAACTGGCGGAAGTTGTGAAGACCCCACGTTTGGGCGGAAGCTCCCCTGTCTGGTGGCAGAGTCCTACTGTGGCAACAAGCCCCAAAATCAAGTAATTAAGTGGCAATATGCCTAGGCAAATGAAACAAAATAAACAGAAAAGTTCAACACTGGACTCCTATTTTAGGGGCAAAGAGGCTCAAAGCATGGAGGAGGACTGTGAGGTCAGAACTCCTGCACCAAAAGCCCCAAATGAAAATACAAGCTGGCTACAGGCCATAGAGGACCTTAAGAAGCAGATAAGAGAAGTGGGGGAAAATTTGGGAAGAGAAATGAAAAAGATGCAAGAAAAGTATGAAATGACAGTCAACAGCCTGACTGAGGAAAATAACACCTTAAAAAATAGACTAACTCAAATGGCAAAAGAGGCTCAGAAAGGCAATGAGGAGAAGAATGCCTTAAAAAGTCGAATTTGCCAGATGGAAAAAGAATCTCAAAAGCTCACTGAGCAGATTCATTCCTTCAGAGTTAGACTGGAGCAAATGGAAGCTAGTGACTTTATGAGAAATCAAGATGCTGTTAAGCAGATCCAAACAAATGAAAGATTAGAAGGCAATGTGAAATATCTCATGGGAAAAACCACTGACCTGGAAAATAGATCCAGGAGAGACAATTTAAAAATTATTGGACTACCTGAAAGCCATGATCAAAGAAAGAACCTAGAAATCACCCTTCAAGAAATTCTCAAGAAAATTGCCCTGATGTTTTAGATCCAGAGGGCAAAATAGAGGTTGAAAGAATCCACTGATCACCTCCTGAAAAAGATCCCCAAAAGAAAACTCCCAGAAATATTATAGCCAGGTTCCAGAACCCCCAGATCAAGGAGAAAATACTACAAGCAGCCAGGAAGAAACAATTTCAATATTGTGGAAACACAATCAGAATAGCACAGGACCTGGAAGCTTCTACATTGAGGGATAGAAGGGCATGGAATATGATATTCCAGAGGGCAAAAGAGCTGGGAATGAACCCAAGGGTCACCTACCCAGCAAAACTGAGTATCTTGTTTCAGGGGAAAATATGGTCATTCAGTGGAATAGAGGACTTTCAAGCATTCTTGGTGAAAAAACCAGAGTTGAATAGAAAATTTGACATTCAGACACAAGAAGAAGAGATGCTTGAGAAGGCAATCAAGGAAAAAAAATCAAAAGGAACTTATCAAAGTTGGACTGTTTACAGTTCCTACATGGAAAAACAATAACTGTGTTTGATGAAACCTTTCTCATTATGAAAATAATTGAAGAAAGGTACATGGCATATGTTCACAGATATACATGGATAGAGGTTACAGGTTGAATTTGATGGGAAGGGATGATTATTTTTTTTTGGAGGGCAATTGTGGTTGGGTGACTTGCCCAGGTTCATGAGGCTGGGTTTTTGTTTGTGTGTTGGGTGTCTGGGGCCGGATCTGAGCTCAGGTCCTTCTGGCTCCAGGGCTGGCTCTCTGCTCTCTGCACCACCTAGCCACCCCAAGGAAGGGATGATTCTTAAGGGGTGAAGTCAAGAGGTGAGAGAGGAAAATGGCAAGAGGAGATGGAGAGAGACAGGGTAGGGCAAACTATCTCATGTAGAAGAGGCAAGGGGAAGTAGTTGCAGGGGAGGGGAAGAACAGGAAGGCAAAAAGGCAAAAGCATATTCTCATTGAAGTTGGCTCGAGGAGAGAATCACATACATACTAAATGGAATATCTTACCCTCACTCACTCTCCTGAGTAGGGGAAAGGGGGATGAGAGGGGGGATGATGGAGGGGAGGGCATTCTGGGGAGAGGGGAGGTTAGAAGTACCCACTATCAAAGAGGGACAGGATCAAAGTAGGGAATGGACCAGGTGGGAGGTGAGACAGGTGGGAGGGAAATATAAGCAGTCTTTTACAATATATCTACTATGGTAATGTTTTGCATAGATATACATGTATAACACATACTGAATTGCTTATCTTCTCAGAGGGAGTGGGTGACAAGGGAGAAAGGGAATGGATCTGAAAATTGAAGTTTTAAAATTAAATGTTTCATAAGATGTCCAGGCAGTGGGGCTCAGAGATTCACCTTGCCCTAATGGCAAAGTCGAAGGGGGTAGGGGAGAAGATATGGGAGAGAGCAGATTGGATGAGGGGATATCTAGTGGGACTGCTATTCAGGGGTGGTGGGTAGGGAAAAATGGGGGAAAAATGTAACTCATAATCTGGTAGAAATGAATGATGTAAACCAGAAGTTAATAAAGCATTTGTTTAATTAAAAAAAATTGGCTAAGCTATTTGAATCAAGCATTTTTCTAATCTACAGTATAGTGGTTCCTATTTATTAGGTAGCTATATTTTTTCCCCCAACTTTCTTCAATTCAATTCAACAAACTTTTATTAAAATACTTTCTATATGCACAGGACATTTAAAGTCTTTCACTGTCTGGTGGCAGTTTTCATTTCCAGCTTCCTATTAACTTTCCTTTATTTATGACCTCTTTGCCATTCTTGAGTTGGAATCACAGCTGCTTATGTCCCTGCCTTTGCCAAGGAAGTTGCTCATGCCAGGAGTGCATTCCTTCCTCACATCTTCCTCTTCAAATGCTTAGCTTTCTTCATGTTCTTGCCACCTTCTGATGGTCTTAGTGGTCAGGGCTCTTTCCCCCAGATTATCCTATATTAGTTTATCTCTTTGAATGTTGTGGCACGATAGAATATAAACTTCCTACTTTATAAAGTGAGGGAGTTGGATTGATATGTTGCCAAGGGGACTTCTACTTCCTAATACTTTTTATTTTTATTGATATCTCTTTTTATGTTAAATTCGTTTCTCAATATATCCCTTCTACCTAATGAACCGTCCCTTGTAACAATGGTTAAATGAGAGAGATGATGAGAGGTCTAGCAAAACTAACTACCCTACCCTTCCTATGTGGCAATATATATATATATATATATATATATATATATATAAAATGGTCACTACACATAGCCTTTCCCCTCCACATCCCTTCATATTATAACTCTCTGTGTTTCCACATATCGAGTGTTCAAGGAGGACTAGCACCTCCAATGGGAGGGCTTGCCAAGCTCTTTTCAGGACTGCTCATCCACTTTTGGCATCTGCTTGACATTCAGCTTTCAGCAGCTATAGCATACACAGTGACCACAGTCCAGTAAACCATCTTGGGTTAGCTGGGTTGAGGGTAACCTATAGACCTCGAACCCATTGTCGAGTTAGTGGAGTGTCTATCCCAACATGTGAAGACTTCCCTGGTGGAATGGGCAGGTGAAAACAACTTGTTTTAATGGCCTTAAAGGCAGGGGAAAGAGACACTGTGGAGCATTTAGGGCTTAGTCAGACATCAAAGATATTAAGGTCATCACTACATCCTGGACCACTGCCAGCCATCTTGACTTTTGTCTTGCCATTGAACTTTGATGACTCTGGAAGAGAGCACGAGACTGATGCCTTTGTTCAGCTCTACCTAATTTAAATCCAATTCACCCACGAGTCAGAACATCACTCCATGATGTCATTGGTCTTCTTTCTTTTTTTTTATTTATTTTTTTTTAAAGCAATTGGGGTTAAGTAACTTGCTCAAGGTTACATGGCTAGTCATTATTTATGTGTGGGTGCTCATTTTCTGAGGCCGGATCTGATCTCGAGTCATCCCAACTCAGAGGCCGGCGCTCTTACTCACTGCGCCACCTAGCCGCCCCTTTAGGGCAATTGGGGTTAAGTAACTTGCCCAAGGTTACAGGGCTAGGTTTTTGTTTGTATCGATTAAGTGTCGGAGGCCGGCTCCGAACTCAGGTCCTTCTGATTCCAGGGCCGGCGCTCTCTAACCGCCCCTCATTGGTCTTCTTTCAAAAACAAATTGGTCTTCTTTCAACAACAATGTCCAAAATCCACTTCCCTTCTCTCTGTGTGATTTTATATTTTTAAGAATTTCTGATGAGCATGTGAGATGCTTATCCCTAGGAGGAATTTCTAGGTGAGGAGCCCCATCTTTAGGACCACACAGATGTTTAAAGGTCTGTTTGATGAATATAAAGTGTACTGACTTTTTTGTTGTACTTTTTGATTCTTTTCAGAATGTAAGTTTCTTAAAGGCAGACACTTTTGACTTTTTCTCCTTTGTGTCCTTAGCACTTAACACCTTGTATATTATAAGTATATATAAATGTTTGCTGGACTGAACTGAATTTATGGGAAAAAAACAACCAAAGGTAGGTGCCATGTCTTTTAAACATTAAAAAAATAAACTTAACAAACACCAAGGAAAATTGAAATTTCTATACAGAAAGTAGAAGAGGAAAAAAGAGATTATGAATGAAATCGCATATCTCCATTTCATAGAGCTTGCTTTTCTTTTAAAATATACAGTAAATTCAGTGTGTAACTTACAAAGCTTGTCTGTTTTGTCTCTTTGACATTCTTTTCAGCCTTTTTATTATCTTCTGTGCATTTAAAATGATTCAATGACCTGTTTTCTTCCTTACTTTATTTTTTTTGGGGGGAGTATTTTATCCCTAGTCTCCCTCTCATTCCTATTCCCACTGGGGGAAAAAGCAAAGAAAAAGACAACTGATATAAAAAATATGCGGAGTCAAGCAAAATCAAATATCTCCAGACTTTTGCAGGCTGACCAACTGGTGAAAATCAAGCAGATGTCTGGGTCAGCTGTGCTTGAGCAAATATTAATATCACTTGGAATAGTCATTCTGGGATTAGGGGAAGAGAGGAGTCATTGAGCCTTTCAACAGCCCAATCTTGGGCTCATCCTTGACTTCACATATTCAATCACTAATTAAGTCTTAATTGATTAGACATCCAAAACATCTTTTTCATCAATCACCTCTTGTCTTTTCACGCCATCGTCACAATTTGGATCTTCATTATCTTTCACCTAGATTATTGCAACATCCTCCTATTTGGGCTCCATATTTCCATGCTCCTCCCTCTCAAATGCATACTCCATAGAACTGCTAAACAATCTTCCTCTAAAGTATAGGTTGAAAGGAATATGATAGACACAACACAGAAATAGGGAAGTTTAGAGGAGGGTCAGGTTGAAGTCGGGAAGTCATGAACTTTATTTTATATTTGTTGAATCTGAGACATAATCTCCACATGAAGACTACAGCAGGGAGTTATGATGTGAAACTGGTGTCCAGAAGGGTTTAATATATTTAGGAGTCATCCTTATAAAGAGCCAACTGCCTTGCTAGGAGGGCAGAGGGCAATGATACCCTTTCTAGAAGAGAATAGTGGTTATCAATTCTGAAAAAACTATACAGGGGAATTAAGCACTTTCCAGGTCTGAGTTACACAGTAATGCAATCGTGTCAAACTCAGATGGAAATGGGCACCACAGAACCATACATAAGGATCAATATGGGTAGCTTGTTGAATCAGAAAACCACATAGTAATATTATCTGCATTATGTTGTATTTTTATTTAATTTATTGAGTATTTCCTTTTTAATCTGTTTCTGGCCAAACTTGGGAGTAATGGCAGCAATGCAAATGAGGGCTGCATGTTTGATACCTCTGCTCTAAAGCCCCATTGCCATTTGGATCATTCAAGAGTTGCTACAGAGGACCTGACCTGGGTTCAATTATCTTTATAAGGGAGGGAAGGTATTTGATGGGATCAGTATCAAGAAAGGCTTATTGGCAACCTCTAGGCATGCTGTAGGAAGAGTCAAATGGACATCCTTAGAGTTACCCAAACTATCTCATGTAGTTAACACCATGAAATATCATGTACGCACAGTGGTGAAAGATTAATGTCTTTAATTTATGTGAACTGATGATTAGTGATGTGAGTAGAATGAAGAGAACATTGTACACATTGTACATTGCACCAGCAACACTGTGTGATGATAAACTATGATAAACTCTTCTCAGCAATACAAAGATCTAAGGCAATTCCAAAAGACTCATGATGGAAAATACTATTGACATCCAGAGAAAGAACTATGGAATCTGAATGTAGATCAAAGCATGTTATTCTCTCTTTCTGTCTCTCTCTGTCTCTCTGTCTCTGTCTCTGTCTCTCTCTCTCTCTTTGTCTCTCTGTCTCTCTCTTTTGGTTTTTCTCTTTTGTTCTGATTCTTCTTTCATAACATTACTAGTGAAAATATCTTTAATATGATAGTACATGTATAGGTTGTATCTCTTCTTGTTGAGGGGGAAGGGGAAGGAGGGAGAGAGAAAAAAACTTGGAACTCAAAAATCTTATAAAAGTGAATGTTGAAAACTATCTTTACATGTAGTTGGAAAAAATACCATTAAAATACCTCCTTTAGTGTTGAAGAGGGTGCAAGCTAGAGAACTTCACTTAAGCCAGCTTCACATACCATTACCTGTGAGGAAGGCAAAGCATGTGACAGTATGGGTCAAGTTCACTTTGTTGACCCATGGTCAACAAAACTTCTAAAATGTAATTTAGAAATGTTCAACAAAATAAATAAAAATTATAGTACATCATAGATGATGTTAATTAGTTGTTTTCTAAGTCAATATACTGCCTATGCCATAGGCCCTGTGGAGATCCATTTCCATTTGATTTTGGTCCCTGTACTACAGGAAACTGAACGTAGTCATGCTTACCATTATAACTCTTCCTGATCTCATCAATGTTGTAGACCAGGTAGTCCAAGTCTAGGTCAGTGATATAGGCTTATCAATTTTTCAGTGTTTTTTTCTCTATTCTTGTGGTTGAGACTAGTTAGAATAAGTTTGCTTTTGTTTATGATGGTATCCTGTATAGCATCACTATCTCACTCCAGTGTTAAATGAACTCTTTATCAAAGTGCTACATTATGGTGGGCAGAGAATTGAAAGAGGCCTCCCTTCCTGATAACATTGGTGTGCACCACTACATTGATGATAAAATGTTGACCTAATCAGAGGAGTCCATAGTGGCAGATGTCCTAGATAAAATTTTGGCCCATATGAAGACCAATGGGTAAGAAATCAATACTTAGAAAATCCAGATCCACTCTAGTCAAGTTTTGGAAAGTATAGTGGGTGGAGAAAATACAAATGATTCAATGCACAATCCAGAATCTGATACTGACGCTAATCTGATGTAAGAGCAAGGCCCAGAGACTTACTGGAGACTCTTCACATTTTGGAGAACCCACATTCCCCAATTGAGTATCTCTTTGGACCTTTCTTCCTCAAAACCACATCACCTGCCTCTTTCAAATGCAACTCAGAACAGGCTGCAGCCATGGAAGTTATAAAGTGTGCTGTCCAATGGTCCCTCTCCTTGGGCCCTTATGAATTTGCAAGGCCCAAGTTTCTAGAAGTCTGTGTCTATAATTATCGGTCTGAGTGGAGCTTTTGACAGGTACTGAGATAAAGTGAGAATAAGTGACTGTTAAAGTTCTAGAGTTCCAGGTGCCCCCTCACCCTGATCCCCAACAATACTCACTACAGCACTTTCAAAAGAAGTTGCTTCTTTGTTGCTGTTCTCTAACTGCTACTGAACAGATGACACAGGGACATAACCACTTGTCCAGAGTACCCTATTATGGGTCGCATGCTGTAACTGGTCTTTCTAACATGGACTGATGATCACAGGAGGTTTTTAATTGCTAAGTGGAAATGGTATATTAAAAATTACTCTTGTCTGTACACTTCCAGTGTTGAGGAAGATTGCAGCAAAGAAGACCTTCATCCACACAGATTTCTGAGCAGTAGCCATGGGTCTGGTCAAGTTGTCTGGGGTCTACACAGTGTAGATAAAAGATATTACCTTTGGGGTCAGAACCAATGGAGAAATCTTGCCAATGCCTTCTATGTTAATATGATGTGACTCTTGGTCAACGACTTTCATGTCCACATGATGTGGATCTTGGGGAGTTTGAGGTCAATACCAAATATATGACTGTATAGGGAGAGCCTCAGTATTAACCTGGATCATGGGACAAGTTGCATGTAAGTGGCTTATAACTTCGGAACGATTTTACTATAGTTGGCCCTGAATGCATGATGAAGAATTGTTGAACTATGTGTCTGTGCTGTGACCTTGATGTCCCTCGAGCTATTCCTGCTTATTATCAGCATCCCATAGCAGAAGAAGACATGGGGCACTGTACTGGAGATGTTACAACCACATTGTTGTTTGATGTTTCTGCTTCAGCTCTGGCTCATCTTCCAATTTTTCTTTAGAAGATTCAGTGCGAATTGCAAAGACATGGCATCACTCACCACATGGACCAGATTACAGAAACCTGAGACTTGTCTTTAAGAGCAGAAGAAGGGCTCGATTATTCTCCTTCATATTTCTTCTTTTTTCTCTCTTCTCTTTGCTTTAGCATTGCTCATGTCAAGAGTGCTGTCCCATAAAAGACTTATAAGCATTAAATGGTGGGAAGTCTATAGAATACCCGTAGGCCTTTGCCACCAAGGGCTGGTTTGTAATAAGACTACTGTTTTCTTGGTGCAGCTTCTTTCCCCTCATCTACTGCAACATGGGAAAGGTCAAGTCCCTCCTGTTTCCTGATCCTTAGGGATTAGCTTTCCACAAAAGAAAATAAAAAAGCTCATTCTTGCTTCATGACCTTTTTTGTAGCTGGGCAAAGTAAAACTTTTGTTAACTATTCAATGACATGTGAGTGCCTCATCTCATCCCAACATCAAACCTGGGCTAATCTATCATTAGCTTCCAAAGTGATTTTCCTAAAGTGCTAGTCTGATCATGTCCACCCCACCCCACCACCAAATAAATCCCACTGATTCCCTGTTACATTCAAGATCAAATGTAAAATCATTTGAAATTTAAGGTCTCTCACAGCCTGGCCCCTTCTTTTCCAGTCTATACTTTCTATCTTTGACTTCCCTCCACACTTTTTATGATCTAGATACATTGGCTATTTTCTATTCCTCACCCACAGCAGTCTATCTATATTTTCTCTTACTCTCTCCCATGGGACCTAAAATGCTCCCCTTCATCAGCCCTGAGTCCCAGCTCCCCTGGCTTCCTTGAAGACAACTTAAGTTTCTTCTTCTGCAGGATGTCTTCCCCCCGCCCACACCCTGCTTTACCTGTTAGTTTCTTTCTGCAAAAATAACCTTCCATTTACACTGTGTATTGTATTGCATAGTTGTTTTCTGGTTGTCTCTTCCATTCAAAATTGAGCTTCTTGAGGTCAGGGATGAGATTTTTACCTTTCTTTCTCCAATGCTTATCACAGTACCTGGTATGTTGTAAGAGTTTAATAAATGCTTGATGACTGATTGTAGAGTAAATGAATTGAAGTAATAACAATAATATAATAGAAGAATAGAATTCATATAGCACTTTAAGGTTAGCAAAGGGATTTAAAATATGTCATTTGATATAATAACTTCAGGAAGTTATTATAAGCTTATTATTATTATCCCTATTTTTACAGATGAGGAAACTAAGATTGTTCAGTCATTTTTGTCATGTCCAATCCTTGTGACCCCATTTGAGATTTTCTTAGAAAAGATATTGAAGTGGTTTTCAACTCATTTTACAGCTGAGGAAATGGAGACAAATAGTGTTAAATGACTTGTTAAATGAATTGCCCAGGATCACACAGCTTTTAAGTGTCTGAGGTAGATTTGAACTCAGATCTTCTAGACTCCAGGTCCAACATTCTATTCCCTCTTAGGTTGGAACCAGATCTAGGCAGGTTTTAAATTCCAGAGGAATTTCTATTTTACCCCAGGGACAACAGGCAGCCACTGAAGTTTCTAGGCTGAACAGTGACATAGTTGGGCAAATTTTCTCTGGCAGCTGTGTAAAGGACGGCTTGGGGAAGGTAAATACTGTCTATTGACTAGGAAACTGTTGCAATAATTTAGATAAGAAGTGGCTGTGATGCTAGTGGAGAAAAGCAAATTGGCATGAGAGACATTGTGTAGGTAGAATCAGTAGGACTTGGCACCTATTTCGACAAGATGGAGAAAGTTGAACGAAGACTCTGAGGTCACGTATCTGGAGGACTCAGTGGATAGCGATTTTCTGGGACTATCCAGGAAAGTTAAGAGGTAAAGTGGCTTTTGGGAGGAAGACATTGAGTGTTGTTTAGGAAATTTTGAGTTTGAGGTGTTTATGGGTCATCCAGATAGAGATGTCCAGTAGACGGTGACAAGAGACTAGGGTTCAGGAGATAAGAACTGTCTATGCAGAAAATAGACCTTCTGATTGAATTTCATTTTCTTTCCAGTAAAAATAGTCTTATGTAAAATGGGAAATTGGCAAAATAAGCCACAATTGTCCCCATGCTCCCTTTCCTCCCTCTACTCTAGCTCTTCACAAGTACCCTACAAGTCTTCCAGATATAAAATTCAGCTCTCAGGAGTAAAAAAAAAAAAAAAAAGTAGCTTCATATTCCCCACCCTACCTCCACACTCAGCAGATTTTGCATTTAAAATTTTTTCAGTTATTAAGCTTTTTCATTTTTCTCCCTTGTACCTCTCCACCCCAATCATCTGAATGAACTATAAAATCCTTATAACATATATGCACAGTCAAGTAAAACAAATTCCCATATTGGCAATGTCCAAAAATGTTTGTCCCAACCTGCACATTTAATACATCACCTCTTTGTAAAGAGGGGATAGTACCTTTCATTATTTGTTTTCTGGAATCATGGGTAGTTATTGAAGTGATCAGAATTCTTCATTCTTTCAAAATTGTTCATTTTTATAATGGTATTGTTATAGAATAAGCTATTTCATTGTTTCTGTTTCCTTCATTTTGCATCAATTTGTACAAATCTTTCCAGATTATTCTGAAACTATCTTTCATAATTTCTTACAGCAATCTAGTATTCCACTACATTAATATTCTGTAATTTATTTAAGCAATCCCCAATAGATAAATAGTTAAAGGATATGAGCAGGCAGTTTTCAGAGGAAGAAATCCAAGTTGTCTGTAGGCATATTAAAAAATGATTCAAATCACTAATGATTAAAGAAATGAAAATTAAAGCAACTTTGAGGGTCATTAGACTTGGAAAATTCAACAAAAACAGGAAAATAATGAATGTTGGAGGAAAATAATGAAAGCAGGCACACTGATGTATTTTTGTTGGAACTGTGAATTCATTGGGTTATTTTGAAAAAAAAAAAGTAATTACCCAAGTTCCCAGAGTTACTAAACGATGAATTTCTTTTGACACAGTGATACTACTGCCAGGTCTATATACCAAAAACAACAATAACAAACAAAAAAATGAAAAATAATATTCTGAAAACTAAGGTACTGTTTACATTCTAATAGGTGACCCAAATCTTATCTTAGGAATTATAGATATTAGTCATTAGGGAGACATGTCAGGGGCCGCAGGGCCTTTCTGGTAACCCTCAAATCTTATAGAGTAGGTAGCTTGTTTAGTCTAGCCTAAAAAGGTAACCTATATACCTGGAACCCTAAGTGGGCATTGGTCAGTCATTTTTTCGGTCATGCCCTGCTCTTGGCAGAGATACTGGAGTGGTTTGCCATTTCCTTCTCCAGCTCATTTTATAGAGGAAGATACTGAGGCAAAGAGGATTAATTGATTTACCCAGAGTTATAGCTAATCCATGTTAGAGGCCACATTCTAAGTTATAAATGTGAGTCTTCCTGACTCTAGGCCCAATACTCTATTTACTGTGCCGCCATAAGCAGTGCCCAAGATTAAATTAGGGACCTCTATGACTTATAAATGCCTCATAAATCCCAAATGTGGTCTGGGGAATGGAATTATTGAAGGATTCCAGTCAATTCTGGGAAATTTCTTTACCTTCTATGGGCTTCCTAAAACTGATCTTGGCTGCCATCTTGTGACAATAATGAGTAATAGATTTTTTGGTAGAATTCAATTAATGGCCTATGTTCCTTGGGAAGAAGGCAGAAGCTCTGACAATTGAAAGTATTTTCCAATGGACTTTGGGGAAGGTGTTGTGTGATTGTGTTTCTGTGTGTGAGTGTATCGGAGGGAGTCAGGAACCTTCCTCAGAAACTTATTGCCTGGACAAGTTGTTCAACCTAAACCTTAGTTTCTCCATTGACAAAATGGGAAAAATGATAGTTACTACTTCACAAAGTTGTTATGAGGATCTAATACACACACACACACACACACACACACACACACACACACACACACACACATATATATATATATGTGTATGTATATGTATGTATATGTATTCACAATGCATATATATACACACATATATACATTTTACAAACCATAACACATCATATAGATGTGCACTATTATTAATTATATTTTTTAAGATAAAATATTTTTGCTCATCTTTTACACACACACACACACACACACCCCAGATAAGGAGAATGCTTTTCCTGGGGTTATAGAGCAGGTGGAATAGCGGCCAATGATTCAAGAGTAACTCAACTGAGGTTTGAATTTCTGTTCTGTTACCAGCCAAGTCCAGGGTCCAATTGAGTTCAAAATTAACTCAACTCAAAAAATATTAATTAAGTGTAAGATGTATATGTGCTCATGTAAGATATTAATGGTTTGTCCACAAGGTTGTCTAAACGAATGGTCACAACTCATAGTTTGTAAGGATAAATGGCAAGAGAGACTTCGATTTTCACCTTGAGGAGAGCAGGAGAAGTGTGGTAGTTGGGTGCTTGCTCCTTCCTTCACCTATTTCAAAATTAGTTTCAGGCTAGAATTTTATCCATCTAACCCCTTGAATATTGCTGGTTTGGTCTAGGGATATCATTCTGGTTCAGAAGGAACTGCTTCCCTGGGCACTCAAGGGCAGTTAAGTATAGAAAATAAGCATAGTTTAGAAAGGACAACCTTTAGTCAGTTTAGCTCCTTCCCATCAAAAACTCATTACAAAAAGGGACATCACCAATAGCAAATATGTTTATCCAAGCAAAATACCAAATAGACATCAGAGAAGCTATATAGATCAGAAGGTACTAAAGAACTTTCAAAAGAATGGATAAAGTCATTAGGGGGGGTGAAATGAGGGCTATTGCAGCCCAAAGTCAAGGGAGAATGCCCTGTCTCAGTCCCAAAGACCATGCTAACTTCCTTTGGGGAGGGAAGCTGGAGATCCAGGACATCTGGAGAGCTGGCTTCTGCTCTCAGACTTCTGTCTCCACTGAGGTTCCTTCCAGGTTAAAGATTGAGACTTCCATCTGAATATAAGCTTCTTGAAGGCAGGAGCTGTCTCTCTGTTTCTCTTCTTTATCTCTGTGTCTCTGTCTGGGAAGAGGCTCTCATGCCAACTCTATAAGTTCTTTATACAGGTATGCAGTAGCATAGCCTGCTCCATGTTCTCTCTATCAATTTGGAGTAATTTATGTTTCTTCAAACCAACTATATACAAAACACTTCAGGCTTGGTGGAAAGTTGGACACATAAATATTATTGTTTGTCAAGTCTTGCGTTGGGAGAAAGACAGTCAGAGAGACACAAAGAGATAGAGACAGAGATAGAGAGAAAGACGCAAGTGGAGAGCAAGAACAACAGCTAGACGGTTTCTGTCCCCAAGAAGCTTCTATTCAGATGAGAATCATAATATTTAAGCTGGACCTCAGTTAGAGGACATCCAATCCAACCCTTGCCTGATCAGGACTCTCCCCTTTATAATATATTAGGTGGCATATAGTGTACTCAGGACAGCTAGGTGGTGTGGTACATAGAGCATTACACCTAGAGTTAGGAAGACCTGTATTTTGATCTAACTTCATACACTCACTAGCGGTGTGACCTTGGGGAAGTCACTTAACATGTAGCTACCTGTCTACCTCAGTGTATTCTACTCTAAAGTAGGGATGATAGCATCATTGCCTCCCAGGGATGGTGCAAAGATGAAACAAGATAATATTCATAGAATACTTAGCACAATGACTAATTCATAGCAGTTGCTAAAGAAATATTTGTTCCCTTCCTTCCTTCCTGCTAAATAAATGTTTATCTAGCCCAGGGCTGGGGAACCTGCAGCCTCAAGGTCACATGTGGCCTTCTAGATCCTTAGGTGCAGCCTTTTGACTGAGTCCAAGTTTTACAGAACAAATCCTTTTATTAAGGGCATTTATTATGTGAAGTTTGGATTCAGTTAAATGGCTGCACTTTAAACCTAGACCACCTGTGGTCTTCAGGTTGCAGGTTCCCCACCCAAGATCTAGCCTCTGCTTGGGGAGTTCCAGCAGGGGAGAAAACATCTTCCAAGGCAACCCAATACATTTTGGGAGAATTCCAGGTATTGGGAACAGTTTTCTGAATGCAGCCCAGCTCCCTTCCAAGTAGGCTGTGGGAAAAGTGGCCCTGTGCTGTACATCGAACATGAAAGGAAATGTGACTTCTGGTTGGTGACCTTAAATTGGCTCCAGAGACTTCAGGAGAGATACCTGGGCAAAGACATATAGGCAGTTAGGAAGTACAGTGGAAAGATCACTGACTCTGGAGTCATAGGATTGAGTGCAAATCTAGCAACATAAACTATGGTGCTGAGCCTTAGAGATAATAATAGGTTGGAAAAAGATAGTGTTTCATCAGTCAAGGAGTACTTAGTCAATGTCCCTTTTAGTGAATAGTTTCAGATGTATGTGCTTATCCAAGTCATTTCCTTTTTTTTTGGTTTCACTTTCCTCATATTTAAAATGAGAGGCCTGAACTAAATGATCCCTAAGACTTCTTTCAGTTCAAATCTAATATATCCTAAGGATCTTTCCAGGCTTAATTTATTATGAAACACATTAGGTTTGAATTCTAGCTCTGCTACTATCTACCTGTGTGATCTTGGACAAATAACTCAGTGTCTGTGGGTATCAGTTTCCTTATTTGTAAAATAAGAGGGCTAGTCTAGATAACTTCTAAAATTTCTGCCAGCTTTAAATCTATAAACTTACTATCTCATTTATATTTTACCCAATGAGAGAACAGAAAAAAATGGTACATTTTAAAATTGCAGAAAGGAAGATTCATGCTACTGCATATTGAAATTCACTGATTGGTATGATTTTAGATTTAAAGCTTGAGGAGCTGTCAGATGAATTCTAGTGTATCTTGTAGGAAAGCGCCATGCCATCACCATCAGTGCATGCTTCTGCCATGATGAACACTGAGAAGGTCAAAGAAACATTTTTGAAGAGCCAGAGACCCTCATCATCAATGTATCAAAACAGGACAAGCTTATGATTCTGTGTAACTGGATGCCAGAGGAGGCACAAACTATAAGACATGGCAGGAGGTCCTTGGGAGGAATGGAGTTGGAAATAGAAACAATAATGACAACTTACTACTGAAGAATTGAGCATCTCATGGCCTTCTCATCACTAACACTGTCTTCCATTTACGTAAACAAAATAAAACTTCATAGATGAACTGTTGCAGAAAACATTGACATTTAATAGGCCATGTTATCATAAGGGGAGGAAAGAGATAGGATGTAAGAGTGATGAAGATGATGTTTGGTGCAGAGTGCTGGACCAATTATAGACATCCTCTCCAAACTAAACATTTGTATTTGACTGAAGTGGCAGCCCCAAGGCAAGACAGCTACTGGAAGACTTAATGTTACCAGATTAACGTGCTTCTCTGTATATGAACAGTTTGTTGTTAACTTAGAAGGAAAACTGAGCCAACACATGGTTGGCAACAGTGGAACAGGAGAGAAGTAGGAAGCTTTCAGAGATTTGGTGTACAGCACCACATTTATTCATCTTGGCCAGAATACTTTAAAGCATCAAGAATGGTTTGATGGGAAAATTCAGAAGGTGACAAATGAAAAATGAGAACTCAGGTCTTACCAGAAGGATAGTTTTTTTCTTCAGTATTAAACTCCATCAAAGTGAAATGCAAAGAAAGCATAAAAACATGCAGGATTCTTGGTTCAGCAAGAAGGCAAATGAAATTCAGTTTTATGCTGATAGTAATAATTGAAAGTGTTTTTTTGATACCTTAAAGTCCATTTATGGGCTAAAGACCTATGGGGCATCTCAGCTACTCAGTGCTGATGGAGTCTCAATGACTAGTGATCAGGACATGATCCTGGAGAGATGAGCTGAATAGTTCCATATTGTTATCAACAGACCACCATCAACCAATGCTGAAGCTATTAAGTGTAAATCTCATTTTGCAGTCAGTTAATGCTAAAAAAAGAGAGATTCTCCACCAGCTAGCATCACATCACCCATACATGGAACTATCAGTAACATCAAATGGAGAGATTTTGAATGCTATGGATAAGTTCACTTACCTTGGCAGAATACTTTCCTAGTACATACTCACAAATGATGAGATTGATACATCCATTGCCAGAGCTAGCTCAGTGTCTGAGAGGCTCTGAAGGAAAATGTGGGAGAGGAGGTATTAGGCTGCTTACCAAACTGAAGATCTACAGAGCTGTTGTTCTGATATCATTATTGTATGCTTGTGAAACCTGGATAATATACCACCACCATGCCAGGAAATAGGATCACTTCCATTTGAATTGTCTTAGGAAGATTCTGGAAAGCATTTAGAAAGATAATATACTGGACACTGAGGTCTTTTATCGAGCTAAACTGAGAGGCATTAAACTCTACTGCAGAGAATGCAACTTCAATGAACTGGCCACGTTGTTTGAATGACAAATGAATATATGCTTTACAAACTGTTTTATAGAGAACTCACATGGAGGTCAGAAGAAGGAATACAAGGACACTTTCAAGATTTCTTTGAAGAGCATGTCACAAAACTGCCCAGCATGATGTGTCTGCATCAAAGAACGTACTGTGCTCTATGAGCAAAACAGAGTTGTAGCATCTCAAAAGAAATGTGAGAAATGAGCAAATTTAAAGACATCTACACTCCAAATATTCATATGGACTATTTGTGCCTGATTGGTGGTAGAGCATTGTGAGCTCATATTGGTCTGATCAGCCAGTTAGACACACTGCACCTTGACCCTGCCGTAGTTATGTTACTTTGGTCCTCTGCAAGAAGAAAGGACAACAACCACAGAAGAGAACACTGAGCTACAGAGGTTAGGGGTTTTGCCCAAGGTGAAACCAGGAGCAAAGGGTCCATGACTCACAGTTCATTGCTCCAATCTCTTACAATCTGAGATAAGCCATATTGCAAGATTGCAGAAAATTCACTGCAAGAGATTTAGAAAAGTCCAAACCATTCCTCTCATGCCAGACTTTTCTCTATTCTAAGCTCTGAGTAATAAGAATTCTCTTGCTAATCTGACTCTGCTTCTCACTCAGTCTGGAATGGGTGCATTTCTGCTGAGGTCATCATTTTGCACTTTTGTGGGTGAATCTAGAAGTCTATAGGTGGGCCAGTGGTTTCTATTCTAGTAGACATCTATATTCATATTGACACAGTAGAGATGGGGGGGGGGGTTGGATAATGGATAGAGATACAGAAGCCAGAGAACCTAGTTCAGAGGCCCCCATCTGGAGAATAGCCGTGTGACCTTGGGCAAGTCATTTCCTTTCCTCTGGATATCAACTTCTTGACATATAAAATGAGAGGGCTGGTCTAAGCTCCCTAGAATTCTAGACTTAGAGATGAACAAAGCTCTAATTCACCCTTTTACTTTTACAAATGGGGAAAGTGAGGCCCAGAGAAGATCAGTTACTTGTCTAAGGTCAGACAATTCATAACTAGCCAAGACATATTTGAACAAAATTTCCACATTTCAAATCCTTCTTCCCTTCCACCATAGCTCATTGCCTCCCTTCTAATGTTAATATTCTATGATCTGTTTATTATGGTGGTTTATTTTATAGTGATAATGATCTGACCCTAGCCTGAGCTGACCCAGAATAAAGCAGCAGGCTGGGTCCTGCAGGTCTCTGAGGCCATGAAGGGAAGGCTTGAAGTGTATTAAAACTTGGGCATAAAGAAAAGAGAACAGAGACATAGGTTGATTAGCTATCTGTGTGAGCATGCTGCCACCCTCAGGACTTTTCCTTCCATTGACTAGTGTGAGAGACAATTGGCTCTGGGGCTCATAGGACTTAGAGGCAGAAGGGATCTTTGAAATCATCTTGCCCACCCCTCTCATCTTACAGAGGAAAAAACTGAGGCCTGAAGAGAAGCACCTTCTCTCTCCTTCCCCCCTTTTCTTTTTTTTTTTTTTGCTTTTTTTTTTTTTTTTGGAGGGCAAATGGGGTTAAGTAACTTGCCCAAGGTCACACGGCTAGGTTTTTGTTTGTGTGTATTAAGTGTCTGAGGCCGGATCCGAACTCAGGTCCTTCTGACTCCAGGGCCGGCGCTCTACTCACTGCGCCACCTAGCCACCCCCCCTTTTCTTTACATTCTTGTATTTATCTATCTGTCTAAACACATAAATGCATATATGCATAGAAAACCTAGAATTGCTTATCCTGGGGAAGAGAAGATTCAGGGGAGATAAGTTTCAGTCTTTAAGTATTTGCAGGTCTGTCAGGTGAAAGGTGAAAGGTGAAATCCTAAGAAGTTTTCTCTTAGTAGAGAAAACTCTCTCTTAGGGAATCAATGAACGCTCATGCTCTGATGGATAGATATGCTTGATGTTCTTGGCTTTTTCCTCCCCTGGTGCATCTTGGACCCTCTTCATCTTATCTTCTGTTTCACGTGGTGCTAATCTATGGCCACTTATCCAGCCTCCCAGAGGGGTTACCCCATATGCTAGAATCCTAGACCTCTCCACATTGCATGAATACTGATGAAGCTCACATATCTCACTCTCAAAATGTGACTAGTACATCTGATCTTGGTCACATCTCCTTGGTAATAACCTCATCGACCTGTTGCCTAATTCTTTTTTATTAGTTTCCTTAAACCCTTTCATTAATATGTTATCTCAACCATTAGGCATACTCATTACATAGATAAATTTGAAAGTTCCCTTCCAGCCTGGAGAATACAGAGTCACAGAAATTCAAAACCTCATAGGTTATTTTAGCTCAGTCATGATGGAACAGGGATTCTCTCTACAATATGAAACTCCTTATAATACATTTTATGATTCTACATATTGATACATGAAAAGGACTTTTTTGTTTGTTGATTGTTTCTATTTATGTGAGATAAAGGGACTGAAGTAGATAATCTCTGAGGTCATTTCCGGCTCTAAGATTCTTTCATTCTAAGGATCTCAAAGGAATGAGAACTTCAGACTTCTCAGGGCGAGTTCAATGTAAAACCATGGGTGCGACTGAGGATGCTAGGATTGGAGGAGGTAAGAAGGTATAAAGGAGGAAGATACTTCGATCCAGAACTTGTCCATAGCAATAGTCCTGAGTAATCCCTCATCTTCCTAATCTGGGCAAAGGGGACATCAGTCAGGAGCATATAATAGGCAGCTTTTTCTAGATAATCTCATAAAAGAAACCTTATTGGTAACTTCATCAAGGCTCATGATCTTTAGCTTCATGACTGCATGAATAATTCTTTGACTAAGGCAATAAATACTGGAAGCAAATACAATACCAGCTTTAATAGTCCCCATTACAGAAACTATGGAAATAGTATAACTTGAAAAGGGATATAACATCTCGGGGAAAATTAAAATTTAATTCTCATTCTAGGGGATGGAAAAATGAGGCTATGTGAGCTACAGTGGGAAAACTAAGTTTTTGCCCAATTCTTTTTCTGATAAAAAAGTGATCATTTAATTGCTATCTGTGATGATTCTATGAGAAGATCAATAGTTTAACTGTTACCTGGGAAGACTGTTAACTGTCATGGCTGAAGAGAGACTGTTTAATCACAAAGACTGTTGAAACAGACGAACACATTTTCTCAGAGAAACTGCATAGTGTATAGAAAAAAGGACCAAACTTTCTTAAGAAACTGCCATCTTTTTTTTTAATTTGAAGTAACATTATGAAAAAAATTACTGAGAAGAATTTTAAACCAATATCCTAAGAGAATTGAAGGTCAGAACTGTGTTTCAAGAGTAGGGAGAAGGCAATAGTTGCTATTGGTGGATATAGGTGATTCCATCTGTGATCTTTCTCTCTGAATTAAATGGTTAAAGTAATGTTTGTTTCACTGTCAAGCCATTTGAATAGTTTTGTTTCACTGATGCTCAACCTATGAGACAAGTGGGTTTGATACACTGAGAGCTAGGAGTTAAAGTTATGGGGCAAAAGGGTTCTCTTTTAATTTAGTTAAACTAGAATGGAGACTCAGAATTAATTCATGTATGTATGAGATGGATTGTATATTTCTATTAATTTAAAGGAAACATAACCTCATATTCCTTGATAGCCCTTGAATCTAAACTAAGAATTAATAAAGAAACAAATCAAATAGCATGGTGAAGGCTGGGCTTTTCATGTGGTTGTTGCATGTGGCAATTTTTGCAAGATTAATTCTGCTTCTGCTTCTCAGCAATTTCTTTTTTTTAAATTTGAGATAAAAAAAATATTTCCAACACCAGGACTCAAATACAGAG
The DNA here is from genome assembly GCA_011680675.1 of Gymnobelideus leadbeateri. Lineage (NCBI taxonomy): Eukaryota > Metazoa > Chordata > Mammalia > Diprotodontia > Petauridae > Gymnobelideus > Gymnobelideus leadbeateri. The sequence goes on from WOXC01002779.1 coordinate 558,376, forward strand.
AAAAGGAATCATATCATAAACTTAAATATTGAAACTTTAATACAAAGTAAGAAAAGAAAAAAAAAGCATGTCACATGCACAACAGAACATGAGAGGATTCAAAGTATGTAGCAATAAATTTGTATTTCAAAAAAGCTTGTATGATAAATACTACATGTGTTGAGAGGAGTCTATTTTTTCTTTGCTTCCTTATACGTTTTCTTTTGTTCTCTCCTGTGCTCATCATTTTCTTGTTAAGATTACTTTCTTTCCATTGTTCTGTCTTCAGTATAGCTACATTTGTCAGTTAATCATGCTTAGCTTTGCTAGTATAAATATTTGTTTTGGTATATGGATATGAATGAACTATGTAGTATAGACATGTATTATAACTGGCAAGTGATTTAGGCTTATGTTCACATAAGCAACCTGACTGGGTGTCTTTTTAAAAAAATGTCCTCTATATTGTATATAGTATTGAGGTATATTCTCTGTGAATCAAATTTGGAAACAATTACCTGGGAAACTGCATCATTCATCCTTGCTCTGTTAAATGCTTATATACAATTTAATACTGTACTGTATAATTCCAGATATCAGGTGTGCTATAGCAGATTTTGCAAGGAAGTACAGAATTCCATACCCCAGGGAGGAATGTAGACCCTTATTGGCAAGGAGCCTGAGGGAAAGTGCAGTTTTTCTCAGCTGAAAGGAGGTATTGAAAAGCCATAGGATGCAAAAACTGCATGGAAAGAGGGAAGCTAGGGAACTTTGAAACTCCAGGGACAGACGTGTAGATAGAGGTCAATTTATTGCAAGAGAAGGATTCTCCTACCCCAAACGGAATAGGATCATGAGCAGGTGGATATTTTTCTAGCTCACTGACAGACTTAAAGAATGAACAACAGCTTGGACAGAATTTATTGCTGCTCTGGGAGCAAAAAATATATCTCCCTATGCTTTCTACATCTCCCCTATATGGTATGCTAGCATGAATTACCTTAGATATTGTTCATTTGCTCTTTGTACATATATAACAGTTTTTTTCTTCCCACAAAGAGAAGATCATTTTAATTTCATTCATACTGAATCTTTGCTTTAAAATGGTGGAGCATACCTGAACAAAAAACCCTAGAAAAATACCTATAAATTTAACCTAAAAGTTTTCTCTCCCCTTCAGGAAAGGGGCTTCATAAATTATTATTTTAATGACTTTATTTTATAAATTTATAATTAATTTATAATTATAATTAATTCATAGTTAATAAATTATTAATGTAATAACACAAAAGGCATTCCTCAAGGAACATTGTTGTTCAGTTGTTTTCATCTTTGTCTGTCTCTTTGTGACCCCATTTGGAATTTTCTTCACAAAGATATTGGAGTGGTGTGCCATTTCCTCCTCCAACTCATTTACAGATGAAGAAACTGAGGCAAAGAGAGTTAAGTGACTTGCCCAGAGTCACACAGCTAGTAAGTGTCTAAGGCCAGATTTGAGCTCATCAAGACAAGTCTTCCCGACTCCAGGGCCGGAACTCTATCCAATGAGGAATATCCCAACAGTATATTCTTTCACAAAGAATAGTTCCCCTCAACTCCTCCACTGTGTGACCTTGGACCAGTCGTTTAACTTGTCTGCCTCAGTTTCCCCAGTTGTAAAAAAGGAATAATAATAGCACCTAACTCAGGATGGTTGTGAGGATCAAATGAAATATTTGCAAAATGCTTAGCATAGTGCCTGGCACTTTGTAGTAAGTGCTTGTTATCCCTTCACCCACCTCTAACCCCAACCTTGCCCATCACAATAAAATGAGAAGGAATTTGAATGAGTAGTTTGTCATCTGATATTTGGACTAGACAGTTGTGTGGCACACTGACAAGAACCATGGTTTTGAAGTTAGATTACTGGGCATCCCTCTCTGCCCTTGTGACCACCTAGGTGATTTATCAACATCCCTTAAGTTATGAAAGTGTTGGAGAAGATTGATTCAGTCTTCTTCTAGCTCTAAATCTATGGTTCCATCCTTCCCTCCCCCCAAAGTTAATCAGTGGTTAACAGAAAGGACAGCTGTGTCTTTGGATGCTGGTAGAACAGTATTAGCAGTGACTGCTTTAACTGAGATTAGTTTCCATGCTGACTATATATAGGTACATATATATGGTAATAGTCATTGTTTATGTTATTTTTTCAATTCTGCTTTCTCTGATGTCAGTTAATATTATTGAATGTGATTTTTCCCTCTCTGGGCTTCATTTTCCTCTGTTATGAATGTCAACAATTTCTAAGTTCCTTCACTGCTCTACATTCCATGTTACCAAGCCAAGGTTTTATACTGTAGGGGGTGCTCCTTTTTGTATTGATTTTGGACTCAAACTCTGCCAAGATTATATTAATTCCTTCTCTATTGGATAAAGCTTCTGAGGTTAGGAGTTCACCAGGGAGCTAGCTTCCAATGAAGGAAAGTTAAGAAGTTAATCTCCCTTATGCCACCCATCTTTAAGAAGAATGCAGGGATAGCAATTTTATCTTTCAGAGGGATTTCATCACCCCAGGTTTTCTCAGGAAAGAACAGAGTCCAATTTCTCCATGTAATAATAGGAAGCTCTGATGCTTGGAGAGTGTCCCCACCTGGAAGGGAGATGATTTTCCGTCTTGTGTTCTGGGTTTTGAATAGACACCCTTGAATTTTCTTATTCCCTTTGAAAGGGTCAAAGTTGAGTAATGAAGAATTCCTTTAAAGAGGTGAGTTCCACACACTTTTAATAAATGACATTTTGCACGTTATTCTAGAGCCCAGTAAACTAGATACTAAAATCTGGGCAAAATAATACCCACTATTCTTTTAAAATTAGTATTCTATTTTTCCCAATTCCATGTTAAAACAACTTTAAACATTTAAAAAATTTGAATTCCAAATTCTATCTCTTCCTCTCTTGTTTCCCTACCCCCCAAAACAGCAAGCAATCTGATGTAGGTTATAATATGCATTTCCATATTATTCATTTTATACAAGAAGATTTGAACAAAAAAAAGAAAGTGGAAAAATAATATGTTTCAGTCTAATACCCAGTATATTTAAAAGTAACTGCTTCTATCTATCTATTAGAATAGAATGTGTACCTTCATGACACCAAAGAATAGACTTGACTGATAAAATTAACAATCAACATTTAAATGGTGCTTTAAGCTTTGTTAAGTGCTTTACATTTATTTTCCTGATGTCAACCTTGGAAGGTAAGTGCTCCAGTCATACTTATCTTGACTTTACAGATGAGAAAGTGAGACCATGGCATACACTGGTAAGCTGAAGAAATTGGAGATGTCCAATCTGGTGAAAAGAATATTTGGAGAAGGCATGTGTGTTGATCCTCTTCATGTGTTTGAAAGGCTATTTTGTGGGAGAGGGATTACACTTGTTCTCTATGATCCTGGGAGGGAGAACTAGCAAAAATGGGTAGAAGGTACAGAGGGCCAGACATTAATTTGCCTTATAAGCAGCTAGATGATACAGTAGATAGAGTGTTGGACTTTTGGAGTCAGGAAATTCAGAGACTGAATGTGGTTTCAGATACTAATTGTATGACCCTGGACAAATCATTCTCTGACTCAGTTTACTCATCTGTAAATTCATGATCAGATAGAGAAAATTCTTGTGGATTGGCAAAGATAGCAGCTGAGATTCCATTTCTACAGTTCAGTGTCCAGAGATTAGCTCTGCTATGAAGAAAGGTATTTTGTTATAGAAACATGACCGTTCTTCTTGCAAAGAGCAGTAATGGTAATTACTTTGGTAATGGTGATATAATTTCCTAGTAATGGTAATTCGGGGGAAGGCTATTTTTCCTTTGTTGAAAGTGGTACCATTGTCCCAGACAGACATGGGCATATTAATTCCTTTCTTCTGAAGAGTAGAGACTCTTCAGAGATGGGGTATGCATCTGTTAGGGTTGGGGAGAAGCTGTCCATTGTCAATGTTCTTCCTGAAAGAAGAAACTGCCTGGGATAATCAGGGCTGAAATCTGGCCATAATGCAAAATAATCTCTATGAGGATCTTGAGGGCTCCCATCCCCCTTTTCTGTGCCTTTCCACACACACCCCATTCCCTATAATAAAATAGCATTAGCTCATGAAACGATTTACTCCAAATTCCTACCCATTGGTCTTGGTATCTCCTCTTTATATCATGCTAAAATGCTTACAAATCCCCTCCTCACAACAACCCTATAGGACAGATAATAGAGATATCTTTGTTTCTTTTCTACAGATAAAGGAACTGAGGCTGAATGAAAGTCCGGGAACAAGTTGCTGGTGCCTTTTGTTTTTAAAGGCACAGGCATTTCCTTACATTATTCCTTTCCCCTCTCCCATCACACTATGCCAGAAGACTCCATGCTAAAGTTTCACCTATAGTCCCCCCCTCTGATGAGTCTCACCATCTGTCTTGATCACAGTTGAAATGCTGCCTTCTACAAGAATCTCCTGACCCCTCAGCTGTTCGTGCCGCCCTTGACTTAATGACTTTGAATTCATTTTGTTCATGCTTTTACATGTACAGAACACCTTCCTGTTTAGAACAGGAATAATTTTATGGCTTTTTAGTATGATGTCAGCTCTTAATAAAGGTCTCTTAATGGATTGATTAGTCTTCTCAATCCAAGAGTCAACATTTCACTGAGTTCTCTGACTTTTCAAGTGAAGTTTTCATGTATGTTATTGTAGACATTGTGTCCATCTTTTTCCTGATTAAGGTTTCTTTACTTTGCCTCAGTTCATATGAGGATTTCCCGTGATGGCTGGTTCTTATGTCATACATTTTCATTCACACAGTACAGTTCATTCAGCCAGTCTCCAAACTACTGGGCTGGGTAAGTGACTTTCCCTGGCCCCTTAGCCAGTAAGTACCAATCCCAGGACTCAAATCCAGGTCTTCTGACTCTAAAACTAGGAATCTATCTGCAACATTGTCATGTCAGTTCTGAGTACACTTGACATCAGAGGAGTTATTTTTTTACAAAATGAGAAGGGTTAAGAGCTCTCTTCAATCAAAATTCCCACAATATTTATTCAATGAAATATTTATTTACTTATTTTATTTTTTAAATTAATTTGTTTGTTTATTTTTAGTTTACAAGATTCAATTCCATAGTTCCTTGAGTTTCATATTTCCCTTCCCTCCATCCTCCCAACCCCCATGACGGCATATAGTCCAGTATAGGATTTGCAAATAATTTCACATTAGACATTAGTCAGGTTACAAAGGCATATTGTACTAGATGGAATGAAAAATGGTAAAGAGGAAATAAAACCAAACAATGAAAAGAAAAAGATCAAGTGGTTTGCTTCAATCAGGATTCAAACTCAGTTCTTTCTAGTTCTTTCTCTGGATGTAGGCATCTCTCTCCATCATGAGTCTTTTGGGATTGACTTTTATCACTGCATTGCTGAGAAGAGTCAAGTACGTAATAGTTGGTCATCACACATATGTTGTGTCTGTGATTGTATACAAATTTCTCCTGGCTTTATCTTCTCACTCAGCATCAGTTTGTATAAGCCTCTCCAGGTAAATATGAAGTCCATCTGGTCTTTGTTTCTTATAGCACAATAGTATTCCATTACATGCATATACCACAACTTGTTTAGCCATTACCCAGTTGATGGGCACCTTCTTAATTTCCAATTCTTTGCAACCACGAAAAGAACTGCTATAAATATTTTTGCACATATGGGTCTTCCTCCCACTTCTATCATCTCTTTGGGATATAACCCTAGAAGTGGTGTTGCTGAGTCAAAGGGTATAAAATTATTTATAGCCATTTGGGCATGATTCCAGATTGCTCTCCAGAATGGTTGGATAAGTTCACAACTCCACCAGCAATGCATTAGTGTTCCAATTTGCCCACATCCTCTCCAGCATTTGTCATTTTCCTGTTTCATCATCTTAGCCAATCTGATTGGTGAGATGTAGTACCTCAGAGTTGTTTTGATTTGCATTTCTCTAATCAATAGTGATTTGGAGCATTTCTTCATATGCTTATAGATATCTTTTTTTTTTTTTGGAGGGCAATTGGGGTTAAGTAACTTGCCCAAGGTTACATGGCTAAGTTTTTGTTTGTATGTGTTAAGTGTCTGAGGCCGGATCCGAACTCAGGTCCTTCTGACTCCAGGGCTGACGCTCTACTCACTGCACCACCTAGCCGCCCCCGCTTATAGATATCTTTAATTTATTTCTCTGAAAACTGCCTGTTCATATACTTCGACCATTTATCAATTGGGGAATGACTTGTATTCTTATAGATTTGACTCCATTTTCTGTATATTTTAGAAATGAGTCCTTTATCAGAGACATAGGTTGTAAAATTTTTTTTTCCAGTTTCCCACCTCCCTCTTGATCTTGGTTACATTGGCTTTATTTATACAGAAGTTTTCAATTTAATGTAATCAAAATTATCCATTTTGTATTTTATAATGCTCTCTAAATCTTGTTTGGTCATAAAGTCTTTCCCTCTCCACAAATCTGACAGGTAAACTATTCCTTGCTTTCCCAGATTGCTTACAGTATCATCCTTTATATCTTCAATTATTTTCATAATGAGGAAGGTTTCATCACTTATAGATATTGTTTTTCCATGTAGGAATGTAAATAGTTCAACTTTGATAAATTCCTTTTGATTTCTTTTCCCTGTTTACCTTCTCAAGCATCTCTTGCTTCTTGTGTCTGAATGTCAAATTTTCTATTCAACTCTTGTTTTTTCCTCAAGAATGCTTGAAAGTCCTTTATCCCACTGAATGACCATATTTTCCCTTGAAACATGATACTCAGTTTTGCTGGGTAGGTAATTCTTGGTTTTAATCCCAACTCTTTTGACCTCTGGAATATCATATTCCATGCCCTTTGATCCTTCAGTGTAGAAGCTGCCAGCTGTGCTATTCTGATTGTGTTTCCACAATATTGAAATTGTTTCTTCCTGGCTTCTTGTAGTATTTTTTCCTTGATTTGGGAATTCTGGAACCTGGCTATAATATTCCTAGGAGTTTTCTTTTCAGGATCTTTTTCAGGAGGTGACTGATGGATTCTTTCAACCTCTATTTTGCCCTCTGGATCTAAAACATCAGGGCAATTTTCCTTGAGAATTTCTTGAAGGATGATTTCTAGGTTCTTTCTTTGATCATGGCTTTCAGATAGTCCAGTGATTTTTACATTATCTCTCCTGGATCTATTTTCCAGGTCAGTGGTTTTTCCCATGAGATATTTCACATTGCCTTCTAATCTTTCATTTGTTTGGATCTGCTTAATTGCATCTTGATTTCTCATAAAGTCATTAGCTTCCATTTGCTTCAGTCTAGTTCTGAAGTAATGAATCTCTTCAGTGAGCTTTAGAGATTCTTTTTCCATCTGGCAAATTTGGCTTTTTAAGGCATTCTTCTCCTCATTGCCTTTTTGAGCCTTTTTTGCCATTTGAGTCAGTCTACTTTTTAAAGTGTTATTTTCCTCAGTTAGGCTGTTGACTCTCATTTCATACTTTTCCTGCATCCTTCTCATTTCTCTTCCCAATTTTTCCTCCACTTCTCTTATTTGATTTTTAAAATCCTTCTTAAGGTCCTCTATGGCCTGTAACCTGCTTGTATTTTCATTTGGGGCTTTTGGTACAGGAGTTCTGACCTCCCAGTCCTCCTCCTGTTCCATGTTTTGATCCTTTTTGCCCCCAAAATAGGAGTCTAATGTTGAATTTTCCCATTTATTTTGTTTCCTTTGCCTAGGCATGTTGCCACTTTATTACTTGACTTTTGGGCTTGTTGCCACAGTAGGACTCTGCCACCAGACAGGGGAGCTTCTGTCCCAAACATTGGGGTCTTCTCAACTGTCTGCCATATTAGTTGGGTGCCCTCCCTGAAGTCCCTACACACTCTGGGAAGCTAGTCACATACCCCACGACCTCCACTCCAGACCACAATTCAGATCCAAGAAGGTTAAAGCAAGAGTGATTACCCCCAACACTGATGGCTGGATCCTCCTACAGTCTGAAGGCCAGAGCTGAAGCTGCAACTGAAGCTGCAAAATGGCAGGTGTGCTGCAGTTCCTCAGTGGCTTCTCACTCCCAGGGGAAGAAGCTGAAGTGCTCCCAAATACTGGTCTCAAAGTCCATAGGGCACTAGCCTCTCACTTTGTCCTAGGCATCTATGTAGACTAATAATTCTTAAGTTATCTCTCCTGGATCTGTTCTCTAGGTCAGTTGTTTTTTCAGTGAGATATTTTACACTTTCTTCCAATTTTTCAATCTTCATGTTTTGTTTGATTGACTCTTGGTGCATCCTAGAGTTCTGAGTTTCAATTTGACTGATTCTAATTTTTAGCAAATTATAGTCTTTGGTTAGTTTTTGAATGTCCTTTTTTAGGGAGTTATTTTCTCCAATTACTTCACTAATTTTACTTTTTAAGGATTTGTTTTCTTCAGTGAAACTTTTTTCCAGTTTGGCCACTGCCTCCCTGATTTGTTCTTTAAAATCTTTCTTAAGCTCCTCCAACAATGCTATTTGGGCTTGAGACCAGTTCATATTTCCTTCTGTGGTCTCAGGTGTGAGTAAAGAGTCCAAGTTGTCCCCTGTTATTTGGTTGTTCTTGACCTACATAATAAGCTCTGATCAATTTTCTTGCCTTTCCCTCCTCCTTTTCAGCTTCCTTCCTTCCCATTGTAATTTCCTATTTCCTAATTTCTCAGGCTGTGAGCTAAGGGCCTGATCTTTGACTTTGAATACTGTAGCCTGTGGGTGTCTAGTTTTAGGCTAAGGCAGGCGTCTCAGTGAGGTATGCTGATGTGCCCAGAGTAATATGTGGAGGAGGGGTAGTGTGGCCACTTCAGATTTCTGCCTCTATACCCCTGGGCTACAGCTCAGGCAGGCTTTTCCTGGTCAGGTGAGGTGGAGCTTGTTGGGATCCCTCTCTCTTCTCTTCACATTCCTTGCTGCCTCAGTTACACCCCTTCTCAGTGACTCCCAAGCTGAGGATATTTCCACTATCTTAGGATTTCACTCTGGATGGGAACTTATGTTTGTGTTTTCTACTTCATGAAGGAGGAATTGGAACTGCCAGAGTTTACTTTTTTATTCTGGCAAAACAGGCAGGTGATTTCTAAAATTCCAGGCTGGGGGCTGATAGCCCCAGGAGAAGCTGCTGTCTTTGCTGGGGACCCCGAGCTCTCTCTTACCTAGCTCCAATGATTCCTCCTGTACCCTGGTGAGATGCTGGTGAGATGGCTGCAATTTGTCCTTGGGATGGGTGAGTAGTCTGTCTGGGGCTCCTTCTCACTCTGGTGTAATCTGCTTGTCTGCTCTCAAGTCTGAGCTGTTCAGACCCCACATACTCTGCACTCCCCCTGTCCAGACCCACTGGGCACTTTCCTGGGCTGGATTCTGCCACACTCTGTCTCCCAGTGGATTCTGTCACTCCAGAATCCATTCAGATTCACTTTTTAAGGTTTAGTGACAGGCTTCACGGAGGAGCTTAGAGAAGTTACTGCTTCCTTTCTGCCATCTTGGCTCCACCCCTCCAATGAAATATTTATTGGGGGCTTGAAATGATGAGAACATTGTTCTAGCAACTGAGGATAAGTAATCACAGCTAATGTCCTCACTCTATGAGAATGTAGTCTTTTAGGAATTATAACAAAGGTGCACAATGCAGTAGATAATTAAAAATGATCATGAAACAGAAAGGGCTATATTGTTAAGAGCTCAAATGAGGAAATTTCATTTCAGGCTGGGGGAATCAGGGAAGTTTTCATGGACAAGATGCTATTTAAACTGTAATTTGATGATAGATGACTCGAGAGAGAGATGGGTAGAGAAGGCACTCTAGAATTGAGAAATGAATTAATAAGTGCAGAAGGAGGAAAGCCCAAATCTTATACAATGGATGGAAACATTGACTGGCACATAGATGTATGGAGGGAAGTTATGTGAGATCAGGCAGAAGAGGTAGGTGGGAGTCATTCTGTGGGGGGACTTGAATGCCATGCAGGCACTTGGGGAATCATTGAAAGGTTTTGACCAATGGAGTAACTAGATTAGAACTGTGGATTAGGAAGATTTATGTGTCAATTGTGTTTACAATTAATTGAAAGAGAGAGAGAGAGAGAGTGGGAGAGGGAGAGACAGAGAGAGAGAGACAGAGAGAGAGAGAGAGAGACAGAGAGACAGAGAGAGAGACAGAGAGAGACAGAGAGACAGAGAGACAGAGAGAGACAGAGAGATAGAGAGACAGAGAGAGAGAGATAGAGAAAGAGACAGAGAGAGACAGAGAGAGAGAGAGACAGAGACAGAGAGAGACAGAGAGAGACAGAGAGAGACAGAGAAAGTGAGACAGAGAGACAGAGAGACAGAGAGATTAGTACCCTTTAAGGAGTCTTTTCACTTCAGATAATTATATTCCAGGCACCTGAATGGAAGAGAGGTTTGGGGCAATGGGGGCTTATGATACTCCTCAATCCACAACATGGAGTTGATGTCTTTCCCTTCTTAATAATGTAGTCAGTCTTTGAATTGTGGACAGATTTAATAATAACATCCAATTTCCAGTCATATGGAGGATTAAGTGAAGAAGGGAAAATGGAAAGAGCTCATAGAAGGGATTTCTGCAAAAAGAAACAGTATCTCGAAAGAGAATACCAAGAGGGACATAGGGCTCTGGGACTCCCGGCTCATTTTACAATTTGTGCCCTCTCCACTACCCTACACTGCCCATTGCCCACCCATTCCTTTTGCATTCTAAGAAGATCTTGCTCTCAGTCTGGGGTGAAGTTAGGGGTTTAGGATCTTTCTATTACTGGGCACCTCTAGCCACCCCTAGTGGGAGGAAGTAGTGATAGGGTGACTCATTAAATGAGAGCACCCCCCCACAGACACCCCGAGACACTGCTATGCCCCTTCCCAATTCAGCTGACCAAAACATGCCATTTTTCTCTCTTCCCCCGAAATATCTATCAAAAACTTAAGTTAGAAATGGGATAGGGGCGGCTAGGTGGTGCAGTGAATGGAGCACTGGCCCTGGAGTCAGGAGGACCTGAATTCAAATCTGGCCTCTGACTCTTAACACTTACTAGCTGTGTGACCTTGGGCAAGTCACTTAACCCCAATTGCCCTGCCTTCCCCCCTCCAAAAACAAGCTAAATAAAAAAATGGAATGAAAGCACTTAAGGTTAATTTATGGCCTAAGATAACTTGCATTAGTAATTGATTTATTCGGTCAGTGTTCATTTAAGTGCCAGAATGTATAAAATGGTCCAGGGTATACAAAGCAAAAATGAATTGGGGTTCTCAGAGGTTCGGTCTTGTGTAATGGGAATCCCCTTTTCCAATAGCTGTTCCCACAGAGAATAAAACTCCTGCTAAATATCTTCAAGATTTTAAATTGTTCTTAATGAACAATGATGGTTTAACTTTCCTTCCTTAGGAGTCTGTGAGGAGACTGAGGGTTTAACCATGAGTCTGAAGAATATTTCATTGTAATGACTGCAGAGAGACGGTAAGAGGACAGAGCACAAGGGTCAATAGAACATTTCCTGATAGACCTGATTTCAACTTGTCTCTTGCTAAAGGAATAGAATGGAAATTCTTGGACTGCTCACTACTAAGAAGAAGTAGCATTTATATAATGCTCTAAAGTGTGCAAAGTTCTTTGTAAGCATTATCTTTTTTATCCTCACTATAAACTTTCAAGGAAGGTGCTATCATCTCCATTTTATAGATGAGGAAATTGATGCAGATTGAGGTTAAATAATTTGCTCAAGGACACCTAGCTAGTGAGTGTCTAAAGTAAGTTTCAAATTCAAATTTAAAATATTGGTAAGGTCACCTGGAGACCAAAAGAGGTTTCATTGGCATCCTGAAAGAATTGAATGGTGGGAGCTCTTGATTTCTGAAATTAAGGAGAAGTCAGCAATAGCACGACTTTGAGTATGATCTTTCTCATAGCAGATTCATTATTAAAAATTATTTATATCAGTTTTGTCATTTGATGCCTTCTACATACATTGTATGGATTATAATTTTGACTTAAATAATGAAAAGTAGAGTGTTTCACATACATATTTACACATATACATATATGTACATATATACATACATATTATCTCTATGTATATATATATAATATGTATAACATATGGAGAGATACAGAGTGAGACATACACAGAGGGAGAGAGAGAGAGAGAGAGAGAGAGAGAGAGAGAGAGAGAGAGAGAGAGAGAAGAAAAAGAGATTTATCCAGTGTATTTCACAAATACCATTTAATAACTTGGTCTTACTTAAATACAAATAATTGATCAATTAGAGAGGCTTCAATTTCAGTAATTAATGAGAAAATATCTAAACCTACTCACAGATTGCTTTATACCCTGGGGCAAGAATGAATAAGGAAAATTAGCTAGTTACAGTGACTGTAGGCTGCTTTTCCACATAGGCTACAAATGAGCTCTACAAAATAAAGAAAGAATATAGTATATTGCAAGGAAATTTATTTTATTATTTTAAGCTATTAAAAAATTCCCAACCTGGCTTAAAAACAAACATTCTATATACACAATATAAAAGATAAAAAGCAGGTTCTTTATGAAACTGTAAATCTCTATCCCATTTTGCTTTCTTTTTTTTTTTACCACACCCCCTTCTTCCATTATTTTCATAGTGAGAAAGATATCATCAGTCACAGTTATTGCTTTTCCATATAGGAATGTAAATAGATCAACTTTGATAAGTTCCTTTTGATTTCTTTTCCCTGATTACCTTCTCAGGCATCTCTTGCTTCTTGTGTCTGGATGTCAAATTTTCTATTCAATTCTGGTTTTTTCCTCAAGAATGCTTGAAAGTCCTCTATTCCACTGAATGACCATATTTTCCCCTGAAACAAAATACTCAGTTTTGCTGGGTAGGTGACCCTTGGGTTCATTCCCAGTTCTTTTGCCCTCTGGAATATCATATTCCATGCCCTTCGATCCCTCAGTGTAGAAGCTGCCAGGTCCTGTGCTATTCTGATTGTGTTTCCACAATATTGAAATTGTTTCTTCCTGGCTGCTTGTAGTATTTTCTCCTTGAACTGGGGATTCTGGAACCTGGCTATAATATTCCTGGGAGTTTTCTTTTTGGGATCTTTTTCAGGAGGTGACTGGTGGATTCTTTCAACCTCTATTTTGCCCTCTGGATCTAAAACATCAGGGCAATTTTCCTTGAGAATTTCTTGAAGGGTGATTTCTAGGTTCTTTCTTTGATCATGGCTTTCAGGTAGTCCAATAATTTTTAAATTGTCTCTCCTGGATCTATTTTCCAGGTCAGTGGTTTTTCCCATGAGATATTTCACATTGCCTTCTAATCTTTCATTTGTTTGGATCTGCTTAACTGCATCTTGATTTCTCATAAAGTCATTAGCTTCCATTTGCTCCAGTCTAACTCTGAAGGAATGAATCTCCTCAGTGAACTTTTGAGATTCTTTTTCCATCTGGCAAATTCGACTTTTTAAGGCATTCTTCTCCTCATTGCCCTTTTGGGTTTCCTTTGCCATTTGAGTTAGTCTATTTTTTAAGGTGTTGTTTTCCTCAGTCAGGCTGTTGACCCTCATTTCATACTTTTCCTGCATCCTTCTCATTTCTCTTTCCAATTTTTCCTCCACTTCTCTTATTTGATTTTTAAAGTCCTTCTTAAGGTCCTCTATGGCCTGCAACCCGCTCATGTTTTCCCCTGGGGCTTTTGGAGCAGGACTTCTGACCTCACAGTCCTTTTCCTGCTCTATGCCCCCAAAATAGGAGTCTAGGGTTGCATTTTTCTGTTTCCTTTGCCTTGGCATGTTGCCACTTAATTACTTGACTTTTGGGCTTGTTGCCACACTATGGCTTTAAGGCCAGATAGAGGAATTTTCGTCCCGAACGTGTGGGGGGCAACTTCCGTTTCTGGCAAGCTGTAAACCCACCCACGACTTCCACCCTAGATCACAATCCAGATCCAGGGAGGTTAAAGCAAGAGCGATTACCCCCAAGACTGATTGCTGGATCTCCCTACAGTTTGCAGGCCAGGAGCAGGAGCTGCCTCTGAAAACTACAAAATGTTGTGTCTCCTCAGTGGCTTCTAGCCCCCAGGGGAGGGAGCCGACGCATTCCCCAAACACTGGTCCCAAAGTCCATAGGACACTAACCTCTTACTTTGTCCTAGGCATGTCTATGTTGATAATTCTGGAGTTGCCACAGCTGCTGGTGTTCTGGGGTCTCTCCAGCCGGCTGCTGGCCCTGCCGCCCTGGGGCTAAAACCTCGGCTCACATGGACCTGGGCTCGGCTCGGCTCCCCGCACACTGCACGATGCCGGCTCCCAGAGTGCTGCACTGGTCCTTCCTGCAGGGCTGCTGGGCTTTCCTCAGTGGGAGGTTAGCTTCTCTGTGTTGTTCTGTGGGTGCTGGGGCTCCAGAAGTTGTTCAGAGTCCCCTTTTTACATAGTTTGGGGGGAATCTGGGGGCAGAGTGGCTTGGATGAGCTGTTTCTACTCCGCCATCTTGGCTCTGCCCCCATTCTGCTTTCTTAAAGCACATATACCTTGTAATAAAAAAATCCAACCTATTATTTCTTAACTGTCCTCTTCATCTGTGCTTCCACCTGAATTTCCTTCCATACTCTCTCAAGATCTTTAAAAATAGTTCATTATTGTTCCACTTTTTTCCTTTTCTTCTTCTTTTTTTGCATCAACATTTTTACTACTCCCTCTTAATGTCCCCCATAAAAAACAAGGAAAAAATCTTTGTAAGGATAATTTCACGAGGGAGAAAGTACTAACAGTTGTTCTTTGAAAGAGGCTAGGGATTCTGATATTCTAAGAGAGGAAATAGAACATTCTAGAAAGTTTTGTAATACAAATAGTCTTTCTCTTTCTTTGATCAGATTGTAGAGGATAATGGAAGCTAGGAATCAAACCATGGTGACTGGATTTCTTTTCATGGGATTTACAGAACATCTCCCACAACAGGTTCTCCTCTTTCTCATGTTTCTGTTTTTCTATCTTATCACTGTCTTGGAGAACCTGGGCATGATTCTCCTGATATGGAGAGACTCCCAGCTTCACACCCCCATGTACTTTTTTCTCAGTCACTTGTCCTTTGTGGATTTCTGCTCTTCTTCTACTATTGCCCCAGTGATGCTGGTGGACTTCTTTGTGGAGAAGAAGACCATCTCTTTCCTGGGCTGTGCAGCCCAGATGTGGTTCTTTGGACTCTTTGTGGCCACCGAGTGTTTCCTTTTAGCTGCAATGGCATATGACCGATATGTGGCAATCTGCAACCCATTACTTTATACACTTGTCATGTCCCAGAGTGTCTGTGTGCATCTAGTGGTTGGGCCTTATGCTTTGGGCCTTCTGAGCACTATGACACATACGGTCTTGATTTTCCACTTGCCCTTCTGTGGACAGAATGTCATCAATCATTTCTTCTGCGATGTCTCACCCTTGCTGTCTCTTGTATGTGCTGACATTCACATCATTAAGTTAATCCTTTTCATCATGGCCGGGGTTGTTGGGGTCTTAAGTGGTGTGACCATTCTTGTCTCTTACCTCTACATCCTCATGGCCATCCTGAGGATTCACTCTGCAGAAGGTAGAACCAAGGCCTTCTCCACCTGCTCCTCACACCTGACTACTGTCAGCATCATGTATGGGACCCTCTTCTTCATTTACGTGAGACCCAGTGCAAGCTTCTCCCTGGACCTCAACAAGGTAGTGTCTGTGTTCTACACAGCAGTGATTCCCATGTTGAACCCACTTATCTATAGCCTGAGGAACAAGGAGGTGAAAAATGCATTCAGAAGGAATTTAGAAAGGAACAAATTTCCTCTGGGCAAATAAGAATGAGGTCCTCTTGTGACATTCTATGGATGAGGATCCATTCTGTGATGAGGGATAGAGGAACTTTATTAAGTGGTGATCTGTATGAAGAAGTTTTAGCAAACATGTCCTGCAGTGTCTCAGCTGGAATCTCTTCTTATGGGTATACACACACAGACATATACACATAAACATATATACATATATATGTATATATAAACACTTGAACATATGTATATATGTTTGTATGCACACAGAGAAACACACACACACACACACACACATACACACCTTTAAGTACCTTTAAGCTTTTAGGTCATCCTTTCATCCAAGGTTTTAGAACCATCATTGAGAATAAAAAATAATGTGGAGAAGAAGCCTATATTCCCTATCACCAACAATATTAGCTGATAGATAAACCAAGGAGCCCAGTTCACTCCAGGTTACCAGCTCATATTTCAGACCAGCTGTTGTAGCTTCATCCTGGAAGCAACCCCTCTAAAGATGCATCCTGTCTATCGCTACCATGGTTCCTCCAGGAATAGCCAGAGACCCAGGAAAACATATACTTGCCACAAAATTCCTTAGAAATATCAGATAGTTCAAATGTTTTTTGATCTTAATAATGGAAATGTCATAAAGGAAATGGTATTGTCATCTATGTTGTTGCATATGCTGAGGACTGTGGGACTTTTCTATTTGACTTCAGATGAAACGTTCTATATTTGCTGTCTCTCTCCCCCCTCTGCTATTAGAATGTCAGCTCTTTGCAAGCAGAGATATTTTACTTTTTATTTGTATCCCCAGCACCTTTGCAATATATTTTGTACATGTGCTTAATAAATGTCTTTTTCATTCAGATAAAACATTAAAGCATTTGTAACCTGGTGTCTATGAACTTGTGTTTTTCTTTTGAAAATACATTTTGATGATCATTTGAATATAATTTGTTTCTTTTGTGATTGTATGCTTTTTATTTTATGCTTTTAAAAACACTCTCCAAAGAAGCCCATAGGTTTCATCAGACTGCTAAAAGTTCTACAAAGTTAAAAAATGTAAGGACTCAGTCTAAGAAGTGCATTTAATTTTTAGGCACCAGTTGATATTGGAACTGATGCAGCTAGTTTTGTAGTCAACAAGGAAAAAGAAAAACAAAGTTTAATGCCACCCCGCACCCCACCCCCCACCCCCACACCAGTCCCTCTTTTATACGTGAGAAAAGTCAAGCTTGGTGAAAAAGTCAATTCTGTGTGTGAATGTATGAAGGGAGTCAGGAACCTGTGGGGTCCCATACTTCCTCAGAAACTTATTGCCTGCACAAGTTGTTTAATCCAAGCCTTCGTTTCTTCATCGACAAAATGGGAATAATGATAGTTACTACCTCACAAAGTTTTTATAAGGATCTAGTAAAAAATATATGTATATATACATACATACATATATACCTATACACATATTTACATATATACACATACATACATACATTCATATATATACACACACATACAAACACACATATATACTTTACAAACATTAGCATACCATATAGATGTGCACTATTATTAATTATATTTTCCTTAACATAATATTTAAATGTTTTTGCTCCTTTACACACATACACACAGACTAGATAAAGGGAGTGCTTTTTCTGGGGTTATAGAGCAGGTGGAATGGTGGCAAATGGTTCAAGAGTAACTCAACTGAGGTTTGAATTTCTGTTCTGTAACCAACTAAGTCCAGGGTCCAATTGAGTTCAAAATTAACTCAACTCAAAAAAATCAATTAAATGTAAGATATATATGTGCCCATGTAAGATAATAATGGTTTGTCCACAAGGTTGTCTAAATGCATGGTCACAGCTCATAGTTTGCATGGATAGATGTCTGGTGATTTGGCCATACCTCCCTGGCAAGAGAGACTTCAATTTTCACCTTGAGGAGAGCAGGAGAAGTGTGGCAATTGGGTGCTTGCTCCTTCCTTCACCTATTTCAAAATTAGTTTCAGGCTAGAATTTTATCCATATGACCCCTTGAATATTGCTGGTTTGGTCTAGGGATATCATTCTGGTTCAGAAGGAACTGCTTCCCTGGGCACTCAGGGGCAGTTAAGTATAGAAAATAAACATAGTTTTATGAAGGACAACTTTTAGTCAGTTTTGCTCCTTCCCATCAAAAACTCATTACAAAAAGGGACATCACCAATAGCAAATATGTTTATCCAAGCAAAATACCAAATAGACATCAGAGAAGCTATATAGATCAGAAGGTACTAAAGCACTTTCAAAAGAGTGGATAAAGTCGTTAGAGGGGGTGAAATGAGGGCCATTGCAGCTCAAAGTCAAGGGAGAATGCCCCGTCTCAGTCCCAAAGACCATGCTAACTTCCTTTGGGGAGGGAAGCTGGAGATCCAGGACATCTGGAGAGCTGGCTTCTGCTCTCAGACTTCTGTCTCCACTGAGGTCCCTTCCAGGTTAAAGATTGAGACTTCCATCTGAATATAAGCTTCTTGAAGGCAGGATCTGTCTCTCTCTTTCTGTTTCTCTTCTTTCTCTTATTGTCTCTGTCTGGGAAGAGGCTCTCATGCCAACTCTATAAGTTCTTTATACTGGTATGCAGTAGCATAGCCTGTTCCATGTTCTCTCTATCAATTTGGAGTAATTTATGCTTCTTCAAACCAGCAACATGCAAAACCCCTCAGGCTTGGTGGAAAGCTGGGTACACAAATATTATTTTTTGTCAAATCCTGTGTTGGGAGAGAGACAGACAGGCAGATACAGAGAGACTTTGAGACAGACACAGAAAGAGACAGACATACAGAAAGAGAGAGAAACATCTCCGACAGAGAGACACACAGAGAGAGAGGCACACACAGAGACAGAGAGACAGACAGAGCGAGAGATAGGCAGACAGACAGACACAGAGAGACAGACACAGGCTAGAGCAAGAGGCAATTCCTCTACCCAATAAGCTTCTATTCAGAAGAGAATCAAAATATTTAAACTGGGCCTCAGTTAGTGAACATCCAACCTAACCCTTGCCTGAGCAGAACTCTCCCCTTTATAACATACTAGGTGGCATATAATGTTCTCAGGCCAGCTAGGTAGTGTTGTACATAGAGCATTGCACTTAGAGTCAGGAAGACCCGTGTTTTGATCTAATTTCACACACTCACTAGCGGCGTGACCTTAGGGAAGTCATTTATCATGTATCTACCTGTCTACCTCAGTTTCTAGTGCTATAAAATAGGAATGATAGCAGCCCTCTCTCCCTGGGGACAAGATAATATTTGTAAAGTACTTAGCATAATGCCTTACTCATAGTAGGTGCTAGAGAAATACTTCATCCCTTTCATTCTCCCACTAAATAAATATTTATTTAGCCCAGGGGTGGGAACCTGTGGCCTGAAGGCCACATGTGGCCTTCTAGGTCCTTGGGTGTGGACTAGAATTGCTTATCCTGGGGAAGAGAAGATTCAGGGGAGATAAGTTTCAGTCTTTAAGTATTTGCAGGTCTGTCAGGTGAAAGGTGGGGTCCTAAGATGTTGGGTCTCTTTGTAGAGAAAACTCTCTCTTAGGGAATCAATGAACGCTCATGCTCTGATGGATAGATATGCTTGATGTTCTTGGCTTTTTCCTCCCCTGGTGCATCTTGGACCCTCTTCATCTTATCTTCCGTTTCACGTGGTGCTAATCTATGGCCACTTATCCAGCCTCCCAGAGGGGTTTACCCCATATGCTAGAATCCTAGACCTCTCCACATTGCATGAATACTGATGAAGCTCACATATCTCACTCTCAAAATGTGACTAGTACATCTGATCTTGGTCACATCTCCTTGGTAATAACCTCATCGACATGTTGCCTAATTCTTTTTTATTAGTTTCCTTAAACCCTTTCATTAATATGTTATCTCAACCATTAGGCATACTCATTACATAGATAAATTTGAAAGTTCCCTTCCAGCCTGGAGAATACAGAGTCACAGAAATTCAAAACCTCACAGGTCATTTTAGCTCAGTCATGATGGAACAGGAATCCTCTCTACAATATGAAACTTCTTATAATACATTTTATGATTCTACATATTGATACATGAAAAGGACTTTTTTGTTTATTGATTGTTTCTATTTATGTGAGATAACGGGGCTGAAGTAGATGATCTCTGAGGTCATTTCTGGCTCTAAGATTCTTTCATTCTAAGGATCTCAAAGGAATGAGAACTTCAGGCTTCTCAGGGCAAGTTCAATGTAATACCATGGGCACCACAGGTGTCTGCTCCACAGAGGATGCTAGGATTGGAGGAGGTAAAAAGATATAATGGAGGAAGATGCTTCAATCCAGGACCTAGCCCTAGCAATAGTCCCGAGTAATTCCTCATCTTTCTAATCTGGGCAAAGGGGACATCAATCAGGAGCATGTAATAGAGAGCCTTTTCTAGACAATCTCATAAAAGAAGCATTATTGCTAACTTCGGTGAGTCTCATGACCTTTAGCTTGGCGACTGCATGAATAATTCTTTGACCAAGGCAACCCTGGAAACAAATACAATACCAGCTTTAATAGTCCCCATTACAGACACTATGGATATAGTTAGTATAACTTGAAAAGGGATATAATATCTTGGGGGAAATTAAAATTTAATTCTCGTTCTAGGAGATGGAAAAATGAGGCTGTGTGAGCTACCATGAAAAAATTAAGTTTTTGCCCATCCTTTTTATGATGAAAAAAAGTGATTATTTAATTGCTATCTATGATGATTCTATGAGAAGATAAGTAATTTAATTGTTACCTGGGAAGATTGTTAACTGTTATGGCTGAAGAGAGACTGTTTATTCACAAAGACTGTTGAAACAGAGTAACAAATTTCTTCAGAGAAACTGTATAGTGTATAGAAAAAAGGACCAAACTTTCTTAAGAAACTGAGTCATCTTTTTTCTTTTAATTTGAAGTAACATTATGAAAAAATTACTGAGAAGAACTTTAAACCAATATCCTAAGAGAGTTGAAGGTCAGAACTGTGTTTCCAGAGTTGGGACAAAGCAACAGTTGCTGTTGATGAATATAGGTGATTCCATCTGTGATCTTTCTCCCTGAATTAAATAGTCAAAGTAATGTTTGTTTCACTGTCAAGCCATTTCAATAGTTTTGTTTCACTAATGCTAAACCTATAAGACAAGTGGGTTTGATACATTGAGAGTTAGAAGTTAAAGTTATGGGAAAAAGGGGTTCTCTTCTAATTTAGTTAATAAACTAGAATGGAGACTCGGAATTAATTCACGTATTTATGAGATGGATTGTATATTTCTATTAATTTAAAAGAAACATACTCTTTGGTAGCCCTTGAATTTAGGGTAAGAACTAATAAAGTAACAAGTCAAGTAGCATGACCAAGGTTGGGCTTTTCATGTGGTTGTTGCATGTGGCAATTTTTGCAAGACTAGTTCTGCTTCTGTTTCTCATCATTTTCTTTTCTTTCTTTTATTTTAGTTTGAGATTAAAACAAATATTTCCAACACAACAACTCAAATACAGAACAGAGAAAAAGAAACATATCATAAACTTAAATACAAAGTAAGAAAAGAAAAAAAATCTTGTCACATGCACAAGAGAACATGAGAGGATTCAAAGTATATAGCAATAAATTTTCATTTCAAGGAAGCTTGTATGATAAATACTACATGTTGTGTTTATAGCTGTCTATCTTTTCTTTGCTTCCTTGTATGTTTTCATTTGTTTTCTGCTATGGTCAACCATTTTCTTGTAATGATTATTTTCTTTACATTGCACTGTCTTTACTATAGCTACATTTTCAGTTAACCATGCATAGTTTTATTTTTATGCATATTTATTTTGACATATGGATATGAATGAACTATGTGGTATGGACATGTATTTTAACTGGCAAGTGATTTGGGCTTGCATTCATTTAAGCAACCTGATTGGGTGTCTTTTTAAAAATTTGTCTTGTCTATTATAGATACATATATTGAGGTATATTTTCTGTAATCTAATTTGAAGATAATTACCTGGGAAACTTCGTCATTCATTCTTGTTGTTAAGTGCTTGTATAAAATTTAGTGCTGTGTTGTATAATTCTAGATTTCAGGTGTGCTACAGTAGATTTTCAAGGGAGAGCAAAATTCCATACCCCAGGGAGGAATGTAGACCCTTATTGGCAAGGAGATTGAAGGGAAGTGCAGTTTTTCTCAGCTGAAAGGAGGTACTGAAAAGCCATGGGATGTAAAAACTGCATGGAAAGAGGAAAGCTAGGGAACTTTGAAACTCTAGGGACAGACATGTATATATATATATATATATATATATATATATATATATAGAGAGAGAGAGAGAGAGAGAGAGAGAGAGAGAGAGAGAGAGAGAGGTCAATTGTCTATTGCAAGAGAAGGATTCTCCTATCCCAAACTGAATAGGATCGTGAGCAGTTGGATATTTTTCTTACTCACTGACCAGTAATATAATGAATAGCAGCCTGGCCAGAACTTATTGCTACTCGGGGAGCACAAACTATCTCCCTATACTCCCTGTCTTTTGAGTTAATGTCATTTACCTTTAAATTTGGCTCATTTGTTTTTTTGTGCATATATTATAGATTGCTTTCCTGACACAAAGAGAAGCTTTTTTAGTTAATCTTTGCTATAAAATGATGGAGCATACCATAGGGGAAGAACAAAAAAAACCTAGAAAAATAGCTCTAAACTTAAGTTCTTTCTCTCTTCCTCATGAAAGTGATTTCATAATTATTATTTTAAAAAAGTTAGTGATACATAAAATATATTGATACTTTCTGTTTTGACACAAAAATATTTCCCAAGGAACATTGTTGTTTTTCAGTTGTTTTCAGTTGTGCCTGGCACTTTGTGACCCCATTTGGGGTTTTCTTGACAAAGATACTGGAGTATTGTTTCATTTCCTCCTCCAACTCCTTTCCAGATGAAGAAACTGAGGCAAATGGGATTAAGTGACTTGCCCAGAGTCTCTCAGCTAGTGTTAGATTTGAGCTCATGAAGATGAGTCTTCCCTCCTCTAGGGTCAGATCTCTATCTGATGAGGAATGTCCCAACAGTATATTCTCTTGGAAAGACAAGTTCCCCTCAACTCCTCCACTGTGTGACCTTGGGCAAGTCATTTAACCTATGTCTGCCTCAGTTTCCCCAGTTGTAAAAAAGGAATAGTAATAGCACCTAAGTCACAGGATGGTTGTGAGGATCAAATAAACTATTTGCAAAGTGCTTAGCATAGTTCCTGCCACTTTATAGTAAGTGCTTGTTATCCCTTCACCCACTTCTAACCCCAACCTTGCCCATCACAATAAAATGAGAAGGAATTTGAATGAGTAGTTTGCCATCTGATATTTGGACTAGACAGCTGTGTGGCACACTGACAAGAACCATGGCTTTGAAGTTAGATGACAGGGCATTCCACTCTGCCTTTGTGACCACCTAGGTTACTTATCAACATCCCTTAAGCTCTGAAAGTGTTGGAGAAGGGGCGGCTAGGTGGCGCAGTGAATAGAGAGCCAGCCCTGGAGTCAGAAGGACCTGAGTTCAGAGCTGGCCTCAGACACTTAATCCACACAAACAAAAAAACCTAGCCGTGTAACCTTGGGCAAGTTACTTAACCCCAATTGCCCTAAAGGGGCGGCTAGGTGGCGCAGTGAGTAAGAGCGCCGGCCTCGGAGTTGGGATGACCCGAGATCAGATCCGGCCTCAGAAAATGAGCACCCACACATAAATAATGACTAGCCGTGTAACCTTGAGCAAGTTACTTAACCCAATTGCTTAAAAAAAAAAAGTGTTGGAGAAGATTGATTCAGTCTTCTTCTAGCTCTAAATATATGGTTCCATCCTTCCCTCCCCCCAAAGTTAATCAGTGGTTAACAGAAAGGACAACTGTGTCTTTGGGTGCTGGTAGAACAGTATCAGCAGTGAATGCTTTAACTGAGATGAGTCTCCGTGCTGACTATATATATATATATATATATATATATATATATATATATATATATATATATATATATATATATATATATATACATACATACATATACATATATATATATATATATAATAGTCATTGTGTATGTTATTTTTTTCAAATCTGCTTTCTCCCCTGTCAGTTAATATTATTGAATGTGATTTTTCCCTCTCTGGGCTTCATTTTTTTCTTCTGAAAATGTAAACAATATCCAAGTTCCTTCACTGCTCTAAATCCCATGTTACCAAGCCAAGGTTTTCTACTGTAGAGGGTACCCCTTTGTGTATTGGTTTTGGACTCAAACTCTGCCAAGATTATTTTAATTCCTTCTCTATTGGATAAAGCTCCTGAGGTTAGGAGTTCACCAGGGAGCTAGCTTCCAACCAAGGAAAGTTAAGAAGTTAATTTCCCTTATGCTCCCCATCTTTAAAATGAATGCAGGGATACCAATTTTATTTTTCAGAGGGATTTCAGCACTCCAGGTTTTCTCAGGAAAAGACAGAATCCAATTTCCATATGTAATAATGGGAAGTTCTGATGCTTGGAAAGGGTCCCCACCTGGAAGGAAGATGATCTTCCTTCTTGTCTTCTGGGTTTTGAGTAGATACCCTTGAATTCTCTTATTCCCTTTGTCAGAGTCAAACGCAAATAATGAAGAGGTGGGTTCCACAGATTTTGGATAAACATCATTTTACAAATTATACTATTGCTTATTAAACTGGATGCTAAAATCTGGGCAAAAATAATATCCACTATTATTTTAAAAATAATATTTTAATTTCCCCCATTCCATGTCAAAACAATTTTAAACATTTTTTTTAAGTTTTGAATTCTAAATTCTATTCCTTTCTTTCTCCTTACTCTATTCCCCAAATGGCAAACAATCTGATGTAGGTTATATATGTGCAATCATGTGAAACATTTCCATATTATTCATTTTATATAAGAGGTCTAGAACAAAAAAATAAAAATGGAAAAAATAGTATGCTTCAGTCTAATACCCAATATTTTTAAAAGTAACTGCTTCTATCCAACTGTTAGAATAGAATGTGTGCCTTCATGACACCAAAAATAGATTCAACTGATAAGATTAATAATTGACATTTAAATGTGCTTTAAGCTTTGTTAAGCGCTTTATATATTTTTCCTGATGTCAACCCTGCAAGGTAAGTGCTACAGGCATACTTATCTCGACTTTACAGATGAGGGTAGTGAGACCATGACATACACTGGCAAGTTGAAGAAATTGGAGATATCCAATCTGGAGAAAAGAAGGTGGGTGTGTTGATACTCTTCATGTGTCTGAAAGGTTATTGTGTAGGAGAGGAATTACAGCTGTTCTCTTTGGTCCTGGAAGGGAGAACTAGCAAAAATGGGTAGAAGGTACAGAGGGACAGATATCAAATTG
Source organism: Gymnobelideus leadbeateri (assembly GCA_011680675.1). Classification (NCBI taxonomy): domain Eukaryota; kingdom Metazoa; phylum Chordata; class Mammalia; order Diprotodontia; family Petauridae; genus Gymnobelideus; species Gymnobelideus leadbeateri. The sequence continues at coordinate 583,605 of WOXC01002779.1, forward strand.
CCTTATAAGCAGCTAGATGGTACAGTAGATAGAATGTTGTACTTAGGAGTCCGGAAGTTCAGAGATCAAATGTGGTTTCAGGTACAAGTTATACGACCCTGCACAACTTCTTCATCTCTAAAATGGTGATGAGATAGAGGGAATTCTTGTTTAGGTATGGACTGGCATAGATAGCAACTGAGATTCCATTTATGAAGTTCTGTGTCCAGAGATTAGCTCTGCTATGAAGAAAGGAATTTTGTTATAAAAACATGAGCCTCCTTCTTCTAAAGAGCAGGACTAGCTTTTCCTAGTAAAGGTAATTCAGGGGAAGACTCTTTTCCCTTTGTTGAAGGTGTTACCATTGGTCCAGACAGACATGGGCATATTCATTCCATATGCGGTATGTATCTGTTAGGGTTGGGGAGTTGTCCATTGTCAATTTTCTACCTGAAAGAAGAAACTGTGTGGCATCATCAGTGCTGAAATCTGACCATAATGCAAAATAATCTCTATGAGGATCCTGAGGACTCCCACCCCCATTTTCTGTGCCTTTCCACTCACACCCCATACCCTATAAATGAATAGCATTAGTTCATGAAACAATTTACACCAAATGCTACCCATTGGTCTTGGTATCTCCTCTTTATATTGTGCTAAAATGTGTACAAATCCCTTCCTTGCAACAAACGTATAGGGCAGATAATAGTAATATCTTTGTTTCTTTTCTAAAAATAAGGGAACTGAGGCTGAATAAAGTTCCAAACATGATTTATTGATTCCTTTTGTTTTTTAAGGCCAAACATTTCCTTATATTGTTGCTTTCCCCTCTCCACTGTCACACTTAGCCTGAAGGTTCTATGCTATGGTTCTCACCTATAGTGCCCCACAGTTGATGAGTTTCACTATCTGTCTTGATATCAGCTCAAACACTGCCTCCTAGAGGAAGAATCATTTCCTGATCCCTACAGCTGTTAGTGCCACCCTTGACCTAATGACTTTAAATTAATTTTGTCCATCCTTTTATATGTACAGAACATCTTCCCATTTGGAACAGAATTTCTTTGAGGACCAGGCGTGTTTCTATTTCTTTGATGGCTTTTTAGACCCAGGATTAAGTACAATGTCAACTCTTAATGATGATTTCTTGATTGATTCATCATTCCTCTAAAGCCAAGGTTCAACATTTCACTGATTTCTCTGACCTTTCAGTGAAGTTTTCATGTATGTTATTGTTAACCTTGTGCCCATCTTTTTCCTGATTAAGGTTTCTTTACTTTGTCTCAGTTCATATGAGGATTCCCATGATTGCTGGTTCTTATATCATATCTTTTCATTCACACAGTACAGTTTGTTTAGCCAATCCCCAAACTACTAGGCTGGGTAAGTGACTTTCCCATAACTCCTTAATCAATAAGTTCCAGTCCCAGGGCTCAAATCCAGGTCTCACTCTAAAACTAGGGATCTTTCTGCAATGATTTAATGCCAGTTCTGGGCACAATAGACATCATTTTTGCAAAATAAGAAGTGTTGAGAGCTCTGTTCAATCACAATTCCCACAACATTTATTCAACAAAATGTTTATTGAGAGCTTGAAATGATGAGAGCATTGTTCTAGGTAACTGGTGATAAATAATTATGACTTAAGTCCTCACCCTGTGAGAATATTATCTTTTAGGAGTGATAAGAAAGGTGCACAGAGAAGAAGATAATAAAAATGATCATGGAATAGAAAGGACCCTATTGTTAGGAGCTCAAATGAGGGAAATGTCACTTCTGACTGGGGGAGTCAGGGAAGTTTTCATGGACAAGATGCTTTTTAAACTGATCATTGAAGACAGCAAATTTCCATCCATTTGGAGGTTTAAGTGAAGAAGTGAGAATAGAAACAATATCTGCAAAAATAATTCTATCTCAAAAGAGAGTCATAAAGAGGCACATGGGGTCTGGAACTCCCACCTCATTTTAGAATATGTGTTCTTTCCACTACCCCACACTGCCCTTTGCTCACCCATTCCTTTTGCATTCTAAGAAGATCTTGCTCTCAGTTTGGGATGAAGTTAGGGGTCTAGGATCTTTCTATTACTGGGCACGTCTAGCCACCCCTAGTGGAAGGAAGTAGTGATAGGGGTGACTCATTAAAGGAGAGCACCCCCCACAGACACAGGGAGACACTGCTATGCCCCTTCCCAATTCAGCTGACCAAAACCTGCCACTTTTCCCTTTTACACCCAAAATATCTATCAAAAATGTTAAGTGAGAAAGGGACAAAAGAGCCAAAATCAAAGCACTAAAGGTCAGTTTATGACCCGAGATAACTTGCATTAGTAACTGATTTATTCAGTCAGTGCCCAATATAAAAGTGCCAGAATGTAGAAAACATTCTGCTTTGTCCTGGAGTATACGAAGGAAAAATGAATCAGGGTTCTCAAAGGATCTTAATCTACTGAGGAGTTGACCTGGTATAATGGGAATCTACTTTTCCAATAGCTGTTCCCACAGAGAATAAAACTCCTGTTAGCTATCTTTAGGATGTTAAATTGTTCTTAATGAACTGTGATGGTCTAACTTCCCTTCTTTAGGAATCTGCGAAGAGACTGAGGGCTTAACCATGATTTTGATCAGTATTTCATTGTAATGGCTGCAGAGAGGTGGTAAGAGGACAGAGCACAAGGGTCAATAGAACATTTCCTGAGAGACCTGATTTTAACTTGCCTCTTGTTAAAGAATATACAGGAAATTCTTGATGCTCTTAATACGAAGAAGAAGTGGCATTTACATAATGTGTTAAGTGTGCAAAGTGCTTCCTAAATATTATCGCTTTTTATCCTCACTATAAACTTTCAAGGGAGGTACTATCCCTCCCTTTTATAAATGAGGAAATTGATACAGATTGAAGTTAAATAACTTGCTCAAAGACACCTAGCTAGTAAGTGTCTGAAGTGAGTTTCAAATACAAATTTAAACTATTTAAAAAGCCACCTGGAGGCTAAAAGAGGGTCCATTGGTATCCTGATAGAATTGAATGGTGGGGGCTTGCCATTTCTGAAATTAAGGAGAGGTCAGCATTAACGGGACTTTGACTATGATCTTCCTCATAGCAGATTCATTATTAATAATTATTTGTATCATTGTTTTTATATGATATCTTCTACATAAATTATATGGATTATGATTTTGTCTTAATGAAAAGTAGGGTGTTTCACACATATTTACACATATGTACATATATTATCTGTGTGCATGTATATATGTATGATATATGTATACACACAGAAAGAGAGAGAGAGAGAGAGAGAGAAGAAAGTCTTATGAGAAAAGACTTATCCAGACTATTTAATAAATTGGGTTTAGTTAAACACAAATAATTGATCAACGAGAGAGGCTTCAATTTGAGTAACTAATGAGGAAATATTTGAACCTACTCAAAAATTGCCTTGCATCCTGGGATAAGAATGAATGAGAAAAACGGGCTGGTTACAGTGACAGAAGGCTGCTTTTCCACACAGACTACAAAAGAGACTTACAAAATAAAGAATATTGTATATTTTAAGGAAATTTCTTTTTAATTGTTCTAGGCTATTTTAAAAATTCTCAGTCTGATGAAAAAATGAGCATTTCATATATACAAAGTAAAAGATAAAAAGTAGGTTGTGAAACTGTGAATCTCTATCTTTTCTTGTTTTCTTAAAGCCCATACATACTACAATAAAAATCCAACCTATTATTTCGTAACTGTCCTCTTCATCTGTGCTTCTTCCTGAATTTACTCCTGGTGTACTTTAAAGATAGTTCAGTATTGTTTCTCTTTTGTCTTCTTGTTCTTGTTCTTGTTCTTCTTGTTCTTGTTCTTCTCCTTCTTCTTCTCTTTCTATGTCATCAACATTATTACTACTCCCTCTTATTGTTTCTCATCAAAAACAGAGGGAATATATTTATAAAGATAATTTTATGAGGGAGAAAGCACTAACAGTTGTTCTTTGAAGGAAGCTAGGGATTCTGATATTCTAAGAGAGGAAATAGAACATTCTAGAAAGTTTGGTAATACAAATAGTCTTTCTCTTTCTTTGATCAGATTGTAGAGGATAATGGAAGCTAGGAATCAAACCATGGTGACTGGATTTCTTTTCATGGGATTTACAGAACATTTTCCACAACAGGTTCTCCTCTTTCTCATGTTTCTGTTTTTCTATCTTATCACTGTCTTGGCGAACCTGGGCATGATTCTCCTGATATGGAGAGACTCCCAGCTTCACACCCCCATGTACTTTTTTCTCAGTCACTTGTCCTTTGTGGATTTCTGCTCTTCTTCTACTATTGCCCCAGTGATGCTGGTGGACTTCTTTGTGGAGAAGAAGACCATCTCTTTCCTGGGCTGTGCAGCCCAGATGTGGTTCTTTGGACTCTTTGTGGCCACCGAGTGTTTCCTTTTAGCTGCAATGGCATATGACCGATATGTGGCAATCTGCAACCCATTACTTTATACACTTGTCATGTCCCAGAGTGTCTGTGTGCATCTAGTGGTTGGGCCTTATGCTTTGGGCCTTCTGAGCACTATGACACATACGGTCTTGATTTTCCACTTGCCCTTCTGTGGACAGAATGTCATCAATCATTTCTTCTGCGATGTCTCACCCTTGCTGTCTCTTGTATGTGCTGACATTCACATCATTAAGTTAATCCTTTTCATCATGGCCGGGGTTGTTGGGGTCTTAAGTGGTGTGACCATTCTTGTCTCTTACCTCTACATCCTCATGGCCATCCTGAGGATTCACTCTGCAGAAGGTAGAACCAAGGCCTTCTCCACCTGCTCCTCACACCTGACTACTGTCAGCATCATGTATGGGACCCTCTTCTTCATTTACGTGAGACCCAGTGCAAGCTTCTCCCTGGACCTCAACAAGGTAGTGTCTGTGTTCTACACAGCAGTGATCCCCATGTTGAACCCACTTATCTATAGCCTGAGGAACAAGGAGGTGAAAAATGCATTCAGAAGGAATTTAGAAAGGAACAAATTTCCTCTGGGCAAATAAGAATGAGGTCCTTTTGTGACATTCTATGACTAGGGAGTGAGGAATGGTGACATCTGCAGTGTCTCAGCTGGAATATCTTCTTGTGGGTACACACAAACACACACACATATATGCATAGATATATATACACATATAAATACACACTTAAATATATATATGTTTGTACACACACACACACACACACACACACACACACACACCTTTATGTACCTTTAAGCTTGTGGGTTGTTCTTTCATGCCAGATTCTGGAACCACCATTGACAATAAAAATTAATGTGGAGAAGAAGCCTATTATTCCCTATCACCAATAAGATCAGCAGAAAATCATTTGCCCCTGATTGTTAGATAAACCCAAGAGCCCAGTTTACTCCAGGTTATGAGCTCATCTTCCTGTCCAGCTATTGTAGCCTTCATCCTGGGAAGTAACCCCCCCCTAAAAAATGATGCAGCCTGTACACTGCTTCCATGGCTCCTCTAGGAATAGCCAAAGACCTAGAAAAACCTGTATTTGTCACAAAATCCCTCAGGAATCTCAAATAGCACAACACTAGAAACCTTGTAGATCTTATTAATGGAAATGACAAAATAAATTGTATTGCCATCTGTTTTGCCGCTTATGCTAAGAACTGTGGGACTTTTCTATCTGACTTCAGATCACACCCATATTTGTTGACTCTATCCCCCCTGCCATTAGAATGTGGACTCTTTGTGAGGAGAGCTGTCTTACTTTTTATTTGTGTCTCCACTCTTTAGCAACATATTTTATACATGTGGTTAATAAATGTGCTTTTAGTTCCAATAAAACATTAAAGTGTTTATCACCTGGGTTCATGACCTTGTATTTTTCTTTTCAAAATACATTTTGAGAACTATTTGAATATCATTGTTTTCTTTTGCAATCCTATGTATTTTGTGCTTTTAAAAACATTCTGCAAAGGAGTGTGTAGGTTCCGTCGGGCAGCCAAAAGTTCCACAAGGTTAAAAAAAATTAAGAACCTTTGGTCTAAGAAGTTGACTTAGTATCAGGCACATGTTGATATCACAACTGGTTTTGTTCATTTTGGACTCAACTAGAAAAAAAAAATCACCCCTCTCCCTTTTTATATGAGAAAAAGTCAAGGTCTAGAAAATGGAAATTAAGTGACTTGCTGGACAGCATGTAGTCATGATTGAACCTGGGTTGAAACCAAAGCCCTCTATCTTCAGTTCCAGTGATCATTGCACTATTTCAAGAGGTAAGCATTTTATTTTATTTATTTTTTTAAACAACTGGGGTTAAGTAACTTGCTTAAGGTAACATGGCCAGTCATTATTCATGTGTGGGTGCTCATTTTCTGAGGCCAGGACAGATCCTGGGTCATCCGGACTCCGGGCCGGCTCTCTTACTCACTGCGCCACCTAGCCGCCCCAAGAGGTAACTAACTGGCAATCAGGTGCCCAGTTACAACTGGCCCTGTATACAGTTTCAAGGCCTTCTTTTCAGGCTTTGACTTTGTTCCTTTACTTTTGAGTGTTTCCAACATATGCTTTGTTTTCTTCTGCTTTCTTTCCCATTTCTTCCCCTGTTTCTTTCATTAAAAAGTGTTTTAATTTGGTGGTGTCAGAGGTCAGTGATGAGGAAAGGGTGATCATTTGAACAACCCAGAATCATTTTGTGTCCCACCAAAAGTTCCCAAACCAGCCACAGTCCCCAACCCACAAGGACAAACTGCATTGAAAGCAAAGTTTTAACATACAACTGACAAATCAGAAGCTGTTTATAACAAAGGTGCTAAAGTTTTTTGGGCAGTGTGAATGACTGGTTTTCATTCCCTTCTTCATCAAGATGGGGCAGCATAAAGATTCAAGAGTGATAAGATTAACCTTAGGTTCCTAGGAAAGGGAAGACTTCACTAGAACCTGGTGATGTTGGGGATTAGGTTTATTAAGTAATGAATCTGTCCCTCACAATTTCTGGTATGCCCTGGAATAGTCACAGTTTTCTGTTAACTAGAAAAGACTTAGAAACACTGATCAATATTGTCCATAAACAATGGTACTTTGAATTGAACCAAGGTCAAAGTGACTGCACAACTGTATTTGGTTAATTGATCCAACTCAAGAACAGTCAGAAAATGCAATAACGTGGGGATGCTATGGGAGAGGTGTTTAAGTAACCTGAGTTAGTAAGTAACCTGTTGTATTGCTGTTTCCCTAAATGACTGATGGCTTGGAGGTTGGCTCACTCTGCCAACAGGCTGTGTTGATGAGAGCATGTCCTGCTCACTGACATTCTCTCCTGCACAGCCCAGAGGAAGGGTAAGATCTTATTTTTATCAGAGAACACAGAGCTGTGCAGACAGTCCATAATTATGGTTCTTCTTTCAGGTTCCTTATCCAAAGGAAGCCAGAATGAGTGACCTCTGGTCAAGTTTTCCTTGACAGAGGAATGCTGAGAACCGAAAAGTTTTCTCTTGTTTATGGGCAGTCTTTATCAGTGTTTCCTAAACCCATTTCCTTGTCTATTAACTGGGGATAACATTATAGGGGAAATGTGAGGACTAAATGAACTGAAATATAATGCATTTAAAAATTGGCAATGATATATACAAATTGGCTACTATGAAAACACTTCTCAATGTCCTCCATCTTTCCCCTAAGTACTTTTTCTGCTTGTCTTATTGGAAACTTCCCCTAATCTTTATACTACCACCATCCGGGAATCTTTCTAGGGAAGTTCCTCCTCCTACTCTTTGGAGTGAAGAGATAAAATCAGGAAACTCTTTTGTTACCAATGCCATTCATCTGTCTCTGAAATCTCTATCATTCAGCTGCATTCTCCACCCCTTCTATATTCTTTTCCTTACCATAGATCAATTTCTAGCATACTTGCTAATCTTGTGTTCTTCATTCTTTTCCTTGCTATCAAAACCGAGGATGAGAAAATCCACTTTAACAAACCCATCAAGATCCATTGTCTTCACAGCTCCTCAACTTCTTCAATTCCAGTGATTTTCATCTCTCTCCATTTCATCTACCTGGTGTACCTATATCCTAGTTCCTTGTCATTCCTTAGATTTGCTCCTTTTTCAAGATCTTGAACTTGGAAATTCTTCTAGACCACAAACTCCTTACTTTTCATCCATTTCTCATCCTCCATATCTTCTCCTAATTCTATGCTTTGCCTTCATCATGCCCAATAGTACCAAGAGATCTTTCTCCTAGCTTATCACACATCCCTCCTTTGGGATTCACTTTTTTATTTGTTTTTGCTCCTACCTAAACTTGACCATGTGGTTAGCTATTTCAGTAAGACTCTGGATTAGCATTTCATGACCTGTTTCCCCTCTCTGCTGAGTATGAAGATGTCAGCTAGCTTTTTTAATAGAAAAGATATCAGCATTGTGCTCCCCTCACTTCTAACCGATGCTCCCCATCCATCATTCTTTGTTATGTTGGTGAAGAGGCAATGTTTCTTCTGGATGCTCCCCATATATAGCTAGACTCTGGTAATCATTCTCCTTTACACCTGTACCCTGAGCTATAGGCTTAATGCCCATATTCTGGGTGGTTTATACACCTTCAGGATCATAAAAGACCTTGGACACATGCCATTAACTTTATTTTGGCACAAATGTACTTCATCATTTCAGCACTGTCTCTTTGCTGTTAATAGCTGCATCTGCCAGTATGAAGGCTAATAAGAGCTTATCTCATTCTTACTTATGCAGCTGGGCTGTCAAAGGGCTTGATGTGCCTCCTTGTTATTGCTGCCTCTGGATGAGTGACTTGTTTATCTAGATCAGAAGTTTTCAAAGCTGGGAGAAACTTTAGGGATCATCTAACTTCCTACCCTTATTTGACATCTGGGGAATCTGAGGCTTCAAATAAAAGTGATTTGCTCAAGTTGCACATCTAGGGAGGAGCAGAGGCAGCATTAGAAACCCAACCCTTGGGATGCCAAATCTGATGAAGTGTTTACTACACTACAGTACTCTTTCTCCCTAAGAGATCCATCAAACAGCAAGCTCTCATTAGGCAGCTACTAAACACTTTGGCAGGAGGTGGGAGTGAAGCATAAAGACAAAAATGTAAGGCTCAAGAATCTTATATTGTCTCAGGCAAATCATCAGGCACACATTGATACAAATGAATATACCTGCACACTAAATACAAGATAATGGACACAGGTACTGGGAGCATGGGAGATTCGAGTCAAGTCAATTAGCAGGTAGCAAGTGCCTTCTATGCACCAGACACTATTCTAATTACTAGGGATACAAAGAAAGGCAAAAAAGCAGATCCTTGTCTCCAGGAGCTTACTGTCTTATTGGACAGATGACATGCAAACAACATACAAAGGATATGAACAGGCTAAATTGGGAATAGTCTTAGAAGGAAGGCACTAAGATTAAGCAGGACTGGGAAAGGGCCAGGAAAGCCTTATGTGTAAACGAGGTGGCTGGTGAACTGAGCTTTGAGAGAATGTAAAGGATGATGGTGAAGGAGTGCATTCTAGTCATGGGAAACAGCCTGTACAAAGACATGGCAGTGGGAGATGGAATGTCCTGTGGCAACAATAGCAAGGGAACCATTTTGGCTTGACCACAGAGTTCATGAAAGATACTATTATGCAACAAATCTGGAAAGATAGGAGGGAGCTAAGTTGTAAAGGACCTTAAATGTCAAAAAGAGGGATTTGTGTTTGATCTTAGAGAAGAGAGACTTATATCATTGTCATGTGTATTGACCAATAAGCTGATTAGAGTAATCACCTTAGAATCAGAAGACAGAAGTCTCTGTTCTGGTTCTAATAAGGGCTATTACTAGTATATCATTATTCACATTTTGAGATTGTTATGAGAAAGGTTCTGTATAAAATTTAGAGGGAAGGAAACAAGCATTTAAGTGCCTACTATGTGCCAAGCTCTTTGCTAAATGCTTTACCAATATTATTTCGTTTGATGCTCACAATGGGAGGTAGATACTATTTTTATCCCCATTTTATAGCTGAGGAAACTGAGGCAGGCAGAAGCTAAGAGACTTGCCCAGTATCACAGTTGGCAAGTGTCTGAGGCTAAATTTGAACTCAGATCTTCCTAGTTCCAGACCCTGTGCTCTAGCAACTGTACCACCTAGCTGCCCTTATATACTTTCTTTATTTAAAGTTTATAAACTTTAAAGAGCTTAGGAACATGGTCAGTGTAATGGTGGAGAGGAAGTAGCGATGGTGATGGTGTTTGGAGTAGAGAGGGCATTTCTTTTTTTAATGTATTATATTTTCATTTATTTTTTGAAACATATCCCAATTATATTTTAATCTGGTCCATATGGGCCTGGGCCCTCACACTTTGACACCTCTGCTTTAGAATACCTGCCCTCTTGCTCAGTACCTGAGTATTCAAGTCAATCTATGATCTCGTGATTTCCTCCAGCCTATCTGTACCTCTCAATCCTGCTTAACTTTTGTCCATGTTTTCCCTGGGGTTTACTGCAGGAGGTTGGCCACCTTCCTCAAATCCTTTTAACATTCCAAGGATGATAATGGAGCATGCAGGTAACCTATCCATCATCCCTCACCTTATAACCAACCAGTCTATTCTATGTTTTGGATGTAAGGGTGTTTCATTGTGTTTCATTGCTGACATCCTTTATATCACTTCTTCATAAAAGCAGGTTTGTGTGGTGCTACAGTTTTCTCAAGTCATCTGTGACTCCCTGTCATGGAATATCAGATGAACTTTGGCATTAGAAGCATGCACCACTGAGAATGAATTAATGAAAAAGTATGTTATTGACCAATAAGCTCACTTATGACAAGAGGAAATTAGCAAAGACGAAGAGTCAGCCGTGTGGTCTGAAAGGTGAAGCAGCAAAGTTGATGGCAATGCATCTTCTTGACTCATTTCCACTGATAAAACCTTATAAAATTCCTGACATCGAGCCCCTTCCTAATGCAAAGGCCTGTGCTTGTGAGAACATTCCCTTCAGGTCTTCAGTAATTGGAGGGATTTGCCTGGTTGCATTCCACAAGGGCTGCTTCCCTGGACTCTGACTTTGAAAAACAGGACGGCTGTTCCCTCAAAGGGCCGTTATTCCTGCGACTCTTAGGCTTACCTGCCCATCAGTGGAGGCTGGGTGGCTGATGATGTTAGTGGTGTTCCTCTAGTGGTGTCTGAAAGCTTTTTTTCCTCTCCTGAGGAGTATGACCACTTTTCTGAAAATACTGATGTAACTTCGATAGGTGTCCCTCAAGACGCTGTCTTAGGATCTCTTATTCCTCTCAATTCTCAATGTGTAACCCTGTAACACTTTCTACACAAACACTGATTCTCCTGGGTTCAATTATCATCTTTATAAGGATGACTTCTAATTTTATATATTAAACCCTTCTGGACTCCAGTTTCACATCATAATTCCCTGCTGTAGTCTTCATGTGGAGATTCTGTCTCAGATCCAACAAATATAAAATAAAGTTCATGACTTCCTCACTTCAACCTGACCCTCCTCTAAACTTCCCTATTTCTGTGTTGTGTCTATCATATTCCTTTCAACAGCCCAATCTTGGCCTCATCCTTGACCTCACATATTCAATCACTAATTAAGTCTTAATTGATTATACCTCCAAGACCTCTTTCTGATCAATCACCTCTTGTCTTTTCACACCATCGTCACAATTTAGATCTTCATTATCTTTCACCTGGATTATTGCAACATCCTCCTATTTGGGCTCCATATTTCCATGCTCCTCCCTCTCAAATGTATACTCCATATAACTGCTAAACAATCTTCCTCTAAAGTATAATTCTGGTCATAGTACCCCCAGTTCAAGAATCATCAAGGGCTTCTTCTGATTGTAATATTAAATGCAAAATCCTTAGCTTGACATTTGAAGTCCTTTACAATCTGCTTCTATCATATACTTGCAAATTTAAATTTCATTGCTCCCCTTCTCAGAATCTAGGCTTTTTTCATAGTGAGCACTTGCTTCTTGTTGACCTCAGAATTCCATCTGTCTCCTTCCTACCTGTGTACAAGTTGTCTCCAGGTTAGGAAACCATGTCTTCCTTGCCTCTGCCTCTTAGAATCTCATAATTCTTTCAAGACTCAGGTGAGATGCCACCTGCTATAGGAAACCTTGCCTTATCCCACTAGTTTGGAGTGCTCCCTTGCTCTGCAAATTATTATGTATAACACTTTTGTGTTTATATGTTGCATTCCTTTAGGATAACATAAGTTCTCAGAGGGCAGGGAATATCTCAGTGTGTTATTTCCTCAGTTTTACACATAGTTACAGCCTAGTAACTATTGGTATCTAAGTTATTTCTTATAAGGGGAAAAACCAAACAGCTCTGCTTTTGACTAGTTGGTCCCTAATGAATTATTGCATGGGTTCAACAATCTACTTTTAAAGTTCTTGCAAATCCCTTTGTTTAATGCTGGAGGAGACAGAAAGATGCATAAGGTCTTATAGCCTCTAAGATCAAATATGTCTTTCTGACTCGGTGCAATTTGATTTGCTGAACCCCTACCCTGGAACTCTCTCCCTCCTCATTTTGAACTCCTACCTTCTGTAGTTTCCTTCAAGGCACAGATAAAGTCCCACCCTTCCCAATCCCTCATTATGCCAATGCCTGCCATGGGTTAATTTTCTTCAGTTTAATTTTTATATGACGTGTTCATTTATAGTTCTTTGAATATTTAGAAAACAATTTGTAATTTTAATGAGTAAATTAAAAATATTAAACACTATGTTTTTAAAAATCAAATATTTACCAGCATTTATTAAAGGCAAGATTCAAAACTGTCCAAAAGGGGAATTGGCTTCTTCAAGGGGTGAGAAGGTCTGCCTCACTGGATGCCTTTAAGTGAAGGCTAGATGCCCATTTATATGTTTTGTGATCGATGAGACTTTCAGGGATATATGGTGTCAGAAACACCTCCAATAGACAGCATGATGATCCCAACACCCCTAAATGCAAACCAGATTAAAATGTAATTGGGAAATATTTAACAAAATAAAAATGTTATAAATCATAGGTGATGTTTTATTATATGGATTTCTAAGTCAATATATTGCCAATAGGAATTCTTGTGTATGGTTTAATTTCTATTTGACTTTGACACCACTATACTAGATAATCACTGAGGTCTTTTCTAGCTCTAAGATTCTGTCCTGAGATTTGCACCATTGTGAAGAAAGAGCTTTTGTTGTAGAAATGTGAGCTATTCTTCTTGCAAGCAGAGATAGACTTTCCTTATAAAGATACTTTAGCAAGAGGTTATATCTGCATGGGTTGGTAGTATCATTGGGACCAGAGGAAAAATGACCAATAAATCCATTGACTAATAATGTTGTATGAAGAACAGAGACTCTAGAGAGACACCTTGAGATTGTGGTGGGGATGGATAGGCGCTGTGGAATTCTTACAACTTTCTTCCCGAAAGCAAAACTGCCTGTGGCCATCACAGCTGACCCAAGCCAAATTGAGAAATAGACCAATTTTGTCTTCAGTGACCCCTGTCCCCTCTCTGTATCCCTACCATCCCCTGCCTCCCTGTCCTACCAGTCCACTGGCATCTGAAAAGAGAAGCCAATAAAGCAATTTGTACCAAGGTTTTAGGAACAGACAAAAGCAATTCTCATTTTTATAAGGACATAATGTTTATATATCCCTTTCCTAATAATAACCTTATGCTATAGAGGGCAGAAGTATTGTCATCCCTCTTTTGTAGGTCAGGAGACTGATCCTAGAAGATGTCAAGGAAATTGATGCATGTTTTATATACTGCTGGCCCCCCCACCCATATCCGCTGCCATTGAAACCTTCATTGTCCCAAGATAAACTGTTCAGTAGAACCCATAGACATAGTGACTACACCTGACAGTGTGGGTGCTATTCTGCGTCTGTACACCCCCCTCTCCCATCTCTACTGAGGGGAGAGTAATATGTTTCATTCATTGTTCTCTGGAATTGTGACTGACCATTGCATTTCACTTCATTCAGCTCCTTTTGGGACTTTTTCATTATTTTGCTGCAGTTATTGTTAACATACCTTTGTCAGCATCCCTTTATTACAAATGTCCTCATGTTCATTGGAATTCCTCATGTTCATTTTGTATGACTTACAATTTCACTTGGTGAACCCATCAGTTCCCATTGATCATCTCTATGCTACTTATCCTGACTTTGGGGTTTTTATCTCTAACTACCTTTAAGATATCCTATATCTATCTTAAAATCAATATGTTCCAAAGTGAACTCATTATCTTTAACTTTAAACTTTTTCCCCTTCAAAATGTCCTGATTACTATTGTAGGCAGCACCATGCTTCCTGTCCCTGGGCTGGAAACCCAGCTGTAATCCTCCACTCCTCTCTATCTCTCCCTGCCTTCCTCCCCAACTCTATCTGATGCCAAGGTCTGCCAATCTCACCCTTGCCATAGCCATTGAATATACCTACTTTTCTTCTTTGATATTGCTGCCAACCTTGTATCATGCCCAGACAATTGCAATAACCTGCTAGTGGGTCTGCCTGCCTCAGATCTCTCTCCACTCTAATCCGGTCTCCCTTCAACCATCCATAAAAGTGATTTTCCTAAAGCACGGTCTAATAATGTAAAACCCCTGCTTAATAAACTCCAGTGGTTCCCTATTGCCTCTAGAATTAAATTTAAAAATCTGTTTGACATTCAAAGCCTTTCATAATCTCACATCTTTATTAGTCTTTCTATATTTAATACGGTAGTTCAGGCCCCATGGCAGTGAAAAGGGGGATCTGAGTAATCAGAGAGAGGACTTTAGAGTGGGATAAACAGGTAAGCAGGGTTGTGGAACATTTAACTCTTTTTGTCTTCACATTCTGTGATGCCTGTTATCTCTGCTTCTTCCTGGATGGCAGAGAATTATACACTCTAGGGCAGAACCATGCAGAATGTATTTGATGCCCATAGCAAGGAGAATAAAACCCTCCCTTAAGTCAGCTTTGTAACTCATGGTGTGAAAATCATCCATGAAAGGGCTTCAGAAGGTCAACCCGCTGGATCTGGAATCCTAGGCTATTTTTATTCCACTAGGGCTGAGCCCTCCCATTTAGAAGGTGAGGGTGAAGGAAGCACTGGGATTCTTTGCCCTCCCTTGTGGAAGTGTACTTATTTGTAGGTGGAAATTAGGTGAGAGATTGACCCATCTGGAAAGGACAAAGGCAAAGAGGTAGTCCCACAGAGGGCCACAGGTTGGTGATATACATGAAAAGATGGAGAGAAAGGATGAATGATTGAATTGGCAAGTAAGTGGCTGCCTCCAAACTCTACTCCCAAATTTTAACCTGACTTCTCCAGTTTTCTTCCTACATGTGAGATAGGGAATTCCTCAAAGAAGGAAATCCTGTGCAGACTAATATCTCTTCCTTAAGTTTATGCTCTCTTTATCTTTTCTTTGGTGAAGGTGTATGCCTTTAAATTTTTTACACCTTATAAAATGTCAGTACCCTGAGGCACTTGACCTGGCTGCCTCACCTTTGCATTCATGAAAGGGACATTAAAAACTCCCTTCATTTTTTTCTCTTTTAATTCAATTTAATTCTATTTTCAGGTCTTCATTCTCTCCTTCCTGTATCTCCACTCTCATCAATCATTGAGAAGACAAGAAAGACATTAGAAACACACATATGTATATATACAAGCAGAATAGATTCTGAAATTTGTTCAAACCTATCTAGAAAAAATTTCAATCTACATTTTGAGTTCATTGGCTCTCTATCTGGAATTGGATAATGTGAATTTTACCAAAACCTCTCTGGAACTGTAGTTGGTGCACTTTCAAAATTGTCTTTACCATAGTAATAGTGTGGCTATTATGTCAATTGTTTTCCCAGTTCTTCTCACTTTACTCTGCCTAAGTTCATAACGAGTCTTCCCATGTTTTTCTGAAACCATTCCCATCATCACTTCTTACAGCACAATAATATTCCATTACATTCATGTACCATAAATTGTTCAGTCATTGTTAATCAAACATTATTAATTAAGTGCATACCACATGGAAGTCACAGTGTTTTGACCAAAGGATAAAAGGACAAAAAAGAAACAATTCCTGACCTCAAAGCATTTATATTCTAATAGGTGTATGGTCAAGGGAGATGATGATATAGACAATGAATATAAGGTCTGAACAAAGTTCCACAAAATAATTTCAAAAGAAAGAGAGCATTTCTAAATGGAAAAAAATTGAGAAAGGTTTCTAATATAAGGTGGCCCCTGAGTATTGTCTTAAAGGAAGCTAGGGTTTCTAAGATGGGTAGGAGAGGAAGGGGTGCATTCCAGCCATGGATGATCACCCAAGCAAGGTGATCTGCCAGGAGGCAGGAGATAGTTTTATTAGTAAATGTTTTCTTGTTGTTCAGACAGTAGTTGTGTCTGACTCTTCATGACCCCATTTTGGGGTTTTCTTGGCAAAGATCTTGGAGAGGTTTGCCATTTTCTTATCCAGCTCACTTTAGATGAAGAAACTAAGGCAAGCAGGGGTTATGTGACTTGCCCAGGGTCACACAGCTATTCTGAGGCTAGATATAAACTCAGGTCTTTCTGATTCCAGGTCTGTCCCTCTATCCACTGAGCCACCTAGCTGCCTCTCTTAGTAAATATAGTCTTTCTCTTAACATATTACAGCAGTTAAAATCAAATTGTGGTGATTGAATTTCTTTTCTTGGTATTTGCAAATCCTCAACTGTAAATAATGAGTAGTTGGACTAGACTGCCATGAAGGTCTCTTCCAACTTTAAATCTGTGATTCTATGTCAAGGAAAAGGAAAGGAAATTATATGCTTCCTCCTCTCTCCCCTCCTTAATCCCAGTAAAATGGGAGAGGATTAAGAATAACTACATAGTATTCTAGCAGGCTGTTTGGGATTTGGAATAGACAACAATATAGCACACCAGCAAGAACTTTGGCTTTGGAACCAGAGGACCTGGATTCAAATCCTGCTTCTTTCTCTGCCTATGAATTTACTATTACTTAATCTCTGTTGGGTTAAAGTTTCTTATCTCATTAATGAAAGAGTTGATCAATGGTCAGATGGATCGACTCTAAGTCCTCTTCTAGCCCTAAGCCTAGGATTTTATTATCCTCTTTCTCCAAAATTAATTTATTAAGGATTATCAGAGAGGAAGGATGTGTCCTTGAATATATTAGCAGTGACCATTCTAGCTGGGTCTTGTTGGTATTCCATGCTGACTATGCACATCATGCTGTGTGTCTTCTAATTTTTGGAATCTGTTTTCTCCAGTGTCATTGATATTATTGATGTGATTCCATCTTTGTGAACCTCATTTTACCTTTCTGGAGGGTTAAGTTCCCTTATAGCTCTAAATCTCATGTTACTAAGTCAAGGTTTTCCACTGCAGGAAGCTCCCCCTTTGACTTTGGACTCCAACTCTGCCAAAATTATTTTAATTCCTTCTCTATTGGATAAAGTTCTTAAAATTAAGAGTTTACCAGGGGGTGGCTAGGTGGCGCAGTGAATAGAGTGCCGGCCCTGGAATCAGAAGGACCTGAGTTCGGAGCCGGCCTCCGACACTTAATCCACACAAAACAAAAACCTAGCCGTGTAACCTTGGGCAAGTTACTTAACCCCAAGTGCCCTAAAGGGGCGGCTAGGTGGTGCAGTGAGTAAGAGTGCCGGCCTCGGAGTTGGGATGACCCGAGATCAGATCCAGCCTCAGAAAATGAGCACCCACGCATAAATAATGACTAGCCGTGTAACCTTGAGCAAGTTACTTAACCCCAATTGCTTTAAAAAAAAAAAAAAAGAGTTTACCAGAAAGTTGGCTTCCAAGGAAACTCCAGTGCCTTACGCAGTTTATCTCCCTTCTGCTGCTCATATTTAGTGTCAATGTAGGGATACCAAGTCTCCTTTTCAGAGCGATTGCAGAACCCCAGCTTTTCTTAGGAAAAGACAGAGTCCAATTTCTCCATGTAACAATAGGAAGCTCTGATGCTTGGAGAGGGTCCCCACAAGGAAGGGAGATCTTCCTTCTTGTCTTGTAGGTTATTGAGCAGGCACTTTTGAATTCTCTTATTCCCTTTGAAAGAGTCAAAGAAGAGTAATGAAGAATTCCTTCAAAGAGGTGTGTTCCACACATTTTGAATAAACTACACTTTATAAATTATTTTGCAGCTCTTCAAAAGCAATGCTAAGACCCAAGGGGGAAAAAATTCCAATATTCTTAAAAGTAATTGCTTCTACCCAACTAATGGAATTAAGTCTGTACCTTTATGTTGTGAAGGCTTGACTGATAATTGATATTATATAGCACTTTAAGCTTCATGCAGTGTATTACATTTTCCCCCTGATGTAAACCCTCACAGGTAAGTGCCAGAGGCATACTTATCCCCATTTTATAGATGAGGAATGTGAGACTGAGAGAGATTAAGTATCTTGCTTAAATAACACCATAATTACCTGAGGCAGCACTTAAAACCATTTTTCCTGACCTCAAATCTAGGGCTCTACGCACCATGTCAGACTGCCTCTCATATTTTTTTTCTTACTTAGAGTTTGAAGGAGCCTTAGTTCTCATCAGATACAATCCTGCTGTTTCTAGATGATGAAACAGAATTGTTGAATGGTTTTAGTATGATGGAGATGTAAGCACCCCTATGGAGAAAATGCATTAATTTCAGTCTTAGCTTGTAGAGAACACTCCTTATGTATTGTAGACTGATGCCAAGAGAATTTTAGACTAATGCAAGCTACCATATTTATTGTGAATGACATTCATGACTGTTGAAAACCCCATATATATTATTTTTAAATCTTTCTTTCTTTCTCTTTCTTTCTTCATTCATTCATTCATTCATTCATTCATTCATTCATTCATTCATTCATTCATTTTTGCTATCATAGAGAAGCAAGATGGGCTGAGTTGTAATTTTGGATTCTGGAAATCCTTTGTTCAAATTTCTCTAACATTTGCTACCTCTGGGACCTTTGACCAGTGACTTCACCTCTGTGCCTCAGACAGCGCCTTAGGACTCAGAAAGAATGGTATATTAAAAAGAGAGTTTAAGTTGGACATGAATGGCCTGGGTTCCCTTGAAAGTTCTGTCCCTCAGTACCTGTGTGATTTTAGACAAACCATATCTGGACCTCATTTATCTTACCTATAAAATAAAGGATAATATTAAGATTTTTGATCTGATAGTCTCTAAGGTCCTTTCCAGATTTAAATCTAGCTAGGGCGATCGAAAAACTACACACATAAAGTGTGGAAATGATGCTGGCTTTGGAGTCAGGGGATCTTGGTAGAAATTGTGGGTCTGTCACTTTGGTAAAGCCAAATCACATTCCTGAGCTTCAGTTTCCTTAAATGTAGAATGAAGGGATTGGCCCAGGTGACCTCTGAGATCCCTTCCAACCTTAAGTTGGAATAGACAGTTTGTATTCTGGGTTCATACAGAGACTTCTCATACTGGGACATAAACCATGCTGAGGAAATCACACATCCTTCATGTATTTGCCTGAGGTAATACAGCAAACAGGGGAGTGTCAATGATATAAGAATCCTAGCCTGAGGGACACAAGATCTATGTCTGTGTACCAGCTCTGTCCCATACTCACTTTGTGACATTGGGCAATTTGAATGACTTTTTTGAGCTTTGTTTTCAGATACGTTGAGTGGGAGTGATAATCCTTCCAATAGATACCATGTAGATTGTGTGTGTGTGTGTGTGTGTGTGTGTGTGTGCACATGTGGGTGTGTGTAAGAGAGAGAGAGAGAGAGAAAGAGAGAGAGAGAGAGAGAGAGAGAGAGAGAGAGAGAGAGAGAGAGAGAGAGAGAGAGAGAGAGCAGACCTTTTTTGCTGTTCTGCAGCTGTTTCAGTCGTGTCCAACTCTTTGTGATCCCACATGGTTTTCTTGGCAAAGATACTGTAGAGGTTTGCTTCTCCAGATAATTTTACAGATGAAGAAAATAAAGCAAACAGCATTAAATGACTAGCCTAGGCTTATGTAGTTAGGAAATGTTTGAGGTCACATTTGAACTCAGAAAGATGAGTTTTTCTGACTTTAGGTCCAGCACTCTATGCATGGTGCCACCTAGCTGACCCTTTGTAAGTCTTACCAAAGATCTAACTCAGGACTATTATGGGCAAGGATTTCCTCAGAGCATTAACCAAGAAAGATTTGATGGCTAACATAGTTCGTGGTCAGCATAGTTTGAACTGCCACGTTGTCTATATACTGTCGGGAACACACTGGGGACTCTTTCTTTCAGCAGTTTCTACTTGGCCCAGCTGTGTCTTTGTTTTTGAGGCCAACAGCACCTGGAAAGCATCCCATGGACCTTGTTCATTCATGGGTTGGAGTAGAACAAATGACCGCTAAAGTCCCTTCCAGCTCTGAGTCAGTATTTCTGTGATCCTCTGTTTCACTCTAGGATTATTTAAAGTCTTTCCCCCACTGCTTGTCTTTCTAGTGTGTTGTTTCCTTCTTTCCCTCATGAGTCAGGGAACTAAGGTTTTCTTGAAAATTGCGGCTATGAAAACAGTTAATGAAATTAGCATTTTATTATTTAAATGTCTCATTTGGTTAAATTCTGGGATGTTTTTTCTTGATCTTGAGTTTAGTTATTGGACATGGAGTGAAATAAACACTGACCCTTAAGAGAGAAGTAACTTTGCATAGAGCAGGGAACCCTGGCCTCTAAGTCAGAAAAAACAGGGTTCAAGTCCCTCCTCTCCCCTTCCAGCTGTATGACCCAAGGTAAGTAATTTCCATTCTCAGTGCCCTAGCAAACACTTTAAAACTATCTTGATACCTGGGGTTAGAGAGATTTTCTTTAACAGCATTTTTATGTCTATTACATTCTAAGTCTAGTCTAAAGCAAATTGAAGAACCAAATCTGACATACACATAAAAGGCTTGTTCTTCTTAGTTCTATAGATCTATGAAGAATTTGTCTGGAACTCTACTGTTAGAGATTCATTGCTTTGGCTAAGGATGCTAAAGCTCTTTTCAAGACAAAAATAGTGAATGAGTGTGTGTGCACGCGTGCAAGTGTGTGTGTGTGTGTGTGTGTGTGTGTGTGTGTGTGTATGTGCATCATAGTAGGGAATAGTGAAAAAGGCACTAGATTAGAACTCAGAGGTCTAGGGCTTGTCTCAGCTCAGACTAATAATCTAACCAAGCCATTTTACTTCTACCTTTCTGACCCTCGGTTTCCTCATCTGTAAAATGGATAGCATAGTGTTTAAATTTAGTTCTGTCACACATTTTAGGAAGATCATTGATAATCTGGAGGATGCCTGAATCGGGGATGAGTAGAGTGGTGAGAAATGGACACTGGTAAATTGATGGAATTGGGAATGCTCAGTTTGGAAAAGAAAAGGTTTGGGTTGGGGAAGACATGATGGTGCTGATCATGCCTTTGAAAGACTGTTTTGGAGAAGACAAATTTGTTCTGTTTGCACTCAAAGGGGAGAATTAGCAAAAATGGGTGGAAAGTGCAGAGGGTCACATTTCTACTTGATGGAGGAAAATATTTACCTTATCAGCATCTGGATGACACAGTGGATTGGGTCTTGGAATCAGGAAGTCCTGAGTTCATATGTAGTCTCAGACATTTACTAGCTGTGCAACCCTGTACAAGTCACTAAAATTCTGTGGCCCAGTTTCCTTGTCTGTATAATGGAAATAAGAATGGCTCCTATGGTTGTGGGAATTAAATGAGGTATTTATAAAGTCCTTTGCAAAATGTAAAGGGCTATATGAATGCTACTTTTTATTGTTGTTGGTTGTTGTTTTTCTAATGAATCAAAGTTATTCAAGAAGAAAATGTACTATTTCTAGCAGTGGCAAGTGTTCCTTCCTTAATGACTTCAGTCACGTACATGATAGAGGGAATTCTTGTCCAGGTATGGATTGGAGAAGAAGCCTACTGAGATACCTTCCTTCTTTGAAGTTTTGTGTCCTGGCTTTAGTCTTGCTGCAAAGAACGGTCTTTTCCTATAAAAATTTGAGCACTCTTCTTCCTCAGAGCAGGACTAGATTTTCCCCATAAAGATGGTTTAGGGAGAGGTTATCGTTTCTCTGAAGGAAGGGTATCATTGGGCCAGACGTGCATGGGGTGATGAATGGATTTGTTGACGTGTTAGAGGAATAGTAGACTCTCTTCAGAGATAAGCCATTACTATAGAAGAGGTAGGATAACAATTATCTAAATTTCCTTTCTGAATGAAGAATCTACTTGTGACATTATGGTGGAATCCTCATCAAAATTTTAAAGAAAAAAGCCAAGGGAACTTTTACGGATCCAATCCCCTCTATCCACAGTATAGAAACAAGATGCCAATAAAGCAATACACACTGAAGTGCCCCCTGTTCACTACACTTCCTCTTTTTATTATAGGGCTATAATATCTAGAAAACCCCTTCTTGTAACAACCCTGCAGGACAGATAACAATCTCCTTTTTATAGATGAGGAAACTGAGGCTGAATGAGGTTTGAAAAAATTTACTTATTGATGCCTTTTGTCTTTAAGCCATAACCATTTATTGTGTCTCTCCTCCACACACTCCTGTTGGATTGTTTTGGACAACTCTGTCCTACAGTCCTACTTATAGTGTGCCAATCCCCAGTCCCCCAATGAGTTTTATCTTCTGATTTGAGCTTTGCTCAAATAACAGCTCCTTAGGAGAAGGGCTTCCCTGATCCCTATAGCAGAGTATATAATATACATACAGACACATACATACACATATATATTACTTTGACCTAATTATTTTATATATGTATTTTATTACTATACAAATATAATATAAACATAACTGCATAAAAATAAAAAACAAAATAAATAATAAATAAATGTAAACAATATAAAATATATTAATATTATTACTGTTTTTACAAATCTCCCCCCTCTACTTTGTAATGTATATTCTTTGGGGACTAGAAGTTTTTTTTTTTTTAATGTTTTTTGTAGTCCCAGAGCCAAGCACAGTGTCTGGCACATCGTTGGTGCTTAATAAAGGCCTGTTGATCAATCAATTGATTGGCTGCTCTGTCCTCATGAGTGCACTGAGTTCTCTGGAATTTTACTGGTGTTTTTGTGTAGCTTACCATAGATATAGTGATGATTGTTTTCCTGATTCTGCTTTCTTTGCTTCAGTTTATACAAGGCATCCCAGGGGGTATTATTTCTTATGCCACAGTTACATTCCTTTTCATTAACACAGCACAGTTTGTTCAGCTAGCCTCCAAACAATTGTGGTGTTCAATGATTTTCCCATGGCCCTACAGAGAGCATATAGAAATGGGTAAAGAAGGCATTCCGGAGGAAGAAGTGAATGAATGAAAGTGTGCAGGAAGGAAACCCTATGATTAATACTGGTACAGTGATGTCATGGGGGGAATAATGTGGGATCAGTCTGAAAAGGTAAGTCAGAGCCATACTGTGAAGGGCCTTGAATGCCAAGCTCAGGTGTCGTAATTTCATTCTGCAGACACTTTTTGAGTACTGGAGTGACCTGATCAGAACTGTGCATTAGAAAGATGTTCGTGGCAGCGATGTTAACAATTTACTTGAGTAGGAAAAGGCTAGAACCTCCTAAGGAAACATTTCCCTTCTAAAATTTGCATTCTAGGTGTCTGGAAGGGGAAATGGTTTGGGTAGTTGGGGGCTGATGTTCTCCATCTTAGTGGGCAGCCAGGTGGCACAGTGGACAGAGTGCTGGACATAAAGTAGGGAAGACTCATCTTCTTGAGTTCAAATGTGGCCTCAGACGCTTCCTAGCTGTGTGACCTTGGGTAAGTCACTTAACCCTGTTTGTCTCAGTTTCCTCATCTGTAAAATGAGCCAGAGGAGGACATAGGAAACTGCTCTAGTATCTTTGCCAAGAAAACCTCAGATCATGGAGAGGGGTCAGACATGACTGAACAGCAACAGGTTCCTCCTCAAACCACAGCACTGAGTTATTTGCTTTCCTTTCTTGCTGATACAACAGCCCTATATTTTAGGGTATGCTCAGTTACAACAGTGAATTTCAGTCATTTGGGGGGTTAATTGAGGAAGATCAAACAGAGCGAGATCAGTGAAGTAACTTCAACAAAAAGGGACAAACTCAAAAGTGTCAGACTAAAAAGGGAAATATAGGGCTCTGAGACTCCTACAGAATCTGTGTTCTTTCCACTACACTACCCAGCTTATTTTTCACCTAATTCCCTTTGAATTCAAGGAAGAACTTGCCCTTAGTTTGACATAAAGGGAAGGCTCTGATGTGCTCCCAGTTCTGGGAACTTCCAAATCACTCCAGTAGCGTGGGAGATTGAGAAAAAGAGAGAGATGCCCACAGATACTCAGAATTATAGCCCTTCCCAATTAAGTCCACAAATCACATTTCCCCCTCTTCACCTGAAAGGTCTGTCCCAAAAAGTACGTGAGAAATTAAAAAAATAAAACAAAACAAAAAAACCCCAAAGCCTTCATATTCCACTTGTGATGCAAGAAACCTTGGATTCTTAACTAATTTCATTGTCAGTATCTGAGAAACAGGGTTAAGGGCCTTGTGCCTTCTTTAGATGCTGGGGATACAGCAGCCAAAATGACTTAAGGCCTTTGGAGAGTTTACATACTGAATATGACTGCAGTTTCAAAAGGCTTTCCCACGGACATTAAAGCTTCTTTTATAAAGCTTTAGGATTGAGTAACTCTAGCTTAAATGTTTCACTTTCATGAGTCTGTGAGGAAACTGAGTGTTTAACTGAGATTCTGAAGAGTCTGTGAACTGAGATAACTTGCAGAAAGACTGAGGAAACAGAGGGGAAAAAGTAACGATCTTATTTTATGAGAGAACTGATTTAAGCTATTTTGTGAGGAAACATGAAGAGAATTCTTGAAAATAATAACATCAAGAATTTATACAAGTGCTATAAAGTCTGCAAAGAGCTTTACAAATATCATTTTTTTTATCTTTGGGTGTATTATTATTATACCCATTTCCAGATGAAAAAAACTGAAGCAGACAGGGATTAAGTGACTTGCACAAGGTCATATAGTTATTTTCTGAGGTCAAATTTGAACTCAGGTCTTCCTGACTTCATTTCAGGGCCCCTAATGTCACTGGTCTAGATTCTAGCCCAGCCCCCACAATTGTAATTAAGTAGAGAAATCATTGTGGAAAAGGGGTCCACCTTCCTCACCCCCCCAAAAATAAATAATCTATAAGAAGATGCCTCTATTGAGCAGATTAGCCTGAACACAGTTGACCACAGATCATTAGTCTTATTTCCAGGTTAGGTCTTACAGTTGCCAACCCCCCTCCCTACAGGACAAAACCCCACATAGCCCGACAACTGCTTCTGCTGGGTTGTCCGTCCACAGCTTCCAAAGAAAGTTCATGCTCCCCAAGTCCTTGGAAATGTCAAATGGTTCAATATCAGAAAGTGATGTGATCTTTCAATGGAAAAGAAATTAAAGAAAATGTGTCACCATTAACTTTGCAGCTGCATTCTAGGCTCATGGGACCTTTCCTTCTCACTTGCAAATGTCATTTGCATCTGTTTTCTTCTCTGCCCATCCCTTCCCCATTACTGTATCAACTCTTTGAGAGTAGGGACTGTCATTTCCCCACTGTATCTCTGTAGGTCATTGTCCAAACCCCATTCTACATTCTGCCCTCCTTGATTTCTCCCTCATCCCTCTCGACCCTGTCACCCCAAAGTCCCAACCAAACATCACCCACCCTTTCCACTGTGCTTTCTGGAATGCCTGTTCCATAAGCAACACACTTTTCATAATTCTAAATCTTTTCTTTTATCATTCTTTCCATCTTTTAGTGATCACTGAAACCTGGATTCCCACTAATGATAGTTTCCCTGGCCACCTTTTCCACCTTTTCTCTACATCTTCACTCAACATTAATCAAAGTGCCACAATTTTGTGCTCTTGTGTAGGTCTCATTTTCCTGTGAGTTATGCTATTTTAATGAAATTCTGATGAATTTAAGCTTCATCTGATTGGCTATGTTAACATCCCATTTTGGTATGATAGTGTAGGCAAGAAGGCAAATGTACTCAGAGCATCAAGTTTAGAGAGACAGTCCCTCAGAGTGCTTTTCCTAGCTTGCTAGTAAAGACCTTTACTTTCAGTTATGAATCCAGACTTCCCTCACACCCAGTTACATCCACAGGTAGAGAATTACTCCCTTTTGTTTCTACTACTCAGGTGCAGATTTTCCCCCAACATTCTCGAAGTACATCTTACCTTTGGTTTTCAAACTATTGCCATCAACAGAAAGCTGTTGGAGTGTCCTGATTAGCAAATATTATTAGAAACCCAATTGGAAGGAAACCATTTCATTGTTGATCCAGAGTACACATCTACATATTTATGGTGGTGTATGTAGACACAGTTTTACTCATTCACAGGTAAGTCAATAAAATGTCCCAAATATTTCTCTTCACCTAATTAAAATGGTAGATGGGTTCATGTAGAAACCATATAAAACAAGTTCAGCTGAAAACTCAAAAATATTTGAATCAGTAATTTATTTCATTCAATCAACATTCATCAAACTATTAATTAAATGAGTACCATGTAGAAGGTACAATGGGAAAGAAAAAGAAAGAAAATGTCTTGCTCTCTAAGAATTTACATTCTATTGAGAGCAGTGAGAAGGATGATAAAACATAAATGGATGATAAATGTGGGATAAGTACAAAGTTACTGAAAGCAATTTCAAAAGAAAGAGAGCATTAACAAGGGCTAGACCTCAGGAAAGGTCACCTGTATCAATTGTGGCAGTTGTTCCTTGAAGGAAGCTAGGGATTCTAAGAGGCAGAAGAGAGGGAGGGATGTATTTGAACTATGGGGGATCACCTATGCAAAGACTTAGAGATAGGAGATAGTTTAATTCATAAATATAATTTTTCTCTTATCAGATTACAACAGATCACACAAGTTAGACATAAAACTTTTATTATTCAATTTCTTTTCTTGTGATGTACAGATTGTAATCTGTAAAATAAAAAAGTTGGATGAGATTGACTCTGAGGTTCTTTCTACCTTTAAATATATGATCTCATGACAAGAAAAACTAAAGGAAATTACATGCTCCTTGTCCCCTCTTCTCCTTGCTGAACACAGAAAAATAGGAATCAGGGCTAACTAGCTTATCCTCTGGTTTGCTCTTTAGCCTTTTTACTATAGGGCAGTGTGGTATACTGGAAATGACCCTGGTTTGGGATCCAGAGGGCCTGGATTCCAGTACCACTTCTTTCTTCCATACAGGATTTAAAGACCCTTAATCTCTGTAGACTTCAGTTTCCTCATTTGTTAAATGAAAAGGTTCAAAAGGATTAATTCTTAGGGATCTTCCAGCTCTAAATCTATGTACCTAGGATTCACTTCAAGGTTAGTTTTTGGTTGGTTAAGAGAAGGGAAGGATGTATGTGTCTTTGGATTTTGTCAGGATAGTGCTACAATGACCTCTCTGAGGTGAGTCTTCTTGGTTTTCCATGTCTACTGTATTTATGATGTCATAGACATTGTGTATGTGACTCTTTGAACTCTTTCTTCAATGTTAGTCAATATTATTGAGTGTGTTTCTCCCCTCTGTGGACCTCATTTTCTTCTTCTGGAGGGTTGAATGACTTCCAATTTGCTTTGCAGATCTAAATCCTATGTTCTTAAACCAGGGTTTTCTCTAGGGTGGATATCCCATTGTGGGTTGACATTCAACTCACTCTTGTGAGTTGCCAAGATCTTGTTAATTTCTCTTCTGGCATTAAAGCTATTGAGGTCTGAGGTTCACCAGTCAGCTGGATCCCAACCAAGGAAACATAAGAGTTTAAGAAGTTAATCTCTCTTATGCTTCCCATATTTAAGATCAGTGCAGGGATACCAATTCTCTTTTCTCAACCTAGGTTTGAAGAATTCTAGGTTTTCTTAGGAAGAGAAAGAGTCCACCTTCTTCATGAAATGAATAGAAAGCTATGATATTTGTTGGAGAGAGCCTCTTCAAAGAAGGGAGATGCTTTTTCCTCCTGTCTTTCAGGTTTTGAACAAGCACCTTTGAAGGAGTTAAAGGAGAGTAGTGAAGAATTCCTTCAGAATTGGGTTCCACATATTTTGGATCAGTTGAATTTTACTATAGGCTAGTGATCATTGAAAAAGAACGGGCAAAAGCAATACCTGATATTTTTTAAAGTAAGTGGTTCTATCCCACTGATTGAATTGAATCTATAAGACACTAAGTTCTAGACTTGACTAATAATCATAATTTACATTTATATTGTGATGTTAACTTTGTCAAGTGCCTTATAGTTGCTGCTGCTGAGGTATACTACAGACATACTTATCGCCATTCTATAGATGATGAAAATGATACTGGGAGAGTTAAGTGAGTTGTTTAGAGTTATTTCATAATTGATGTAGAATTAGAAATTGAGTCGTCCAAATTATAACTTCAGGTCTTTATGCACCATGTCAAGGTGCATCCAACAATCCTTAGAATTGGAAGGAATCTTAGATCTCATCTAATATAAGCCTGCTATTTTCTAGAGGTAGTAACAGAAGTGCTGAGTGGTTTTAATATGATGGAGATGTCAGCACTCATATGGAGAAAATGCTTCATTTCCAGTCTTTTTATGGAGAGAAAAACATTCTCTGTAATGGAGAATGATACCAGGAGAGTCACAAATTATGCAAGCCACCCCATTTTCTGAAAATGGAAAATGTCTCAGATTCGAGTGGAGTCACCTGAGTCCAAGTGAACGTTCTGTGCCTTAGTATCTTGGTGACTTTGGATGAATCATATCACCTCCCTATGTGTCAGTTACCTCTTCCATAAAACAGAGGATAATACTGAAGTGTTTGAATTGATTGTCTCTTGGGTGTTTTGATAACTTAGAACTTTAAAGTTAAATGCTTATATATCTCAAAAGATGGGAATCTATTTTATCCTACAGGAAAGCAAAGGGGAAGAGGATAAGAGAGGGGGGATAATAGAAGGGACGGCAGATTGGGGGAAGAGGTAATCAGAAGCAAACACTTTTGTCCATGATGAGCTTTTCTCATTATGAGGAGGGACAGGTCAAAGGAGAGAATAGAATAAGTGGAGTGTTGGACAGGATAGAGGGAAATATAGTTAGTCTTTTACAACATGACTGTTATGGAAGTGTCTTGCATGACCACACATGTGTAACCTTGCTTGCCTTCTCAGTGAAGGTGGATGGGGAAGGAAGAAGGGAGAGAACATGGAACAAAAAGTTTTGAAAATGAATGTTAAAAATTGTTTTTACATGCAACTAGGAAATAAAATATACAGGAAATGGAGTATATAAATCAATCTTGCCTTGCAGAAAAATAGAAAGGAAGGGGATTAGAGAAGAGGGGTGGTAGAATGGAGGGCAGATTGGAGGAAAGGGGTAATCAGAATGCAGCTTATCTTGGGGTGGGGGGAAGGGAAAGATGGGGAGAAAATTTGGAATTCAAAGTCTTGTGGAAGTGAATGTTGAAAACTAAAACTAAATAAATTAACAGTAATAAAGAATAAGAAGATATATTTCAGGGATGTTATTATCAAGGATTTTCTCAAGAGATCAAGAAATGATTTATGGCTCACAGTTTTAAGTGGTCTGTTGTCCAATTACTGATGGGCACATACTGGGGACTCTGCTTCTTTCAGCAGATTCTGCCTTGCCCAGTTATGTCCTTGTTCATTTATAGGTTAGAGTAGACTATATGGCTACTGAGACCTCCTCCAACTCCTAAATTCTATATTTCCTTGTCCCTGTTTTTCATTCCCACAACTTTTCTTTCTAGTAAATTGTTTCCTTCTTTCAGTAGTGAGCCAGAAAACAAGAATTTCCTTGAAATTTATAGTTATGAAAATATTTGATGAATTTTAATTTTATTCTTTAAATGTCTCAATAAGTTGAATTCTAGAATTTTCTTTTTGTGGGGGGGGGGCTTTGGGTTTAGTTATAGAACATGGAGTGAAATGAACAAAACTATGACTGACTCTTAAAAGAGAAGTAACATTGCATAGAGGAAGGACCCACTGAGTCAGGAAAGCCAGGGTTCAAAATCTGCTTCTGACATCCGCAAGCAGTATGGCCCAGGGCAAGGCATTGTAACCCTCAGTGCCCCTAAGAAACACTCTAAAATTGTCTTGATATCCAGGAGTAGAAGGATTTTTCTCAATAGCATTTCTGCAAGTCTATGACATCATAGGTCCAAAAGAAATTCAACAAATCAAATCTCTGACATAGAAATAAAAGACTTCTCCCTAATCCCTTGTGTCCCTGATGAACTTTTCTCTGGAATTCTGTCATTAGAGATTCACTGCTTTGTTTAAACATTCCGAGTCTGGGAAATCAAAGGAAACATGTGTGCATACGTGGTTCCAGGGATTTTTAGCTTACATGCTAAAAAAGTTACTTCAAATCACTTCATCTCTTCATCTCCTAGATTCCCAGTTTCTTCCTCTCTTATATGGAGATTGTAGTGCTTGCATTTAGTTCTGAGCAATCCATCTAGGAAGGATGTTGATAATTTGAAGGACACCTGAATGGAGGATGATCAGGGTGGTGAGAAATCTTGAGAACATGAGATATATTGTTTAGTTGAAGGAATCAGGGATGTATAATCTGGAAAAGAGAAGATTTTGGGAGGGGGTGGCCATGATGAGCCCTCCATTGAAGGGCTATTTGTACGAGTATGATAACAGAAAAATTAATTTTAATATTGTTAATATCAAATGTAATATTCCCTTCTCAATCAAAAGACCTTCCTGACTGTGAGAGAAGCCCCTCTCTCTACAAAATCCTAATCTACAAAATCATTGCTTTCCTGCTCTTAAGGCACTTTACTCTTAAGACGTTAGACTGCATTCCACCCTAGGAATCTAAACTAATCCAGTCAACAAAAACTAACTAGGGCTAGTCATGGTTTCCTAAGGTGACTCGAGTGTCCTTGCTCTCTCATTAAAGTTTGGAACAGATTCCCAAATGTGGCTGGAATCTCATGACCAGACCTTGCTGCTCATGTGAATCCTGTCCCCGTTTTCTTCCTGAAAGTATAAAAAAACTTTTCTGTAAGTTTTCTTGTTGGACACCTTAGATTCATGATATACACGTTCACATGTGTTCATGGTACACAGGTTCCCTAGGCTTGCAAACTTCATTGTTAGGATTAAATATGCATTTTTCTCTATAATTATTTTTGAGTTTGATTTATTTCAATACTTGACAGTGATTACATTTGTTCTGTTTGGTCCTGGGGGAGAACTAGGAATAATTAGGGGTAAGTCCAGAGTCCAGATGCCAACTTCAAGAAAAGAGGAACTTGCCTTTTGGCAAGTAGGTGGTGGTGTGTTGGACTTTGAGTCAGAAGTTAAGAGGTACAATGTTGCCTAGATATTTACTAGCTGCATGGCCCTATACAGATCATTTAACCTCTGACTTAGTTTCCTTATCTTTAAAATTGCAATAATATTACCCTCATGGGGTTGTTGTGAGGATCAAATGATGTTGTATTGGTTAAGTGGTTTGTAACCTTTAAAAAGTTTAAAAGTTCTCTAAATGCTATTTTCATAATTATTACTAATAAAACATGTCTCAAAGGGGAATGGGCTGCTTCTGGGGATGGCAATTTCCCCATCACTAGGTGACTTCATTTGAAGGCCAGATGACCTCTTGTCAGGTATCTGATAGAGGGAACTCTTGGTCAGGAATGGATTGGGGTAGGGTCTACTGAGATTCTTTCTTTCTCTGAAGTTCTGTGTCCTGAGATTTGCTATATTGTGAAGGGAGGTCTTTCACTATTAGAAACGGGAGTGTTTTTCTTCCTGAGTGTAGGATTGGAGTTTCCTAGTAAAATATTAGTTGAAGGTTCTTTTTTCTTTGGTAGATTTATCATTGGGGCATCCATACCTGAGCATTCCATGTGCCAATGTGTTGGATAAATAGGGTTTCTGAGGAGATGGGATGTGTCAGTTTGGGGGAGAGGCAGACTTTTAATTGACTTATATTTCTTCCTAAATGAACTATGGCCATTGTGGTTGAATTCTGGTCAAAATGTCAAAATAAAAAGAGTCAGTGTGCTTTAAGGGCTCTGATCTCTCAGCTTATGTCTTCTCCACCCCTCACCTACCCCCACCCCTATTGTGTAGAATACAGGAAACCAATAAAACAATTTAAACTGAAATATCACCAGCTGACCACACATTCTTTTCTATATGACTATGTTTACAAAACCCCTTCTCACAACAACTCTGTAGGACTGAGAGTTGTTCAGTCATGCCTGAATCTTCCTGAATCCATTTGGGGTTTTCTTTTCTTTTTGTGCTTTCTTTTATTTGCCTTCATTAATTTGTTTATTTATTTTTAATTTACAAGATTCAGTTCCACAGTCCCTTGAGTTTCAAATTTTCTTCCCCTCCTTCTCCTCCCCCAACTCCATGGCAGCATGTATATTATAGGATCTGCAAATACTTCCACATCGAACATTAGTCAGGTTGTCAAGAAGGATTGTAATGGATGGAATGAACAATAGGAAAGAGGAAACAAAACCAGACAAGAAAAAGAAAGAAAGCGGGTAGTTTGCTTCAGTCTGCATTCAGACTCTGTTCTTTCTAGTTCTTTCTCTGAATGTAGACATCTCCTTCCATCATGAGTCTTTTGGAGTTGTCTTATAACGTTACATTGCTGAGAAGAGTCCAGTCTATCAAAGCTGGTCATCACACATATGTTGTGTCTGTAACTATGTACAAATTTCTCTTGGTTCTGCTCTTCTCATTCTGCATCAGTTTGTAAAAGTTTCTCCAGGTAAACATGAAGTCTGTCTGCTCCTCATTTCTTATAGCACAATAATGTTCCATTACATTCATATACCACAACTTGATTATCCATTCGCCAATTGTTGGGCATCCCCTTAATTTCCAATTCTTTGCCACCACAAAAAGAGCTGCAATAGATATGCTTGTACATACAAGTCTTCCTCCCCCTTCTCCACTTCTATGATCCTTTTGGGATACAACCCTAGAAGTGGTATTACTGGGTCAAAGGATATGCAATTATTTATAGCTTTTTGGGTATAGTTCCAGATTGCTCTCCAGAATGGTTGGATCAGTTCACAACTCCACCAACAGTTTTTTAGTGTGCCCATTTTGTCCACATCCTCTCCAGCATTTGTCATTTTCCTATTTTGTCATCTTAGCCAATCTGACTGGTGAGATATGGTACCTCAGAGTTGTTTTGATTTGCATTTCTCTGATCAATAGTGATTTAGAGCATTTTTTCATATGTTTATAGATATCTTTAATTTCTTCTTCTGAAAATTGCCTGTTCATATCCTTTGACCATTTATCAACTGGGGAATGACTTGTATTCTTTTAGATTAGACTCAATTCTCTGTATATTTTTGAACTGAGGCCTTTATCAGAGACATTGATTGTAAAAATTCTTTCCCAATTTCCCATTTCCCTCTTAATCTTGGTTACATTGGCTTTGTACAGAACCTTTTCAATTTAATGTAATCAAGATTATCCATTTTGCATTTTATAATGCTTTCTAACTCTTGTTGTGTCATAAAGTCTTCCCTTCTCCATAAACCTGACAGTCAAACTATTCCTTGCTTTCCCAGATTGCTTATATCAGCCTTTATGCTATAACGCCATGTACCAGCAACTTTCCAGAAGAATGCTACCATGAACAGCTTTTAAGGTTCTGATTACACAGTATAGTGAAGTATTTATTCCATAAATAATTCCATGACAAATCAAAGCAAAATATTCACAGTATTGCAACTTATCACAGAAAATCACGATATAGTATTCACAACAGCTTATTATTAAAACAACCACATAGTTTTCACCAAAATGGTCACAATATTTAGAACAAAGAACAATAATCTCAAAGTACAATAGTTAAAGTCTTCCACTCATTGGGCATACTGAAGTTAACTCAATCGGTCACTTATTCAGCAATCAATTACTAAGTATCATTAACTACTAAGTACAATCATTAGAAAATATACAAACCCTCCACCCCTAGGTCACTAGTAAACTACAATTTCATCATTACTCAGTAACCACAGAGAGGTCTTTTCATCTTGACTTGGGGCCAGTTCTCAGATTCCCTGGATCCTCTTCCATGGTCCCAGATTCTACCTGGATTCACAAGTCACCTGGGTTCAATGGCAGACAGCTCCCAATTCCTTGTCCAGCTCTCTGGGTAGGTCCTGCTCCACACTGAAGTTCACAAGGTCCAGTCCATCTTAAATCCTTCACAATTTCTGCTCCCAGGAATTCAAGGCTCAACCAAGCCACAAATAGAAAAGGCCCTACATAATGGCCATACTTCCTCAGTCTTCTGCAGCTTGTTCAAAAAATCATAATCATTTCATCCAGCCTGGGTGGAGGGGGCTTCTGGGTTCCTGGGCTCCTGGACTCCTGGGTTCCTGTTCAGAAGAAGCTCCACCACCACAAGTTCTCAGGAAATTCTGGCTCAGTTCTCCATTCTCTCTTCTGTAGCTGCTCTGCTACCAGATTCTTGTCTGCACAAATTCTCACTGTACCTCTCTGGGGCTTTTCTTATATACACACAGCATTAGCTTCCTGTTTCAGCTAACCCCTTCCTGTTATGTCAGCAACAGGAGAGAGGAGTTCATACCTTCTGCTTCACCAACAGAGACTTGATCAATTAGTAAGTGCTAAGTACCTGCTTATTTGCCAATGCAAAAAAGGGGTCTTCAGATTACCATTACATATACTTAGATTGTGCACCCATTTAGACTTGATTTTCGTGTATGGTGTTAGATAATGGCCTATGTCCAGTTTCTGCCCTACTATATTCCAGTTTCCCCAGCAGTTTTTGTCAAATAGTGAGTTCTTATCCCCAAAACTGTGGTCTTTGGGTCTATCAAACAATAGATTACTCTAGTCATTGGCTGCTAAGTCTCATGTACCCAATCTATTCCATTGATCTACTGCTCTATTCCTTAGTCAGTACCGAGTAGTTTTGATGACTGCCGATTTATAATACAGACTAAAATCTGGTATGGTGAGGCCACCTTCCCTAGAATTTCTTTTCTTTAATTCCCTTGATGTTCTGGACAGCTCCTTAGGATTTTGGCAGTGTGGCATATTAAAAAGATGACTTGGGTTGGGGATAAATGGAAGTGAAAGTGAAAGTTCTGTCCATAGAATCTGTGTGACTTCAGGCTAATCATTTCATCTCTCAGGACTCCAGTCTCCTCACCTGTTGAAGTATTTGACTTGATGGTGGCTCTGTTCCTTTCCAGTTCTACATCTCTCTATGGAGCAAAGCCATACAGATAAGAATGGGAATGAGGTTGGCTTTGGAGTCAAGGGGATCTTGGTTAAGATTTCATCTCAGTCATTGCCTGTGACCTTAGGCAAGTCATGCCACTTTCTTGAGTCTAAATTTCCTCATATGTAAAATGAAGGGGTTGGTCAAGATGGCTCCTAAGGTCCCTTCTCTCCTTATATCATAGACAGTATGTACTCTTTCGGCGGAGAAACTTCCCACACTGGGAGGTGCCCCAGGCTGGGTAAATCATAGAGCCTGCTTGTATTTGCCTAAGGTAATAAAACAAACAAGTGAGAATCAATGAATTACATAAGAAAACTAGACTGAGGAATGTAAATATTATGTTTGGCTTCTTGTTCTTTTCTCTATTTGTTTTGTGACATATTTGACTCTCTTGACCTTCATTTTTCCAGATATATCAAATGGGAGTGAGCTGGGGGGCTCAGTGGCTGCCCAGAGTCTCATCTGGCCAAATCACACAACTCTTCCCAAAGTGAGCCCCAAAGCAAAACCTCACATCAGGGTATATATAACCTTCTCCTGGCTCAGAGAATGTCACAACCCTCTTGACTCACTGCCCAATCACAAAGCAACAAAATGTGGGCATTCCTGAAAAACAAGCCTCCCACCACAGGCTCCAGGTGACTACATTCAGCCTATTAGGGGGCAGGGTATATTTAAAAATCAGGGAAAGTTCTCAGAGTCACTTAAGCCTATCAGAGGGTCAAGGGACAGGGAAGATCTTCTGATTCCCATTCCCATAACAGATATATTGCTATATAAATGTTAATTATTGTTATTTAAAGTGAAAGCTAATGCAAGCATTTAGGAAAATGTTATTACAATAGTTGGGAGCTCAGTATACCCCTTTCAGATCTTGACCAATCTCCTTAGGAGATAAAGAAAGTAATTAAGAACATGAAATGAAATTTAAATATCCACTATCTCTGATTTATGATAAATGAGAGTCAGAAAAAATATACATTTAAATGAGCTTAACATGACACATTAATTATAAGACGGTTATATTCTTGGCCACAAAAATTCACAAATAAACACAAAAAGCAGAAGTATTAAACATTCTTATGATAAAACAATAACTAATAATGAGCTTGATAACAGATTCCAACTTAATTGGAGACTAAATAATCTTAAAGGATCAATGTGACAAATAACAAATTATAGAAACAAGAAATAATTTTAATAAAGAAAATTACATGGCAATATACCTTGTAATACCAGTAGAAATGACATCAGTGAAGAGGATGCAGCATCTGCTATGCTGCCACACCATGGGA
Source organism: Gymnobelideus leadbeateri (assembly GCA_011680675.1). NCBI lineage: Eukaryota > Metazoa > Chordata > Mammalia > Diprotodontia > Petauridae > Gymnobelideus > Gymnobelideus leadbeateri. The sequence goes on from WOXC01002779.1 coordinate 620,228, forward strand.
CCTTTCCATGATTTGTTCCTGAAACCTTCCATATGTGTTCTCTCTTCCAATATAATGGGAACTTCTTGAGAGCAGGGATCTCTTACTTTTCTGTTTGAATCCCCAGTGTTTAGCCTAGTACCTGATATACAGTAAGTGCTTAATAAATGCTTCATTCATTAATTGATTCACTTATGCAACTTACATATTTTGCATATTTTACTAGACTGTATGAATAAAATAATTCTGATATTCTTTATTTTGGTCACAGGATGGTGCCATTACTCCAGGGTAACCAGTCCAGCACGATTTTTTAAAAAAATTTCAAAACACCAACTTTTGTGACATTCATGCTGATTAAAAATGAAGAAAACTAAAATGAATATTTCAAGGTTAGAAGATACCAGTTAGTTTTAAGTAATGGAGCAATTCCGAAAATGCTATTTTCTCGCAGACTGCTTTCTTGATTTTTCCCCCAGAAAAAACTTATAATTTGGGGAGTATAAGCATTATTATTAGTTTTTTTTAAAGAATTATGAGTGGAATGACCAAGATAAAGGGTTTAGAGTCCAGGGATGGGGAAACTTCAGCCTCAAGATTACATGTAGCTCTCTAGGTCCTCAAGTATGGCCCTTTATATCCAAACTTCACAGAACAAATCCCCTTAATAAAAGGATTTGTTCTGTAAAACCTGGACTCAGTCAAAAGGCCACACCCAAGGACCTAGAAGGCCACATGTGACCTCAAGGCCGAAATTTCCCCATCTCTGGTAGACACTTCCTGACCATAGTATTAATATCCTATGTGGCAAACATTACAGTAAAACCTCAATGTCAGTGCTTAGATTGGATCATAGGACCAGAGATTTAGAGTTAGAAACATCTTAAGAGAATATCTATTTTCCTTATATTACACATGAGGGAAATGGAGACCAATAAAGAGTAGTAACTGCTTTATTACAGAGTGAAGTAGTATAATATAGTGGAAAGAATATTTTACTAGATACACAGTCTGTAGAGTTGGGCTATCACTTAACTTGGCTGAACTTTAGTCCCCTCACCTTGAAAATGGGGACACTACTTAGAACTTTCTGTTTACAAAAGTTGTTACAAAGAAAACATATTTTTTAAACCTTAAAGCTCTATTGCAATGGGAACTACTATAGTGGACTTGATTGAGTAGTAGAGATACTGAGTAACTCCAAGCGACTTTGATGCACAGGAATTTGAACATTCTAAGAATGGTTCAATAGTTAACTAACATAATCCCTTCAGTTAAAGAAAGAAAACATTGCATTTTTATATTAAATGGAATCCCTATAGACCAGTTTAAGTTATGGAGATGCTAAGTCCCATCTAATTAGTTTATTGCTTAATAGCATAACTCCCAGGGAAGGGGACACTTGAGGGAGAATATCTCCCCAAGATAAAGGGGATACAAGTATGCTTATTGGGAAGAAAAATGCTCCCTCATTTTCCCAAAGAAGTTATATAGTTCTGCCATGAAATTGTCTGGTCTCCGTGATGAGATGGTGGTGGGTGAGGACTGAAGAGTGAGCAAGGAAGGATGAGAGAGAAACTTCTGAGAAACAGAAGACTGGGCAACCTGTTATAACCCCCTCTTGCTACCTTTAAAGGGGAAAAAATCAAGAACATGTAAGTTGAGACATTTTTAATTTTTCACTTCCTTACACATTTTAAGAAGTCAAGATGTTCACTAGAAAATAGTTGAACTTTTAACAAGGCATCCTCACTAAACTAAAGCATTCAGTAATGAAGAATAGGGAACATGCAGTAAAAATGTGACTATCTTAGAGCTAATAAACCCCAGTAAAGTGTTCCTTACTGACCACAACTTGGCTTGGCTATTTGCTTGTCTAAGGACTTCGTGTGATTCAATTACTGGTTTATTTCATTTCTCTTGATGGGCTTGGTTATTTAGAATGAAGAGGCTTTTTGTAGCTATCATGTTGGTGGTGCCAACCCAGGCAGAGAAAATTGCTGGGTGTGCCTTGAAGTTTGCAGAGATAAATGCTTCCGAAGTACTTGGCACTTGAGAAATAGATAATAGGAATTTTTAGTTGAACTATCTGAAGTCTATCTACCATATCAGCACAAATCTGCCAGCATCCTTCTTTTTTCACTCATCAGTTATCCCTTCTGAAGGCAAAAAAAAAGCAAAATGTCATTATCCTTGAGATGTGTGATAACAAGAAGTCAAGTAAACACACATTTATTAAGTGCTTATTATATGCCAGGCACTATGCTAAGTAAAGGGGGGGGGGGCAAAGAAATACAGAAATAGCCCTTACTTTGAAGGAGTTTACAGGGAGACAAATGTAAACAACTATGCACAAACTATGTGTGTATGTGAATTGGAGATTATTTGAAAAGGAAATTCTTAACATTTAGGGGAATGAAGAAAGGGGTCTTGTAGAAGGGAGGGTTTTTAGCTGAGGTTAAAAGAAAGCAGGGAAGCCAGGAGATAGAGGTAAGGAGGGAGAAAATTCCAGGCATGGACTACAGGCAAAGGAAGTAATCACTACCTTAAAATTAGCTTTTTGCTTTGTTTTTATTTTGGCAAACAAAATAATTTTATTCAGATAGTCACATATAGTACATACTCTTTCCTGCCTAAAGAGAAAGCATACACTTTAATACAGGAATAGATAGATATCCAGTAAACATACAATTCATTCTCCCAGAACAGAATACATTCTGTTTTCAGTGAGGGAGCTGATGGTGAAACATTGCTCTTTTGTACTCAGACTCTGTGTGAGGTATCATCATAAACTCTGGGGTCCCCACTTTAGACAGGACAAACAAGGGGCCATGAAGGGCAAGGTAAGGACCTTTTTTGTGTCTTGGACTCCTTTGGCAGTCTGAAGGAACCTATGGATTCCTGAGAATAATGTTTTTTTACATGCCTACAACAAAATATATAAAATTACAAAAGGAATTTCAATTATATTAAAAGTCACATACACATATGACACATACACAATAATTTATGTAAAACATATTCATAGATCACAAGTTAAGAATACTATTAGATAAGGATCTTTCTGACTAAAATTCTGATTCTGTGACCTGGACTACATATAGATTGGCAACCATGCTATACAACTATGGTTGAAGGAAATGGAAATTTTTACCCTAGAATCAGAGACATGGTCAGTGTCTTCAAATCTTTAAAGAACTCTCATATGTTTGAGGAATTACATTTGTTTTGTTTGACCCCAGAGGACAGTTCTAGTAGCAACAAGGGGAAACTGCAATGAAGAAAAACCAGACTTGCTATCAGAAATTGAGAATCTCACAAACTGGGAAGTAGAAAGGTTCCCCTTCCCTGAAGGTCTCCATGTGGGGGCTGATCAGTAACCACTCAGGTGTGTGCTAGGAAGAATTCTTTTTCAGGTATGGGTTGGACCAGGTATCTGCTGAAGTCGCTTCAACCTTTTTTTGTGATTTTGTGATTCTGGGTGAAAGAATATAGACATTTTTCACATTTTCATTCATGAGGAGCATAAATGACTTTCAATATTTCAAGGAATTCCAATGTGGCTATAATGGTTATGCTTAAAATGCTGCATTTTGATAACTTATCAGGTCATATTTGAGAATTCCTATGGCCCCAGACTTCATGATTCTGTGACCAATTTGGTGATGAGCCTATCTCTATTAGCTATCCTGGGCCTGAGTGGCCAGATCCACAATGCATCCCTTGGCTTGTATTTAGTCTTTGCAGTTTGGAAAGACATTCCAGAGAGTGTCCTTTGACAGTAAAGCCTTAGAGGAAGAATGGTAGGGTGGGTGAATGTCCTCAATGAAGGACAAATGCGATAATTATAGGTGAAATTTGGGGAGTGTTGTAAATGTCACAAATACTTTACAAACATAAACCTCACAGTGACCCTGTGTGGCAGATACTACAGTTGTTGTGATTCCCATTTTAGAGATGAAGCAACCGAGGCTTTGAGAAGTTAAATAACTTGCCCCTGGTCACATAGTTAAAGAGTTTCAGGAGGAGGATCCCAATATGCCACAACTTTTCCAACCATACCCCAATACATAAGCATCCCTTCAATTTCCAGTTCTTTGCCACCACAAAAAGAGCTATTAAAATATGTTTGCACATATAGATCCTTTTTCTTTGTTCTCTTTGGGGATACAGACCTAGCAGTGGCATTTCTAGGTCAAAGGCTATGTACATTTTGATAGCCTTTGGGGCATAGTTTCAAATTGTTTTTCAAAATGGTTGGACCAGTTCACAACTCCACCAACAGTTTTTAGTGTGCCCATTTTCCCTCATCCCCTCTAGGATTTCTCATTTCTAAAGGATGTGAAGAGGCTCCTTAGAGTTGTTTTGATTTGCATTTCTTTAATCAATAATGATTTGGAGCATTTTTTTTTCATATAACTGTGGATAGTTTTGATTTCTTCTTTTGAGAACTGTCTGTTCACATCCCTGACCATTTATCAACTGGGAAATGGCTCCTATTTTCATAAATTTGACTCCGTTCCTTATATATTTGGTAAATGAGACATTTATCAGAGAAACTCGCTATATATTTTTTAATATTACTTTATTGTTTATGGTTTCTTTTAGCAAAATTTAGCTCCCTGAATATCTATTTTAATTAGTCCTATCTTTGCTTTTGCTTAGTCTGAGATCATGATTGTTACCCCTGACTTTTTTACGTCAGCTGAAACATAACAGTCTGTTCTAGCCCACTATTTTAACTCTGTGTGTCTCTTGTAAACAATATATAGTTGGATTCTGGTTTCTAATCCATTTTGTTCTCTACTTCCATTTTATGGTGAGCTCATCCCATTCACATGTAAGATTACTAATTATGTTTTTCACTCCATCCTATTTTCTTTTATTTATCCTTCTCTTTCTCTTTTTTATCCCTTCCCTCCTCAAAAACCTGCTTTGTTTCTGAACACAGCTTCCTTTAATCTGCCCTCCTTTTTTTCACTCCTCCCCCCTTATAAATCTTGTTCCCTTCCCCTCTTATTCCTTATTAGGTAAGATAGATTTTGATATACAACCGAGTGTGTGTATACACATTTGTGTGTATATATAACACACCCATACATATTTTCATTTTGAACCAAATCTGATGAGAGTGAAGTTGAGAAATTGCCCACTATCCCCTCCCTATTTTTTCATCCACTATAAAAACTTTTCCTGGCAAACCTCTTTTTTGGTGAGAAAAATTTCCCCATTCTAACTCTTCCTTCCCCCTTCTCCCTCTCCCTCTCCCTCTTTTTAAAATATCTCATTCCAACATAATTGACTTACACTCATGCCCTCTGTCTATGTAGACTCCTGTCAACTGCCTTAATAATAATCAAGTTCTTAGAAGTTACATAAATCATCTTTCCATTTGGAATGTAAACACTTTAACTTTATTGAGTCTCTTATAATTATTCTTTCATGTTTACCTTTTCATTTTTCTTGTGTGTTCTGTTTGAATGTCAAATTTTCTATTCAGTGTTGGTCTTTTCATTAGGAATGCTTCAAAATCCTTTGGGTAGGTTATTCTTGGTTGTAATCCCAGTTCCTTTGTCTTCTGGCACATCATATGCTAAGTCCTCTACTCATTTAACATAGAAACTTCTGAATCTTGCATGATCCTGACTTTGTCACTGTGATATTTGAATCATGTCTTTCTGGACACTCGAATTATTTTTATCTTGGTCTGGGAGCTCTGGCTATAATATTCCTGGGAATTTTCATTATGGGATCTCTTTCAGAAGGTGATCAGTAGTTTTTTTTTCAATTTCTATTTTCCCCCTCTGGTTCTAGGCTATAGGGCAGTTTTACTTGATAATTTCCTGAAATACATTATGTGGGCTCAGTTTTTTTAAATAATGGCTTTCAAGTAATCCAATAATTCTTCAATTATCTTTTCTTGAACAATTTTTCAGGTTAGATTTTTTTCCTGTAAGATATTTCAATTTTTCTTCTTTCATTCTTTTGACTATGTTTTATTGTTTCTTGATGTCACCTAGAATCATTAGCTTGCACTTCCCCAAACGTGCTTTCTAAGAAATTCTTTTATTCAGTGAACTTTTTGTCTTCTTTTTCCATCTAGCCAATTCTACTCTTTAAGGAATTCTGACCTAGAATGGGCAGGAAGGAAGCATGGGAGATAGGAAATAGCCCTGCATTTGGAGACTAAAAATTGGAACTCAATATCAGTTTCTCATTTAGACACTGGGTAATCTCAGGCAAGCCACTTTCCATCTCTGAGCCTCAGTTTCTTAACTTACAAAATTAAAGGTTTGGATGAGATGCTCTTGAAGATCTTTTATAGCTATAGATCATGCGATACTACAGCTTTGCATAAATTATTTGGGACCAAGCACAATAATTGAATTTTTTGACGTCTAATAAACCTTAAAATTTTTATACATCCAAAACAAATTAAAATGCGATATATCCTTTTATTATGGTCACTTGTTTTGAACTTATTTGACATTAGATTTATAATGTTTTAGCACATATTCTTCAGTTCTTCATTATGAAATTACAGTTTTACCATATTGCATATTAATCTACTTGTGAAGAACAATACATATTTCCAAGTCTTGACTTGATTATGGTCCATAGGCTTTCAACTGGAAATTGAATTCCTAGGCCAATGACAAGTGATTTTTATTCATCTATTGAATACATTTCTTAACCTTTCATGATGTATGGTATAGTGAAAGATCATACTACAATATTTCATCCTCATTTATCTATCCCTATAATTTTGGAATGATTTTGCTTTTCAATGCATTAATATATTTAGTAGTATTCATCATTCCTTCACTATGGGACAAGATTTTTTTTTGTCTTAATTCATTTGTTTTCTTTTAGTTTACAAGATTCAATTCCATAATTCCTTGAGTTTCACATTTTCTTTCCTTCCCTCACACCCTCTACCCCCCCTCCCCACCCCCAAAGATGGCATACAATCCAGTACAGGATCTGCAAATATTTTAGCATTAGACATTAGTCAGGTTACAAAGGCAGATTGTACTAGAGGGAATGAAAAATGGTAAAGAGGAAATAAAACCAAACAATAAAAAGAAAAAGATCAAGTAGTTTGCTTCAATCAGGATTCAAACTCAGTTCTTTCTAGTTCTTTCTCTGGATGAAAACATCTCTCTCCATCATGAGTCTTTTGGGATTGACTTATATCACTGCATTGCTGAGAAGAGTCCAGTCGGTCATAGTTGGTCATCACACATATGTTATGTGTATGACTGCATACAAATTTCTCCTGGTTCTACTCTTCTCACTCAGCGCTAGTTTGTATAAGCCTCTCCTGGTAAATGTGAAGTCCATCTGCTCCTTGTTTCTTATAGCACAATAGTATTCCATTACATGCATATACCACAACTTGTTCAGCCATTCCCCAATTGATGGGCACCCCTTAATTTCTAATTTTTTGCAACCACAAAAAGAGCTGCTATAAATATTTTTGTACATATGGGTCTTCCTCCCACTTCTATGATCTTTTTGGGATATAATCCTAGAAGTGGTATTGCTGAGTCAAAGGGTATGAAATTATTTATAGCCCTTTGGGCATAATTCCAGATTGCTCTCCAGAATAGTTGGATCAATTCACAACTCAACCAGCAATGCATTAGTGTTCCAATTTGCCCACACCCTCTCCAGCATTTGTCATTTTCTTGTTTTGTCATCTTAGCCAATCTGACTGGTGAGATGTGGTACCTCAGAGTTGTGTTGATTTGCATTTCTCTAATCAATAGTGATTTAGAGCATTTCTTCATATGCTTATAGATATCTTTAATTTCTTTCTCTGAAAACTGCCTGTTCATATCCTTTGACCATTTATCAATTGGGGAATACATGCTCTATTTTTGAGTATGTACCATGAACCACTGAGAAGAAAGTATATTCGTTTTTATCCCCATGCAGTTTTCTCCAGAGATCTATCATATCTAGTCTCTCTAAAATTCTATTCACCTCCATAACTTCTTTCTTGTTTATAGATTTATCAAGTTTAGAGAGGGGGAGATTAAGGTCCCCCACTAGTATAGTTTTGCTGACTATTTCTTCCTTTAATTCCTTTAACTTCTTCTCTAGGAATTTGTATGCTATACCACTTGTTGCATATATGTTAAGTAATGATATTGTTTCATTCTCGATGGTGCCTTTTAGTAGGATATAGTTTCCGTCCTTATCTTTTTAAATTAGATCTATTTTTGCTTTTGCTTTTTGTGAGATAAGGATTGCTACCCCTGCTTTTTTTTTACTTTAGCTGAGGCACAATATATTCTACTCCGGCCTTTTACCTTTCCCCTGTGGGTATCCTTTTGTTTCAAATGTGTTTCTTGTAGACAACATATAGTAAGATTATGTTTTTTAATCCATTCTACTATCCACCTCTGTTTTATGGGAGAGTTCATCCCATTCACATTCATAGTAATGATGACTATCTGTCTCTTCCCCTCCATCCTATTCCCTCCCCTGCTTATGTTTATTTTCTCTTTCTTCTCCCTTCCCCTCCTTAAGGGTTTCCCCTTTGACCACCACGTCCTTCAGTGTTCCCACTCGGTGACCCCCTTTCTTCACCTACCCTCTCCCCTTACTACTATTTCCCTCCCCTCAATCTCCCTCTTTTTATCCCCCCCACTTACCCTCCTACTGCCTATAGGAAACAATGAATTTTTATACTTATCAGAGTATGCTATTCCCCCTTTGACCCCAAACAAATGAGAGTAAATTTCAAACAATGCTCTTCTCCCTCTCTCCTTTTCCTCTATTTAATGCATTTTCATGTTTATTCACATTAGAATCTTAAACTTAACTGATTATATTGCTCCTTCTTTGAACCAGAACTAGTGAGAATAGTGTTTAAATGATGTTCCTCTCCCTCTTTCTTTCCCCTCTACTATAGTGTGTTTTTATGCCTCTTTGAAGGGCATACTTCCAATTTTTCAATCGTCTTGTTTTGTTTGATTGACTCTTGGTGCATCATAGAGTTCTGAGTTTCAATTTGACTGATTCTAATTTTTAGCAAATTATAGTCTTTGGTTAGTTTTGAAGTTCCTTTTTAAGGAGGTATTTTCTCCAATTACTTCACTCAGTTTACTTTTTAAAGATTTGTTTTTTTTTTTCAGTGAAACTTTTTTCAAATTTGGTCACTGCCTCCCTAATTTGGTCTTTAAAATCTTTCTTAAGCTCCTCCAAGAATGTTTTTTGGACTTGAGACCAGTTTAGATTTCCTTCTGTGGTCTCAGGTGTGGGTATAGAGTCCAAGTTGTCCTCTGTATTTGGTTGTCCTTGATCTACATCATAAACTGTGATTGATTTCTTGCCTTCCCCTTCTCCTTCTCAGCTTCCTTCCTTCCCATTGTAATTTCCTATTTTTTAATTTTTCAGGCTGGGAGCTAAGAGCTTGGTTGTTGACTCTGAATTCTGTAGCCTCTGTGTGTCTAGTTTGAGCCCAAGGCAAGTGTCTCAGTGAGGTATGCTGATGGGCATAGAGTAATCTGTGGAGAAGGTGTGGTCTGGCTACTTCAGATTTCAGCCTCGTATTTCTGCTGTCTGGGGCTCCTTCTCTCTCTGCTGTAGTCTGCTCATCTTCTCTAGTCCAAGTTGTACAGCCCCCACGTGCTTCACACTGCGCCCTCCCGGACCCTCTTGGGCACTTTTCTGGGCTCGATTCTGCCACATTCCGTCTCCCAGTGGTTTCTGTCACCCCAAAATTCGTTCAGATTCACTTTTTAAGGTTTAGTGACGGGATTCACGGAGGAGCTTAGAGAAGTTACTGCTTCCATCTCACCATCTTGGCTCCACCTATGGGACAAGATTTTAGGCCCAGGAGAATTGCAGTAAAATATCCCTGAGTGTAATGATTTACAGTCTGATGAAGATGCCTATATCTAACTGTTTTACCCATACTTCTTTTGACAGCAATTTTGGTATAGCCTTGAAGGAAAAAGTAAGTTTTATGTGGAAAAAAATGACTCTTTTCCAGTCTTCTGTAATCCAGTCTCTTAATCTTCTTGTGAAATCAAATTTGATATTTGATGTCCTTCCCTTCATAACAGTGGTTAACAACTGTTTTGCTGTTATTGTAATTGTTTTTCTGTCTTAAAACTTCAAGATGCTTATGCCATGTTGAAAAACAATTGATAATAATTACTCCATCTGCATAGCCCCAACCAACATCTTCAGTTATTTTGTGGGCATTAAATAGACTGCTTCTTGTTAGCTTTTTTTGCATTATTATTGCATTTTTGTTACGGTGGTGGCAAATTATTTGCATTGTTTATGTGGTGGCAAATTATTTTCATTATTTTGCATTATTATTGTATACATTCTTTTTTGTTGAAGTGTGACTGCTCTGATTATATTGTGGTTTTGGGTGATTCTTGAATTGCTTGACTTTTCCATACCTATAGCCACTGCAATATCTTTCACAGTCAGTAAAGTGTGGTCTTGAAGAGCTATAAACTTTGCATATCATATAGATATAACTTTGCATATACATTCTTAAAAACCACACAATTTAAAACACAACAAAAGAAATGAATAAAACAATGGTACATATCATGAATTCCAAAATCAACTGATAGAGAACTAAGTAACTATGGATAAACCAGCTCAATCTACTTTCATTTGGCTAAGATCAAATAGCTTGAGTCAACCTAATTTCAATACAAATATATACATGCTGTAATTGCTATGACAAAATGAATTCATAGCCAAATCTTTTCTCATCTCAAGTAATTCACACACTACAGTATTTTTGGAGTTTGGAGAACTGAGCAAAATCACAAATTCCTATGGCTTTTCTACAATTAAATAAGTTGTTCCAAACTAATTGTAACTTATTATCCTTCTTGTTATATTAAAAAAAGTAATGTAAGTATTAAGTCAACTTTGACCTCATAAATTTGTTGAGGTCAGAGATGAAGACACCACCATCACCACTAGCATCACCACCACCATCAACAACGACACCATGAACACCACCATTGACACCACCACTTACAGCATCAACAAAGCAAAACAAAACAATTCTTTCTTCCCAAGTGATAGTGGATGTCTTCATAGATACAGATATATATGACTGAAGATATTGATTCAAACAGTAGGAAGGTAGAGTGGGTTTGAAATTAGGGTTTCTATATTTAAATCTTGACTCAATTATGTGACATCAATGATCACAAGCCTCAGTTTCCTCATCTGAAAAGTGAAAGGATTGAATGAGACGAATTCTAAGGAATTTTCCAGCTTCACAATTTGAGCCATAAGATCCCTCCTACGTCAAAAGCCTAAAGTCCTATGACTGTATATGTATGTCTTTCCCTCAGCAGAAAGCACCAGGAATAAATGGACGGTGGAAACCACACCAGAGTCACTGAGATCGTTTTCGTGGGCTTGAAGTATCACCCAAAGCTGCAGGTCATCCTTTTCCTTCTAGTTCTACTTTTTTATCTCATTAACATGACAGGCAATCTGGGAATGATCATCCTCATACAGGTTGATGCCCGCCTTCATACTCCCATGTATTTTTTCCTCAGCCACCTGTCTTTTGTGGATATGAGCTTCTCTTCCACAGTGGCTCCCAAAATGCTTAGGGACTTCTTTGAAGAGAAGAAGATCATCTCTTTCTTGGGATGTGTCTTACAACAATGGTTCTTTGGGCTTTTTGTGACCACTGAATGCTTCCTCTTGGCATCCATGGCCTATGACCGCTATGTTGCTATCTGTAACCCACTGCTTTACTCCATTGCAATGTCCCACAAACACTGCAACCGACTTGTGGCTATCCCCTATGTTATTGGGTTTATAAATACCATGATTCACTCCACTGTTGCTTTCCGTCTCCCCTTCTGTGGCCCAAATGTCATCAATCACTTCTTCTGTGACATATTTCCCCTTTTTCCCCTCATTTGTGCTGATACCAGTATCAATGAGTTATTAGTTTTTGTTATTGCTGGGATTGTTGGTGTCTTCAGTGGCCTAATCATCCTTATCTCCTATATGTACATCCTCACAGCCATCTTGAGGATCCACTCTGCAGAAGGGAGACAGAAAGCCTTCTCCACCTGCTCTTCTCATCTCACTGCTGTCACCGTCCTATATGGGACCCTCTTCTTCATTTATGTGCGGCCTAACTCAAGTTTCTCCATGGATACCAATAAACTTGTCTCTGTATTTTATACTTCAGTGACCCCCATGTTGAACCCCCTCATCTATAGCCTAAGGAACAAGGAGGTCAAAGATGCCATCCATAGGACAATTGCTAAAAGGAAGTTTTGTGTCAGGACGTGAATTATATACAATGGAAAATGGAATAACATAAGATTAACATGACAAGCATACCAGAGAAGTACAAAGCAAAAAGAATTATTGGGGGGTGGCTAGGTGGTACAGTGAGTAAGAGCGCCAGCCTCGGAGTTGGGATGACCCGAGATCGAATCCGGCCTCAGAAAATGAGCACACACATAAATAATGACTAGCCGTGTAACCTTGAGCAAGTTACTTTACCCTAATTGCTTAAAAAAAAAGAATTATTGGGTTCAAGTGTGGGGCCAGAGCATCACTAGCAAGAAAATGATTCTTGAATGATTATAAGCCCACAGCATCACAGGTCTGGAGCTGGAAGAGCCCTCAGAAGTCATCTGCACATTTTCAGATGCAGATCCTAAAATCCATAGACAGTAAATGATTTCATTAAGGTCACAAAGGTGGGAAATGCCAGTTTGAGCATTCAAATTTAGTCTTGTGATTCCTTGTTCAGCATTGGTGTCACTTGAGTTTAAGTTTCAAGAACATATAGAAATTCACCTGATAAATGAGAAGAGAACTTGTAAGACAGTCTAGACATTGGACATTTCTTAAATAAAAGGAGTTCACCAGGCATGGTAGGAATGGGGCAGAGAGCAGCCCTGAAACAAAGAATGCTTGGAGGAGAGTAATATGAAATGAGCCTGGAAAAGAAGCCTTCCACCACATGGTGAAGGGTCTTAGATGCGAGACAAACAATGTTTTTAGTTTCTAACACAAGCAAGATGCAACCAGGTGGCATAGTGAATAGAGTGTCAGGCTTGGAAAGTCAGGAAGACTCATCTTCCTGAGTTCAACCTAGCCTCAGACACTTACCAGTTGTGTGACCCTGGGCAAGTCACTTAACCCTGTTTACCTTAGTTTCCTCATCTGTAAAATGAGCTGGAGAATGAAAAGTGAAATTATTCCAGTAGCTTTGCCAAGAAAACCCCAAATGGGGTCAGGAAGAGTCAGACATGACTGAAAAAATAACTGAACAATATAAATATAGACATAGGATAGACAGGAGATAGACAAAATTAAAAATATGTTCTTGTGTGGAGAACAACTCAGGCAACTATAGTGAGTCCTTGGACTCTGTGTTATTTAGATGTTACAAACTCCATTTAATGGCCACCAAAAATAAATTTAAGAAATTCAAATGCTGGCATTCAGATAGAGAGGTCCACCCTTATTTCTAAAGAAGTCAACAGGAAACCATTGAACAGTAAAAGATAAAATGATTGATACATGGGTTCAGATGATTATTCTGGAAGGGGTATGGGAGATGGATTAGAGTTTAGGGGGAGTAGAGGAAAGAGTATACAAAGGAATACCTGTAAGGGGGCTTTAGCAAAAAGATAGGTGGGTAGTAGTGATGATAGAGGAATTGAGAAGATGAGCCAAATCTAGACACATTGCATAGGTGGAATCAAGCAAGCTTGGTCATCGATCACAGAGGAGTTGAGGGAGATATAATTTCATAGTTCTGAGTATGGGAGACTAGAGAAATTTATGACAAAGTTGGAATTAATATGAGACAAATAGAACTTTGCTCCAGATTCTGTTTTTGGGGAATGTCCTCATACTGAGAAAAGTTTCAAAAGTTACAATTATCATTTTTTCCATGTAGGAATGCAAATAGTTCAACTTTGATAAGTTCCTTATAATTTCTTTTGCCTGTTTATCTTCACATGCTTCTCTTGCTTCTTGTATCTGAATGTCAAATTTTCTATTCAACTCTGGTTTTTTCATCAAGAATACTTGAAAATCCTTTATTTCATTGAATGACCATATTTTCTCCTGAAACATTATGCTCAGTTTTTCTGGGTAGGTGATTCTTGGTATTAATCCTAGCTCCTTTGACCTCCAGAATATCATATTCCAAGCCCCTATGTTATCTTGATTGTGTTTCCACAATATTCAAATTGTTTTTTTCTTGGCTGCTTGTAATATTTTCTCCTTGATCTGGAAACTCCAGAACCTGGCTATAATATTCCTAGAAGTTTTATTTTTGGGATGTTTTTCTTTTTCTTTTTTTTTTGGTTGTTGTTGTTGTTGTTTTTTTTTTTTTTTTGGAGGGCAATTGGGGTTAAGTAACTTGCCCAAGGTCACACGGCTAGGTTTTTTTTTGTTTGTATGTTAAGTGTCTGAGGCCAGATCCGAACTCAGGTCCTTCTGACTCCAGGGCCAACACTCTACTCACTGCGCCACCTAGCCGCCCTAGGCATGTTTTTCAAAAGGTGATTAGTGAATTCTTTCAATTTCTGTTTTGCCCTCTGGTTCTAAAATATCAAGGCAATTTTCCTTGAGAATTTCTTGAAGTATGATTTCTAGGTTCTTTTTTTGATCATGGATTTCAGGTAGTCCAATAATTTTACTTACTTGATTTTCAAAATCCTTCTTGAGCTCCACCATGGTTTGTAACCAGTTCATATTCTTCTTGGAAACTTTTGGTGCAGGGGCTCTGACCTTGTTGTCTTACTGCCATTCCATGCTTTGATCCTTTTTGTCCCCCAAAAAGAAATCTAAGGTTTTATTGCTGTGATTGCTTTGCTTCCTGTGCTTGCTCATATTGTCATTCAATTACTTGACTTTTGAACTCTTTGCCACAGTAGAACTCTGCTTCCAGAGAGGAGAGCTTTGTCCAAAATCACTGGAGTTCTTTGAAGCTGCTGGAGCTATAAGTTGGGTGCCCTTTCTGAAGCCCCCACAAGCTCTGGCTCACTGGTCACACACCCCAGGAACTACACCCAAGACAGAGATCCAGATCCAAGCAAGTTAAAGCAAGAGTGATTACCCCTCTGGATGGTCGCTTGGTCCCACTGCAATCTTTAGGCCAGACTATGCTCCTCCGTCTCCCCCTCCCCACCAGCCCCAATTCCAACAGAGTTCCACACTGACCTTTTACTTTGTCTTTGGCATTTATGGGTTGATAATTCTTGAAATCACCAAAGCTTCTGGTGATCCACTCTCCCAAAGTCTGCTCCAGTTGCTGCTAATTGGGGCTGCCCTGGGGCTAAAGTGGGCTCACCAGGGGCTGGACTGGGTTCCCTGCATGCTGCAGTGGACCCTTCCTGTAAGCCTGCTACACTGCCTTCAGTGGGAGATTTGTTTCTCTCTGTCACTTTGTGAGTTCTGTAGCTCTAAAATTTGTTTAGAATCATAATTCATGTAGAACCAGGAGAAATTTGCATACAATCACAGACACAACATATGTGTGATGACCAACTATGGCAGACTGGACTCTTTTCATCAATGCAGTGATATAAGTCAATCTCGAAAGACTCATGAAGGAGAGAGATGCAGCATCCAGAGAAATAACGAGAAAGAACTGAGCTTGAATCCTGATGGAAGCAAACTAATTGATCTTTTTCTTTTCATTGTTTGGTTTTATTTCTTCTTTACCATTTTTCATCCCACCTAGTACAATACGCTTTTGTAACTTGACTAATGTCTAATATGAAAGTATTTGCAGATCCTATAGACTATATGCTATCATGGGGAGTGGGGGGAGGGAGGGAAAGGAAATTTGAAAATCAAGGAACTATGGAATTGAATCATGTTAACTAAAAATAAACAAATACATTAAAAAAAAGAATCATAATTCATAGGTATTTGAGGTAGTTATGGGGGAAGCACAAGGAGTTTTCTTGCTTCTACACCACCATCTTGGCTCACCCCCCCCCCCCCCACTTTGGCCATTTATTAACTGAAAAATGGCTCTTTTTTAAAAAAATTGGATCAATTGCCTATATATTTGAGAATGGAGGCCTTTATCAGAGAATTTAATATAAGTTTCCCTCTTGGTTTCTTGTTTTCTTTCAAATTTGCTGCATTAATTTTCTTTGTATGAAAGTTTTTTTAATTTTATGAAACAAAATTTATCTATTTTACCTCCTATGATCTCCATCTCTTGTTGAGTCATAAACTTTCCAATTATCCATAGATTTTAAAGAAACATTTTTCTCTGCTCCTCAAATTTAATTATAATATGATAAATCATATACCCATTTTGACCTTATCTTGGTATATGGTGTGAAATGTTAATCTATGCCCATTTTCTGCCAAACTGATTTCCAATTTTCCCAGTGGTTTTTGTCAAAAAGTGAATTCTTGCCCCAAAGACTTGGATCTTTGGGTTATCAAGCAATAGATTTCTATGGCCATTTGCTATGGTGTATTGTGTACCTAATGGATTCTACTGTTCCATCACTCTATTCGTTAGCCAGTACCAGATCTTTTTTGTTGATTATCACTTTGTAATATAGTTTGAAATCTGGAAGTGCAGCTAGCTTTCTTTTTTTTTCTTTTTTTTATTATTTTCTTTTTTTTTTTTTTAATATATATATTTGAAACATTTAATGTTACGACCTTGAATTTCAGATCCATTTCCTTCCTCCCTTGTCACCCATTCCTTCTTGGTATATAAGTAATTCAGTATATGTTGTACATGTCTAGCTATGCAAAACATTATCATAGTAGATATATTGTACAAGGCTGCTTATAATTCCCTCCCACTCATCCCACCCCCCACCTGGTCCATTCCCTACATGATCCTGTCCCTCTTCTATAGTGGGTACTTCCAACCTCCCCTCACCCCAAGGATGCCCTCCCATCCATCATTCCTCTCATCCCCCTTCCCTATCCTGCTGCAGGTTGAGATATCCCATTTAGTATGTATGTCATTTTCTCCCTGAACCAAATTCAATGTGAATGTGGTTTTGCCTTTTTAGCCTTCCTTATTCTCCCCCTCCTTTGCAACCACTTCCCCCCCTACATGAGATAGTTTACCCTACCATGTCTCTCCCCATCTCCTCTTGCCACTTTCCTCTCTCACCTCATAATTTCATCCCTTGAGTACTCTCCCTTCCCAACAAAATCAACCTATGCCCTCTATCCATATATAACTGTAACCATATACACACACATTCACATATGTATTCATATGACCACACCCCCTTCTTCCATTATTTTCATAGTGAGAAAGATATCATCAGTCACAGTTATTGCTTTTCCATATAGGAATGTAAATAGTTCAACTTTGATAAGTTCCTTTTGATTTCTTTTCCCTGATTACCTTCTCAGGCATCTCTTACTTCTTGTGTCTGGATGTCAAATTTTCTATTCAACTCTGGTTTTTTCCTCAAGAATGCTTGAAAGTCCTCTATTCCACTGAATGACCATATTTTCCCCTGAAACAAAATACTCAGTTTTGCTGGGTAGGTGACCCTTGGGTTCATTCCCAGTTCTTTTGCCCTCTGGAATATCATATTCCATGCCCTTCGATCCCTCAGTGTAGAAGCTGCCAGGTCCTGGGCTATTCTGATTGTGTTTCCACAATATTGAAATTGTTTCTTCCTGGCTGCTTGTAGTATTTTCTCCTTGATCTGGGGATTCTGGAACCTGGCTATAATATTCCTGGGAGTTTTCTTTTTGGGATCTTTTTCAGGAGGTGACTGGTGGATTCTTTCAACCTCTATTTTGCCCTCTGGATCTAAAACATCAGGGCAGTTTTCCTTGAGAATTTCTTGAAGGGTGATTTCTAGGTTCTTTCCTTGATCATGGCTTTCAGGTAGTCCAATAATTTTTAAATTGTCTCTCCTGGATCTATTCTCCAGGTCAGTGGTTTTTCCCATGAGATATTTCACATTGCCTTCTAATCTTTCATTTGTTTGGATCTGCTTAACAGCATCTTGATTTCTCATAAAGTCACTAGCTTCCATTTGCTCCAGTCTAACTCTGAAGGAATGAATCTCCTCAGTGAACTTTTGAGATTCTTTTTCCATCTGGCAAATTCGACTTTTTAAGGCATTCTTCTCCTCATTGCCCTTTTGGGCCTCCTTTGCCATTTGAGCTAGTCTATTTTTTAAGGTGTTGTTTTCCTCAGTCAGGCTGTTGACCCTCATTTCATACTTTTCCTGCATCCTTCTCATTTCTCTTTCCAATTTTTCCTCCACTTCTCTTATTTGATTTTTAAAGTCCTTCTTAAGGTCCTCTATGGCCTGCAACCCGCTCATGTTTTCCCCTGGGGCTTTTGGAGCAGGACTTCTGACCTCACAGTCCTTTTCCCGCTCTATGCCCCCAAAATAGGAGTCTAGGGTTGCATTTTTCTGTTTCCTTTGCCTTGGCATGTTGCCACTTAATTGCTTGACTTTTGGGCTTGTTGCCACACTATGGCTTTAAGGCCAGATAGAGGAATTTTCGTCCCGAACGTGTGGGGGGCAACTTCCGTTTCTGGCAAGCTATAAACCCACCCACAACTTCCACCCTAGATCACAATCCAGATCCAGGGAGGTTAAAGCAAGAGCGATTACCCCCCAAGACTGATCGCTGGATCTCCCCACGATTTGTAGGCTGGGAGCCGGAAATGCCTCTGAAAACTACACAGTGGCGTGTCTCCTCAGCAGCTTCTAGCCCCCAGGGGAGGGAGCTGACGCATTCCCCAAATACAGGTCCCAAAGTCCATAGGACACTAACCTCTTACTTTGTCCTAGGCAAGTCTATGTTGATAATTCTGGAGTCTCCACAGCTCCTGGTGTTCTGGGGTTCCTCCAGCTGGCTGCTGGCCCTGCCGCCCTGGGGCTAAAACCTCGGCTCACGTGGACCTGGGCTCGGCTCGGCTCCTGCGCTCTGCGCGCTGCCGGCTCCCAGACCACTGCGCTGGTCCTTCCTGCAGGGTGCTGGGCTGTCCTCAGCGGGAGGTTAGCTTCTCTGTGTCGTTCTGTGGGTGCTGGGGCTCCAGAAGATTTTCAGAGTCCTTTTTTACATAGTTTGTGGAGAATCTGGGGGCAGAGAGGCTTGGACGAGCTGTTTCTACTCTGCCATCTTGGCTCCGCCCCCCGCAGCTAGCTTTCTTAACATCTTTTTTCATTGATTACCTTGATATTCTTGATCTTTGGTTTTTCTGATGAATTTTGTTAGTATATTTTCTAGCTTTATTAAATATTTCTTTTTTTTTAAGTTTGATTAGTATGACACTGAATAAGTAACGGGTAGAATTATCATTTTTACTATATTGTCTCAATCAACCCATGAGTAATCAATACTTCTTTAATTGTTTAAGTCTGTGTTTATTTCTGTGAAAAAATGTTTTGTAATTGTGTTCATATAATCCATGGGTTTTTCATGGCAATTAGTCTCTCAAGTATTTTATATTGTCTGCAATTATTTTAAAGGGAATTTCTCTTTCTACATGTTGCAGCTGATTAGTAGTATGGTGAAATGCTAATGATTTATGTTGGTTTATTTTCTATTCTGCAACTTTGCTGAAGTTAATTGTTTTAACTAGTTTTTAGTTCATTCTCTAAGTATATCATCACATCAGCTGCAAAAGTGAAAGTTTTGTTAATCCATTGCTTATTTTTTCTTCCAATTTTTCTTCTCTTATTTCTATAGGTAGCAATTTTATACAATATTAAAATAGTGTTGATATATATATGCATATATATATGTACTACAATCTCTTTGATATTATTTTGATAATTTTGTTTAGTAAGAAAATTGATCTATAGTTTTCTTTATCTGTTTTTGTCACCCCTCTCTCCATTTCCCCTCCCCATGTAGGTATCAAAATCATCTTTATATCACAAAAGGAATTTTGGAGAACTCTTTCTTTACTAGTTTTTCTTCCTTCTTACTCCAGGGCCGACGCTCTACTCACTGTGCCACCTAGCCGCCCCTCTTTACTAGTTTTTCAAATAATTTATACAGTATCAATCCCAATACTCTGATAAAGAGTAAATATGTAAAGAAAGAGTTATTTAAAATTGCATAAATATTTGGTAGAATTCACTTTTAAATACATCAGGTCCTGGGGATTTTTCCTTAGGGAGTTCATTGATGGTTAGTCCAATTTCTTTTACTAAGATATGATTATTTAAGCATTCTGTTTCCTCTTTGGTTAATCTGGGCAAGTTATATTTTTGTAAATATTCAACAATTTCTCTCAGATTGTTAGACTTATTAGAATGTAATTTATTTGCAATTCCTAATAATTGCTTTCATTTCAACTTATTGGTGGTGTTTTCCTCTTTTTCCATTTTTAATACTAGTAATTTGATTCTTTCTTTTTTATTCAAATTAATCAATGGTTTATTTCATTATTGTTGCTGTTTTCATAAAGCCATATGCCCACTAATTGGAGAATGTCTGAACAAACTGTGGCATATGATGGTGATGGAATACTATTGTTCTGTAAGAAATGGTGAGCAGGATGGTTTCAGAAAAAACAAACCTGGAGAAGCTTGTATGAACTTATGCAAAGTGAAATGAGCACAAAGAGGAGAATATCGTATACAGTAAAAGCCATACAGTCAGGTTAATCTACTGTGAAAGATTTAGCTGTTCCACCAAGACAATGATCCAAGATAATTCCAAAGGACCCGTGATGAAAAGACACTATCCACCTTCGGAAAAGAAACTGCTGGCCTCTGAGTGCAGAGTGAAGCATACTTTAAAAAAAAAAACACTTAATTTTTCTTGTTTCATTTTTTTTGATGTGATTTCCTTTGAAAAATAGTCAATATACAAATATGTTTTCTATGACTTCACATGTATAATTGGTAATAAAATTTTAGCCTTCTCAAAGAAGGGGGTGGAGTGGGAGGGAGATTTTTAAAAATTATTGTTAACTTTTTATATGTAATTGTGAAATATTTAATGAAATAAAATATATTAAAATAAAACAGAATGGAAGTGCCATTATTGGCACTGCCTCAGAAGGTTATAATGAGGAATATATTTATCAAACTTTAAAGTAAATATAATTTCCAATTAAGATTATTATTCCTACACAATTCTTAAGTAATTTGAAAGC
This sequence comes from Gymnobelideus leadbeateri, assembly GCA_011680675.1. Taxonomy (NCBI): domain Eukaryota; kingdom Metazoa; phylum Chordata; class Mammalia; order Diprotodontia; family Petauridae; genus Gymnobelideus; species Gymnobelideus leadbeateri. The sequence continues at coordinate 641,331 of WOXC01002779.1, forward strand.
AGCAATAAGGCTCCTCTGGGAAGCTCAGCTCCAATTTTTCAGTAAAAGAACTAATGATGACTGTTTCACTTGAACTTTCTTCATCTCCTGAGACCAGAATGCCCAGGAGAGCAGGTCCCAGTGCCCCTAGGTTGGTTTATGTGAACCCGCATTTGGAGCACCTGAAGAGATGCCATTTTAGGATGCCAGTCAGCCCAGATCAGATGGAAACAGGAGACCTTTGAATGATATTACTTTTCCTAAAATGAAGCCAATTTCCTGTTATTTCCAATGAACTGTATATGTTTAATATCTTGGAAGAAGAGTCAGGAGGAAGAGTGTCAGAGGAGTGGGGGACTGGTTCTTAAGCTGGGCACAATCCTTTCACCTCCAACAAAGGTGAAAAGAGAATAGGAGGCAGTACTGAAGGGGTGAGCAGTGGGACTTTGGACATTCTTGAGTCGCCAACTGACTTGGTAGAGAATGGGATATATCACCTCTGGGTGCTGGAGTTCTTAGAATCTATAACTAAAAGGTGCTGCCATAGGATCCAGTCCATTCTTCATTTTGTAGGAAAAGCAACTGAGGCAGCTAGGAGGCTCAGTGCGTAGAGTTCTAGACATGGAGCCCAACTGACCTCACACCCTTACTAGCAGTGTGACCCTAAGCAGCTCACTTAACTGCTGTCAGCCTCAGATTCCTCATTAGAAAAATGGGGAGAAAAAAGAGAGATCTTCACTTTCCTCTTATCTTCCTCCGTATACGTTTTGGAGTTGGGTCTAAGAAAAGCACAGGCCCTGGTGCTAATGGCAGACACGCCCTTTCCTTAGTGGTTTCAGTATCCCTTGGGCAAAGTAGTAGGAAATAATGCAAAGAGCACTGGGCTGGATGCCTGGACGCCTGAGTTCCCCTTCCATGGCTTCAACTGATTCAGAGCTGAGAGCACAGAGAGGAGTACTGTGACCTTGGTGGCCCCGAGTGGCCAGGAAGGCTGGCTTCCATGTCAACTTTTTCTTTTAAAGCAATTTGGGGTTAACTTGCTCAAGGTTACACAGCTAGTCATTATTTATGCGTGGGTGCTCATTTTCCGAGGCCGGATCTGATCTCGGGTCATCCCAACTCCGAGGCCGGCGCTCTTACTCACTGCGCCACCTAGCCGCCCCTCCCATGTCAACTTTCAACTAGGTCATTCTACATACCATTGTTTAGGGGCCCTTAGTTCAACTCTAACATTGAACATACCAAGGGCTCTGCAGCTCTGACCTTTACACTTGGCTTCCTGAGGCTCTGCCAGCTCTACAGTTCTGTGCTTCTTCAATACAAATGCCCCTTCCAAACTTGTTTCCATCTAGTCAGAGCTACCATGCCAGAGGGGATAGAAAGCAGGCCTCAGAATTTGAACAGCTTGGGTTCAAGCCTTTACTCTGACACATACTGGCTAAGTAACCTTGGACAAGTCACCTTACACTCTCAATGCTCTCTGCAACTCTCGAAGATTCACTATTGCAGACAAAGTGCAAACCTGCATTTATATAGAGAGTTTTCTCACCTGTGCTTACCCTAGCCTGATGAAATAACAAAACCCTGCACTACTCAGCCAGCCAGCCTAGATTAATCCTCTTCTGAGCACCATCAGTAGGAGTATCTTGTTTTAGAGATTTGGGGGGACGTTGCCCTAAGGGGAGAATCAGTGCAGTAAGTGGACTGAGTTGTATTTTCTATTCTCAAACTAGAAAGGGAAAGGTAGGGGGAATCTACTCATTTTTTTCCAGACCCACTTTTTTTTTTTTTACTCAGTAGGGCCTTATCCCATGATCCACCCTGCTTTTTCCTCAATGGCTCCAAATAACTTTTATGTTCTAAAAGTTCAACCCTCTTGCAAAGGAGGAAAAGGAGATTTTTCTACCATTTAATGGTACAGAGATTCCAGAGATAATTCTGGTCTAGGAGAGTAGTCACATCTGAGGAAATGATCCATGATTGAAATAAGCATACCACATTTTAGAGGCACTTCTGTGAAGGGGAGAGATCTAATTATAATGTATAATTTCTGTTATATTTGCAAAAACAGTACTGTCTGGATAACCTCAGCAGATCTCCACTATACAGAGCTGTAGTTCTGCTGTAAAGTTCATCTGTGATCCATCCTCAGAATCCTGAAATCCCTAAGAAATGTCTCAGGTGTTGCCCAGGCCATTGCAGTATTGAAAGAGGCCAAGATCCTGAACCATATTGCTTAATGATAGATTGGTGACCAGTCTCAAGTACAGCAGGCTGTACAAGATTTCCAAGAGAAAAAGACAGACTTAGAAACAAGAATAGCAATATGAGAAATATACCTAAGGAAGTAAGGAAGCCTGGTGGGTAGAGTTCTGGGGTTCACATCTGATCTCAGATGCTGACTGTGTGACCCTGGGCAAGTCACTTAACTTGTCTGCCTCAGTTTCTTCATCTATAAAATGGGGATAATAATCACACCTACCTCCCATGGTTATTATGAGGATTATCTTACACATGAGAATAGCTTTGCAAAGCTTAAAGCACCATATAAATGCTAGTTTATAGCACTAGTGATCTGGACATAGACAATGTAATCATTTGGTTTGCTTGACTGAATATTTGCTGAAAGAGGCTTGTTCGGTTGTCTTTCTTTTAATTTGTAAGTAGTGTGGGAGGGGAAATAAATGCTTGTTAACTGAAAAAAATATATTTTTAAATAAAGAATAGCATTTGCATTTGATAATGACATTTAGAACTAGGAGTGGTGTTAAGGATCCATCAGTCTGACTCCTTTGCTTTATAGGTGTGGCCTGGTTCCAGCTGCCGACAATGCTGGGAAGGGTAGTTTTCCCACTCTGAAAAGGGGGTGAAGGATTAAACTAGCTGGAATATGTGTGAGGACTGGGAGGCCAGAAGTGTGGGAGTCTGCTGGGAGGGGACATAGACAGAGGAAGAGCGGGAAGGGTTGACCTGATCACAAGGGAAGGACTTGGCTTCCCCAGACTGACTAGGATAGAGGGCAACTGGAACCTTGCCTTGCCTCCTGGTTCACTTAGGGAGTGATGTGTTAGGGTACAACTTCCTGCTTTATAATTGTCTGCCACACAAAGCTTTTGGGACTTGCTGAATGTAACCACTCCCTATCTTCTCTTCCTTTCTCAAAAAAGATAATATTTGTGAAGTCCTTATCACATAGTCAACAGTATATAAATTTTTATTCCTTTCCTCCTTCCTTCTTCTCCACTCCCTTTTTTATCTTTATTACAAGAAAAGATTCATTGGGCAGAAGAGGGAGGATGAATATATTCATAAATGAAGTTAATGTAAAATACAATATCAATAAAAATAAAACTATTTAAAAACAAATTATCGTAGTAGGACACTAAAGGGTATTTTCATTCCCAGTCATGGGTGCTTATAATTTTGTCTTTGTTCTTTTTGTCTGTTTCATCTGCAGATCTCATGGTAGCCATGAAACAAGGAAATGGCACTATAGTGACTGAATTCATTCTGCTGGGCTTTTTGGTTCAGCAAGAGGTGCAGTATGCCCTCTTCCTTGGGTTTCTCATCATTTATGTCACATCTCTAGTAGGCAACGTTGGCATGATCTTCCTCATCAATACTGATTCTCGCCTTCACAGCCCCATGTACTTTTTTCTACAACATTTGTCTTTTGTTGACCTGTGTTATACCTCTGCTATCACTCCCAAGATGTTACTGAACTTCCTGGTTTCCCACAAATCTATCTCCTTCTCAGGATGTGTGTTACAGTTAGAGGTTTATGGAGTTTTTGCTAGCACTGAATGCTACCTTCTTGCCGCCATGGCCATAGATCGGTATGTGGCCATCTGCAAACCTCTGCGCTATCCAATAATCATGTCCCGAAGAGCTTGCATCCAGCTGGTGGCTGGGTCTTATTTCATGGGTTCTGTGACTGCATCCATCCAAATCACCTTTCTCTTTTCCCTATCCTTCTGTAACTCCAACATAATCAATCACTTTTTCTGTGATGCTCCACCAATCCTTGGCCTTTCCTGTTCCAGTATTGATATGAATGTCATGATGTTAATTATCATTTCAGGTTTCAACTTATCAAGCACTGTGATGATTGTATTCTTCTCCTACATGTACATCCTGTCTGCCATCTTGAAGATGCACTCTGCCAGAGGGAGATGCAAGGCCTTCTCCACCTGTGCTTCCCACCTGACAGCTGTCACCGTTTTATATGGGACTCTTTTTTACATGTATTTACATCCTTCTTCCAGTGAGTCCCAGGAAAATGATAAAGTAGCCTCTGTATTTTATGGCATCATCATCCCCATGCTGAACCCTCTAATCTACAGCTTAAGAAACAAGGAGGTCAAAGAGGCGGTCAAAATTCTGGGGAAGAGTTGTTCATGATTCCGGCGTTCTATTCCAATGACTCAGTTCAGAAAAGCATCTACCATACTTCCTTTAACAGATAGGCAACATCTCAGCTCTGGAGATGTGACAAATTGGGGTAAAAGTTGTAAACCTCTATACAGAATTAACCTTCCAATAGCCTATAAAGCCGACCAAAGAATTTTCAAAAATTTTAATGTGATAATTAATAACCTTATTAATGGATACAGTGGTGATGGCAGCGGTTCTGGCTTTCTTTTATCTATTGCTAAGATGCTTTCACATTTTAGCAGAGGTGGGAGACTCAAAACACCGACGTGGTCAGTGTAGAAAACTCCCACAGGAGAAACTCCTTCTGGTGACCTCTCCTGGTTCAGAAGGTCAACTTGTGACATTTCTGACACTAATAGTATGGCAGAGCGTTTCTGGGGAACACTAAGGGTTTCAGTGACTTGTCCATGGTGACACAACTGGAATGTGTCAAAGACAAGAATCGAATGCAGATTGTCCTCACTCTGCACTATGACCTAAAACTTCTGACATGATTTATTTAGATCTTTGGAATAACATTATTAGGTTGGCAGTACAATATTATTTTCTCTACTTCATAGGTAAGGAACCTAAAGATAAAAATATCAACTAAAAGAAAAAAATTTTTCATAATTTCATAGATTTTAAGTCTGGCAGGGATCTTACCTCATTTTACTGAAAAATAACTTAGTTCCAAAAAGAGAAAATGACTTATTCAAGGCAATGGAACTCCCTCTGGAAGTAGAGACATTGACTGTCAAGGTTCAAGGAAAATTGAAAGCTGTACAATGCCAGACTATGGGCAGAGTGTCTATTCATGGTATGTAGGAGCTGCACGGTCCACCCAAAGACATAAATTGTGGGGGTTCAATGAGTAATTGAAATGCCACCACCACCTGCCACTCAAAGTAAGAGAAAAGATGCTAAGCCTTGATATATTTACAGAGTGACATATTTTGATTATTCACTAGGTATAAAAAGATTTGGATACCTCTCAATTAATCAAAGCCATCCCTTCTGATTGGGTAAGAGACTTGATCACTCCTCATGGATCTTGTCCAAAAGGAGTAGCCAGTTCAGAGTTGAGGAGAGGGCTTTTGAGATTCTAATAATATATCTTAATCTATAGGAACACAAGCTCTAGTATCATGGGTGTTCAAGAAATGTTTGTTGAATGGACTTGCTCTAGACACCTGGGCAGTGGCCAAAGATCTGACCATCTTAGAGAGGGCCTCAGCTTGGAAAAGACCTTAGAGGCCATCTATTCTAACATTCTCATTGTGCAGATGAGAAAACTGAGGCCCAGAGGTTGTGACCTTTCCAGTGTTACATAGGTAAGAAAGTGCAGTATCAAGATTGAAAATGAGGTCTTCAGACTCAAAGTCTGGGACGCTCTCATTACACTAACGGTTTTTATTTGTTTTATGTTTGAGGGGCCACCATATGACTCTGTATCACTGATGCTAGAGAATTTTAAGTTAAAGCAAACAGATTCTAATGCCCATGTCATCTACACAGCATGTTGGGTGCTTGAGGAGCTTTGCTAAGTACATTGAGCATGCTAATACTGAATGGCAGACGGTCATGTAGCTAGCAAGTGTCTGAGGCTGGATTTGTTGATAGGTGGGAAAGGGATGCTGGGGAAAATGGGTCTCAGGCAATATCATAAAGAAGAGAGAAAGTAGTTTCAAATGAAAAGAGGTTTGTTAATCCCTTAGTTAAGAATTTACTTCTAAAAATACAAATTAAAAAAAAACTCTAAAGTTTCACCACACTCCCAGAAAACTGGCAAAGTGGATAAAAGACAGGAATAGTCCTTGTGGAAGGAAGTGTGAAAAAACAGACACTATTTTCCATTCTTGTTGGAACAGTGAATCAGTATATCCCATTCCTGAAAGCCGTTTAGAATTACCCAGATAAAATAACTAAAACATCCATACCCTTTGACCCAGAAAATCCCATTGCTCTTCATCTACCCCAAGGAGATCACTGATTTAAACAAAAAGGTTCAATATTCACCAAAATAAATATAGTAGCTTAAAAAAGTATTTATTTGTTTTTAGTTATCAACATTCATTTTTATAAGATTTTGCGTTCTAAATTTTCTCCCCCTCCCTCCACTCTCCTTCCCTAAGACAGCATGTAATCTGATATAGGCTATACATGTACAATCATATTAAACATATTTCTGCATTAGTCATGTTGCAAAACCAGGAGCAACGGGTGGAAGTTACAGAGAGGTAAATTAAGGTTTCATGTCAGAAGCAAAGCCACTGACAATTATCACTGTCCCCTAAAGTTCCCTGCCCCAAGAAGTGGAGCTGTCCTCCTTTTGGAGGTTATCAAGCTGAGGTTGGATGGTCATCTATCAGGCATATCATAACAAAGATTCCTTTAATTTATGGGTTGGAGCAGATGCTGCTGAGGTCCTCTCAAACTCTGAAATTCTGCCATCTTGGACCCTGAGGCAGAAGGCCCCAATGGAGGAAGAGAGAGAGGTCATCAGACTATGGTGGAAAATCAGAAGACCTGGGCCACCAGCCCCTGTGAACAAATACTTTGTGAGATCTTATGACATTTCAGGCTCACCTGGGCTGCTACAAAGTGGACCATCTGGAATCTGCCTATATTAACTCATCAAGCTTCTTCCATGAAATGCCATCAGAAGACATACAGCAGCTTCTCTGGGCCTCTGTTCCCAGTTCTTTCAAAGATCACTGACAGAATGGAAAGAACACTTTATATAATAACTACACGGGAATAATAATAAGCAATTTTGAAAGCCTTAGGAACTCTGATCAACCACATTTCCAGTGGACCAATAATGAAGCTTCCCCCAGTTCCTGACAGCAGGGTGGCTGATGGATAAGGTGCAGAATCAGATGAGGACAAAAGTACACGAACAACACAGGAATTGTTTTGTTTGACTACAAACGTTTGTAACAAGAGGTTTTTTTTTAATTTTCCATTTTTTCCATGGTGGAGGTAGGAGAAAAAAGGAGAAGTGGGGTGGGGAACCATAGTAAAAGATTGTTTCTCTAAATATCAATTCTAAAATCTATTTTATTCATTAAGAAATAAAAAGTGATTCACATGATGAAGATTGCTGATAGCAGCTTATCCAGCATATCTGCCAGTTTTAGGACCTGAGAATGTATTATGGAGGTTCAAATCCCTTCTTGCCCATTAGACTCCTTTGGAGCAGGAGATGTTTTTTAAACTTTCGTTTTATATCTAGAACCCAGCACAGAACCTAACACATAAGAGATGCTTGATGGCTGAGCGACTGAGCCTGAATGAATCTGGGCCTCAGTCAGCACGTCCCTAAAATGAAGGGGTTGGTGAGATGGCCTCGAAGGTTCCCGCCTGTCTAGTTCTGATGATTTGAAGTCACTGAGGGAGCGAGGTCCTCCCCTTTCCTGGGTATTAACTTCATCACTCACCTTTGCTCTGTTAAGGCCACAGATCATTGTCCTTGGAATAGAAAACTGAGATAAATTGAGCCATTGGCTAGTCGGGCCCTTGCTGTCGTCTTCATTCCATTTACCCTGAGCAGCAATCCTATCACATTTTTAACTCCTCTTCCGTCCAACATGGCTTTAAAATCCAAACAACAACAACAACAACAGCAGCAACAACCTTTGTTTTTTTCCTTAGCATTCTTCACCAGCCTCTGATCACTCCTAACACGCTCTTTGAAGACTGCTATGCTGTTCTGTATTCACCCTCAGCTACCTGCCCTTACTTCTGTACATATCTTTGGAAGATGATAGGTCATTAATGAGTCCTCAGTGTTGTCACATTGGTTTCCTAACCCAGCTTTTTTTTTTTTTGTTCCTGCTTGGAATAATTCCACTCTGTCCCGCCAAAATTTCATTTTTAAGTGTTTCCCATCACTTTGGAGGTAGGCTTTCCCTATAGAATTAAAGACCATCAGGTTCTAGCTATCCCTCCTCTGAACCCTTAGAAATTTGCTCTTTCATAATGTAAGATACAGGTCAGACTCTGCCTGACATTCCTCTTCTTCACTCTCATCAATTTGATATCAGGGTGATTAGCTGTCCTCAGGCATCCTGGCAGTTCAGTCTCAGCAATGTGAATTAGTAAAGAGAGTGCTGGAATTGGAGTCAGGAACATCTGGACTCAAAGTCTTCCTCAGATACTGTAGTAACCTCCCATTTTGTGAACATCCCCCATCTCTCCCCATCATAGGAGAGCTACCTAGGAAAACTGCCCAAAACCCAACAAAGCCCAGCTAGACATCAAACCTTCAAAGTAAACCTGCTACCTGAAGCCCATACCTTCCCCCCTTCTGTTCAGTTCTTGAAATAAATTTGGGAACTTTCCAGTTGGACAACAAACTGACCCCTGGGCAGCAATCGTTAAGCAATGCTGACATTTATGTTGTGGCTTTTGTCTATATAAACCCTGAGATGTATATGATTGGGGCTGCCTGATTTGGGTACATGACCCCTGTCAGTTCCTGGGTTAATTATGCTCCACAATTAAACTTCATTTAAATTGATTACTGGTCTTTCTTGCTGTCATTCCATTACAACAATACTGCCTCTGTGACTGTGCAAAGTGCCTCCAGTTTCTAACTAATTGGGATAGGAATTGGGATGTAAAGGGGATGGAAGTGATAGTTTTGAAAGTCCCTTATTTTTCTATATTGAACATTCTCCTTATTAGGCATTATCAAGTCCTAAACAGGACATTCCCCTTTAAGATTAAATCATTCAGGAAAAGAAATTGTTATCGGGCAAATCACAAATCTATGAGCCTGTTCTACTTTGGGCAATGAGAAAACACCAACAGGGCCAGATAGTTGAGGTTCACCAATGCTAGGATATTATAACTAGAGGCCTCCAGACTTACTCAGTGCCTCCTTCTATCTAGCAGGTTGATAGTATATTCCCATGACGATTTCACTTCTTGATTCTCATTCAAATGGATCTCACTATGTTGTCCCTTCTAGATCCTGGATTTTATCACGCCTTTGAAATATGTAATGCTACTCCATCACAACTTTTTCTATCATACTTTTTCTGAATAGACTAAAGGCTTCCATAATTAGGTCCCAATCCTGAATCCCATCCCAATCAATCTCAGCAAAAGCGGAAGGTTAACTTTTCCTCCTCAGCTCAGAATATCTAGTTGGCCCCATTTAGTGCTAATACTTTTTGCCCTAGCATATGGGCATATGACATCGTGGGTTTTATTGCTAAATCTTTTCTTGGATATTGTCTCTCCTGTCCTACTTTACCTTTCATCTCCTGTTTTTCTCTTAGTATTCTTGCAATTCTCTAAGTTATCAGCCATTTCAGATTTCTCCTAACTCCCTAACTCCCACAGATTGCTATCTATTTATGAATATTTTTGTTATATTTTAAAGAGTCCAGATGATTATACATCCACATTGATGTGTGTATATACATATATATATATATATATATATATATATATATATATATATATATATATATACACACCAGGGGTCTTTAAAATCTAATAAAAAATCTTAGAACATATATATACCATATGTATACACACATGGGTGTGTTTGTGTGTATGCAAGTATTTAAAGGCTTTCATCAAGAGGACTTCATCCCTGTCCAGAAAATTATCATATTTATATTTCAAGCCCTGGTTGAGAAATTCCTGCTTTATCCACAATACCTTCTTTCCAGCCAGCTGTTCATTCTCCAAATCCAGCTTTCTTTTCTGAATCACCTATATTCTATTGACATTATTAATTGAAATATTTATGCCTCTATAGATTTAAGTATTTAAAAAAATTACTTTTTTCTGTCTGGACCTAATAGTATTTACCCACTCTTTCTAACTTCCTATTGTCAATACACAATGTTGCATGAATAACCTTGATTGGGCAAGCAAGTATCGAAATTGTCACCATTATATTCCAGGGACATTTCTCAAAAAGATAGGAGCCCTTTAAGTGTTCGTGTCAGATCGAAAAATGGATTCCTTAGGACCTCTCAGCAGCACAGAGTATAAGAGTTTTGAACTTAAAGGCCTGAAGTTAAATCCTGCTTCCTAGCATTAGGACCATGCAAAAATCCCTTAATCTCTGAGTCTCAGTTTCCCCACTTGTAATATCATTTGTATAGGAAATCCGAAATCATAAGAATTTTGTGCAGCTCCATTGAGATAATGGATTTAAAACTCTTTGCAAACTTTAAAGCATGCAGATTCCTGCTGTCATTGATTATTAATTATTGATGATTATTAATCAGTTTTCCTCTAACAGTTTCGCTGTTCTCTCCCAATACCGCCTGTCAATTCTCCTTATTATTTCCTAGAATGGAAGGGGTTGTTTTCTTCTAAAGTGCCCCAGCGTTCCCATCTATGGAAAGACTTCATAGTAAACTGTTGTGGAAATCCAAACATTCAGCGGTCTGTCTTCTTCCCTTCCTCATCTGGGCCATAGTCTTCTACGTTCCACCCTGCAGATTCGGGTTAAGCAGAAAAGAACACTATGCTGCTTTTCATCCATTTCCTTGTTTCTTTCTTCCTTGAAGTATTTCTTCCATTCTTCCAAGGGGCATGGCATTCTTCCTATTATATCATAAAATAGGGATGAACTTGTCAACCTTCTACATTCTCTGCTGGGATGGATACCAACTCATGCCTTGTGAAACATACTTGTGGCAGAAACATAAGCATTGAATATTTTCAACTAGTCACTGTAAAGGTCCCCTTATTTTCTGGGATCCTCAGTCCCTTGTCTTCTTTATGGTAGATCTCTTGTATTACTCTTGGAACAAATTGCCTATTTACAAGGGCCTGTTCTCTGTACCAGAGGCTCCGGAATAAATTAAGAGTTTATTCTTTCTTGGAAAATTATCTGGTCCTGGTTTTGGAAAAAAAAACCAAGAAAATCAAATGCAAGACTGAAAAATTCTATCTCAACCCAGGATTAAAGGAGGGACCTTTAGGGATTCCATTTTAATGCTCTCACAACTGAGCATTTTCTCCTTCTTAGATTACTATCTCTTCCATACTTCAGCAGATCCATGATCATTTCATTCTGGGGGATTCCTCCCAATGTTCCAGTTGCTTACCAAGAACTTGCCACTACTGGGTAAGAAGCCAAATATGACACACACCTGCCTTCAAGGAATTTGTATTCTACTGGGGAGGGAGTTTTCATTGAGAAGTGAAAACAAAATAAACTGAGAACAGAGGGAGATTTATCATCTGTTGTGCAACAGGGAAGTTTATGTTTGAGGAGATGGCATTTGAGCTGAGATGTGAAGAAAGTTAGGATACACAGAGGGAATTGTAGCGGTTAATACCATCAATAGAGAATGGCTTGTGAAAAATGTATGGAAGGGGGAGATGGAATGTGAGCACTGGAGATTATATTCACAGCTGAATGGAGGTTGCATTGGAAAGGAGAATGACTGGAGAAAGGGAGTCCAATTAGTACACTGTTACATTGGTCTAGATGAGAGGTGATGAAAGCTTGGAAGGAGCTCCAGAGAGAAGAGAGGACAGCCTTCTCCTAGGGTTCCATCAATACTTAGTAAAGTGAATAGTATTGTGTCCATTTCCTGTAGACATCAGGCTGATACAGTGGATTGAGTATTGGAGTTGGTTTCTAGACCAGCTGAACTCAAATCCTGCCTCAGAAGCTTAATAGCTGTGTGAACCTGGGCAAGTCATTTAACCTCCCCCTAAGCCCAGTTTCCTCATCTGTAAAAAAGGGGAAATGATTGCACCTACCTCCAAGGGTTGTTGAAGATTGAACAAGGCAATATATGTGAAATGTTTTAGAGACCACAAACTCCTGCCAGAATCTTAGATCTTTCTTCCCCAGAAATGACAGGGATGGACAAATAATCTCTAAATCTACTAAAGTTCTAAACCTTAAGAGCTCTGATCATTGTGGGTGATCTCTACCTTCTCCTGAAGGTCAGTCAGTAGCGCCAGGAGGTCATATGTCCTGCCTACTCCCACCACTACTCACTCCATTTTCTTTGTGGCTTTGCTGGGGGTGTGGGAGGTTTCTGTACAGCCTCAGAACCAGTCCCTCTGACCCTGATTCTCAAGGGCTCTGCTTCTTCTTTCAGACACTTTTCCAAGCATATATAATTCATTGGAGATGATGGGAGGTTGGCTTCAGTGGAAATAATCTCACTCCAAGTTCTTCTGCTCCCATCAGATCTATGCTCCCTGGAGTCCTAAGCTAACATCCCTTCAAGTGCTCCAAAACACATAGACCAGACACACAGCATAGGGCGCTGTTCTGGGCATTTCTGGGCCCAGATGATGAGGAAAGATCATGGGAAGGAGTGATTATTAGCTACTCTCCTGACTTCCCAGGAGTGCTGTTGTTTTCTAGTTACTTGGTAATTTTGTAGCAATGAATATAAACTACATTTCTAAGGCACTTTGTGTTTGTCTAAGATCACAGTGCCTTGGTATTCCATCAGAAGTACATATCACACCTTTTTCAGATATTGTCCAGCTGATGGGCATCCCTTTGATTTCCATGTCTTTGCCGCCACAAAGAGCTGCTATAAACATTTTAGAACATAAAGGTTCTCCTCCTTTTTCTTTAATCATCTTTGGAAATAGACCTGGTAGTGGTATTGCTCAGTCAATGCTGATGATTGGGATGATAATTGAATCAATAGGAGCTAATGACTTCAACCAAATGGAAGGAAAGTGAATACAGAAGGAGGTCTTTGTAATTATAGCACAGACAATGATCAAGTTTCAGGAGTCTTAGTAGCATTCATGTGTTCATATAAAATAGAGAAAGTAAACTTTACAATAAGGGCCAAATTACAGCAAATGAGAACTAAGTCAACATCTAATATGCTTTTCTCATCCTCTCAAGAGACAATGACAGGAGCTTTTATGACGATAAGCCACCATATTCTACCATGCTCCAAGATCCTGAGCCAACCACTGCAGGGAATCACTTGCAATATGCTGTTTTCACTGTGTTGAGTGGACAGAATAACCAATAATCGGCCTGAGACAAGCACTTTGCAGGACACAATAAAACAGCAGGCAGTGTAGCTGTTTAATTCAATGTTCTTGATTGACTTCCAATTCCATTGTGAATCTTTTACTGAATGATTTTACATGACAAACTGATCTAATATGTGAGAAGACTCACTGGACAGGGATTCAGGATGAGGGATGCACACCTAATGAACCAAAGTAGCATCTCAAACCTGGGAAGTCTAGAAAGTTTCCAGTATCATATGGAGGCTGGAGGGAACTTGTGTTATCTGAGTGTTAAGTAACAGGCCTGAGCACTGTGATCCATTGATTTCTTACCTTCTACATATATGGACACGCCGCCATCTTTATAAAATCTTACCTAGACCTTAACCCTCCCTTAAGTCATTGTCCTAAATTCCTCTTCCCTTTTAGAGTCAAAGTCCCCAGAAAAACTAAAATACAAACAACCTTCAATCTTTCATCACCTCTCATCTAGACCAATGTAACAGTGTATTAATTGGACTCCCTTTCTCCAGTCATTCTCCTTTCCAATGCAACCTCCATTCAGCTGTGAATATAATCTCCAATGCTCACATTCCATCTCCCCCTTCCATACATTTTTCACAAGCCATTCTCTATTGATGGTATTAACCGCTACAATTCCCTCTGTGTATCCTAACTTTCTTCACATCTCAGCTCAAATGCCATCTCCTCAAACATAAACTTCCCTGTTGCACAACAGATGATAAATCTCCCTCTGTTCTCAGTTTATTTTGTTTTCACTTCTCAATGAAAACTCCCTCCCCAGTAGAATACAAATTCCTTGAAGGCAGGTGTGTGTCATATTTGGTTTCTTACCCAGTAGTGGCAAGTTCTTGGTAGGCAACTGGAACATTGCTACAATTACTATTCATAGACATTCAAACCCTTTTATTCTGAGGGCCAGTGTTCAAATCCCTGTTTGATTGGACATTGCTTTGAAAGGTAGGATACTATAATGGGTAGAGTAATGAAGCTGGAGTCAGGAAGACCTGGCTTTGAATCCTTCCTGTTATACTTATTAGGTGTATGATTCTGGGCAAATCACAGCTCTGCTTCTGACTCTACAGACTGTAACTATGTCTCAGCTTCTTTGTGACTCTGTAAGTTCCCTCAACCCCTAGCTAGGCTTTCTCACCCTGGATGATCCCTCCACCCAAGGCCCCTTTTCTCTTAGTGAGTTCCTCCCAGAATGTCCATTTTGTTCCATTTTGAGTGCCCAGGACGATCATCCTTTATTCCTTTCCTAGATTTGCTTTTGACTCTTCAGCTTTCCCACTTTGTTTTGGTAACTCTCCTTAGCCCTGATGTTACACCTCTCTTTTCTATGCCATCTTCCCCCCTTAGCATGTAAGCTTCTTGAGGGTAAAAGGTATCTTTATAACTGATATGTGTATCCTGGTGGTTAACACAGTGACCAGTACACAGTAAGTGCTTAATTACTGTTTGTTGACTTGACATCTCTCAATGAGCTTCTGTATAAAATGAGTGGATTGGATTTGGTGACCTTTAAAGTCCCTTCCAAGCATAAATCTATGACATTATGAAATGTGGTGATCTCAGGAACTGAAACTTGTTTCTGTGTCAATGCCAAGACAAAGTGGCCAGAGTTTCCTCACAATCCACTTTGTTTCAAAGCTTCAGTCCCAATTCACTCCTGTGTCACATCTGTGGCATGTTCCAGCTAAGTCCCAAAGGCTTTCTTTTTTTTTTTTTTTTGGAAACCTGATCTTTTTATTCTTGCTTATTATGTCTATTCTAACATTGAAACCCATCATACTCTTAAATTCAAACCAGCTTCTCCATTGAACTTCAGTAAGATTGGCAAAGTTTGGAGATCATAGCCTGAAAGTTCAAAGGTTACTCAAATATTCTAAGCCAAAATATGAGCATAGGAGAGTCATAGAACATATCCCCATTTAAATCTAGTTATTTTTCTCTGGCTTCTAAATTACTCTAACTATTAAATAATTGGAAATTGCATTTTAAACTCCCCCCACTCTGACCATCCTCTCTTTCAGATACCTCAATAAGATTAGTTATTATAGAATTTCAGAAATTAAGAGTTCAGTGGGTCTCAGAAATATAACCCTTATACCATAGGGTATATACAGGGGGAAATACAAGAAGTAGGACCATGTTAACCATAATGATAATAACTGATATTGAAAGGCATCATGGGATAGTAAATAAAAGACAATATAAGAGCCAAGAGGATCTGAGTTCAAGTCCTACTATTGACTCATTCTGGTCATGTCACCCAGGATATATCTCTTAACTTCTTTTTTTTTAAACATTTTTTGGTCTTTATTAATTTGTTTGTTTAATTTTATTTTACAAAATTCATTTCCACAATTTCTTGAGTTTCAAATTTTCTCTCCCTCCCTCTTCTCCACCCCCCCCCCCCCACGGTGATGGCTTTCAATCAAGTACAGGATCTGCAAATACTTTCACATTAGACATTAGTCAGGTTATAAAGAAGGATTGTATCAGATGGAATGAACAATGGGAAAGAGGAAACAAAACCAAACAAGAAAAAGAAAAAGATCAGGTACTTTGCTTTGATATGGATTCAAACTCTGTTCTTTCTAGTTCTTTCTCTCTATGTAGACATCTCTCTCCAACATGAGGCTTTTGGGGTTGACTTATGAGCCTGGATTGTTGAGAAGAGTCAAGTCTATCAAAGTTGGTCGTCACAAATATGTGTGTTTGTAATTGTGTGCAAATTTTTCCTGATTCTACACTTCTCACTCAACTTAAGTTTGTATAAGCCTCTCCAGGTAAATATGAAGTCCATCTGCTCCTCCTTTCTAATAGCAAAATAGTATTCCATTACATGCATATACCACAACTTTTTCAGTCATTCCCCAATTGATGGGTACCACCTTAATTTCCCATTCTTTGCCACCACAAAAAGAGATTCTATGAATATTTTTGTACATATGGGTCTTCCTCCCACTTCTATGATCTCTTTGGGATACAACCTAAGAAGTGGTATTGCTGGGTCAAAGGGTATGAAATTATTTGTAGTCCTTTGGGCATAATTCCAGGTTGCTCTCCAGAATGGTTGGATCAGTTCACAACTCCACCAGCAATACCTTAGTGTTCCAAATTTTCCACATCCTCTTCAGCCTTTGTAATTTTCCTGTTTGTCATCTTAGACCAATCTGACTGGTGAGATGTGGTATCTCAGAGTTATTTTGATTTTCATTTCTCTAATCAGTTGTGCTTTAGAGCATTTTTCATATGTTTTAAAATATCTTTAATTTCTTCCCCTGAAAACTGCTTGTTCATATCCTTTGACCATTTATCAATTGGGGGATAAATTATATATTCTTTTTTAAAAAGCAATTTTGGTTAAGTAACTTGCTCAAGGTTACACGGCTAGTGATTATTTATGTGTGGGTGCTCATTTTCTGAGGCCGGATTCGATCCCGGGTCATCCCAACTCCGAGGCTCGTTCTCTTACTCACTGTGCCACCTAGGCGCCCCTAAATTATATATTCTTATAGATTTGACTGAATTTTCTGAATATTTTAGAAATGAAGCCTTTATCAGAGACACTGGTTGTAAAAATTCTTTCCCAATTTTACATTTCTCTCTTAATATTGGTTACATTGGCTTTGTTTCTACACAGTAGGCACTTAATAAATGTTTAATGAATTGAATTCCTCCGAGTAAATCTTGACTATTATTTTGGTTTATGTTAATTACTTTTAATTTATCCTCATCTTTTTTCAATGAGCCTCAAATAGAAATGGCCATGGGATAAGTTTTCCTGCCATTATTCTTTTATATTTAAAGTTCTATTCCCTATTGCACATGTGGACAAAATAAATGATTTTTGTAATTGAATGAAAGTATTCATTCTATCTAGGTTCACTGAAATCATTCTTGGCAATTTCAGTTGCAGACACCACAAAAGGGATACTATTCTCTTCACCCTGTCTCCTTACACTTTTTATCTCCTTGGACTAGTCTTTATACTTTGAAAGACTGGCCTATTTATCCTGTGATGATGCTGATGATATCATAGAAAAATTTCATATAATTTTTTGGGGTAAAAATTGATTTGTTGTATTTTGAAATTAGATCTCATTGCTTTGCTTAGTCTGGGAGTGCACTGGCCACTCATAGACCCAGTCTCTCTACTGACCAGCTTGGGAGCTGGTCTGTCCCTCCTTAGGCAGCCTTATTGCCCCTAGATCCTGCAGGCTCTCCATGTTGGTGCTACCCTTAGTTTAGACAGCCAATTGTCTCAGTCCACTGCAGTTTAAACAATCCACCAGTCTCAGCCTCCCCAGTAGCAGGAATCAAGACTGTGCCACCATACCAAGCATAACAAACATGTATTAAATATTTACTATGTGCAAGTCAGCATAGACAAAGGGTTTATTCTTTCTTGGGAAATTATCTGGTCTTGTTTTTGAAAAAAAATGAGAAATTATATGCAAGGCTGAAAAATTCTATCTCAAGCCAGGATTAAAGGAGAGACCTTTAGGGATTTCATTTTAATGCTCTCACAACTGAGCATTTTCTCCTTCTTAGATTACTATCTCTTCCATACTTCAGTGGATCCATGATCATTTCATTCTGGGGGATTCCTCCCAATGTTCCAGTTGCCTACCAAGAACTTGCCACTACTGGATAAGAAACCAAATATGACACACACCTGCCTTCAAGGAATTTATATTCTACTGGGGAGGGAGTTTTCCCTGAGAAGTGAAAACAAGATAAGCTGAGAACAGAGAGAGCTTTTTCATCTGTTGTGCAATAGGATAGCTATGTTTGAGGAGATGGCATTTGTGCTGCGATGTGACTTAGGGTACAATAGAGGGAATTGTAGTGGTTAATACCATCAATGGAGAATGGCTTGTGAAAAAGTGTAGAAGGGGGAGATGGAATGTGAGTATTGGAGAAGATTATATTCACAGTTGAAGGAGGTTGCATTGGAAAGGAGAATGACTGGAGAAAGGGAGTCCAATTAGTAGGCTGTGACATCAGTCAAGGTGAGAAGTGATGAGAGCTTGAATCAAGAAGTTAGTCATGTGAGCATAGAAGAAAACAGTTGGGACAGATGTTGAAGTAGAATTAAAAGGGCTTGGCAATAGATTTGATAGGGAAATAAGAGATAAGGGTGTGACAGAGATGGAAAAGGTAGAGGGAAGTCCAAATCCATACACACCTCTCAGGATGAGATATTTTTCCCATATCTTTCCAAAAATCCTCCATGATAGAAGTTATCAAATATGCTATAGGACTTTTCTCCAGGGAGCAGAAAAAAAGCACAAGATTGTTTTTGTTTTTGTTTTGATGGGGATTTTAACTCTAAAAGGGAAGAGGCATTTAGGACAATGACTTAAGGGAGCGTTAAGATCTAGGTAAGCTTTTATAAAGATGGGGGACATGTCACTATGTGTGTAGAAGGGAAGAAATCAATGGATCACAGAGACCAGACCTCTTACTTAATACTCAGATAACACAAGTTCCCTGCAGCCTCCATAAGATACTGGAAACTTTCTCGACTTCCCACGTTTGAGATGCTACTCTGAGTTATCAGGTGTTCATCACTCCTCTTCAATCCCCTGTCCAGTGACTGTTCTCACATATTAGACCAGTTCGACCCATAAAACCATTCAGTACAATATTCACAATGGAAATGGAATTGCACAATCAATCAAGAATATTGAATTAAACAGTGGTACTGATTGCTGTCTTGTGTCACTTGAAAGTGCTTGTCTCGACACACAAATTTCAAATAATGTGAAAGGGGCTCCAAACAACTTCTGGAGCCACAGCACCCACAGAACGGCACAGAGAAGCTAACCTCCTGCTGAGGACAGCCCAGCAGCCCTGCAGGAAGTGGCCAGCAGCACTCTGAGAGCAGACAGCACAGCGCGCTGGGAACCAACAGCACAGCGAGCAGAGCTGAGCCCAGGTCCCCGGTTTTAGCCCCAGGGCAGCCAGACCTTCAGCCGGCTGGAGGGACCCCAGAACACCAGCAATTGTAGCGATTCCAGAATTATCAGCACAGATATGCCTAGGACAAAGTGAGAGGTTAGTGCCCTATGGACTTAGGGACCAGTATTTGGGGAATGCGCGGCTGCCTCCCCTGGGGGCTAAAAGCTGCTGAAGAAACAGCTGCACAGAAGCCATTTTGCAGCATCAGTAGTGTCTCTAGCTCCTGGTCTGCAAACTGTATGGAGATCCATCAATCAGTCTGGGGGTTAATGGCTCTTGCTTTAAACTGCCTGGATCTGGACTGTGGTCTGTGGGGGAAGTTTGGGGTGGGTATCCAACTTGCCAGAGTGGGTGGAGGCTTTACAGAGGCCACACAACTGGCGGAAGTTGTGAAGACCCCACGTTTGGGCAGAAGCTCCCCTGTCTGGTGGCAGAGTCCTACTGTGGCAACAAGCCCAAAAAATCAAGTAATTAAGTGGCAACATGCTTAGGCAAATGAAACAAAGTAAACAGAAAAGTTCAACATTGGACTCCTATTTTAGGGGCAAAGAGGCTCAAAGCATGGAGGAGGACTGTGAGGTCAGAACTCCTGCACCAAAAGCCACAAATGAAAATTTTTTCACAAGCTGGCTACAGGCCATAGAGGACCTTAAGAAACAGATAAGAGAAGTGGGGGAAAATTTGGGAAGAGAAATGAAAAAGATGCAAGAAAAGTATGAAATGACAGTCAACAGCCTGACTGAGGAAAATAACACCTTAAAAAATAGACTAACTCAAATGGCAAAAGAGGCTCAGAAAGGCAATGAGGAGAAGAATGCCTTAAAAAGTCAAATTTGCCAGATGGAAAAGAATCTCAAAAGCTCACTGAGGAGATTCATTCCTTCAGAGTTAGACTGGAGCAAATGGAAGCTAGTGACTTTATGAGAAATCAAGATACTATTAAACAGATCCAAACAAATGAAAGAATAGAAGGCAATGTGAAATATCTCATGGGAAAAACCATTGACCTGGAAAATAGATCCAGGAGAGATAATTTAAAAATTATTGGACTACCTGAAAGCCATGATCAAAGAAAGAACCTAGAAATCACCCTTCAAGAAATTCTCAAGGAAAATTGCCCTGATGTTTTAGACCCAGTGGGGGAAATAGAGGTTGAAAGAATCCACAGATCACCTCCTGAAAATGATCCCAAAAAGAAAACTCCCAGGAATATTATAGCCAGGTTCCAGAATCCCCAGATCAAGGAGAAAATACTACAAGCAGCCAGGAAGAAACAATTTCAATATTGTGGAAACACAATCAGAATAGCCCAGGGCCTGGCAGCTTCTACACTGAGGGATCGAAGGGCATGGAATATGATATTCCAGAAGGCAAAAGAGCTGGGAATGAACCCAAGGGTCACCTACCCAGCAAAACTGAGTATCTTGTTTCAGGGGAAAATATGGTCATTCAGTGGAATAGAGGACTTTCAAGCATTCTTGATGAAGAAACCAGAGTTGAATAGAAAATTTGACATTCAGATGCAAGAAGCAAGAGATGCTTGAGAAGGTAATCAAGGAAAAGAAATCAAAAGGAACTCATCAAATTTGGACTATTTACATTCCTACATGGAAAAACAATAACTGTGTTTGATGAAACCTCTCTCATTATGAAAATAATTGAAGAATGGTACATGACATATGTTCACAGGTATACATGGATAGAGGGCACAGGTTGAATTTGATGGGAAGGGATGATTCTTTTTTTTTTTTTGGAGGGCAATTGGGGTTGGGTGACTTGCCTGGGGTCACACGGCTGGGTTTTTGTTTGTGTGTTGGGTGTCTGGGGCCAGATCCAAGCTCGGGTCCCTCTGACTCCGGGCCCAGCGCTCTGCTCGCTGTGCCACCTAGCCGCCCCAAGGAAGGGATGATTCCTAAGGGATGAAGTCAAGAGGTGAGAGAGGAAAGTGGCAAGAGGAGATGGAGAGAGACAGGGTAGGGTAAACTATTTCATGTAGAAGAGGCAAGGGGAAGTAGTTGCAGGGGAGGGGAAGAATAGGAAGGCAAAAAGGCAAAAGCATATTCTCATTGAAGTTGGCTCAAGGAGAGATTCACATCCATACTAAATGGAATATCTTACCCTCACTCACTCTCCTAAGTAGGGGAAAGGAGCATGAGAGGGGGGGTGATGGAGGGGAGGGCATTCTGGGGGAGGGGAGATTGGAAGTACCGACTATCAAAGAGGGACAGGATCAAAGTAGGGAATGGACCAGGTGGGGGGTGGGATGGGTGGGAGGGAAATATAAGCAGTCTTTTACAATATATCTACTATGGTAATGTTTTGCATAGCTATACATGTACAACACATACTGAATTGCTTATCTTCTCAGAGGGAGTGGGTGACAAGGGAGGAAGGGAATGGATCTGAAAATCGAAGTTTTAAAATTAAATGTTTCATAAGATGTCCAGGCATTGGGGCCCAGAGATTCACCTTGCCCTAATGGCAAAGTCGAAGGGGGTATGGGAGAAGATATGGGAGAGAGCAGATTGGATGAGGGGATATCTAGTGGGACTGCTATTCTGGGGTGGTGGGTAGGGAAAAAATGGGGGAAAAATGTAACTCACAATCTGGTGGAAATGAATGATGTAAACCAGAAGTTAATAAAGCATTTGTTTAATTAAAAAAAAGTGCTTGTCTCAGGCACCTTATTGAGTATCCTGTTTCCTCAACATAGTGAAACCAGCATATACCAAGTGATTCCCTGCAGTGGTTGGCTCAGGACCTGGGAGCATGGTAGAATATTGTGGCTTATCGTCATTAAAGCCCCCGTCATTGTCTCTTGAGACCATGAGAAAGGCTTATTAGATGTTGACTTAGTTCTCATTTGGTATAATTTGGCCCTTATTGCAAAGTTTACTTTCTCTATTTTACATGAATACACATATGTTTCTAAGACTCCTGGAACTTGATCATTGTCTGTGCTATAATTACAAAGAACTCCATCTTTTTTCTATTCCCCTCCATTTGGTTGAATTAATTAGCTCCTATTGATTCAATTATCATCTCAATCATCACCATTGACTCAGCAATACTGCTACAAGGTCTATCTCCAAAGATGATTAAAGAAAAAGGAGGAGAACCTTTATGTTTTAAAATGTTTATAGCAGCTCTTTGTGGTGGCAAAGAAATGGAAATTAAAGGGATAGTCATCAGTTGGACAATATCTGAACAACTTGTGACATATAGTTGTGATGGAATACTACTGTGCTATAAGAAATGAATGAATTCAGTGATCTAAGAAAAACACAAAGTGCCTTAGAAATGTAGTTTACAATCTTTGCTACAAAATTCCCAAGTAACTGGAAAACAACAGCACTCCTGGGAAATCAGAAGGAGAGTAGCTAATATAACTCCTTTCCATCATCTTCCCTTATCCTCTGGGCCTAGAAATGCCCAGGAGAGCAGGGCCCTATCCTATGTGACAGGCCTATGTGAGCACTTGAAAGGATGTTAACTTAGGACTCCAGGGAGCATAGATCTGATGGGAACAGGAGAACTTGGAGTGAGATTATTTCCACTGAAGCCAATCTCTCATTATCTCCAATGAACTATCTATGCTTGGGAAAGTGTCTGACTGAAGTAGAGCCTAGAGAATCAGGGTCAGAGAGACAGAGGAGCTGGTTCTGAGGCTGTACAGAAACCTCCCACATCCCCAGCAAAACCACAGAGAAAATGGAGTGAGTGGTGGTGGGAGTAGGCAGAACATCTGACCTTCTGGAGCTACTGACTGACCTTCAGGAGAAGGGAGACATCACCCACAGGGATCAGAGCTCTAAAGGTTTTGAACTTCAGTAACCTTAGAGATTATTTGTCCATCCATTTCATTTCTGGGGAAGAAAGATCTAAGATTCTGGCAGGAGTTTGTGGTCTCTATAACATTTCACATATATTGTTTCATTTGATCCTCAACAACCCTGGGAGGTAGGTGCCATCATTCTCCCCTTTTTACAGATGAGGAAACTAGGGTCAGGGGGATGTTAAATGACTTGCCCAGGTTCACACAGCTAGTAAGCTTCTGAGACAGGATTTGAGCTCACCTGGTCTGGAAACCAAATCCAATACTCAATCCACTGTATCAGCCTGATGTCTACAGGAAATGGACGCAATCTGATTCACCTTACTATGTATTGATGGAGCCCTATGAGAAGGCTGTCCTCTTTTCTCTCTGGAGCTCCTTCCTGCTCTCAAGTGACACTGCTGTGTACTAGTCCATGCAAGGTCTGGTGCTCAGGGCTTAAGATACAAAGATAAGAAGTACATTGTCCTGGGCCTCAAAATAAATTTTGTCTTCTCTAATAAGGAAGATGCAGGATATGCCACTTACAGAGAATAATATATAGAAGTAATTATTGATGGGAGGCAAAGGAGACACAAAGAGGGGGAAAAGGAGGGAAGGGGAGAGACAGAGTCAGAGAAACAGAACAAAAGAGAGGAAACCATAGTAAAATTGAAGAGTAAGATGCTTCCAGCTGGAAAGGTCAGAAATGGTTGGCTTCCTAGAGGATGAGGGTGTCTGACTGAGGCCTTTAAGGAACAATAAGGAAAGATGAGATGGGAGGTAGGGCATTGGAGAAAAGAGAAGCTTGTTCATTTGGACTGAAGCTAAAGAAGGCAGGATTACTTTGGAGGAGATCTGGCAGTCCAGTGTGACTGGTATGTAGACTATATTAAGAATAATAAAAAGGAAATAATTATAGAAGGAGGTTAGAGCTAGGTCTTTCAGTTCCAGATGAAAGAGTCTGCATGTTTTTATACTATCAGTGGCAATAGGGAGTTATCAGATATTTAGAGAAGGTCAGGGGTCTAGAGGGTCTGAATCAGGATTTTTTGGAAACTTTGTGGAGAATAATTGAATAAGGAAGAGAATGGAAAGAGAAAGAATCCTCAGGAGGCAACATAATAGCCCAGACTCAGTGTGATGAGGGCCTGAACTCTCAGGGTAGCTATGTGACTAAAAAGAACAGGAAAGAGGTAAGAGTGGTTTGATAGTAAGAATTAATAGGACCTGGTAAGTTATTGCATGTGATTGATTAGGGAATGGGAAGAGTTAAACAGCTCAGATTTGAGCCTGGGCAATGGAGAGCATGGAGATGCCACCAAAAGAGCCAGGCTATTTGGGAGCAGGAACAGCTTTGGTGGGGACAGAACTGAGATGAATTCAAACTTTTCCTTTGACAAGTATAACTAACCTCTCTTGTCTTTCACCTGGAGGAAGAAATAAAACTGGGGGCATGGGACAGCAATGAAGCAAAGATTACTTGTAGAAAGATTATATTCTGATCGTGGTGGCCAAGAAAGTGGTGGACCAATGGTGGTACAATAGGAATGAGGTGATCGTGAGGCATCAGTTAAGGTTTCTATGGGCAAGAATTATAGAATTTTGACTTAGGTATGTTTGTATGTACATGACATGTGGAATGCTGGAAGAGAGATGTGTGTAGCCACTGGAAGGAAAGGGAGCATTGGGAGGGTGAGGGCATAGGGTGATGACAGGAAGCAGGAGGGAGGGAGGTGTTTGTGGCACATGCCTATAATCCTTGTTATGGGGGGAAGCTGAAGTTTATGGATCCCTTGAGCTCAGGAGTTGTGAGTCACAGTGGTACTAGAGCCAAGTGTGTGTTCCCTGTAAGGCTGCAGCCCTAGAAGGAGCAAGAGGAGCAGTGGCCCACCAGGCTTCAGAAAGAGGTATGGCCTAGCCCAACTCAGAAATTGGGAGGTACAGAAAACACTGTACCTCCAGCCTGGGAAAGATAAGGAGAGCTAGTCTCCAAAAGAAAAGAAAAAATGCAACAGGCACTGAAATGGACATGAGGATGCCTGGCCTCTAGTCTAGTTCTGCCAATGGCTCAGAGTTGGGGAAAGTTTAGAGTGACCTTAGACAAATCAAGGAAGCTCCCTATGGCCTTTGTTTTCTCATCTGTTAATACAATGAGACTTAGCTAAATGATCTCTAACCTTCCTTTCAGTTCTGACATTTCGAAGTTCCTCACAGGTCTCACATTCTTCAATGTTCGAGTTTCCAGGGTTCCTTCACTCAGAGCTAACATTTCCTGTCCTGAAGACTCTCCTTGCTCTGCCCTGGATTTATTTTCCAGCTTTAAAAACCAATGATTCCCTGGATCTAAATATCCCTCCATACTCTCCTTTTCCTACTCTAGTCAATGAGAAAATGTCACCAGAGCACCTGCAAGATGACCAGCACTACAAATACTATTGGGTTGTTTTAGAGTTCTCTGAGATTTTTTAAAATGTCAAACAAGAAGGAAGGAGCTGATATATTGAATAAAATGCTGAAATTGTAATCAGGCACTTTTGAGTCCAAAACTTGCCTAATACATCTTGGTGAGACCTTGGGCAAATCATTTACTCTCTACCTGTCTAACTTTCTCTTCTGTATAATGGGGGTGATGATAACACCAACATCCCAGGGATATTGTGAGGACTAAATTTATAAATAAATTGATGTAAACTGTCTCGCCAAATTTAGGGTGCTAGTTAAATGTTATCTGTTAGCATTATGATTTGCACAGCCCTGCAAGGGCTTTCCCTGTCCTAGAAGCATCAGGGAGACTAGATACTTGTTTCTCCTGTGCCATTTTTGCAGAGAAGAAACATGCATGGTCTCCTTGTGATACTGTCTTTAAGAGCAAAGTTAAAAGTCACTAGGAGACCCAAGATTCCTAAACTGCCTCATGTGGGGTAACCTTAGAAAACATAACTCATAGCATGAGGGAAAGTGTCAGAGCATCCTCAGACAGACTCGGTGTGTTGGTTGGTTTTGCCCAACTCTTTACTTCTCTTTCTTTTTCAGTATTACGGTTTCAAGGGGATGATTCTTTGGCTTGGGTAGAGGAAAGGGATAAATTCACAAATACAGGTGATAAGAAAACAAAATATTTCAAAAGAAGATCAAACATTAAACTAAATTCTATTTCATTCCTAATTTGAAGTCACTAAAATCTCTTGGTCCTTTTCTGTATATTCTTCATTTGCAGATGGTATGAAGCCATGATCCAAGGAAATGGCACCATAGTGACTGAGTTCATTCTACTGGGGTTTGCAGTTCGCCAAGAAGTGCAGTACATCCTCTTCCTTGTGTTTCTCCTCATCTACATGACATCTCTAGTGGCTAATTTTGTTATGATTCTGCTCATCAAGTGTGATGCCCGCCTTCACACTCCCATGTATTTTTTCCTCCAAAACCTGTCCTTTATTGACCTCTGTTACACATCTGCTATCACTCCCAAGATGTTATTAAACTTCCTGATTTCGGATAACTCCATCTCATTCTCTGGGTGTGTGACACAATTATATGTATATGGCATATTTGCCACAATTGAATTATATCTTCTGGCTGCCATGGCTGTAGATCGCTATGTGGCCATTTGCAGCCCACTCCGTTATCCCATAGTCATGTCCCAGAGGGCTTGCATCCAGCTGGTTACTGGATCCTATGTTATGGGTTTTCTGAATGCCACCACTCAAGTAGGCTTTCTCTTTACACTGTCCTTCTGCAGTGCCAATACAATCAATCACTTCTTTTGTGATTTGCCCCCAATCCTGGCCCTTTCTTGTTCTAATGTTGATCTAAATATCATGTTGTTAATGATTTTTGTGGGATTTAACCTGGTAAGCACATTGCTGGTTGTATTCTTCTCCTACATTTACATCCTGGCTGCCATCTTGAGGATGCCATCTACAGCAGGGAGGCACAAAGCCTTCTCTACTTGTGCCTCCCACCTGACTGCTGTCACCATTTTCTATGGGACACTCTCTTACATGTATTTACAGCCTTCTTCCAGTGAGTCACAAGAGAATGATAAAGTGGCCTCTGTGTTTTATGGCATCATCATACCCATGCTGAACCCCCTGATCTACAGTCTGAGAAACAAGGAGGTAAAAGAGGCTGTGAAAGTTCTTGTAAAACATTCTTCATGAGTCAGACCTTGCCTTCGAGTGGAATAGTCAAGAGGAGCATCCAAGCAATGGGCATCTCATTTATTTTCTTTAACAGCTACATACTAGCTCAATTCAGACAGCAGCCCATCTCATTGCTTCAACATGTAAACAAGATCTCAACTACAGGAGATATGAGAAACTAGGGTTAAAATTTAAAAACATCCCCCTTCTTGGGCATATCTAAAAATATGCTGTAGCCTACTTGAACCCAGAATGGATGCCCTTTGAGGCACCCATCCCTCTGATTTTTCAGAAATCTTGGTGTTGTAAGATTGTGGTCACTCATACTCTTTACAGATTGTTTTAATGAAGAAGACAAGTCTTTGCAGTAAGACACCACTTTTGATAACTAAATGCAACTGCTTATGCCAGCATATTTTGTTGATGTGCTAATTCATGGACTAATTCATATGATAATACAACTACATATTATTATTTGAAATATAAATATTTGAATCATCCATTTAGTTGTTCCTGTATGAACTGCCAAGTTTATCTTTTTTGAGTAATCAATCAATTTCAGTAAGTAGGTTTGATGTAGCTAGCACACCATTATAAGCAAACAGGAGCATCCAGAAGACCCTGCAATTTACATGGAATCCTCTTTTTTTCATTTAGATGGAATGCAAGATATTCTCAATGACCATGATGGATACAATTGGAAAATTTTTTTCTCTATATTTTATGACTCATTTGATTTTAATAACTAAGTGATGATTGACCAAAATTACCTCTGTGGTTGCATTATCTAAGTATCTTTCATGATCTTTCCCTTTTTATAGGAGACAAGCTGGTGGCACATACTTGTCCTTGAATGTCTTACAGATATGAGTAACTATGCACATGAATAATTCATTATTAATGCCCTTTTTTATTCTTTTCTGGATTTATAATACTCTCCTTTATTGCAGTCATTCAATATCTTCCTCTCCTGGAGATATATTGAAAACTTATTCCTGTGTACTTTAAAAAGTGGGTTTCCACCATCTTGGAATTCTTCAAGTTCAAGTGCTGTTCCCAGCTTTTGATTTCTAGTGTCATTTTCCCCTCATACAAATAACATAGCATATACTAAGGTGTTAACATTCAAATGTCATAATCAGAGGTGATCACTTTGTAATGTTGGCAGAGCTACTCCATTTCCACCTTTCTCATAGAATCACAATCGGACTTCCAACTCCTCTATTTTCTTGCATTATTAACTAAACAACTGCTGAATTCAATAACTTTTTTTTTTTTTGCAGGCTTCATTATCTCTGACCTTTCCCCAGATGCACACTGTTGACTAGCCCCTCTTGGAAATTCTCTTTTTCTTTGGTGTTGGCCTCACTTCTCTCTGCAAATACTCCAACTGTATATTTACCTGGTGTTTTTTTTAAGTTTTCCTTGAGATCTGATCACCCATCTCCTCCTCCCAAATTTGAGTGTCTCAGCCTGAGCATTTTTTTTCAAATGAGTTAACATATGAAAAATGCTTTACAAACCTTTAATTGCCATATAAATGCTAGCCATTTCTATTAATATTAAGTTTTCAACCCTATCCCTCTCAGCCCTATCTTTCTTCAGAACTTAGATCAAATGACTTTTTCCTCCACGAAACCTTCCTTCATCCTGTATAGCTGTTATTATTTACCTCTAATTTCTCC
The DNA here is from genome assembly GCA_011680675.1 of Gymnobelideus leadbeateri. Taxonomy (NCBI): domain Eukaryota; kingdom Metazoa; phylum Chordata; class Mammalia; order Diprotodontia; family Petauridae; genus Gymnobelideus; species Gymnobelideus leadbeateri. Next base: position 670,349 of record WOXC01002779.1, read on the forward strand.
AAGTTCTTTGCATTTACTTGTAGGTCCATGTGTTATACCCTCCAGAAAGTTAGAAGCCCACTATAGCAAGGATGCTTTCATTATTGACTTTGTGTCCTCTGTGCCTAACACAGTAGATTAGGGGGTTGGTAAATATGTACATTGTAGGGGGTTGGTAAATATATGTTGAACCTGAAGCACTGCCAACATCACAGAGGACACTGCATCCTTTAATGGGTTGAAGGCCGCTGCAAACATCAGAAACTGGCCAACTCAGTTGAGAGATGTCTCTACCAGAGATCTAAAAGTGTCTGATTCAACCTTTGGTTTTGCCAGAAGTTTTCAATCATCTACCAGAGTTCCTTATATTTTCCTCAAAGTCAGCTCCTTGAAACTTGCTGAGAGTGCATCAGTTGCCATTAGGTAACTTGGCCACAGGGAAATTTAAAAAAACAAGAAGTATTAAGTAATGAGCAACAGAGCATGGGAGGTATTTATTTTTCTGCCATTATCCAACAGTATTTATGTATCTATAAGGGAAAAGTTAATCTATCCCTACGAAAAAAGAAAAGGGATTGGTGCAATTCACCTATATTCTCTAGATTATTAAGAATTTATTTTTCCTTAAAGGAATGTAGAAAGATGCATAGAGTCCAACAGTGGAGACAGTGTTGATTTTTTTCTTTATAGATGACATGAGTTGAAATTCTGTCTCTGCTACTTATGAACTGCATGACTTGGGATGGCTCTGGGTCTCAGTTTCTTTATCTGTAAAATGAGGAAATTGAAGTAAATGACATTTCAGCTCTAAAACTGTGATTCAATGGCTCTACATGCTTCAAAGAAGAAACAAAAAGGATATAAAAAGGTAAAACAGAATCTCAACCCCATATAACCCTTTTTGAGAGTTGAGAGGTAAGAGAAGGGTTTCTGTTTACCTGAGGGCATTTACTAAGTGTCAGGCTCTTCCATAGGTAAGGGAGGCTTACGCCACTTACTCAACACTTATGTAACATGCCCTGCTCCCAACACTGGGAGCCTTCACTGTTTCCAGGGTCCATCATGTTATTTGGCAATCAAATCTCCATTTTTAGCACAAATCCAGTATATTTTCTCACACAACAAATTAGTTTGACTCACAAAATCATCTGCAAAAGACATTTAATCACAACAAGCTATAAAGAAAAATTAAGGATACTGAAGTAGCCACAATACACACCTCAGTGTTTCTCTTCAGGAAACACAAATTTATACATAGGAAGGTTTCAACCAAAGACTTATGAGCTTTGTTGAGATTACTATTCCTTTCCTTTTGGCTAGGGAGTTTTATTATCTTCCTCTTATGTTGGGAGATAGGAATTTCATAGACGTATCCTTAGGACTCCCCAAGCTACCATATTAACAAGTACGATTCATAGACATTCAGATGCTTTTAATCTGAAGGCCAGGGTTCCAATCCCTCTTTGGTTGGACATTTCTTTGAAAGGTAGGATACTAAAATTGGTAGAGTAATGAAGCTGGAGTCAAGAAGACCTGGCTTTGAATCCTGCCTGCTATACTTATTAGGTCTATGATTCTGGGCAAATCACTTAATTTCTCTGTGACTCTCACAGCTCTACTTCTGACTATATCTCAGCTTCCTTCTGACCCTGGAAGTTTCCTCAGCCCCTAGGCCTTCTCGCCTTGGATGATCCCTGCACTTCAAAGCCCCTTCTCTCTTAGTGAGTTCCTCCCAGAACATCCATTTTGAGCTCTCAGGCCACTCTTCCTTTATTCCTTTCCTAGCTTTGATTGTGAGTCTTCAGACTTTCCCACCATGTTTAGGTACCTCCCCTTAGCCCTGATGTTACAACTCTCTTTTCTGTGCCACCTTCCACCATTAGAATGAAAGCTTCCTGAGGGCAAGGAATATCTTTTTTTTTTAATTCATACTTGTATCCCTGGTGGTTAGCACAGTGCCCAGTACATAGTAAGTGCTTAACTAATATTTGCTGACTTGACTTGTCTCATTCACCTTGTATATGAAATGAGTGGACAGGATTTGGTGACATTTAAATTCCCTTCCAACTCTAAATCTATGACATTATGAAATGCTATGGTCTTGGGAATTGCATCTTCTGTGTGTGTCAATGTCAAGACAAAGTGGCCAGAGTCTCCTCATAAACCTCTTCCTTTCAGAGCATCAGTCTCAAAACACTCCTGTATCACATCTGTGGCATGTTCCAGCTAAGTCCCAAAGGCTTTCTCTTTTAAAGTAAATGGACCATTGGTTTCCACATTGAATCCCATGCCAGTGAAGAAGTGGCCTCTGTTGCTTCAGAGTGTCACCCCCTCTGCTTAGAAACTATCTCGGAGTACTGGGGGAATAAATGATTTGTCCAATGGGATCAAGTAAACAGTGTGTGTCATGGGCAAAAGTTCAATCCAAGTTTCCTAACTCTTAAAACAGCTCAATACCACTACTCTGCCATGCTAACTCCTAATTATTATACAGCTAAATCCTTAGTAGTTAAGTTTGAAAACAACTATAATGATGATGATGGGAATTCTACTCTAGGAGGCTCAGCTCTAACTCTGAAGGAAAGCAGATAATAATCACCGTTCTTCCCCTGAGGCCAGGGATACTCAGGAGACTGGATCCCAAGTCCATGGCCTGACTAATGTTAATCTGAATTAGGGGCACTACTTGGATGTCATCTGAAGATGTCAATCAGTCTGTTCCTAATATAAACAGGGAAACCCAAAGTGATGTCACTTCCTCTGAAATGAATCCAATTTCCCACTATTCTGGATGACCAGTGATTATTCCGGTATCTCAGGAGAATAAGCCTAAGGGGCCAGTGTGGGAGAGATAGAGGTTTAAGATTGGGTGGAATTTATTCCTTAGTAAAATCACAATGAAAAAGTAGTAGGAAATATTGCTGATGGAATGAGTGGGTAGGATTTCTTATATTCTTGAGTAATTGACTGACCTTCATGGAAGCAAATAAGCCCAAACAAATAGGACAAGCAATTGAAAAAGAATTTGAGATACTGTATGTAAAGCTGTTTTGAAATTGTAAAATGCATTACCAATAAAAGACAGCATATGTAAAGGGCATTGCAAAGTCAAACTGCTTGATAAATGCCAGTCACAACCATCATTAGGTTTTAGAACTGGATGGATCTTAGGAATCCCTTAGGACAACCTGTTCATTTCAGGATATTGAGGAACAGTCAAAAAGATTATTTCCAATATGTAGCAGCATAGTGGGGTTTATGAAGGGTTCAGGGAGGACTAGCAGCTCTGGTGGGAAGGCTGCCAAACTCTTTGCAGGACTGCTCACCCACCTTTGTTGTCTACCTTTCACCCAACTCTCACCTGTGGCTCCCAGAAGCTATAGCATGTGCAATGGCCACACCCCAGTAAAAGAGTCTCAGCAGATATGCTAAACCAGAATGAGAATAACTGATAGGCCTCAGAGTCATAGGTGACTTAGAGGGGTGTCTCCCCTAAGTATATGAAGTCCTCCCCAGTGAAAAGGGTGAATGAAAACAATTGTTCTAATGACCAAGAAGGCAGCCAACACAGGCGCCTTGGATCCTTTAGAACTTGGTCAGACATAGAAGGTATCAAGGTCATTCATTGGGTCATCCTGATTCATCACCAGTCATCCTGACTTCTGTCTTGCCAATGCTCTTCAGTGACTCTGGAAGAGAGAGGGAGCCTGGTGACTTGGTACTACTCTGCCTCACTGAAATCCAATTCACCTGCAAGTCAACACATCAGCCCGTGATGTCTTTGGTCCTCTAAGAAAACTAAGGATGTGCAACAAGAACCAGGCTTGGTGTAAGAGATGCAGAGATGGAACAAACATACATACATGCACATGTTCACAGTAGCAGTAGTCAGATACTACTTACTTCTTTCCCTTCTGTGCTTAATATATAGGTAGTGTTTCTATGATTTCTACAACATGGTATAGATGATAGTAGTCATAAATATTACCTAGAGAGGTTCAGGAGTCATGAGGAAGTAGATGAGATGAGGCAAAGTGCTAAAAGCATTGAGGAGGGCTGAAGGCATTTGCAGCTAGAAAGAACAGGGAGGAGTTTATGGAGGAGGTGGCTTAGGAAATGAATCTTAAAAGAAGATAGGGTAGGGATTCTGAAAGATCACATAGAGTTGGGGCACATTCCAGGGACCAGGGTCTGGTGCATCTGCATAGAGATAAAAGCGAAAGGATGATTTGGGTAAAAGCTGACAGTCCAGGCTCCCTGAAATGTAAAATATGATAAAGGGAGACCTGTGAACTAAGGCTGATTTCGTAGGGTGGAACCAAAATGTGGAAGGCCTTAACTATGTTAGGTTAAGGAGTTTGTATGCCAGGGGCAATCAGGAGCCACTGAGTGATCTTGAGAAGAGGACTAACAGGATTGGATCTCTGCCTTAAGCAAACATTTTAGCAGTGGCATGAAAGAGGATTGAAAAATTTAATAAACCCACTATAGGTGTTGTTGTTAAGTCATTTTCAGTCATGTCTGACTTTGTGACCCCATTTGGGATTTTCTTGGCAAAGATACTGTGGTGTTTTGCCATTTCCTTTACAGATGAAGAAAAGGAAACAAATAAGGTTACTTGACTTGTACAGGGTCACACAGGTTGTAAATATGGGAGACTAGATTTGAACTCAAGAAGATGGGTCTTCCTGACTCCAAGTTCTGTGTTGTATCCACTGTGTCAACTAACTTTCACCAGAGGTAGCAAAAACTAATTAGGAATTTATCACTGTATAAATGGTCAAAGGATATGGGATAGGTTGTTTTCAGATAGAGAAAGTAAAGCTATGTATAGTTATATAAACATGTTCTAAAACACTGCTGATTAAAGAAACACAAATTAAAACAACCTCACATATAACTGTTTGGCTAATATGATAGAAAAGGAAAATGATAAATGTTGGAGAAGACTTGAGAATTTGGGACACTAAAGCATTGTTGGTGGAATTCTGAATAATTTGAAACTCTGCTCAAAGGGCAATCAAACTCTGCATACCCTTTGATCTAGCAATATCACTTCTAGGTCTGCATCCCAAAGAGATCATAAAATGAGAAAGGGCCCACATGTACAGAAAATAATTATAGCAGTTATTTTTGTGGTGGCTAAGAATTGGAAATGAAGGGAATGCCTATCAATTGGGGAATAGCTGAACAAGTTTTGGTATATGAATGTAATAGAATACTTCTGTGCTATAAGAAATGATGAGCAGTTGAATTTCTGAAAAACCTGGAAAGACTTACATGAACAGATGCTGAGTTAAGTGAGCAGAATCAGGAGAACATTGTTCACAGAAACAGGAACATGGCGAGATGATCAACTTTGATAGACCGACTCTCCTCAGCAATACAATGGTCCAAGAAAATTCCAAAAGACTTATGATAGAAAATGCAGTCTACAACCAGAGAAAGAACTATGGATTTTAAATGCAGATCAAAGCAAACTATTTTCACTTTTTTTTTCATAGTTTGCTCTTTTGTTCTGTTTCTTCTTTCACAACATAACTAATGTGGAAATGTGTTGCTATATTTCCCTTTGTCTGTAGGGAGTCTTTTATAGTTGTTTCTAGCAATCTTCTCTGTTTATTGGTGGGTTAATCCCTAGATATGGCTTTTTAATGATGCTGAATATTCTTTTTCTCCTCTTCTCAACATACTTTGCAGAAATTTTTAATGGACTTTTCCTTATTATTGTTTTTTCCTGGTTTTGGTGAGTATTATGTTTGTGAATTCCTGGTTTCTGAGAGACAATGAAAAAGGCTGTGAATTTATTTTTATCTCTGACAATCTTGCTAAAGCAATTAATTATCTTGATTAGTTTTTCCCTGGTTTTCTCAGGTTTCTTAAAGATAACACCTTTTCCTCCTCACCTTGGGATATTTTGTCTCTCCCTTACAAATGTTTATACATGTAATTTTGTTCTATCCAGTATTGCTAAAGATAGCACTTCTAGAACTATGTCAATTAATAGTGAGGGGACACCCCATATAATACTTAATGCTGAAGATGCTCATGAGGATGAGAGTGAGTGCCTTATGTTTTACCAAAGTACCTTCACAAACACAATCTAACTAGCTCTTTGGAAGAACTGAGTCACCTAGGTACTAATATTATCCCTACTTTATATATAAAGAAACTGAGTCTCAGAGAGGTATTACATAATAGAATGTTAAATCTAGTAAAGATCTTAGTAATCATTTAGTTCAAACCTCCCTCCTCCCCCCATACAAAAAAGAAAGCTAAGGCATGAGACAGGCAGTGACTTGCCCAAAGTCATACAGACAGTTAACAAAAGAGATTGATAGACGAATTCTAAGAAAATGGTGGGCACATTTCCATGATACCACCTGAGTGGTAAGTAAGAAGTCTTTCTAATCATTCAAAAAAGATAATACTCTATATTGAAGTTTCTTAATCATTTTTGTGTCATGGACGCCTTTATGAAACTGGAGAACCCTATTTATCCTTTCTAAGAATAATATTTTTTTAAAAAATCCATAATGGAAGGAAATGCTATGTTTCACTTCGAGATTAGTGAAGATAAAAATGTAATTTTTTCACATTCAAAATTATAGACCCTGTGAAATCTATCCATAAGTTGGTTTTATGACCCCAAGTTAAGAACCTCTGTTCTTTTCCCTGGATTATTGTCTGATGATAGTGGGAGATTCAGAAAATCACAGTGAGGTTGAATAAACCATCAAATTTGGCTGTTCTTCCCACAGTAGGATGAAAGGTAACACAGGTCCCTATAGCTGTAGGCATTTGATAGGTACTTATTTAATTGACTTAAAATGAAGAGGTAAGCAGCAGAGGCTAGAGTTCTGCCTGCTAATCTTCAGGCCCTCCAGGAAACCTCCCAATGCTGACATCTTGGGCTTTGCATTCCACTCTGTTGCCATGCTAAACAAATAGATGCTAAGGCTTCTTTTCATTTAGGCTTGCCTATGGCTGAAGAGTACTGAGCACACATCGACAATAGTCATAAGCCACTAGAGAACATTGCCCAGAAATGAAAGAAGGAAGCGTTCTGAGCCCACTTCAGTCACGTAAGCCTATTCACTGACTTAAAAATGAAGTATACATTGATTGAAATGCTTTCTGACTCGTTCATTAAAATCAGCTGCCTCTGGATGTCTGATTCTTCTCTCTTGGGGCAGCAGTAAGCTCCTGCCAACAGTTATGTGGCCCCTTGCTTGCTTTTGTGTCAAGCAAAGAAATGTCTAGGCTGGTTATTGTAGATAAACTACTCAGAGACAACGGCAAATATCTCCCTGGCAACCTCCTCCAATAAAGGCCACTGACTGGCATCCCATTATAAGAGTTGATGGCACCAAGCTCAGCCCATCCCACTTTTACTCCATTCAAGGCAAGAACAGCTGTGTTAGGAAGCAGCTAAAAGATGCAGTGGATAGACTGTTGGCCTCAGTCAGAAAGATTGGACTCACATCCTGATTCAGGCATTTTCTGGATTCCTCACTATCCCTCCCCCCACCAAGTAGTGGTCAAGATCTCCCAATTTCATCTTTACAACATTTCCCTTTCCTTCTCTGACCCTGCCACCTCTTCACTACAATCCATCAATAGCCTTACCTTGGGTTTGTCTGCCTTTAGTCTTTCCCCACCCTAATCCATTCTCTAATAATGGGTTTTTCCTAAAACACAAATCTGATCATGTCAGGTTCCTACTCAAAACACTCCAGTGGCTTTAAAAAGCCCTTCATCACCTAGCCCCCTCCTATCCTTCCAGTCTTCTTACACCTTCCTCCATGATATGTTCCCCTGACTCCAGTGACTCCTGGATGTTCCATGAACAAGCCTCTCCATCTCTCAGCTCCACACATTTTTCTCTGGCTGTCTCCCATGTCTGGAGTTCTCTCCCTCATCTACTCCAACTGCAGACTTCCCTGGCTTCCTTTAAGACCAAACTAAAATCCCACCTACTACAGGAAGCCCTCTCCAACCCCTTTTACTTCCAGTACCTTCACTCTGTTAATTATTTCCTCTTTATTCTGCATATAGCCTGCTTTGTATGTATTTGTTTGCTTGTTGTCTCCCTCTCTAGACTGGAATCTCTTTGAGTGCAGGGATTGTCTTTTGTCTCTTTTGTATCCCCAGGGCTTAGCATAGTGCCTGGCGCACATGAGGCACTTAATAAATGTTTAATGAATTGAAATCCTTTGAGTAAATCTTGACTATTATTTTCATTTATGTTAATTATTATTTTATCCTCATCTTTTTTCAATGGGTCTCAAAGAGAAATGGCCATGGGACAAGTAGTTCTGCCATTATTCTTTTATATTTAGAGTTCTATTCCCTATTGCATATGTAGATAAAATAACTGTTTTTGTAATTGAATGAAAGAATTCATCCCCTCTAGGTTCATCAAAAGCATTCTTGGCAACTTCAGTTGCAGACACCACAAGAGGGATGGTATGCTCTTCACCCCTTACCCTTATGCTTTTTATCTCCTTGGACTAGTTTTTATACTTTGAAAGACTGGCTTATTTATCATGTGATGATGCTGATGATATTATAAAATAATTTCCTGTAATTTTTTTTGCAGCAAAAACTGATTTATTGTTTTTTTAAGATTGGATCTCCTTTTCTTTTTCCTTTCTTAGTCTGGGAGTATGTTGGCCACTCATAGACCCAGTCTTACTACTGAGCAGTTTGGGAACTGGTTTGTCCCTCCTTAGGGAGCCTTGTTGACTCCAAATCTTGGGGGCTCTTGGTATTGGTGCTACCCTTAGTTCAGACAGCCAATTGGCTCAGTCCACTGTAGTATGAAACAATGCACCAGTCTCAGCCTCCCCAGTAGCAGGAATTGCCTGTGCCACCATACCGAACATAACAAAAATCTTTTAAACATTTACTATGTGCAAGCCACTTTGCTAAACTCAGTGAAAACAAAGACCAAAATGGAATAGTCCTTGTTATGAAGGGGTTTACATTCCCCAGAGGGGCAAAGGGGTTACAGAGATAAATAAATACAAAGAATATGCCAAGTAATTCCAGGAGGAGTTTCTCACTGACACCTGGGAGGATTCAGAAAGATAGAAGGTAGCAGATGACATTTGTTTGCTTTGAAGGAAGCCCAGGATTTTATGAGCTAGAGGAAATGAGAAGGTATATTCCAGACCTGGGGGACCAAAGGCGGAAGACTGTTTACCATGTGTGCAGAGTAGCTCTCAGGCCAGCGAGACTGAAAGGGAGAACAGTCACGGAGTAGTGAGAGGAAATAAGAATTGCTTTCAAACCATTAATAATCAAATACTGGAAGGCTTTAAATGCCCTCCTAAGGATGCTGTGCTACATTCTTGAAGTAATAGGGAGCCACTGAAGGTCTTTGATTTTTTCATATCTGTTTTAGCAATAATATGTTAGTGGCCACATGGGGAGAGAAGAGAGGCTGGAAGCCAGGCAGGAATTAGGATGATATCGAAGCAGTCGAGGCAAGGAATGACGAGGGCCTGAAATAGAGCAGAAGTGTGTGAGTGAGAGAAGAGGGTGCATGTGACAGATGTTGTGGAGGTGGAATTGACAGGACTTGGCAAATGATTGGCTCCAGGAGCGAGAGGGAGAGAGGAGTCGAGGATGGAGATACCCGAGGATCCAACTCAGTTCAGCCCATTTCCCATTCGCTTTTTCCATGTTCATCCATAAATGATAACCTCTGTTGTAAATGTCCTGAGCAGCTAAACACAAGATTCAGAAAGAAGGGCTTTGCTCCAATTAAGCACCAGCCTTGTGCAGTGATCTGTGGACTGGACAGCTACAGATGCCCCTTTCAGTGCCAAGATGCTACAACTCTGAGGAGGGGTAGGTGAGGAGCTTGGGTGAACTAATTTGAGCCCGGGGTAAACTAGGTTCTGGCTGATCACTCCATGAAGATGCGAGCTTCATATGCTGCCACAGGCAACTAAGAGCAGCATAACAAAATGTGCTTATATATTTCTCCCTTTGGGAAGAGGGGCAATAGATCCCATGACCCTGGTAGGGTCCATGATTTGTTACCAGAGGCTTCCCAGGGAGAATAGAGAAGGACTCAGAGAGGGCACTGTTCCCTGTCCTTGTAACACAGAGCCATCACTACCCAGCCCCTTGAGGAGCTCTGTTCCCAAGGCCTTAGGAAACTTGCAGGATACTTGGATGCACAAAACCTACACAGCCCAGATGAACAGACCCAAAAGGAAAGCCGCCTATGTAGGCAGCCTCATTCAAGCTGTACCACTGTGCCACAAAGAGGGCCCACCTGCTTCTGCTAAGATCATGAAATCACCATGCCAGGGTGAGTGTGGGAGTACCAGCCCAGAGCACCTGCATGTTCTTGGGTTTATCCATTGCCTCCAGGTGGCTCTATGGCCCTGGCTCCTGAGTAGGGCAGGTAGAATGAAAAAAAAAAAAAAAAAAACATCTAGCATTGGGTGCATGTTTGTGTGTCTCTCTGTATGTTGTATTTATAACTTTCTATGAGACTCCAGGTACCATATCTTAATATCTGGCCTCCACACATGTTTAAACGTCTTAGAAAAGGGGCTGCTTTTCATTTACTTAAAATTTTAATTCCTAAAGGAGGAGGTGAATAGTCATGGGAGTTCCAGCTGTGCAAATAGCAGGAGAGGAGTCTCCATGCACACTCAGTCAGGGGGGCTTCTTCATGATTGAAGAACCAGATTTCAATACTAAATTTTAAGCACTATGTTGGGAGAGCTGCTGTGAAGACAAGAGACCTTAGAAGGCACTCACCGAATGTTCACTAGTTGGTGATTTTAAAAAAAATTTGGATGTAGATTTCTGGAAATGTATTTTTGGAAGATTCTAGGAGAGAGGAGCTGGAAGCTCAGATGCAGAGTCATTTTTGTTCCCACTCTAGACAAGGAAACACAGGCAGGGTTATGCAAGGCAATCCTTGTGTGCTGACTTCTTGACTCTAAGAGCTTGAAGTGTAGATGATGGGAATGAGAAGTGACACTTCCCAGTGACTAAGAACTGACGGGCATCTTGGTGAGAGTGCAGAAGAGCTGCCCAGAACTTTGCCTTTCTCCTGACCTGCACGTCACAGACTAGCTTAAAGCTGGCGTTTCTGATGAGCTAGTGTCTGATTTGGGAGACACCTGAGCCCAAAAGAAGCAGGTTAAAACTTGACAGTCACAGAAGAAGTTTTCCTATGAACTGTTTTCCCAAATCCCATTTCTCATTGTTTTTCATTGAAATCATTATATTCTCCTTTATGTAAAAAGAAATCCAAGCACCACTGAATGCTTTTTTGGTATGATTAATATTTGTAGGGTTAGACATTTGGAGAGATGTTTGGACACCTGTAGAGGGGAGATACCCCACCTTTGTCATGACTGATGGAGGAGAAACAGACCCTGATCCCAAAAGGGAAGAGGAGACAGACTGATTCAATATTAGAGGCAGCTAGGTGAAAGAGGGGGGAGAATGCTGATAAGAACTTAGTTTGAATTCAACTTCAGACATATTAGCTGTGTGGCATTGGACAAATCACTTAACTCTTGTTTTCCTCAGTTTCTTAACTGCAAAATAGGATAAGAATAGTGTTTATCTTGCATGGTTGTTGTAAAGAACAAATGAGATAATAATTGTAATAGCTCTTATCACAGAACCTGCCGTGTAACAGGTCCTATATAAATGCTTTTTCTCTCCTTCCCAGTGTGTAAGACCCACATGCAATGGTGGTCTAATGATCTCTGCTTTTATATGCTAGAGCTTCTATGACTGTCTCTATTTCTCTTTTTCTCTCTATAAATAAAATATATATGCATTTATATTGTGTATATATTTAGCTATATTTTATATATCATTCAGAAGATATATACATATATATTATATGTTTCAAACATATATACCCCTTGTGGTAAAAGTTAACCAAGCTCAGGAAAATGGGATGCCTATAGGATCCCTGCACACTAACTCTCCAGTTATGAGGACAATGGTCTTTAAATTCCTTACATTCCCTCCAAGTGGAGACTAGGGCTGCTCCTTAAAGGCAAAGGCACACCCCTAAATTCTAAGGTAGGGACCCATAATGAATAAGTTGTATGTGCTGACCTCCCTTATTTATTCCTTGCAGATAGAGAGCTGTCAAGGACCTCAGAAGCTCCCCAGTCCAACTCACTCCTGTACAGACTCAGGAATGTTAAGGAATTTGTCCAAATTCACAGAGACAGTAAGAGTAAAAAGGAGATTTGTCCTTAAGTCTTCTGACCCCAGAGTCATTGTTATTTCTGCTGTTTCACAAAGAGAAGAAATTATAAACATTTAAGACAGTAAGAGTAACAGGAAGGATTTTATCCTAGGTCATCTGACTTGCGAACCTTCCACTTTGGGATCTCCTGCTTGGGGGCCCTTCTCTGATTCTATGATTCATGTATATCAGAAATTTGAGTCTTGGCAGACACTTTTCCTCCCCCAGCTGTTGGCTGAGCACTATTTCTGTAAGCGCTTTAAGGTTTATGAAGCACTTTTCTACTAATAGCCCTATGAGGTCAGTAAATAATGCAAATATACCCCTTTTACACATGACTGAACTGAAGTACACAAAGGTTAACCCAAGGTCACACAGTTAACCTCAGATCTAAGACTGAAACCCACATCTTTTGACCCTAATATGTACTTCTGTCACTGTACCACACACAGCTCCCATTTAGGCTTTATCAATGTCAGCATCCATCTGCCCTACTCTTTTACACTAGGTAAACTGATGAAACTAGAAAAAAGTAGATTGTACATACAAGTGCTTTCTTGGTTTCATTTTCCACTGCTTATTTATTTTCATTTAAATCTACCATTTATATATTTGTCCATTTGTTCTGGTTATTCAGATTAATTGTTTTTTTTTTTTTGAAGAAAAATCAATGTCTTCTGGACTAAAAGCATCTCAGAAGAGTTGGTTAGAAGATCCAAGATCTCCTGGATATGTGATCTCTAACATCTTCTGCCTTTCCTTCTGTGGTTCTGTTTCCTTTTTGCAGCACTCTTTATCTTTCTTGACATTTGATGCCTCATCATTGCTGTGAAGTGACTCTTGGTTTTCCAAGTCTACACCTGCAGGACACAAGTCCTGGGAGTTTGTAACAAGTTGGAAAGTTGTGTATAATTCTGGTAATGACATATGTGTCTGTTGTGTGTGGACTAGACTAGCTACGTTCTTAAAGACTCATCACCAAACAGTTGACTACCCAATGATGCATTGTTTTGGTCACAGCAATCCATGAAAATCCATGTAAAAGATGTCAAAGAGTTGGGGGTCTGTGTGAGTGAAGGGAGCAGCCATATGGAAATAATTCTGACCCTTTAAGGTGCTGAAGGAAGTACTTAACATCTCCTATTCATTTTTCAAAATTCAGGTAGAGATCCCAAAAAGCAAAAGCCTATCAAGAAGGCAATCAGGGGGCGGCTAGGTGGCGCAGTGAATAGAGCGCCGGCCCTGGAATCAGAAGGACCTGAGTTCGGAGCCGGCCTCCGACACTTAATCCGCACAAACAAAAACCTAGCCGTGTAACCTTGGGCAAGTTACTTAACCCCAATTGCCCTAAAGGGGCGGCTAGGTGGCGCAGTGAGTAAGAGCGCAGGCCTCGGAGTTTGGATGACCCGAGATCAGATCCGGCCTCAGAAAATGAGCACCCACGCATAAATAATGACTAGCCGTGTAACCTTGAGCAAGTTACTTAACCCCAATTGCTTAAAAAAAAAAAAAAAAAAAAAAAAAAAAGAAGGCAATCAGGCCTTTATCCAATCACAAGAACACCAATGGAGAAGAAAACTCCAGGGGCACTAGAGGAGGGAGATGCCTGTGGTCCTCTGTGAGGTGGGTAGAAAGGATCTAAGGGAACACACAGAGCGATGAGACAGAGGGCCCAAAGCAATCAACCTTTGAACAGACAGAGCTTACTTATGGGCATGGCTGGAGTCTCCTAAATGGAACAGCCAGAGTAAATGTCTGATGTTATTATGACTAATTTATTAGAATTTAAAAATCCTTTTAAACTCTTGGTCAGAGTCAGAAGGAGAAGACTGATGGATGAGCAGATATGTTAGCAATAACGTCCCATGAAATCTAGTGATAGCCAGAGTGCAATGTTAGTCTGTCCTATCCTGGGATTGCCTCCAAGCCCTAAGTAATCCCCCTAGTTCAGACTCCCTCCTTTCATCAGTCTAATAGGATCATTCATCATGCTGATTTCTATTCCTATCTTATACAAATTAATGTTCCCTCTCCCTTCCAACTTCTGTTCTTTCTCTAAAGGAATTCATATTGGTTCTTTTATATGCACAATGGGGTTGGGGCTACTGTGAAGATTCAGTTGCCCATTCAACAAATTAGTCTTCAGCACCTAGATTTATTGAATGTTTAAGATGTGAAAGAACTTAGAATAGAGAAAATTAGAGATGGGAGGTTCTTTAGAACATTAAACATTAAGGGTTATAGAAGACCTTAGCAACATAAAATGGTAGAGATGGAAAGGAGATTAGAACACAGAACCTAGAATGTAAGAAGCAGAATAGACCTTAGAACATAGATGTCAGAACTGAGAGGCATCTTGGAGCATAATTTCTTCAAAGCTTGACTAAAACACCAACTTCTACATACAACTTTTCTTGATCCCTCAGTTAATAAAACTTCTTTCCAAAAAATAACATTTATTCTGAATATATCTTATATATATATGTGTGTGTGTGTGTGTGTGTGTGTGTGTGTGTGTGTGTGTGTGTGTGTGTGATCTGTTGTTTTTCTGGGTAGAATAAAAAGGTCCTTAAGGGCATGGAGTGTTTCCCTTTTGTCTCTGTATTTTTAGCACCTAACCCAGTGCCAGGTACATAAAAGGTGCTTAATAAGTGCTCCATGATTGATTGTCCACAGGATGTCAGAGATGGGCAGGCCCTTAGCTCAAAGAGACCTTAAAGGATCCAGCTCAGGGAAATTGAGGCCTCTCAAAGAGAAGCAACTTGTCTAAGGGGACACACCTAGTCCCTGGTTGACCTATGACATGAACTCAGTTCTCCTACCACCCAATTTTATGCTTTTTCATTATACCATGCTTCCTGTCCAATAATATGCAAAATTGGAGACACTGTGATGTTGCTCCTGGTTCTCAACAACCCCATTAATAAGGAAACATTTATTAAATGCCTACTAAATGCTAGGAACTGTGCTAATCACTGGGGACTGTACTAGGCACTAAGGACAAGGACCACATTCCTTGTTCTCTAATAGCTTACATTCATCTTTATCAAGAAAATATCTAAGATACTTCTTTTTTTTTTTTTTTTTAATTTTTTTTTAAACAAATACTTTATTAACTTCTGTTTTACATCATTCATTTCCGCCAGATTTTGAGTTACAATCATTTTCCCCCCATTATTCCCCTACCCAACCTCCCAGAATAGCAGTCCCACAAGATATCTCTTCCTCCAATCTGCTCTCTCCCATACCTTCTCCCATACCCCCCTCGACTTTTCCATTAGAGGAAGATGAATCTTTGTGTCCCAATGCCTGCACATCTTATCTCCCAATTATAGGCAAAAGAGTATTAATAATAGTATTTATATATATATTTGAAACATTTAATGTTACGACCTCGAATTTCAGATCCATTTCCTTCCTCCCTTGTCACCCATTCCTTCTTGGGAGATAAGTAATTCAGTATATGTTGTACATGTCTAGCTATGCAAAACATTATCATAGTAGATATATTGTACAAGGCTGCTTATAATTCCCTCCCACTCATCCCACCCCCCACCTGGTCCATTCCCTACATGATCCTGTCCCTCTTCTATAGTGGGTACTTCCAACCTCCCCTCACCCCAAGGATGCCCTCCCATCCATCATCCCTCCTCTCATCCCCCTTCCCCCTATCCTGCTGCAGGTTGAGATATCCCATTTAGTATGTATGTCATTTTCTCCCTGAACCAAATTCAATGTGAATGTGGTTTTGCCTTTTTAGCCTTCCTTATTCTCCCCCTCCTTTGCACCCACTTCCCCTACATGAGATAGTTTACCCTACCATGTCTCTCCCCATCTCCTCTTGCCACTTTCCTCTCTCACCTCATAATTTCATCCCTTGAGTATTCTCCCTTCCCAACAAATTCAACCTATGCCCTCTATCCATATATAACTGTAACCATATACACACACATTCACATATGTATTCATATGACCACACCCCCTTCTTCCATTATTTTCATAGTGAGAAAGATATCATCAGTCACAGATATTGCTTTTCCATATAGGAATGTAAATAGTTCAACTTTGATAAGTTCCTTTTGATTTCTTTTCCCTGATTACCTTCTCAGGCATCTCTTGCTTCTTGCGTCTGGATGTCAAATTTTCTATTCAACTCTGGTTTTTCCTCAAGAATGCTTGAAAGTCCTCTATTCCACTGAATGACCATATTTTCCCCTGAAACAAAATACTCAGTTTTGCTGGATAGGTGACCCTTGGGTTCATTCCCAGTTCTTTTGCCCTCTGGAATATCATATTCCATGCCCTTCAATCCCTCAGTGTAGAAGCTGCCAGGTCCTAGGCTATTCTGATTGTGTTTCCACAATATTGAAATTGTTTCTTCCTGGCTGCTTGTAGTATTTCTCCTTGATCTGGGGATTCTGGAACCTGGCTATAATATTCCTGGGAGTTTTCTTTTTGGGATCTTTTTCAGGAGGTGATCTGTGGATTCTTTCAACCTCTATTTTGCCCTCTGGATCTAAAACATCAGGGCAGTTTTCCTTGAGAATTTCTTGAAGGGTGATTTCTAGGTTCTTTCCTTGATCATGGCTTTCAGGTAGTCCAATAATTTTTAAATTGTCTCTCCTGGATCTATTTTCCAGGTCAGTGGTTTTTCCCATGAGATATTTCACATTGCCTTCTAATCTTTCATTTGTTTGGATCTGCTTAACAGCATCTTGATTTCTCATAAAGTCATTAGCTTCCATTTGCTCCAGTCTAACTCTGAAGGAATGAATCTCCTCAGTGAACTTTTGAGATTCTTTTTCCATCTGGCAAATTCGACTTTTTAAGGCATTCTTCTCCTCAATGCCCTTTTGGGCCTCCTTTGCCATTTGAGCTAGTCTATTTTTTAAGGTGTTGTTTTCCTCAGTCAGGCTGTTGACCCTAATATCATACTTTTCCTGCATCCTTCTCATTTCTATTTCCAATTTTTCCTCCACTTCTCTTATTTGATTTTTAAAGTCCTTCTTAAGGTCCTCTATGGCCTGCAACCCACTCATGTTTTCCCCTGGGGCTTTTGGAGCAGGACTTCTGATCACCTCACAGTCCTTTTCCTGCTCTATGCCCCCAAAATAGGAGTCTAGGGTTGCATTTTTCTGTTTCCTTTGCCTTGGCATGTTGCCACTTAATTACTTGACTTTTGGGCTTGTTGCCACACTATGGCTTTAAGGCCAGATAGAGGAATTTTAGTCCCGAACGTGTGGGGGGCAACTTCTGTTTCTGGCAAGCTGTAAACCCACCCACGACTTCCACCCTAGATCACAATC